>OX336336.1:3251244-3851244 GCA_946902875.1 Nematopogon swammerdamellus | reverse complement strand
TGTTCACAATATACAAAAATTATTTCTTCAAAAACACTTCACAACACATGATTAGCGAAATATAAAAGCTTACGTGCAAGATAACTCGTGTCAGCTACACAATTCGTACTCTTTTGTGTCTGAGCTAAACAAATAAATTTTTACATTAAACATTTACATATTTCACATACACACTTCTGAAGTAAAACGAAAAAAACAAGTTATTATATAAATAATTGAAAACCATGTAAATAAACTTTTAACAGTACAGTAGAGCCACGATAATCCGAAACCCCTAAAACACTTAAATAATTAATGGGGCGTTCTGATTATAGAATAAAACTTTTTTTTATATGAGTGAATAAATAAAAGAAGGCAATTTTCACGTGTTTTATTTATTTTAGTCGTCTGTACAAGAAACTCGACTAGCTTTCTTGATTCCAAAGCGTTTTATCCCTGGGCCTTGTTTGGTGCGGCTAAATAAACTCCAAGATGTGTTTTTACTTAGTGCGTGCGAACTGAAGTAGCAATGCGTATTCACACATACGATATGCGGGAGTCAAAAGGGAGGGTTTGACTGAGGGGGAGTTTTCGACTGTTCAGATTGCCACGATCATCGGATTAGGCCGTGTTCAGACTAGCGGGGCTCTACAGTACAGTTTTTTTTTTAATAAAAATATTATAACGTGCATTGTGCATTACTAAAACAACCAACAAATGTATATGAATACAAAAAAAACCAGGCCCCGCCCATAAGCAATGTCTTTTTTTCATCATTTGGCATACTACACCGACCATTGAGCCCCAAGGACTCAACATAGCATCTGCAACATTGAAATCGAGGGTGTGCAGAAAGAAGCGGGGAGTCGGAGAGGGAGCGACGGACGGCCAATCAAACGCGGCGCTTAGCGGCGGCGCCTGTAGGTTGCCGTGGTCACATAGTTTTTTGCGTTTAAGAGGCTAGTGTGGTCGACATACAAATATATTCAAAAACCTGCTTTCAAGATCAAAATCCGATATTAACAAAAACAAACAATAAATAAATAAATAAAATAAATATAAGACAAATATTTATGTAGAAAACAGGTTTTTCCTGAGGGAATTTTTTTGGATATCTTTGTATGGGCCGACAACAAAAATGGTAGTCACTTAATAATTAGTACTTTGATGGGAAATGCGGTCCCCGGGCTCAGCAGCCGGTGCCTAAAAATAACGACATTTTTATAAAATGCAACATATACACAATAAAATTGTTCTAATACTAGATTTATTGTTAAATAGAATACTACAAACCTATTATTATGAGAGATTGTATATTATTATTCCTTCAGCATTCTACCTATAGTAAGTATCAAATAATCAAATTATTTGTATAGGTCTCACAAAAACATTCTGATATAGTTAGTAAAACTTCCTGTACGTAATTATTAGTAAAATCCTTTGGTTGCATTTAAAAACATCATTTTCCATGTTTTTTTTAATGTTTTAAAATATTGTTTACCTCCTGTTAGTACGCTAATTGAAAAACCTTCAGAAGGTTTTTAGTTTCGGTCAACCAATTAATACATAGAGTAGGATTTTTCTTTTAAATTCTATGGTTGTAGAACTTTGGATCATAAATGTTTATGCCAGTTTTTAGGTTGAATGTCAATTAATTTTTTATATGTCTCATCTTCTCATTTCAGATCTTTGTGGATGAATATAGGGAGATTTAAACTATGCACAGTCCACGGGAGCAAATAATGCTTGTCGAGCTTTAGAAAGAGACCATGCGGTTGTAGAGCGCCGTCCCTGTCGCACAGACACGAGCGAGTTAGTGCGACAGGGACGACGCTCTACAACCGGATTGTCTATTTCTAAAGCTCGACACACATTATTTGCTGCAGAGAACAGAACATTATTGTAACGGTGTTACAAGTGTTTTAGTTCACAGAATCATGTTCATATATGCCATTTTTGTCTCCAAACAGGGTGATGAAACATGCAGTGCTGATGAAAAGTCCACGGAACGTCTATACACACCCTGTATAAGTATAGCACAGTGTTTCGTGTCTCTCCATAGTGGCATAACTATTTATTATATTTATTTATTTATTTAACTCTATAAAGGCATAGAAGTTAAACCCAAGTTTAAATCCAATTTCCTAGATTATAAAAGTATACACACAGTTTTAATCCAATCCTATTACTTTAAGTAAGCTAAACTTGTATATATACATATTTATACAGGCTATCAAGGTTCGCTCAGGAATATCGAAATGAGCCATTGTATGCAGGGTGTTCGGCACATCGACGGGCAAAATTTTTTTGTAGGTAAGTGGGGTCATTTGCAATGTTTTGACCCATGATACCTACCTTTTGTCAGATGTCACGTGGTATCGAAATACGATTTTTTTATTATTTTTGAAAATTACCAAAATCTGTTCTGTCTCTGTGCCTAATTTTGACCACATAGTGAATTATTTGTATGACATGTGGTATACCGTTGAAAAGGGCGTAAACTAGCGAACTTTTTAAAAGAATTACAGATCTCGTTAGTGTAGTATCTACAGCAGGTTTGATATTTCAGAGCTAGTTTGTGTACCGTGTGCAGCGTGGTTGGTACTTATCTTATTAATGTGTGCAGGATTGTTGGTACTTCATATGTTGTTGGTTTACCGTGTGCAGCAGGGTTGATACTTCATAGTTGTTGGTTTACCATGTGCAGCAGGGTTGGTACTTCATATGTTTGTTGGTTTACCGTGTGCAGCAGGGTTGATACTTCATAGTTGTTGGTTTACCGTGTGCAGCAGGGTTGGTACTTCATATGTTGTTCGTTTACCGTGTGCAGCAGGGTTGGTAATTTATATGTTGTTGGTTTACCGTGTGCAGCAGGGTTGGTACTTCATATGTTCTTGGTTTACCGTGTGCAGCAGGGTTTGTACTTCATATGTTGTTGGTTTACTGTGTACAGCAGGGTAACTTCATATGTTGTTGGTTTACCGTGTGCAGCAGGGTTGGTACTTCATATGTAGTTGGTTTACCGTGTGCAGCAAGGTTGGTACTTCATATGTTGTTGGTGTACCGTGTGCAGCAGGGTTGGTACTTCATATGTTGTTGGTGTACCGTGTGCAGCAGGGTTGGTACTTCATATGTTGTTGGTGTACCGTGTGCAGCAGGGTTGGTACATCATATCTTCTTGGTGTACCGTGTGCAACAGGATTGGTACTTCATATGTTGTTAGTGTACCGTGTGCAGCTGGGTTGGTACTTCATATCTACTTAGTGTAGGGTGTACAGCAAGGTTGGTACTTTATATCTCACTGGTGTACCGTGCGCAGTAAGATTGGTACTTCATAAATCTCAATGGTGTACCGTGTGCAGCAGAGTTGGTACTTCATATCTATTTAGTGTAGGTTGTACAGCAAGTTTGGTACTTCATATTTCATTGGTGTACCGTGTGCAGCACGGTACGCGCAGTATGCCACGGTCCGCGCCGCTGTTTAGATGTAGTGTGTCGGTGTGCGCGAGCTCGTTCAACTCACGCTCCGCTACCTGCTCCAGTTCCACCCACCTGCGAGAGAAATTTTACTTTATACAAGCATACATACATACATAGCGTCACGCCTGTTTCCCGGTGGGGTAGGCAGAGACAACGGATCTCCACGTGCCACGATCCTGACACACCTCTGCCGCCTCTTCCACTCCCATAATGTTCTTCATGCATGCTCGTCGGTTATGGGTACTAAGCACTTGCCCCTTTTTGAGCACATGCCCGATCTGGTCCAGGTACGTTCGTCTAGGGCGACCCTTCCCGACTCTTCCACTCACACTTGCTTCATAAATTTCTTTCGTTAGTCTCCTATATAGATTTCCTTTCTCAATCCTTGTCACTATATCTTCCTTCAGCCCACAGCGCTCTCGCACTACACTATTTCTCAATCTATCTTTCATTGTAACTCCACACATACTCCTACAAGGGTATACTAAAGACTGATAGAGAAGGACAACGCTGACGAGGATCGACTGAGCTAGCTAGATATGAAGTGATCTAGCTGGGAATGGACTGTTTTAACTAGCAAGAAACTATTATATAATAAAGAGATATTATACCTAGCTATAGACGACAATTTAGGATAAGCAGAGCAATCGGTGTTGTTCTGCAATCACTCTTGTAAATTACAGCACAACACCGACCACCATGTTTAGTAATGTACTAGCATTTGCCCGCGGCTTCGCTCGCGGTAGAATCGGTTTAATAGCAAATCCAATTTAAACGCAAATATTATAATAAACAATCGCTTCTCTTATATTCTCTCTCTCTCTCTCCCTCCCTCTCCCCCTCCCCCTCTCCCCCGTCCATACTATACTTTCATTGATACTGCTCAGCCCTAAGGCCATTTAGCGTGATGGCCTATAGTGAGCCTCAAGAACCACTCTCTCCATTGGTGTAAATCACATTAAAATCTTTTAAGTGGTTCCGGAGTTTACTTCAAACAAATACATACATACAGCCAGACATTTTTTTTTTTTTTATGGAAACTGACACGGTTGGCTTCCATCACCTACAACATCCGTGATGTCAGCCCATAACACCGGGTGAAAATGTGCCACGTCAGTGCTTCCCTTCGGTCGTGCCGGCTACACTGAACTGGACGGAAAACACAAACTATTTACATAGCCGTTTCGACCGACCTTTCATTCAGTGCGGTGGTACCAACCCGGGCGGGTTAAACCCTACCACCTAGTAATATAAGAAGGGAGTCATATCCCTTTACTCTCTTTTAAGACATTCTCTTTTATACCTAAGAAGTAGAGATAGAGATTAGGGCAATACACCATCAAGCAGCAATAAGGCACCAAGATCCACCTGCTGCATGACTCGGTGGAAGGACCGTGTCAAGCTGAGAGGTGGCCAGCCTGTCGCCCTTTAGCACGGCACCTTATCCTTATACCTTAGTGGGACCATTATTTTTAAGTACTAGCCCCACACAGTACCATTAATATAAATAGAAAAAGAAGCACGGCCTTCGGCCTTACTCTCATTATTTCTAGATTACATAGCGTGTGCTTGAACATAGCTCGACCTTTGACGCCGCACTCGTAAATTTTTTTTTTATGTAATCCGGTGTGGGTGGCTGAGTTGGAGGGGCTAAAGCGCATGCTCCGACCAGCTAATACCACCTCCGAGAAGGTAGGTGCCATACCGGAGACTTCCCTGGATTGCTGGGTATACTGGACTAGAGGAGAACACAGCCGAGGCTGCTATGCGGCCATCTTACGTCCAGTACGGTGGTACCAACCCAGTCGGCTACAATTTGAGCCTACCACCTAGTAAGGGGTAAGGGAAGGAACCTACAGTTTTACACCGGTTCTGAACGGTGAAGCAGCAGGTGTAGGTATGCACGTAAATATTTTCGTCAGAAAAAACTCATTGGTACACGCCAACGGGATTCGAACCGCGGACCTCTTGCATGAGAAGCCGATGCCCAAACCACTCGGCCACCCGCCGCTTGGTTCCGCTAGGAAAAGGACCGGCGGCATAGTTACACATGAGACGAACAGAGATGTCAGAATAACACAGCACCTACTTCACCGAGGTGTTATGGGCTGACATCGCGGAAGTAATAGGTGATGTAGCAAAACGTGTCAGTTTCAATAAAAAAAAAAAAATTGCCTTCACCTCTGCACGGCCATCGTGAAGGCCTCGCGTACGTTGGAATTGTTCTTGGCCGAAGTCTCCATGTACGTGCAGATCTTGTTCTCCTCGCACCACGACCGTAGCTGCTCGTAGCTCACCTCTTTCTCTTTAGCAGGCACATCACTCTGAAACAAAGAGCAAAACACCATTAATTGGCCGCTCTAGGGAAAGTCGGTCCGTCAGTCGGACGGCATGTGTATGCGTCCACTGCTGGACATACGCCTCTCCAATTTTCCTCCATTGACGTGGCCGCCGGCAGAAAACATACGCAAGGGGTGTGCAGCCTTAAATTTTTCATTGTAGATTAGTGCCACCATTGACTGTTGATATGAGGGTAGATCCAAAAGTTCGTGGCCTAATATAGAAGGAGCCATGGCATTTTTTTAAACCTACCTTCATTTGTTAATACGATTCTTCAGTGATAAATGTGCGAAGTTTGGTTCCAATACTGCAAGCCATATTTTTTTCGTGATTGTTTGTTTAACGCTATCTGACAAGATTTTCAATAATAGAGAAAATTTTACACCAAACAGTTATGAAGTACCTCCATAAAAAAGGCATGTCACCAAAAGATATCCATCAAGATATGGTGAACACATTGGGGGAGTCTGCTCCATCGTATTCCAGTGTCAAAAAGTGGGTAGCCGAGTTTAAGCGGTGTCGGGAGAGCATTCAAGATGACCCTAGGAGCGGAAGGCCACGTCTACCACGAAGGAAAATGTCAATAAAATATGTGATCTCATACTGAGTGACCGAAGATTGACCATCAATAAGATAGCTGAAATCACAGGCATTAGTTATGTCCGGGTACAAAACATAATATTGGAAGAATTAGGTTTCCATAAGGTTTCTGCTCGTTGGGTCCCAAGATTGCTTTCAGCTGAACAAAAACAAGTTCGCTTCACAATTTTCTCGCGATTGTTTGGAACTTTTTGATGCAGATCCCGAGGATTTTTTGTCCCGTTTCCTTACCATGGATGAAAGCTGGGTTCACCACCATACTCCTGAATCGAAACAACAATCGAAGCAGTGGAAAAGATCTGGCTCAACCACTCTGAAGAAGGCTAAGGTCGTTTCGTCGACCAACAAAGTCATGGCTTCAGTTTTCTGGGATGCGAAGGGGATTATTTTCGTGGATTATTTACCAAAAGACGAAACTATAAATTCAAAATATTATTGCAACTTTTTGCGAAGACTTTTGGAAGAAATCAAAGAAAAAAGGCCGGGGTTGCTGCGGAAGAAAGTGTTGTTCCATCAAGACAACGCCCGGGTTCACACTTCGGCTAAATCAATGTCTGAAAGCCATAATTGTGGCTATGAATCATTGCCCCACGCACCTTATTCACCGGATTTATCCCCCTCGGATTACGACCTTTTTCCAAATTAAAAAAAAACACTTAGGTGGCTCGAAATTTTCCGCAGCCGCAGTAAATGAGTATTTTGACGACCTTCCAGAATCGTTTTTTTTCGAAGGTTTAAACAAGTTGCAGGTCAGGTGGAAAAAGTGCATTGACCTAAATGTCGAAAAATAAACATTGATTTGGACCCACTTTTCTTTCAATAATTTCTAGGGTTATCAATGGATGACACAACACACACGACCAACCTCACTCAGAAAATCTGCTTAGGGGCCGTCCATATATTACGTCATTTGAAATTAGGGGGAGGAGGGGGGGTCTGGTCTGCGGATGATGGTATGACGTAGGAGGGGGGGGGGGGGGGTCTTGCCAAAACTGACGTCATTCTTGTAAATTACGGATGACCCTAAAATATTGCATATGCAATATTTTAGGGTCATGAGTTTTGTGCTCGCGACTTCGTTCGCGTGCACTACAGGTTCATGAAGTTATTAAGGAAAAATAAACAGATACTTGATTTAGATACATCAACCCAGGCTGCCTGTCTAAAATTAAATAAATAAATACCTTATTGCCTAGAACGATGAAGGGAAAGCTCGCGATGCCGTTCCTCACGTCGGCATAGTGGAGGAACTCGTTAAGCCACATCTTCAGGTTGCTGAAGGAGCTGCGGTCGTCGACCGCGTACGACAGCAGGCAGACGTCCGAGCCGCGGTAGAATGGAGTGCGGAGCGACTTGAACCTCTCCTGGCCGGCCGTGTCCCACACCTGCGGCCCGACAACGCGATGAGACACTTCTGCAGCCGCAATGTGTAGGTGGATTTTTTTTTATGGAAACTGACGCGGTTGGCTACATCACCTACAACATCCGTGATGTCAGCCCATAACACCGGGTGAACTAACCATGTTAGTGCTTCCCTTCATTTCATGTCGGCTACACTGAACTGGACGGAAAACACGAACTATTTACATAGCCGTTTCGACCGACGTTTCATTCAGTGCGGTGGTACCTACCCGGGCGGGTTGAACTTGCAGCAGGTGCCTCGTGCCTTATTTGCTGCTTGATAGTTATCTTGTCCTAATAGTGCCTGCCTACCCCACTGGGTAACAGACGCTATGTAGCCACAGGCATGTAAAAAAATTGGAGATCTGAAGAGATGTAAATTTATAATTATAATTGAATCAAGTTCTAGGCATGAAAAGTAAAAAATTTTATGGCCTCTGCAAAATGGCCATATTATATATTAAAAGGCTTAAGATAAGATAGAAACTATACACCTCTCTGTTTGCACAAGAATTGACTGAAGGTCGTCTTATACAAAGTAAGGCCTGCGGCTTAACTGGATACAATCAATAATGACCCTTGTTGCCATGCAATGAGAGATCTAATCGCATTTGAAAGATGACAAATGTGCTTTTAATTATGATATAATGGCTGCAGTATGAATATTCTAATGGGCACTTAAAAGTAAATTTTGCACGAATAATATCATCTGTGTTTTATTAATTCGTTATTTTATTAGTACTATGCAACTGCAATATTTTGTGAGCTTGCGAAAATTAATTAAGATTAAATGGGAAAGTCGAGTACTGACGCTAATGATTCCATTAAATTTTCTCAATAGAAAAACATTGCACAATAAACTTTAAGTATTCAATAAATATGTTAAATTACATAATGAAACTTTGCATAAAACAAAAATGTATGAAATAAAAAAAAAATCGAACCCTAGAATTGAAGGCAGTGCGGTGCTGAAGCAAGCAAAAATGATGCATGAAAGAAAGCATTTTTAGCACCGCCTTCAACTCTAGGGTTGAAGGTGGTTTATTATATTTTTTTAAATAGTTTTTTATTTCACAGTTTTTTGCAAAATTCATGATCCTCCATTTTTTTACACTCAAAATGTTCATAATATTGCACCAACAAACAAAAGACAAACAGAATAATCAACTCTTAAGGTGATGTGAGACTGCGTCTGGATCGAATTTCAAGAAGTGTACCGCCAATATTACTTACCTGACAGATTCAGTTTTAATACCTATACATAAAACTTCATCATCATCATCAGCGCAGATCGATAGTTTTTTCAATACACGATTGGATTAACTTCGCTCGAGAGAAAAAAATCATGAACTCAAAAAAATTTTTCCATCCGTAGTTTTGGAATAAAAAAATAAAAACCAAATTTTTTATAGATAGTTTGTGTTGCATCCTACTCCAACCAGCGAAAGCGGCGCCTCGAACTAGAGTACGGGTGAATACGGGTTGACAGGGCCTTAAGCAATAAAAGAAAGTCGATTGATTATGTATTACTTATATTATGTTATTTATCAAACCTCGATATATGCAAAATTGGAATAATACGCTTTTCCCTTGAACTCATCCGTCACGTAAAACGAGGAATTACTGTACCTACTCACTCAAACTAATTATAATAAATGTAAACCTGTTTACTCCGGCGTTATAATAATGCTTACCACCCCTGAGTCCCAGGTGTTTACGCCGCGCCGCGGCCTCGAGCGTCGACCTTGACCTAAACTCAAATATTTAATAAAATAAAGGGGCTAGAGCAATAAACTCTTTTGCATCTTATAACTAATGAAAATACCTACAAAATAAAGGAAAAAAGTGAGGTGTAGAAGTACGAGATATTTTAGTTAGATATAATGTGCGACCATGTTTCAAATAAAGTTTTGGGCCCCGATCGGGCCTCAGGGAGCCGAAGTGTGAAAACGAATTGGACCCCAAAGGAGTAAACAGGTTAACCTGTAGGCTACCATCGTCACCGAGTGGAGAACAAACCTCTTACCTCCTCGACTCCTGTTGTCTCCGCGTCTTGGTACCTTCATTTATCTTGTTTTTATTTTATTTGTGGAATGCATTCAATTTTCCCACATGGGTGACATTTTCTTTTTTGCAAACTGACACGGTTGGCTACGTCACCTACACCATCCGTGATGTCAGCCCATAGCACCGCGTCAGTCTACCACCTAGTAATATAAGAAGGGAGTCATATCCCTTAGTCGCCTTTTACGACATACACGGGGAGAGATGCAGTGGGGCTATTCTTTTAAAGTACCGGCAGGCCTCACGCACTCTATGTACTTGCGCGCGCTAACTACCTACCTCCCGACGGGCCGCCGGCGGTCTTTTTCAGTAAAAATTCGTCTGCCGCGCGAAGTATACATAGACGCTCGCCCACGCAAGTGCGCGCAGCTGCAAAGCAATAACCACTTTACACTCGATCATTAAGGTACATTTTCGCACGCAGCGATTGGCGTTGTGAAAGGGTAGGCTATTAAAGCCCGAAGGTAGGAACATTTTCTATGGAGTGATTTATCTGTTACGAAGTAACTATTAAGTAATCTGTGGTACCGGCCCCACACAGTACGCTGCCTTTTAGAAACCGCATTCTTTTACCTACACATTGATATATAATTTGTATGGGGTAATTGTCTGGTTAGAAAAAAACAGAAAAAATGTTGAGCGTGTTTTGTTTTTCCTGGAGTTACAAAAAAACGTCTGTGCTTTTAGATAAGTGAATCCTCACTTGTTTCACAACGTTTTGTGAGAAATTTCATTGGCTTTATGTGCCACAAGAGTTTATTGATCTAGCTTCATTATTTTACGAAATACTTTTGTCAAGGTCGGCGCTCAAGATCGCGCAATAGCAAAAACGCCTGGCAGTCAGCGTCTATCAGCATTTTATATCTTTGGAATACAACAGATGTTACCACAAGAGAGAATATTATGTCTTGAGGCTAATTGCAAGTAGAAAATGATGCAAAAATACCTGCAGTGTGTACTCTGTCCCGCCGACGTTCAGTGTCTTGTTCATAAACTCCACCCCGATGGTGTGGAAGCTGTGTTCGTCGAACTGATTGGAAATGAAACGGTTCATAAGGCATGACTTCCCGACGCCGCCATCGCCCAGAATCACAACCTTAAGCAAGTTGTTCCGGTTCGGCGGGCGCAGAGAGCGCTCGCTATCCTCAAACATCGCGCCGCTTCACCATACTACCGCTGTGCGAGGCCACAACACCAGCCAAAGCTCTCAAAGTCAAAGTGAGTCATGTAATCGCGGGGAAGTTTTGCAAGGCCCCCCCCGTACAAGTTTCCGGCGGTCAGCCGGCGCAACTGAGTCAGCGAAAGCTGTAGGGGCTTCACGGCGACACACACGCACTGAGTGGAAAGATCTGCCCGCACGCTCTGTTAATCAAAATTAATTAAATGAATTTATAATTTGTGCGACGTTTCTTTAGTTGTTTTCGTTCACGAAAAAAAATTGAGATCAATTCAGACAGACCCGGTCCGCCACCTAAAAGACCTGCTCGATCCTGCAACCTACTCCTTTAAATATTCCTTTCGGCAAACTTCGGCTCAAGGAGGAATGTGTGTGTATGAATGATGTTGTGTGGTATGTATTAGTGATGTTTCTGGTGGTTTAAAAAAAAAAGTAACCAGGGTTAATAAAGAGAAGATGCGTCGCTCGCTACGCGACGCATCTTCCCTATGTTAAACCCTAACCTAATGTTGAGGCGGCGCATGTCGTTTTTGTTACTTTTGTATTTCCGAAAATAAAGCTTTCTTAGGTGGTTATAAAAAAAATAACCATAACCTAATTTTAACACCCTAACATTGCAACAAAAACAAAACAAAACAAATTTTGACAAAAGGGACACGAACCCATGGTTGAGATCGAAAAAAATTAATTCCTACTCTCTTATACCACTGAGCCAACAAATTACATAAACGACCAAACGAATATCGGATTCAGTTGGTTCGCTTTCGAGCCGAATCAACCCGAGTGTTTCCGAAAGGAGCGTAGGAGGCGCAGGATCAGCCAGAGCTGTCAGGTGTCAAAACCCAATCAGACCAGACCAAAGAATATAATAAACTGACTGACTGAAGGCAGTCTGACTGACTGACTGACTGGCAGGGATGTTAGACGGCTAATAATGAATTCTCGTACGGATGTTCCAAAATTCTCATATGTGATAAAAAATTCTCATGCGGATTTGTTCTGTCAGAAATAATCCTAATATTGCATGAAAATATATTTGTTTTAATTATTTTTACAGTTTAGTGCAAATAACATGCATGTTATGATAAAACGGACCTGCGTGCGAAACTCCTTCTTATAATGAGATTTTTGCCTGTTTCGAGTGGAGACAAATGAATATAAAAATAAAAATAAATTGGTAAGGTACAAGAGTAAGTAACTATCTATAAGTTCTGTCTGTGTGTTTCTTTAGTTTTTGCCCTGCGTTTGCGTTGTGGTGCGTGCGTACTGTTGGCCTATTATATTCTATATGCTGCTGGCTGCGTGCGTGCCGTCCTACAGACTTGCAGAAGGCTTGGTCATTTAAGAGCTAAGAGCAAGAAATATATTGCCCACAGTCCGTGAAATTCGCATGCTTTCTACCTTTTGGCTCATACATAGCTCATGTCGGAGGTGTAATTCTGACAAGTGCGTGGAATTCTCATGCATCTAACATCCCTGTGCTTTTCCACCTGTTGCCGCTAGATGGCGAGGTAAAAGGCTTTGTTTTGATCGCGGAGTTGTCAAGTCGTGCAACCTCTCTCTCTCCATCATTTTATACCTGTCCTGTCCACCTAGATTCTATCTCCCCTTCTCTCTCGCGTTGTCGAGATATTTTTTTTACAATTTCCATCTAACCAACCAACAGCAACTTCGCTTTGCTTCGCTTTGTTTGCCCCGCGAGAGCGGTCGTGTTGTGTTGTCCGTGCGTCGCGGTACAATATTCTTTGAATGTGTTTTCTGTTATTTTAATAACTCAAAAGTGATCGTGAATAGTTTCTGCGGGCGCGTGGTGTATATTGCGGTGTTATCGTGGCGTGTGTTTCAGTTTTGGCGCGTTGTGGATATGTAGGCGAACTGTCGCGGTCACATCGAGTAGCCGTTCGCCGTGTCGGCCTCTCGCCTCGACGAGTAGCCTGGCGGGGAGCGTGGAACGATGGTGGTGGTGGTGTGTGGCGAGGTGTAGTGTCGGTGTCGGGGAGACTGGCCGCCGGAGGATGTGATCGTGCTAGGCAGGTGAGTGATGGAGCGGTGTCGTTGACCTGTGACCCGCCGTTGGAGGGGTACGGGGGGGGGGGGGCGGGGAGGCGCGCCGACGCCATCAAGGTCGCGGGGCGGCGGAGTGAAGGTCGCCGGCGGTCACGTGACGCACGGAGGGAGGATTCGGGGTGACTCGGGTTCGTCGTCGGCGCGCCTCGCATCGCACCCGCACCCTTATCATCCTATCCTACTAATGTTATAAACGCGAAAGTTTGTGAGCATGGATGGATGTATGGATCTTTGTTCCTCTTTCACGCAAAAACTACTGAACGGATTTTGATGAGACTACAGTACTATAGCTTATACATCAGAATAACGTATAGGCTAATATACCATCACGCTAAATAGCCTTAGGGCTCAGCAGTATCAAGTAAAGTATATTATGGACGGGAGAGAGAGAATATAAAAGACAAGAAAAACAAAAGCCTATTAACGTTACATAAAAACTTCAATTTCGAATTCTGTTCTTTTTTTTTAAATCCACGCGGACAAAGTCAAAAGGTCAAATGTAGTATCTCATACTTGATAAAAATTTTGAACCTCTGATTTTCTTAAGAAGTAGTCTTAATATAATTTTCCTTACATAGGTAATCCAACAAAAAAAAATTAATAATCTGTTTATTTCCTTCTTACGTTTCAATGGTAGAACAAATATATACATATTTGTACACAGTAAGAAATTCTAACAAGAATCAAACCATTCTAATTCATTTCATAAAGAAAAAAACATTTCATTTCATATCCATGTAAAGCCGCGTCTCCTCCACACAAAAAACATGAAACAAAAACATTATTTCTCTATGGTTTTCATACAAATGTTGATGGCCACGCCCCAATGTTTCAATGTTTCTGTGTAATGTTTCGAAAAAAAAAAACATTTTCAGGAGACCCGGCTTAAACCACACAAGCATTCAGAAATCTTTTTTTTTTTTTATGTAATCCGGTATGGGTGGCTGAGTCGGAGGGGCCAAAGCGCATTCTCCTACCAGCCAATATCACCCCCGAGAAGGTAGGTGCCCTACCGGAGACTTCCCTGGATTGCTGGCTATACTGAACTAGAGGAGAACACAACCGAGGCTGCTATGCGGCCATCATACATCCAGTACGGTGGTACCAGTCGGCTACAATTTGAGCCTACCACCTAGTAAGGGGCAAGGGAAGGGACCTACAGTTTTACGCCGGTTCCGAACGGTGAAGCAGCAGGTGTAGGTACGCACGTAAATTTTTTCGTCAGAAAAAACTCATTGGTTCACGCCGACAGGATTCGAACCGCCGACCTCTCGCATGAGAAGCCGATGCCCAAACCACTCGATCACCCGCCGCTTTTATCTACTTTGACCTGTGATTACGAGTTTGTGCGATAGAGGCGACGCTGTACAACAGGATTGTCTCTTTCTCTCAGCTCAAATTACAATTAACACTGGATTACATAAAAAATAAAAAATTGCTGCCAGATACCTACTGTCTCTCTTATTATTTTATATATCACTAGCTTTCGCCCGCGGCTTTGCTCGTGTGAAATTCGTATTTGAAAAGAAGAAAGTAAGTAAGCCGGCTACCTACCGTACATTTGTTTCGGCGCGCGGAACAATTCGGTTTGTATGAATGAGAACCTCATCCTAGCGTAACTGGAACGGAATATTCAGCATAATTTATCCTGTATCACATATAGTTAAATGTGGTTATACTATGTTTCATCGAATTCGGATGATTGCTTTAAGAGTTATGGAGGAACATACATACATACAGAAAGTTTTCTAAAAATCGTCAATTTAGTTTTTAGGTTTCGGTATCCCGTACGGAAGCCTATTACTAAGCCTCCGCCGTCTATCTGTCCATCCGTCCGTCCGTCCGTCTGTCCGAGGGCTGTATCTCTTGAACCGTAATAGGTAGCCCGTTGAAACTTTCACAGAATATGCGTTACTATGGCAGATATATCAACAAATAAGAAAAATAAGAAAATTCGTTGACTTGAAAAAGTCAACAAATTTTCTTTCAAAAGTCAGCTACCCCTACGGAGTAGGTATTTTCTATTTTTTTATCAGGTTGAATTTTTGCAGTCGTCCACCGGACTACCACCTTATACTCCCTATGCTTAAAGTGAACGGTGAATCTAAGTTACAAATATACTGAAGGTCGAGTAACCTACGGCAGTCTGTGAGCGGTTTCACTGCTGGACATACGTTTCATCAATGTTTGTCCAACCTTCTTCAATGTTTGTTCCGGCCTTCAACCTATGTAACTTCTTTTTAGGGTTCCGTACCTCAAAAGAGAAAAAAAATTCGGAGCAAGAGGACTACCAGCGAAGTCGCTCTACAGTCTCTTCAAGAATCTAGGGCTCCCAAGATCGACACTAAGCTCATATATGGAGAGAGCTTCGAAAACGTCACTGGAAGCATCCTACAGAATATGGATAGGTAGAGAGAGGGAGGTCGAGAGCGGGACTGGTGGTTTCCCCGCGTCCTAGTCAACGCAGACTAGCTGACGAGGGCTTGAAGCGAGCCGAAACGTGAAGCATGCGCGGGAAATTTAGAGTGGCCACTCGCTAATCCCGGCCTCGATTAATACCCTCCTCTACTGCCGATGGGCCCGGATATGTTCGGTGAAGCCATCGCAAGCTTAGATCCACACCTTCCTTCTGATAATGAAGCCGATGCTTGGGCCGACTGTGCTTCTCTATCGCTTGTTACGCGCTCTCGCTTGCACACACAGGCTCAGATGGAACGTGACACTTTTTCGTGCGTGCAGCAGGTGTTCATCAATTTATAAGACGTGACGTTATCACGTCAAAAACGGAACCCTTATAGGATCACTCTTGTGTCTGTCCGTCTGTCACAGCTTATTTTCTCCGAATCTACTGGACGAAAAAAGTTGAAATTTGATAGGTACCTAATTTAGAAGAGTTTGATGGCACAATCACGGACGTATAGCGTGAATAAACCACGCACCAATAGATCTGGATTGGGCATAGAAACAGCAAAGTCTGATAAAGAAATACTGAAAGGTTTTGCTCAGGAGGACATGGAACAAGGCTTCAAACTTCACGCCTTAAACCTAGAAATGCAGAATGATTGGCTAACAGTGGGTGACTTCTGCATCCCTCCTGCATTGAAGTGGAAATCCATAATATACAACTGGTCCCCTGAGCTGCTTAAGTTCTACTTAAATGCATTCCAGCTTACTCTCCCCGACCCGAGTAACCTAGTTAGATGGGGGAAATCTACAAATAGACTATGCCCGTCATGTAAGGAGTTCGTAGGCACGGCCAAACATTTGTTATGCGGATGCAAAATACTACTTGAGCGAGGCCAGTATTCCTACCGTCATGATAAAGTCCTCCAAATCATCAGAGAGGCCATCAACCTGTCAATTGCACGGACCAGGAAAGGGCAAACCAGTAGCGGCTTCCAGAAGGTCAACTTTGTGAAACCTGGAGCCAATAAGCTGCCCAAAGATAGGACTAAACCTTCTTCAATTTTGGGAGCAGCAAAGGATTGGGAATTGTTGATGGACACACATGAGAAGCATTACCAAATGCCTTCGGAAATCTGTACCACAGCATTAAGGCCGGATATACTCATATTCTCAAAAGCGACAAAGCATGTAGTACTTGTTGAACTTACAGTTCCATGGGAAAGTAACATACCGAAGGACCACAACATCAAGCTTAACAAGTACTGCAACTTAGTAGACCGGATTGTGAGAAACGGATTCAAGACTGATCTCTTCGCTGTGGAAGTCGGAGCAAGAGGACTACCAGCGAAGTCGCTCTACAGTCTCTTCAAGAATCTAGGGCTCCCAAGATCGACGCTAAGCTCATATATGGAGAGAGCTTCGAAAACGTCACTGGAAGCATCCTACAGAATATGGATAGGTAGAGAGAGGGAGGTCGAGAGCGGGACTGGTGGTTTCCCCGCGTCCTAGTCAACGCAGACTAGCTGACGAGGGCTTGATGCGAGCCGAAACGTGAAGCATGCGCGGGAAATTTAGAGTGGCCACTCGCTAGTCCCGGCCTCGATTGATACCCTCCTCTACTGCCGATGGGCCCGGATATGTTCGGTGAAGCCATCGTAAGCTTAGATCCACACCTTCGAAACAAGACAGCCCGGAGAGACGGGATGACGCTGGAAAGACAGCTGGCGACCGGGAAAGACCGTTGACGAATGGGAAAGTCCATTTGACGACCGGGAAAGACTGGTGACGCTGGAGAGACAGACGGGCGTTAGGCCTAGCAAGCCGCGCCAGGAAATAAAAGCTACGACAGTCAAAAGAGTAAATACCCTCAGAGCGGTCCGAGAGGGAGGGAGGATGAACCGCTCACCGATCGATATCTCTGACAACCTTGGCATGAATATGGACTTGAAATGCTCGAAGTGTGGGAAACAATATAAGCGAAAAATCTGGCTAGAAAAGCACGTGAAGGAGAAACATAGCGACAGTGAAGCAGGGCAGAAAGCGCCTGTAAGTTCTCCACCTGACACTATTGACAGAGTACAACCTCACACGTCACAAAGTGTTGCGCAACCTTCCTCTCACCATGAAGCATTTTCGCCCAGAGACCGACTAAGCTTACCGAGCATATCCGAGACCACTTGGAAGCAACATGATCGATGCCTAGCCGAAAGACTTGACCTCCCAGGCTGCAGGCAGAGTCCCGAAGATCAGCTGTATGACTTCCAGGGAATAATTTACAATTACTTCTCCGAATTGTACCCTGTTCGCTATCACCACAACCCAATGGAAAGAGAAAACACTTTCAAAGCAAAGCTTAGGAGAAGGAAGAGAGAGTTGATAAAGCAGCTAAGGAAGGCTAAAGCCTCAGGAGACAGAAATCTATGCCACCAATTAGCCAGAGCGATGAGATCTATCCTAAAACTCATCCAGAAAGTAGCTGAGCAAATTACGGTTGCTGGCAATGAATTTCGAAAGGCTCAGAATATAGCAGCTTTCGAGAAGAACCCCTTTTACTTCGCCAAAAAAGCTTTTAAGGAACAGCAGGGTACAATTAGGTTAAGTACGGACGAGATGTTCAACTACTTTAAATCCACATATACCACCCCGGAAGCAGATATAACTTACAGGGATCCACCAGCTCCAAAACCCAAAGAACCTGCTCTAGCATTTGATGCTGATTCACCGACGATGGAAGAGCTGGAATACCACATAAAAAGGAAACCAAATAGTTCCGCCCCGGGACCCGATGGCATACCATACATCATATACAAAAAATGTCCATCAGTGCGGAAACACATGTTGAACATCTACAAAAGAATTTGGACGAACAGAGAAGTGCCAGACTGTCTTGGTAAAGCCGTGTTTGTTCTTCTACCAAAAAAGAAAGAAGTTACTGATCCCAAGGATATTAGACCTATAGCCCTTACAAACACAATTTCGAAAATATTCTTCTCCATTATACAGGCCAGACTACTCAAACATATGTGTACCAACCAACGACTACTTACCGAAGAAGTACCAGAAAGGTTTTCTCCCAAGAGTTGCAGGGTGTCTCGAACATAATTCTTTGCTGACTGAATGTCTTAGAGATGCAAGGAAGAATGAGAGACAATTAACTGCCACGTGGTTAGACTTTGAAAACGCCTTCGGTTCGGTGCGCCATGAGTTACTATTAAAGGCGCTAGAGTGGTATAATGTGCCACCTCTGATCTGTAATATAATAGCCTCCTACTACAAAAAACTTTCCTTTGTAATACAAGTAAAAGGCGAAACGGAGAAGATACCGGAAATTCGTTACGGCATAGGACTTTTCCAGGGTTGCTGCCTCTCTCCTGTTACATTTAACATTGTTATCAACATTCTAATTGATACGCTTGTCGTAAAAGAAAACAAATGGGGATACAGGTTCAAATATGGAGACACATATATGGCGGCCATCCTGGCATTTGCGGATGATATTACGCTGTTAACCCGCAATCCAAAACAAAATCAGGCGCTTCTTAAGGTGGTAGATGACTATTGTGAATGGACTAAAGGGATGAAGATAAAACCAGCGAAGTGCTACTGTTTGAGCTTAACCAGGAAAGGTTCAAAGTTTACCTCGAGCAATCCAGGTCTGACAGTAGCCGGAAAACCAATCGCAACCGTGGCTGATGAAGCTCCTTTTAAATTCTTGGGCAAAAGGATCACCAGCAGAGGAAAGGAGCATCCTACTGATGATATTGTCCAACTTTTCGAAGAGAGCCTCCGCCAAACTGACAATCTTCCCCTCCTGGGTACACAAAAGGCATGGATTTACGATAACTACCTGACATCAAAACTTTCATGGCCATTTCTCGTTTACGACTTCACAAAGCAAAACCTGACTAAATTAGACTCGTATGTGACCAGATTCCTGAAATCATGGTTTGGACTGGCTCACCCGGCTGACTCGTCAACGCTATACAGATCTCACAATAACTTTGGACTGAACATTAAGAAACCGTCGATATTTTATCAAAAGGCGAGAATAGCCAAACGATGTATACTCAAAGACTCCAATGATAGCGCTATTCAAGCCTTACCCAACACATCACTATCAGATGAACTGGAATCGAGACTCGACTTCTACAAATCATTCCAAGTTGGTACACGCACCAATAGATCTGGATTGGGCATAGAAACAGCAAAGTCTGATAAAGAAATACTGAAAGGTTTTGCTCAGGAGGACATGGAACAAGGCTTCAAACTTCACGCCTTAAACCTAGAAATGCAGAATGATTGGCTAACAGTGGGTGACTTCTGCATCCCTCCTGCATTGAAGTGGAAATCCATAATATACAACTGGTCCCCTGAGCTGCTTAAGTTCTACTTAAATGCATTCCAGCTTACTCTCCCCGACCCGAGTAACCTAGTTAGATGGGGGAAATCTACAAATAGACTATGCCCGTCATGTAAGGAGTTCGTAGGCACGGCCAAACATTTGTTATGCGGATGCAAAATACTACTTGAGCGAGGCCAGTATTCCTACCGTCATGATAAAGTCCTCCAAATCATCAGAGAGGCCATCAACCTGTCAATTGCACGGACCAGGAAAGGGCAAACCAGTAGCGGCTTCCAGAAGGTCAACTTTGTGAAACCTGGAGCCAATAAGCTGCCCAAAGATAGGACTAAACCTTCTTCAATTTTGGGAGCAGCAAAGGATTGGGAATTGTTGATGGACACACATGAGAAGCATTACCAAATGCCTTCGGAAATCTGTACCACAGCATTAAGGCCGGATATACTCATATTCTCAAAAGCGACAAAGCATGTAGTACTTGTTGAACTTACAGTTCCATGGGAAAGTAACATACCGAAGGACCACAACATCAAGCTTAACAAGTACTGCAACTTAGTAGACCGGATTGTGAGAAACGGATTCAAGACTGATCTCTTCGCTGTGGAAGTCGGAGCAAGAGGACTACCAGCGAAGTCGCTCTACAGTCTCTTCAAGAATCTAGGGCTCCCAAGATCGACGCTAAGCTCATATATGGAGAGAGCTTCGAAAACGTCACTGGAAGCATCCTACAGAATATGGATAGGTAGAGAGAGGGAGCGGGACTGGTGGTTTCCCCGCGTCCTAGTCAACGCAGACTAGCTGACGAGGGCTTGATGCGAGCCGAAACGTGAAGCATGCGCGGGAAATTTAGAGTGGCCACTCGCTAGTCCCGGCCTCGATTGATACCCTCCTCTACTGCCGATGGGCCCGGATATGTTCGGTGAAGCCATCGTAAGCTTAGATCCACACCTTCTTCCTTCTTTCGATTTTGGGGGACAAATTAGAAAGTAAAAAAAAAGTTTTTCATTGCATCATGTGACATATCAAATCAATGAAAAGGGCTCATTATAACTTATATACACGGTGGTTAGTAAATGCTATCATGAGAGTCGATCTTATTATCTACGTGGTAAGGACTATATTCCCTAAACCACTTGCTCCGCTGAAAAGGCCATCTGTGAGAGTGACGTCGAGTCAGTCAGTCGATGCAATGCAACGCGCGCGCATACCGCAAAATATAAAATATCGCATTCAAACTCGCAAACCAAAAAATACACAAAATAAACATAAAAAAAAAACAAAAAAAAAACCATGGTCAAGACCTATAAACCAATATAAATAAATATAAATATACATGAACTATATAAAAATAAATCTTAGTGTCACAGTTAAGTGCCCAGTAGCGGTGAGTACATGTTTTATTGAATATAGACTAGAACCTTCTCAAGCTAAGTTTATCGCGCATAAAATTGGTCCTTCGTACCGCATCGGAACTAGCTCTCATGGTAGCATTATCCATTGTCAACTTATTGCAATAACTAAATTATAATTTATAGTTCGCACAGTTTCGTAAATATTGGAAACTTGTAGCGAGCAGCGCTCGCATACGCAGGTGTGGGTAGTTGCGCGCGCGCACGCTGAAGTACTCCCATACATATACTTACTTACATTACTTTAAATTGTATTTATATAACAAATCAAATACATAACACGTTCAGCTTAAAAATAATATATAATATTTGTTATTTATGAATATTATATTTCTCTTATGAAGTTTCTCTTAAGTTTTTGAAATTTTTGTGTGTTAAATTCTTCATTTTAAATTATTATTAATAAGCAATCATTATGGAACTGGAACAGGCTTTGTTTAACAGGGAATGTGTGTTGGCCTCAGTGGAGAAGTTGTTAGTGGAGTCTTACACGGACCGTGAATTCAAAATTAGGTACAGAAGTCTCGAACCTGCAAAAAAGGAATTTTTAAGCACTCAAATGATTATTGAGAAATTAATGATCAAGGCAAAACAATTTGATGCGCAATCGCAAGCCAAATTCAGGTCAGATTTTGAGGAAAAATATTTCAAAATTCAGGCAATATTTCACGAAAGGTTTCCAGTGCGTGACGAATCACGTTTAAATTCAACGACGATAGGTGACAGGTCTACCGATACAAAATCAAATGTGCGCCTGCCCAAATTATCTTTACCGGAATTTAACGGCGAATACACCTCTTGGTGCACCTTCCGAGACTTATTTCGGACCTTAATTCACGATAACTCGTCGCTCACGAATATTGAAAAATTTCAATATTTGTTGCTTTCCTTGCGCGAGGAGCCTCGGCGTTTAATTCAAAGTATACCTATTACCGAGACTCAGTACCCACTGGCTTGGGAGTGTCTCAAAAATAGATTTGAAAATCCTAGATGCATTTCATCCAAACACGTCGAGTCACTCTTAGATCTACCGCATTTGGCTAAGAATGCGACCGCACAGCAGATAAAACAGTTCACAACGCTAGTGACCGAGCAAGTCGGCGCGTTAAAAAATATGAAAATTAACGTAGACGGTTGGGATTACCTACTGTTTCACATTCTGCAGCGCAAACTCGACGTTAGTATCAGACAGCAATTTGAAAGTAAATTGGATGATCCTAAGGAAATACCTACACTTAAACAAATATTGGCATTTCTAGAAAGGTTAAGTGTCACGTTGGAAAATTGCCAGCCGTGCACTTACACCACTGAAGGCGTCTCGGAAACAAAGACGAACAGCAGAAGATCCGCGCCGCCGCCGCCGCCGCCTCCGGCGCGCCCGGCTCGCGCTTTCATGACGCGCCCGTCCGATATCTGCGGATTCTGCCGCAATGAATCGCATCACATCTCACAATGTAGTGAGTTCTTGCAATTAGACTCGATCGAACGGTTCCGATGTATCAAGGAGAAGAAATATTGTGTCAATTGCTTGAGCGGGCAGCACACGTTCGCCAACTGTAAATCGACAAGCAAATGTAAAATATGTAACAAACGACACAATACTTTACTTCACTTCTATATGAACAACGATGAAGGCGCCTCGAACCGCGCGAGAACCGACGTCGACGACGCCATTGCCTCACCCCCGCCGCGGGGCGCCTCCCCGCTCTCACTTGCTACTGAAGCCGCCCGCACCCGCACCCGCGCCGACTCACCCTCCGCCTCCGCACCCTCTCGCCTTACCTCTGCGCCCGCGCCGCCTCCCGCCTCCTCCACTCCGAGCTCGTCCGGCTGTGATGTCGGCGATAATAGTGGTGTTGTTTCGCTTCTGAATAATCACATAACAACTAATGTATTATTTTTCACAGCTTTAGTGAAAGTAAGCGACTGCGACAGCGATTCAAAATGCTACGCGCGCGCTATAATAGATACGGCTTCGGAGAGGACGTTCGTAACGGAAAATCTCGCTCAGCGTTTACGACTATCGAGGCGCCGCGCGAATATACCTATCTGCGGTCTCGGAAACTCGCAGGTAGACCGGGCGCGCGGCAAGGTAGCGATCGTGATCGAGCCGCACTTTAATTCTTCGACTAAGTTAGGTGTCGAAGCGCTAGTCGTAACTGTAATTAGCGGTAACTTACCTGCGTCCACGGTGCCAGTCGCGGGTTCGTGGTCGCACATACAGAACCTGCAGTTGGCGGATCCTAAGTACTACATATCGCAAGCTATAGATTTATTGATCGGCGCCGATTATTACTCGGATATTATCTTAGGTGATCGTGTCGCCGGGCCCCCGGGTACTCCAATCGCAATCAATAGTACCCTAGGGTATTTATTAATAGGTAAAATTAACAACGCAACGGCCGGCAACTCTAATTGTTTTTTAGTAACAAACTCAACTTTAGATCAAACGTTACGCAAATTTTGGGAAATAGAAGAAATTCCGGCCGCAGTCATTCTCAATGCGGAGGATGCGGAATGTGAAAACAAATTTCGCACTAATCACTTCCGGAACACTTCCGGTCGGTATACCGTTCGGCTTCCGTTCCGCGAGGAGCCTCCCACTGCATTGGGCGACTCCCGCGAGGCGGCGCTGCGGAGGTTCGCTCATTTGGAGCGACGCCTGGCCAAGAACACGCATCTAGCCATGGAGTATAAGGCATGCCTACAGGAATACATCGAAGCGGGTCACATGGAGCTAGCTCCGGACCCGCCGCGACACGCCTCCCAGTCCTACTACCTCCCCCATCACTGTGTCCTCAAACAGGATAGCCTAACGACTAAGCTGAGGACGGTATTCGATGCGAGTATGAAAACGGATTCAGGGAAATCATTAAATGATATTCTACTTACCGGTCCCACGCTACAGCGCGACATAGTTGCTATAATATCAAACTTCAGGCTGCACAAGATTGCGTTCACCGCCGACATCAAACAGATGTATAGGCAGATAGTTATACATCCGGACGATCGAGACTGGCAACGCATCTTGTGGCGTGAGGGCGGCGGCGAAGTGCGCGAGTACCGGCTGTGCACCGTCACGTTCGGAGTATCGAGCTCGCCCTTTTTTTTTTTTTTTTTTTTATGTAATCCGGTATGGGTGGCTGAGTCGGAGGGGCCAAAGCGCATGCTCCGACCAGCCAATATCACCTCCGAGAAGGTAGGTGCCATACCGGAGACTTCCCTGGATTGCTGGCTATACTGGACTAGAGGAGAACACAGCCGAGGCTGCTATGCGGCCATCTTACATCCAGTACGGTGGTACCAACCCAGTCGGCTACAATTTGAGCCTACCACCTAGTAAGGGGCAAGGGAAGGGACCTACAGTTTTACACCGGTTCCGAACGGTGAAGCAGCAGGTGTAGGTATGCACGTAATTTTTTTTCGTCAGAAAAAACTCATTGGTACACGCCGACGGGATTCGAACCGCGGACCTCTCGCATGAGAAGCCGATGCCCAAACCACTCGGCCACCCGCCGCTTACCACGCACGCCGCCGCCCTACCTCGCGCTGCGCACGCTGCAGCAGCTGGCCGACGACGACGGCGAACGGTACCCGCGCGCGGCGCGCGCCCTGCGCCACGACGTCTTCGTGGACGACGTCGTGTCGGGAGCCGACTCGGTGCCGGAAGCGCTCGCCGTACAGCGTGAGCTGATAGACTTATGTATCGGCGGAGGGTTCCCGCTGAGGAAGTGGGCCAGTAACGCAGCCGAGTTGTTGTCCGACTTACCCGATGGAGACAAGGTCGCATGCATCTCCTTCACCGACGACCAGGACGCTAAGGTCAAGGTCCTGGGTCTAGAATGGAACCCACACACTGACTGTTTTTCTTACCGCGTTCGTCCGTCACCCGCACACCACTTCACAAAAAGATCTATTCTTAGTGAAATCTCTCGCATATATGATCCTATGGGATGGCTATCGCCTGTCATAATATTAGTGAAAATTCTCATTCAAACTTTATGGACCATGGGAGTGGCATGGGATGATCCCCTACCGCAAACTATAAATGATACCTTTTATCGCTTTCTCTCAGAAGCACCTCAACTGGCAGACATTCGAATTCCGCGGTACGTAATGTCATTCGAAGTCGTTGACATTCAAATTCATGGATTTTGTGATTCCTCTCAAGCCGCTTATTCGGGAGTGGTTTACTTACGCACTCAGCGAGCAGACGGTTCGGTTGAGGTTCGGTTGGTTATGGCTAAGTCGAAGGTGGCGCCGCTTAAAAGTTTATCCATCCCTCGACTCGAGCTCTGCGGCGCACTTCTGCTATCGCGTCTAGTGCATTATGTTAAGACAACTCACAAAAATAAAGTAGCCCTCAATAGGGTCTTCGCGTGGAGTGATTCATCCGTCGTGCTCAGCTGGTTGCGCTCATCGCCACATAACTGGAAAACCTTTGTGGCAAATCGAGTCGCTGAAATTCAAGATAAAATTCCACCGGATCAATGGAGACACATAGGGACCGCGGAGAACCCGGCCGACTGCGCCAGCCGAGGGATTTATCCGTCGCAGCTGGCCGACCACGCCTTATGGTGGGCGGCGTGCCAGTGGCTCACGCTTCCGCAGGCAGAGTGGCCGGTGTCGCAGCACGAGCGGCTCGCCTCCGCTGCCGCCCCCGCCACCTCTTCCGCCACTGTCCTTGCCGACGTGAGCGCGGCCGACGTGGAAAGGCGTGTGCAAGTCATGACGACACTCTTCTCGTCTAATCATAACTTCTTGGAAGAATTATTAAATAAATATTCTTCTTTGGAAAAACTTCAACGCATTACGTCATGGATATTTCGCTTTTTTAATAATTGCAAAACTAAATCAAGGGCAAAGTACCCTATCACACTCGCAGAATTAAATCACGCACTCGTTTTCTGGATTAAGTATGTGCAAAATGAAAACTTCTCAGAAGACATAGATAATATAAGGAATGATCGAACTTGTTCTGTTCGCTTTCAGCGACTGAGCCCCTTCATCGATGCAAAGGATTTGGTCAGGGTGGGCGGCAGGATAAGACACAGCGATTTGACCTTTGAGGCGAAACACCCGATCGTCCTACCTAAACGCAGTCCACTCACAATCCTAATTATTGACGACATGCACGTTAAATACCTACACCCGGGAGCACAGACCTTGCAAGCGATCATGCAGCAGCGCTATTGGATTTTGTCGGCCCGTAGTATAATTCGGGAACGAACGCATAAATGTATGACGTGCTTCAGGCATAAGCCGTCTTTCGTGCAACCGAAAATGGCAGACCTACCTGCGTATCGAATAAATCAGTTGCGCGTTTTTCAGAAGGTTGGAGTAGATTACGCCGGCCCGTACATGCTCAAGGCCAGCAAAATTAGGAACGCCAAAAGCTACAAGGCTTACTTGTGCTTGTTTATCTGCCTGTGTACAAAGGCCGTGCATCTCGAGCTGGTCACAGATCTGACAGCTGACGCGTTCATCGCGGCCCTGCGCCGCTTCGCAGGACGCCGCAGCGCTCCCTCTGACATATTTAGCGACAACGGTACTTGTTTCGTTGGAGCAAATAAAATGTTGAAGGAATGGTATACATTTTTACAGGCATTCCAGACGCAAACTTCAATCGTGAAAGCTTGCAACGTATTAGGGATTACTTGGCATTTTAATCCCTCATTGGCCCCTCATTTTGGAGGCATCTGGGAGTCGAACATTAAGGGCACCAAGCACCATTTATCACGAAGCATAGGGTCGCATGCACTGACTTTTGAAGAATTCGACACCCTTCTGTGTCAGGTGGAAGCCGTCCTTAATTCGAGACCGCTTCACGCACTGTCCAATGACGCAAATGACGAGGAGGCCCTCACGCCAGGTCATTTCATAGTCGGTCAGGCGCTGACTTCGCCACCGGATCGGGATTTATCCTTTGAAAACGTCAACACTCTCACGCGTTGGAACCTAATTCAGCACTGTGTTCAACAATTTTGGCGTAAATGGCACCTTAGCTACCTGAACACACTTCAGCTACGTAATAAATGGTCTAAGCAGGCATACGCAGATGTCGGTGTCGGCCGTTTAGTGATTCTGAAGGAAGACAACAGCCCACCCCTCGCGTGGAAATTGGGCAGGGTAGTAGACACGCACCCCGGGGTGGACGGCATCGTACGAGTAGTGTCTGTGCGCGCGCAGGGCAGAACTTTCAAACGCCCTGTGGTGAAGGTTGCTCCATTACCGATTGCTTCCGCTAACTTCAACATGTATCCAAAATATTCATGTCGCATATTTAATCTCTAATTTTAAGTAATATTTTTTTTTTCTGCATCATTGTTTATCTATGTTTAGTCATGTAAGATGTCGCAATACGCGTACTGTAGAGCGCCACCTTTTTTTTAAATACTGTATGATTTTCACCTACTTCTTAATAAATGGTATAAGTTAAGATCTAGGATCTTGGCGGGCGGTTTATGGTTAGTAAATGCTATCATGAGAGTCGATCTTATTATCTACGTGGTAAGGACTATATTCCCTAAACCACTCGCTCCGCTGAAAAGGCCATCTGTGAGAGTGACGTCGAGTCAGTCAGTCGATGCAATGCAACGCGCGCGCATACCGCAAAATATAAAATATCGCATTCAAACTCGCAAACCAAAAAATACACAAAATAAACATAAAAAAAAACAAAAAAAAAACCATGGTCAAGACCTATAAACCAATATAAATAAATATAAATATACATGAACTATATAAAAATAAATCTTAGTGTCACAGTTAAGTGCCCAGTAGCGGTGAGTACATGTTTTATTGAATATAGACTAGAACCTTCTCAAGCTAAGTTTATCGCGCACACGGTGTTGCAACCCCAACCGTACAACCCGAAAGGCGGTGATTCGGTACGTTAAATAGAACATTTTGTTCTACTTTTTTATTTGAAGGAAAAAAAAATTTTTTTTCTCCCTACATTTTGAGGTATCTATTTAAAATTTGTATGGAAAAAAATTTTTTTTTTGTTTAAAAATTTTTTTTTTCTTCATAGAAGTTTTTTCTTCACATATAGAATAACCCCCTTATGTCAGTTAAAAATATTACGGCGGCAACTGCAACACCGTGTCCGTGTATAAGGAATACAAATATTAAAGAAAAGTCTAAAATTTCGAAAAAAAATGGAGAATATTTTTTATGTTTTTTTATGGAAACTGACACGGTTGGCTACCATCACCTACAATACAACATCCGTGATGTCAGCCCACAACACCGGGTGAACTGAAGGTCAGTGCTTCACTTCATTTATGACTTGTATATGCGATATAGGTACCAATAAATATTCTATTCTATTCTATGTCTGCTACACTGAACTTGACGGAAAACATATAGGCCCTACATACAGGGTGTCCCGAAAGTCAACGTCATCCCTTGGAGGGCTGATAGGCCAGCTCAGGACTGACCAGAATATCACAATATGACCTTAATAAAAAATCGTTAGTTTTCGAGATATTTGGACTTTTATTTATTTCGTTAAAATCGACACCCTAGATCAGTTTTTCGAGTGCCACAGGTACAAAATTCCATATTCTAAGATTCTATTTTTTGTTACGCAACCCTGTATAGCAATGCTATTGATCACAGTTCAAAAAAGAAAAAAAAATATCGTGCTATACCCCTAAAAATTTTTTTTTTTGTCTGATTCATAGTAATTTATTTTTTAATAGTCAATTTCGACCCTTCATACTGTAAAAAAAATTTACCACGTTAACCTGGCAAGTTATTTAGAAAAATTGCTCATTTAGTGTGGTCTTCAAAATGGTATAACGTTTGCTATATTTTGTTTTAGAAAAAAAGATATTGCCATTTTAGTGCAAAAGGAGCTTGTTGTAAATGTATTTCAGATATTAGTAATTCGAATGAACCCGGCTATCACTTTTAAACAATTTTGCTAAATTCGGCTTAATTTTGTATTTTGAATTTAGAATTAGAGTAACGTCGT
The DNA here is from genome assembly GCA_946902875.1 of Nematopogon swammerdamellus. NCBI lineage: Eukaryota > Metazoa > Arthropoda > Insecta > Lepidoptera > Adelidae > Nematopogon > Nematopogon swammerdamellus. The sequence continues at coordinate 3,821,980 of OX336336.1, read as the reverse complement.
TTGACTTTATAGTGAGATAGTGACATTAGTAAGAGTGAGAAAGGTAATGACGCCGTAATTTAGCAGTATGTTACGCTACTTCTTTAAATGCAATTTTCGTGTGCATCGTTTCGTCACGTTCTGTAGTGTGCGCTATCTGGACTTGTGTGTTGCCTACTTGATGTCTAGTGATTTGAACTTCTTGTATTGGAGATAATAACGTACTGACCTGGCCTTTTTGTGGTCTCTGTGTTTTTGTTACGCTTTTGATACGCATGTTACTACTCGCGATGCCGTATCAGTATACTGCTCAGGAATACGCTAACATGCATTACATTTATGGCGAATGCAGGGGCAATGGTGTTGCTGCAGCTAACCTGTATCGCGAAAGATACCCGAATGCCTTGAGATATCCTGATCATCGCGTGTTCATAAATGTCCACCTGGCATATGGAGAAGGCAGAATGCCTCACAATCGCGCTAGAATTGGAAGACCACGTATGGATTACGATGAGCACGTTTTACAAGAAATTGAAAATGATCCGACTACATCGGCGCGAGCAATTGAAAGCCATACAGGGATATCGAAATCTACTGTAAATAGAATTACGCGACGGTATCAATACCACCCATATCATGTGCAACGTGTGCAAGCATTGCTTCCTCGTGACTACGCACAACGTGTCCAGTTTTGCCGAACAATGCTGCAGAAACATAGAGAAGAACCAGATTTCTTAGATAAAATTTTATGGACAGATGAAAGCACATTCAAAAAAGATGGCTTCATGAACATGCACAATCTACATAGTTATGCACTTGGAAACCCACATTCAATGCGAGAAGAAAGATCACAGTATCGCTTTAAAGTTAATCTGTGGACTGGCATCTTCAACGGCCAACTAATTGGCCCCTTTGAATTACCTGAAAATCTAAACTGGGAAATTTATCTTGATTTTTTAGAAAATCAACTGCCAAATCTGTTGGAGGATGTGCCTTTGGCCACACGCAGGGCAATGTGGTTTCAAAATGATGGCTGCCCAGCTCATTATGCACGAGGAGTGAGAAATTATCTGGATCAAGCTTATCAAGAGAGATGGATCGGCCGTCTTGGTCCCATTTTGTGGCCTCCCCGGTCCCCGGATTTAAATCCCCTTGATTTTTATTACTGGGGTCACCTAAAGGAGAAGGTCTATGCAAAACCTATAAATAACGTAAATGAATTGAAGCACCGCATTAATGAAGCAGCACAACAAATAAATGTGGCAGGAAGTGCAAGACTAATAAAAAGATCTTTCTTAAAAATATGTCGTTCTTGCATTCGACTTGGTGGAAGGCAATTTGAACACACTATTTGATGTTTATTTGTGTTTTGTTTAGTTTTAAATAAATACCGGTCGCTTAAATTTAACAAGTGTTTTTATTCAAATTACTAATTACTGAAATACATTTACAACAAGCTCCTTTTGCACTAAAATGGCAATATATTTTTTTCTAAAACAAAATATAGCAAATGTTATACCATTTTGAAGATCACACTAAACGAGCAATTTTTTTAAATAAATTGCCAGTTTAACTTGGTAAATTTTTTTTACAGTATGAAGGGTCGAAATTGACTATTAAAAAATAAATTACTATGAATCAGAAAAAAAAAATTTTTAGGGGTATAGCACGATAATTTTTTTTTCTTTTTTGAACTGTGATCAATAGCATTGCTATACAGGGTTGCGTAACAAAAAATAGAATCTTAGAATATGGAATTTTGTACCTGTGGCACTCGAAAAACTGATCTAGGGTGTCGATTTCGACAAAATTAATAAAAGTCAAAATATCTCGAAAACTAACGATTTTTTATTAAGGTCATATTGTGATATTCTGGTCAGTCCTGAGCTGGCCTATCAGCCCTCCAAGGGATGACGTTGACTTTTGGGACACCCTGTATATGTAAATAGTTATAGTTTACAGGAAAACCTAAACGAAAATCCTGTCATAAAGTTCTCACGGAAAATGGAATGGTACAGAACCCTCGCCACGCGAGTTCGACTCGCTTAATCGCTTTTTTACCCGACTACGGCGAAGCCAAAAGGAGGGCAATGTGTTTAGCCGGAATGTTTTATTGTTGTTGTTTATTGTTTGAGAATTCATAAGGCGGTAAGACTAGCACTCGAACTTCTTACAATTTGTTCTATCCGGTTCGATCACACGGCGTAATTCTCACCCACGAAGAAAAACCGGAAAGAAACTTCGCCTACTTACCTGTATATATTTTTTATTAATATTATTACGAGCTATTTTAATGACTATCCACATAATAATATCGTTTACAGATTATCGAAAATACAGTTTGAGAGCAAGATTAACCATTTTACTGACCACAAAGACTTATTTATTTATAGAAGATTTGATTTTAAGTAAGTACCGCGTGGGGCCGGTACTTTAAAAGAATAGCCCCACTGCATCTCTCCCCGTGTATTTCGTAAAAGGCGACTAAGGGATATGACTCCCTTCTTATATTACTAGGTGGTAGGGTTTAACCCGCCAAGGTTAAACCCTGGCTATGTAAATAGTTTGTGTTTTCCATCCAGTTCAGTGTAGCCGGCACGACTGAAGGGAAGCACTGACGTGGCACCTAGTTCACCCTGTGTTATGGGCTGACATCACGGATGTTGTAGGTGATTTAGCCAACCGTGTCAGTTTCTATAAAAAAAAAAAGTGTATCAGGTGTAAAGAGCCTTCGTAAATTTTTTATACGTAATTTGTATCAACTCAATAAATAATGTTAGTACATTAAATAATTTATAATTACGCATACTACAATGAAGGTACTATAATTGTCAAAAATAAAATTAATAAAGTTAATGAAATATTTATACAAGGTCTCATTCATTTCTGACACAGCTAGGTCCACGCTTATGAATTTGAAATACAGACATACCTATAATTACGTGAGATGCTTATATCATGCGTGGACGTAGGTAGTTAATCAATGCACCAAATCGCTTCTAAATTCTATGTATGGTTAAATGAGCGTTTTACGGCGCGCGCGAGTCGAGTGTCACCGACTAGCGGTGCTAGAACAAAGCTCAAAAGCTGCGTCGCGTACGGGGCGCAGGGAGCGGTGGAAAGGGGGCGGGGGGGGGAAACGGGTCGGGGCCGACGACCCCGGCGCGGCTGCGCGGGCGCACGATAAAGCAAGAGGACACAAGCAACGTTTGCCACCCAAGGTCGCGACCCACGCACCCTGAGCGATTTGCTATTATGGACTTTTGCACGCATCGAAGAACTCCAATCCAATTGCGCTCCAAGAACGATGAACTTTTGTATCGACTACATGAGGTTTTCGCGAATGTGCGACGCAAGTTGGATCCGGGTAACTTCTACAGGGAAAGGTTGAATGAGGGAAACTACCAAAATTGGAATAGGTTGTGTCAGGCGTTCCTCAGAGAAGCAGCCACATCAAAGATTCGCTAGAATGCAATGCTCAATCAACGAAATAGCTTTTGTGCTTCAGTTATTGAAAATAGTTAGTGACTACTATATAGTACTTCTCATTCGCCGTTGAATAGAAACTAAGGCGGAACGTAGGTCACGGGACTCATGGGACACTCCCCAATGAATGATGGCAGCAATATTCCATCGCTGCCCTTGTTTGGGCTTCGCAATGGAACTTAGGTCGCGACCGCGAGCCGTGTGTCGAACAGTGCGTCTCAGCCGTAGGGCCACGCAGCAGCGCGGTAACGGTCGCGAGGCGGCCTCCTCCGTCGCCGCTGCCGACAACCCCACGCGTGCCAATTTGTAGCCGATACGGCTAATTGGTGGCGCCGCCCCGCCTCTGTCCACAGTCTTGCGTAATCCGCGCGATGGTTGCGGAAAAAAAGATTAGATATTAGCGGAGAAAGGAGAAGAAGAGCGACTCGTAAGCCAAGCGAAGAAAGTAGAATATACAGGGTGTCCGAAAACTCGACGTCCAAACGAAAGGAGGTCATAGAGGAGGTCATTTCCAATCAGAATCGAACGCTATCCCGATCATAGAGTGTTCATAAATGTACACAACTCATACGTGCAAGGTGAAATGTCTGGTGCCCATCGAGTAGGTGGAGCACGTCGAGCACTTCTTCTTCGCCGTCGATCCTCGGTCGTCCACCTACTCGATGGTAACCAGGAATTTCACCTTGCACGTATGCGTTGTGTACATTTATGAATACTATGATCGGGATAGCGTTCGCGTTCCGGGTCATCCGGGTACCGATTGCGGTATTCCCTCGCAGCATTACGAGCGTTGCCGTCACATAAACCGTAAATAAAATGCATTTCTGCATATTCACGGGGCGTGTAGGCTGCCATCTCTACGCAGTTTTCAGTTCAATCACAAGTCCAAATCACAAGCGCAATCACAGTCCGAATAACAAGCGCAGGTTAAACACAGGGGATAGGGATCAAAGTCCGTAAAGAATAGCCAAATCGTAAAGAAAGAAAAAGAAAACAGAATAGCGGAACGACGACGTTACAAGCGGCTAGCGAGTCACTGAAACTGAAATAGTGGGTCAGGCGCAGATAGGTGATGAACGGCTTAAAGGAGTGGGAGGGGAGGGGAGGGGGTAGGTGAAACATGTTGGCGACCGGTCCCATTGTTTTCACGGGCTCAACGGAGAGGCCCTCCATGGTTCTCTTCGAAGAAAGTACCTAACGCTTTTAAATTAGTTAGACCGGATTAGTTGTTTCATTCATATCTTCGTCTTAAAGATTAAGTTTTATGGTAATAAATCTAATGAATTGTACCTGTGGGGGACGATGCTCAGATGTGGACTGTATTTCGCTGGCGTTTGTTGATGCCCGTCCCGCAGAGCAGAATATGGGTTCGGCGAGTGAAGCGTGCGCGGCGGTCGCACGTGACAGAGATGGCCGATGTTGCTGTCTCCTTCACTCCGTTGGTTCGGTGCGCACACGGGTACTGTACCCGGCGGCCGGCTGCAGTCTTGTACCACGTACCCTCGCGTACCACGTACCCTCGTACCACAACCGACGTACCACGTACCGACGTACCACGTGCCGACGCACCACCGTACCGTTCTTGACTGTCCCGACGCTCGTACCACTGTACCGCAACTCGTACCGTGGCGTACCGCTGTACCGTCGGACCGATCCGCACGACGGCAAGCACGAACGTACGCACTACGCGACCGCGTCCTCAACCTGACGTGCCTCGGGGCACGGGGAGAGACCTCGACCGGCGTGCCGCGGGGCACCGGGAGTTTAGCCGCGTAGTGTAAGGCGTGGAGACGAAATGAAATGCACAGTGCTGGCTATAATGCAGCCGCACACTGGCTTTCACCCGAGACGTGGGGGTGAGCACTCGCCGAGAGAAGAACGTCCGATCGGCCGAGGCAGTCGTTCCGGAGTGAAGCTCGTTCCTCGGTCGATCTTCGCGGAGAGCCGGTGCTCGGGACGTCTTCTCTTCTTGCTGGCTGGACGAGTACTGACTGAACCGGCCAAAACGCGCTATATTTGTATACGCGCGGGCGCGCTGAGGCGCCGCGGACGCAGCCGTCCGGTTTTGCGGCTGCGCTCCGACGCCCCGCCCCCGCGTCGCGCCTTGGACCGGCTCAGTCTCCTATCGATTTTGGCGAGTGCGCATCTCCCGTTCGTCCCAAATGAAAGGCAGCGGGCGACTATATCTTTATTCAAATAACTTATAATCTAGACTATCTATCTTACAGCTATGCCTATCTATCTTATAGCTATGCCTATCTATCTTATCTAACTTTATTTATCTTATAACTACGCCTATCTATCTTAGCTAACTTATATCTACGATTTTTATATATATTTATTTTCTTATATTAACTTATTTTCTATATATTTACATATTAAAATTACCTAAACTAAACTATGCTGGCCGCTTCCTACTTCCCTAAGCTACTGAGGTGACGACGTGCGCGTCGCGTCCTAGGCCGGGTCCGTCGTCGCCGCTCCGGCTGGCCGTCGTCCTGAACATCCTCCCGCCGTCGCCTCGGCGATCTTGGACGTCGGAAGGACGACGATCTTCTTTACCGGCCGCCGAAGCAGCTTCCCGCAGGTCATGACGTCGACGACGCGGACGATGCCGTCGTTGCCAGGGTGGACGGCTTCCACCCTGCCCCTCGGCCAGGTGTTCCTCGGTAGGTCGGGGTCGGCCACCAGGACGACGTCGCCGACTGCTGGCGCCTGGCCGCTTCCTCGTGGCTCCCGCCGGTTTTGGAGTAAGGGCAGGTACTCGCGGACCCACCGGCGCCAGAACTCGTCGGCCAGCCACTGCGCCCTCCGCCAGAGCGCCCTGGCACCCTCGTCGTCCGCGGTGAATCGGCCCGGCGGTGGTGAGTGGCTCCCCGCGCCGAGCAGGATGTGGTTCGGCGTCAGGGCCTCCGGTTCGTCGGGTGACACGGCGACGTGGGTCAGTGGCCGCGAGTTCACGGTGCTCTCCGCCTCGGCGAGCAGCGTGGCCAGGGTCTCCTCCTTGGGGTACCGCTCGTGGAGCGTGACGCGCAGGGCCTCCTTTGTCGAGCGGACTAGGCGCTCCCAAGCGCCTCCCATGAACGGCGCCCCCGGCGGGATGAAGTGCCACTCGATGAGCTGGTTCGTGGCTGCGTCCTGCATCGCTGCGAGCGCCTGCCGGAGCTCTGCGTCGGCGCCCCTGAAGTTCGTGCCGTTGTCGCTGACGATACGCCTCGGGCACCCTCTCCTCGCGATAAAGCGGCGGAGAGCTGCGATGGCCGAATCGGCGCTCAGCGACGCGGCTACCTCCAGGTGCAGAGCTCGGACGGTGAGGCAGGTGAACAGGGCTACGTAGCGCTTCTCGTGCCGTCGCCCGACCGTGATCTCCACCGGCCCGAAGTAGTCCACGCCGACATAGGAGAATGGTCTCTCGTGATGTGCCAGCCGGGAGACTGGGTGGTCGCCGGTCGGCGGGCAGGTCGGTCGGGTCCGGCGGATGCGGCACAGCAGGCATCCCTTGATGACGGTGCGGACTGTTGGGCGCAGGCGCACGACCCAGCACCGCTGCCGCAGCTCGTTGACGACGGCTTCGACGCCGCCGTGGTGCAGCAGTCGGTGCACGTGCTCCACGTAGAGTCGCGTGTAGGCGTGGTCGCCGTCCAGCACGGCCGGGTTGAGTTGCTCGTGCTGTACGTCCTCTGCAGCCCCCACGCGGCTTCGCAGGCGCAGGACGCCGCTGTCGTCGATGCGCAGCGCCAGCTGCGCCAGCCGGTCCGTTCCTGTCGGCCTCTCGTCCCTCCGCACACGGTTGATCTCGTGCGCGAAGGACTCCCTCTGCGACGTCTTTAACAGCAGCTGCTCGGCCGTCTTGAGGTGTCGCGCCTCCAGGGGTAGGAGGGTGCGACTCTCGCTGCTCTGCTGCCGTCCTGGTCGTGTTTTCTTGTGCGGCTGCCGTCTGCAGGGCGGACTGCCCATTCGGGCCGTCCTCTTGTGTCGGCCCGCCGCGGCCACGTGTGTTTTGGCCCGGCACAGCTCCACGAAGTGAAGGACCCGTGCCGTGGCGCGTACAAGTCGCAGCCACGACGAGAAGCGTGTTGCCTCTGGTGCTGCGCTCCCCGTGGTCGCGGTGAAGCAGACGGCCGGTGCTCGCTTCTCTCCTGTGGGTGCAGCCTCCTGTGGCTGCTCTCGGGGCCACGATTCCTCTCCGTGTGCGAGGAAGGCCGGCCCCGAGAACCAGCGATGATCTGCCGCGAAGTCGGCCGGTGTGTTGCGGGTTGCGTCATCCGCAACGTTGTCCCTGGTGGGCACCCATCGCCACTCCGAGACCTTGGTGAGCTCCTCGATTTCCGCCAGCCTGTGTGCCACGAACGTCTTGAAGCTGCGCGGGCTCGCTCGTACCCACGCCAGCGCCGTCCTGGAGTCGCTCCAGAAGTAGCGTCGCGCCGCCTCCCAGTCGTGGCCGTCCTCCACCGCTCGCGCCAGGCGGCTGCCCAGAAGTGCAGCCTGCAGCTCGAGGCGGGGGACGGATACCGGCTTCAGCGGCGTGACGCGTGTCTTCGCGCAGGCCAGAGCGACCTTGACGGAGCCGTCGCTTCGCTCGAGCCGCCAGTAGGTAGCGGCGGCGTACGCGGCTTCGCTGGCGTCTACGAACGTGTGCAGCTCTCGGGACACGCATCTGCACACGTCGTAGCAGCGGGGAACTCGTAGGGTGCCCAGGGCACGCAGACTCCGCACCCAGTCCAGCCAGGCCTGATGCAGCTCGCCCGGCAGGACGTCGTCCCAGGCGACACCCAGGCGCCAGGTCTCCTGCAGGATCCTCTTGGCTGGCGTGGTGACGGGCGCGACCAGCCCCAGCGGGTCGAAGAGGGACATCACGACGCTGAGCGCCTCTCGTTTCGTCGGCGTGCGTCGGGCGTCCAGGACCTCGGGCGACGTCCTCGCGAAACTGAGGGCGTAGCCGAGGCGGTCCTCCGCTGTGTCCCAGCGCATGCCGAGGGTCTTTTCCTGCGCTGTCTGCCCGCCGATGTCCACTTGCCCGCTGCCTCGCTGGTCCCTGGCCGCGTGCCGGATGGCCCTCGCGTCGTTGGAGGCCCACCCTCTCAGCTCGAAGCCGGCCGCCTCGTGTATGTCGGCGACCTCGCGCGAGACGCGGCAGGCCTCCTCGGGGCTCTCGAAGCTCTGGAGGAGATCGTCCATGTAGTGGTTGTCTACTATGGCGCGTGCTGCTGCTGGTTTGCTGGCTTTGAAGTCCGCGGCGTTTCGGTTCTTCGTGTAGATGGCGGTGCAGGGCGAGCAGGCGGCACCGAAGACGACCGAAGTCATCCTGTACTCGGTCGGCGCCCCTTGGTCCGGGCTCTCCCTCCACAAGAACCGTAGTGCATCTCGATCTGCGTCGCGGATGCGGATCTGCAAAAACATCTCTCGGATGTCCGCAGTGACGGCGATCGGGTGCTGCCGGAACTTCATTAGCACGCCGGGTAGTGATTGCAGCAGGTCCGGGCCCGGGAGCAGCAGATCGTTCAGGCTGACTCCTCGGGTCTTCGCAGCGGCGTCGTGGACGATGCGGATCTTCTCCTTGGCTGGGTTGACCACTGCAAAGTGGGGCAGATACCAGGTGCGCCCCGGCGTCGGTGTAGTCGTGGCGCGCTCGGCATATCCGCTCCGGATCATGTGCTCCATCTGCCGGTGGTACTTCTCCTTCAGGTCCAGGTCGCGAGCCAGCTTCTTCTCCAAGTTGACGAGCCTCTTGTATGCTGACTCGCGACTGTCGGGCATCACGATGTCATCGTGACGCCAGATGAGGCCGGTCTCGTATCGGCCGTCTGTCAGGCGCCGAGTCGTCGCGTCGAGGACTCGTAGGGCTCGCTCTTCCGGGTCGCTCCTTGGTTTGCGGGGCTCGACGCTCAGCGACTCCAGCTTGAAGTGCTCCCTGGCGAGCGCGTCGAACGTGCTGTCACTGGCCTCGGTAGCGTGAGCGCAGCGCTGTACAGGCTCGGTGATGGAGGTGCGGCACCCGTGCAGCACCCAGCCGAGCTGAGTACGCGAGGCGACGGGCTGGTCACGCCGGCCGCTCCTGAGTGCCCGCGAGACTATCAACGGCCAGTTGTCTTGGCCGATGAGCAGTCTCGGGCGTGCGTCGGCGTACGCCAGCACCCCCGTCAGCTCCGCCAGATGTGTGCAGTCGTCCAGGCACGTCCTCGCGATGGACTGCGGCGGGAAGTGCAGGCCCTCCACCGTGCGGGCTCCGTAGAGGTCGTGCTGCTCCGTCTCGTACTTGCCGCGGACGCGCAGGTTGAGGCGCCGCGACGAGTTGGTCGTTACTCGCCCTCCGCCTATGCCGACGACGTGCAGAGGTTCCGGGGCGCCCTTCGCGCCCAGCACGTCTGCTATGGCGGCGTCCACCATCGTTACGGTGGACCCCTCGTCCAGGAGGGCGAATATCTCCACGGTGCCCTTGGGGCCGCTCAGCTCCACCGGCACGATCTTGAGCAGCACCGAGTCGGACCGCGCCGTGGCTGTGATCGCGGCGGCGGCAGTCTCGTTGCTCGACTGGTGCTGGTGTAGAAGCAGGTGGTGCCCGTACTGGCAGCCCCGCACTCCGCACGGCTCGGCCTTGCACTTTGCTTTGCGGTGCCGGCTCTTGAGGCACCTGAAGCAGATCTTGCCCTCCTTGGCCTGCTTCAATCGGCCGTCCACGTCGGCAGCGATGAACCTTGGACAGGCCAGGAGGTAGTGGGCCCTGGTGCACGTAGGGCACTTGGGCGTCGAGTCGGAGGGTTCCTCCTCTCCGCCGGCGGCGTAGGTCTTCTCGGCGGCTCGACGTTCTTTCGGCTGGCGTCGAGGCTCCCTTGTTGACGCCTCTGCAGTTGAGGCGACGTCCGGCCGAGCGTACGCTCCGCACTTGCGAGCCTCCTCGTTGAGGAAGCCGGCGATCCTCGTGAGTGCGGGCTGAGGGGTGCCGCCTCGGTCCTCATAGTCGAACCACCGCGTCTGTCGTAGCGGGGTCAGCTTGTCGACTATGAGGCGAGTCATTTCGGGGCTGTGCAGATACTCGGGCCTGTCCAGAGCCTGGATTGTAGCCACGACGTTGGCTACCTTGTTGGCGAATTCGTTGAGCTCGTTCGCGTGGTCTCTGACCTTGGGCAAGTTTTTTAGCTTTTCAAGCTCACCCAAGACCAGGAAGTCTGGCCGTCCGAACCGCTGCTCGAGTGCCGCTATGACTCGATCTGGGTCCGGCGCCGACAACATAAGGCTGTAGGCCGCCTCCTTCGCCTTTCCTCGTAGGCAGCGGCGTATGCGGGCGGCGTTCTCTACGCGCGAGAAGAACGCCTCCGTCTCGCGGTAAGCGGCCGCGAACTGCAGCCACTCCCCGGAGGACCCGTCGAACGCCGGCAGCTCCTGCAGGTACTTGGGCGGCGCGGTCGACGGTCGGTTGGTCTCCGTCTTCCCAAGCACCGTGGCCAGCATCTGAATAGCCGCGGCGAGCGGCTCGGACGAGTGCGGCGTAGCGGAGGAGGACGCGGCGGCGGGCGCGGTCGTTGCGGCGGCGGCGGCGGTAGCGGAAGCGGTAGACGGCCCCTGCGTCGACTCCGTGTGTGTCGCCGGCGAGTCTGTGTGCTGCGGTGCTGCGTCGTAGCACTCGCGGCGTAGCACTCCGGCCGGCGTAGACCCGGAGTATTCGCCGCGTAGCAGCGCAGGCGGCGCTCCTTCGTAGAGGGCCGCGCGGCGTAGCGGGTCGGCCTGCGTAGCCTCGTAGCACTCGCGGCGTAGAGGCGCAGGCGGCGCGGGTTCGTATGGGGCCGCGCGTAGCGAGTCGGCCGGCGTGGGCCCGCAAACCTCACGGCGTAGAGGTGCGGGCGCCGCGGTTTCGTAGCACCCGCGGCGTAGCGGGTCAGCCGGCGTAGGCCCGCAAACCTCACGGCGTAGAGGTGCGGGCGCCGCGGTCTCGTAGCACTCGCGTAGCGGGTCAGCCGGCGTAGGCGCCGCTTGTTCGTAGCACCCGCGTAGCAGTCCCTGCGGTGCAGTTTCGTAGCACTCGCGTAGCACCTCGCGGCGTAGAGGTGCAGGCGGCGCTCGTTCGTAGAGGGCCGCCTGGAGGGGCGCGGGCGGTGCGGCTGGGGCGAGCGGTGCGCGGGGTGCGGGCGGCTCGGCCGGCGCGTGCGTGTGGAGGGGCGCGTGCGGTGCGGAGGCGGCGGTCTCGGTGCGCGGCTCGCGGTGACTGGCGAGCGGCCGCGCCGCGGCGGGGAGCGAGGCGGAGTCGAGCGCCTCCCGCTCCCGCCGGTGAGGTCTCTGCGTCTCGAGCCACGACGCGACTCGCAAACTGCGCGCCGTGTCCCCGAGCTCCTCCTCGTCCGACGTCTCCTCTTCTTGACACTCACGTAGCCGCGCCTCGATTATTAGCGCGGTGAGTCTTGCCTCTTCTCGCTTCGCCTCCAGCAACTGGCTCTCCATAGCCCGTTGCTTCGCCGTTTTCGAAGAGCGGCCGGATCGGTTGCTCCGGCCGTCCTTGTAGTCGCCTGCGGGTGCGTCTCGCCCTGGTGCGAGAGCGTGCGAGGCGCGGCTCGGCGCGCGCTCCTGGCTCGGCGCGCGGGTGTCGTGCGCTGCGCTCGGTGCGGGTGCCGCGGTCGGTGCGTGCGCGGCGCGCGCGGTGTGCGCGGCGTGCTCGGATTGCGCGGCGCGCGAGGCGTGCGCGGCGTGCGCGGCGTGCTCGGGTTGCGCGGCGCGCGAGGCTTGCGCGGCGTGCGCGGAGTGCGAGGCGTGCGCGGCGTGCGCGGAGTGCGACGCGTGCGCGGCGTGCGCGGAGTGCAACGCGTGCGCGGCGTGCGCGGAGTGCGACGCGTGCGCGGCGTGCGCGGAGTGTGAGGCGTGCGCCGCGCTCGGGGCGTGCGCGGCGCTCTCACGGTGCAAATCCACTGTCGTTGCGACGGGGGTGCTCGTGCTCGTCCCGTGTGACGACCACGTATGCGGGTCCGTAGTTTGACCGGCAGGTGGCGCGCCCGTCGCTGGACTTGTCTCCGTCGGCGCGATGTCGCCCGACCGCAGCGCCGAGTCGGCTGCGTCCGGGGGCAACTCTTGCAGCGTCGACGGCGGCGAAGGCACCGGCGTGGTGCGGCCTCGCCCATTCTTTTTGCTCCGCGTTACAGGCATCCTTGATCCGGCTGTCGAATGACCAATGTGGGGGACGATGCTCAGATGTGGACTGTATTTCGCTGGCGTTTGTTGATGCCCGTCCCGCAGAGCAGAATATGGGTTCGGCGAGTGAAGCGTGCGCGGCGGTCGCACGTGACAGAGATGGCCGATGTTGCTGTCTCCTTCACTCCGTTGGTTCGGTGCGCACACGGGTACTGTACCCGGCGGCCGGCTGCAGTCTTGTACCACGTACCCTCGCGTACCACGTACCCTCGTACCACAACCGACGTACCACGTACCGACGTACCACGTGCCGACGCACCACCGTACCGTTCTTGACTGTCCCGACGCTCGTACCACTGTACCGCAACTCGTACCGTGGCGTACCGCTGTACCGTCGGACCGATCCGCACGACGGCAAGCACGAACGTACGCACTACGCGACCGCGTCCTCAACCTGACGTGCCTCGGGGCACGGGGAGAGACCTCGACCGGCGTGCCGCGGGGCACCGGGAGTTTAGCCGCGTAGTGTAAGGCGTGGAGACGAAATGAAATGCACAGTGCTGGCTATAACCAATGTGGGGGACGATGCTCAGAGGTGGACTGTATTTCGCTGGCGTTTCTTGATGCCCGTCCCGCAGAGCAGAATATGGGGTTCGGCGAGTGAAGCGTGCGCGGCTGTCGCACGCGACAGAGATGGCCGATGTTGCTGTCTCCTTCACTCCGTTGGTTCGGTGCGCACACGGGTACTGTACCCGGCGGCCGGCTGCAGTCTTGTACCACGTACCCTCGCGTACCACGTACCCTCGTACCACAACCGACGTACCACGTACCGACGTACCACGTGCCGACGTACCACGTGCCGACGCACCACCGTACCGTACTTGACTGTCCCGACGCTCGTACCACTGTACCGCAACTCGTACCGTGGCGTACCGCTGTACCGTCGGACCGATCCGCACGACGGCAAGCACGAACGTACGCACTACGCGACCGCGTCCTCAACCTGACGTGCCTCGGGGCACGGGGAGAGACCTCGACCGGCGTGCCGCGGGGCACCGGGAGTTTAGCCGCGTAGTGTAGGGCGTGGAGATCGAAATGAAACGGCGCAGTGCTGGCTATAATGCAGCCGCACACTGGCTTTCATTCGAGACGTGGAGTGAGCACTCGCCGAGAGAAGAACGTCCGATCGGCCGAGGCAGTCGTTCCGGAGTGAAGCTCGTTCCTCGGTCGATCTTCGCGGAGAGCCGGTGCTCGGGACGTCTTCTCTTCTTGCTGGCTGGACGAGTACTGACTGAACCGGCCAAAACGCGCTATATTTGTATACGCGCGGGCGCGCTGAGGCGCCGCGGACGCAGCCGTCCGGTTTTGCGGCTGCGCTCCGACGCCCCGCCCCCGCGTCGCGCCTTGGACCGGCTCAGTCTCCTATCGATTTTGGCGAGTGCGCATCTCCCGTTCGTCCCAAATGAAAGGCAGCGGGCGACTATATCTTTATTCAAATAACTTATAATCTAGACTATCTATCTTACAGCTATGCCTATCTATCTTATAGCTATGCCTATCTATCTTATCTAACTTTATTTATCTTATAACTACGCCTATCTATCTTAGCTAACTTATATCTACGATTTTTATATATATTTATTTTCTTATATTAACTTATTTTCTATATATTTACATATTAAAATTACCTAAACTAAACTATGCTGGCCGCTTCCTACTTCCCTAAGCTACTGAGGTGACGACGTGCGCGTCGCGTCCTAGGCCGGGTCCGTCGTCGCCGCTCCGGCTGGCCGTCGTCCTGAACAGTACCTTTCTGGAATCCGTATGAACTGTACATGTTTTTGCAAAGCAGGTTCACTTTCCTGTAGTACATTTTTTTTAAGTAAACTTCAATCAAAGTCAAGGCTTCATTGATGAATTACTGAAAGTTTCAAATTGAAATAGGTTTTACTATTGGAATAAGAAAGAAAATGTTATAAAACATTTTTTTTACACAAAGGTACACTATTTTTTTTTTTTTTTTTTTATTGAAACTGACACGGTTGGCTACATCACCTACAACATCCGTGATGTCAGCCCATAACACCGGTTGAACTTGGTGCCACGTCAGTGCTTCCCTTCGGTCGTGCCGGCTACACTGAACTGGACGGAAAACACAAACTATTTTCATAGCCGTATCGACCGACCTTTCATTCAGTGCGGTGGTACCAACCCGGGTGGGTTAAACCCTACCACCTAGTAATATAAGAAGGGAGTCATATCCCTTAGTCGCCTTTTACGACATGCACGGGGAGAGATGCAGTAATCGCCTAATTGCAATAAAATCCCAAAAAATAAAATGAACCTAAGTTACATGTAATTTTTTTATGATTTTTTATTCGAAAATTGGTTTTGAAATTAGAAAAACTCAGAAAAAGAGCTATAACTTCTAAACGACTGAGAAATGGACAACTACATATAGGGTGATTCTGATTGGAAATGACCTCCTCTATGACCTCCTTTCGTTTGTACGTCGAGTTTTGGGACACCCACACCCTGTATACCTCTAGTGCGGACTGCGGAGTGCAAGTGCACCGCGTGCTTTTTAAGGTTCCTTGTCCAGTACGGGACCCTATTACTAAGCCTACGCCGGCCGTCTGTCCGAGAGCTGTATCTCTTGAACCGTAATAGGTCACCGGTTGAAATTTTCGCAAAATATGTTTTATTATGGCGGATAACAACAAATAATAAAAAAAAAAATTTAAAAAGTAAAACAATTAAGGGGGATTCCAATACAAGAAACGTGTTTTTTTTTCAATGTTTTTTTTTGGTGCGCGAGTCCGACTCGCACTTGGTCTGTTTTTTTTTTCGAATACAACGTGGCTGCATGGCAGCCGGCTGGTTTCTTCTCTAGTTCAGTATAGCCAGCGATCCGAAGGTAGTTCTCAGGTATGGCACTTATCGGTGGCGACATTCGTCGCTCGGAGCATGCGCGCTGGCCCATCTGAATCGGCCACACATACCGGATTAAAAAAAACTTTTGTTTCTGATTTAGCCATCTGCCATCGGAACTCTAAAGCAGATTATGTGTTGTTTGGGGGATGACGTTTGAGGTGGGCCATCCATTGACGGCTCTCCCTTTTGGCTGTTAGTGTCGAAGATCTAGGGTCAACACTTGGTGTCGTTTCAGCCTTCCAGGGCCGGTGTGGTCCAGGGGTCCCCGTGGCGTATTTGGAAAATATACCTTTACCCAACGCTCCATAGTGTTGAGCTCGGGTATACATTCAAGAAGTAGCAAAGCAAGTTTGTCACTTGAAAATATACCCGAGCGCAACACTTCTCGGGTATACTTTCAAGTAACGAAACTCCGCTTGGCTTCCTTTAATGTATACCCGATCCCAACACGATGATGCTGTTATTAATATTCCGTATGAAGGAAAGAAAGTGGTATGAGTTATGTTTTGGTGGTTTAAAAAAAAAATAACCAGGGTTAATATAAAGAAGATGCGTCGCGCGACGCATCTTCTATATATTAACCCTAACCTAATGTTGAGGCGGCGCATGTAGTTTTTTTGTCAATTAAATGTTCTTTCCTTTTTCCTTCCTCCGAGAGACCGAAGATCGCCGTGCCGTCGCGTTGACGTCGGGTATATTTTAAAGTGCCTGCGCGCGCTTTACTGCATTTGAAAGCATACCCGACGCCAGCGCGGTCAGTGACGTCATAAATGTTAGGTTATTAAAGGGCTTAATTTTCACTTTTTGTGTTTGAAAATATACCCGATGCTAGCGCGGCCAGTGACGTCACGAGCGCTGGGTAGAGGTATATTTTCCAAATAAGCGGTCCCGTGGCCAGTATATTTAGGTGATTTTTTGGCCTCGTCTTGTATCTGGTACAATTCGACTGGATCTCTACTTTTATGCTGCTCTGTGGAACTAGCATCACTTATTCCCTGCCACCCATCCTATCTCCGCATGACTCGTCGCAGAGAGATAGTCAGCACCCTTTTGTTGTGGACATTGGCTTTTGAGAACCCATCGGTTCTCTAAATCGTTTCTTTGTCGCACCGCTAGAGTGTGTTTCCTGAATCTTGGCTTAACCTGGGTGTCTTCAAGCGTCGTATTATAACGGGCTAGACAGCCTAGCAACAGGCCGCAAATCTGCTGGCACGGCACCTAACTGAGCGTGGTTTCGCGAGGAGAGGTGATTTTGGCTCTGTCGACTGCACACCCACGCATGCTGGTTTACATAAAAAAAAATGCTGATCACTTTGAGATGATAGATCATTACAAAAAAAAAATGGAGGATCACGATTTACATAGTACCTACATATCTACAACCTATCGTCGTGGAACTAAACGTAAAACGCGTAACAGAGCCACCGCTTTCGACGGGACGTCTACACTTATTATTATTCAAGGGCGGGCTTCGGTTGATAGCGAAAATGCACTCTTGCGCACAATCTCGAGCCGCGGTTTCACACAGCGAGACTGCAGAAGGAATGCGGTTGTACTGAGAGTGCGGGCGACCCATTTACCTACCGGTCCGCGCCGCGCCGCTCCGCTCCGCGCCGCGCCCACCTTGTCTTCGAGTATGCTGACCCGACCGCCCGGAGAACAAGAATATTCTAACTAAGAACTGGAATTGTCTAATGAGAACACTGTAACAACGGGAACACGTTCAAACTGAAAACTAGAACATTAAAACAAAGAACAAGAACATATAGTAAGCTAAGAAGGGAAGGGACCTACAGTTTGTATAGGTTAGTACCAGTACTAACATATAAAAACTGTAGGTCCCTTCCCTTCTTAACTTACTAGTTGGTAGGGTTTATCCGGACCGGGTTGATACCACCGCACTGAATGAAGCGTCGTCCGTCGAAACGGCTATGTAAATAGTTCGTGTTTTCCGTCCAGTTCAGTGTAGCCGACATGATATGAAGGGAAGCACTGACATATGGCACCTAGTTCACCCGGTGTTATGGGCTGACATCACGGATGTTGTAGGTGATGTAGCCAACCGTGTCAGTTTCCATAAAAAAAAAACTAACCAAGAACAAGGTAAGTACAGTTCCCAGAAGAAAATAATGCGTGTCGAGCTTTAGAAAGAGACAATCCGGTTGTAGAGCGTCGTCCCTGTCGCACAGAGTCGTGCGAGTTCGTGCGACAAGTACTGGATGTACTATGATGACCCGCATAGCAACCTCGGCTGTGTTCTGTTCAATATAGCCAGCAATCCAAAGGGAAGTCTCCGGTATGGCACCTACCTTTATGGAGGTGATATTGGCTGGTCGGAGCATGCGCTCTGGCCCCTCTGACTAAACGACCCATACCGGAGATTACATTAAAAAAAAAACGAGCTTTTTCATAATTTTCTACGGTCCCTAAGTCAATCTATGCGTATTGCGTAGCCTATTTTCAACCGACTTCCAAAAATGAGAAGGTTCTCAGTTCGTCTGTTTTTTTTGTGTATGTTACTCGATTTCTCCGCCAATTCTCAACTGATTTTAATGATTTTTTTTATGGGCAGGGTAATAAATAACTCAGGGGTGGTCCTTTAAATTTTTTATGAAAGAATACCACCCATAAGGTTGGGAAATTAAGGGATGAACACTTTCACACTAAGGAATTTTTCAATCACCCAATTCTCGTCAACCGATTTTAATATTATGTGATATTACTAAAAAGAGTGAAATAAAAAAATGGTTTAAAAAAAACATTGAACTGACTTCAAATCCTAAAAAAAGTATTAACACGTTGACTGCCGCGCCGGTCACCGGTGACCGGACCCTGCCCTGTATTGAGGCGCCACGTAGGTCACCTGTGACCTCAAGGCAGACCTGTTTTCGAAACGAATTTTTGGGCCGTAGGACACAGTTATCGTACATTTCTCACTGGTGGGTGACCGGAGCGGCGCCGTAGAACATTTCTTCCACGTGGTTTTCGACTGTCTATGAAATTGTGAAAAATATTAGGTAAAATGTAAGGGATGAGAACAAAAAAAAGTATGATCTTCTGACCAGGACTATGATAAAGTTTATTAAGTAATTAAAAGGCAACATTAAACACAAAAATACAAAAGGAAACTTATAAATAACGATTACACTTATTAAAACAAAGTAATCAGTAAGCGGATTCACCGGGACAGTCTTTACAGTATATTGCTACTTTCTTTGTCTTATTTTTGGCCTCTTTTGGACCATACGTTTTCGCGCAGTTTTTGTAGCACTCTACACAAAAACGGCTGGTGTTGCGGACTTTACCCTCTTATTTTAGCAATTTATGGGTGACCGGAGGTGTGACCTCTCGGCGCCCTCGTAACGAATATTCATTTTTTCTCATTACAGCGCCGTGTAGGTCACCGGTGACCTTGTGAGGTTTTTAGGAAATATCTACGGAACCCTTCTACGTATTGAACTCTAAATAGTATATTATTCTATATTTCGGCTTAGCACATCTATTTTCAGCAAAAAGTTTTAATGTAATTTTTCATGTTTACTCTATGGCAATCAACGTGTTAAATAATATTTTGATCTTGAGTAGAAGGCGGTACAAAAGCACACCTGAAAATTTGTAGATGGATCCTTTTGTCTACTCAAGATCGAAATATTATTTAATACTTTTTTAGGGTTTGAAGTCGGTTGAAGGTTTTTTTTTAAAGAGTTTTTTTCAACCATTTTTCCTGAAGTAAGAGACCATTTCGAGACGATCAAATCTCGAGGGAAATTATATATTTTTTAGGCCTTCTGTCCCCGAACCACAGAGCAAAATTGTAAAAGAATTAATCTCGAGACGACTCAAACGTGAGTCCAAGGTTGCGCAATCTATATTCGGGCAATTAACTTAGGAGTGAGCGGCGATGGATGACTGACTCAACATGGTCGAATCGCAGGGGAAAAATATCCCGAGACGTCACTATAGACATTGCATACATTTTAACTTGTGTTACCAACGTATGGTCGGCACGCACACAATTTGCAAGCAAGCACAAATTGTGCAGCTGGTGGCCGAGTGGTTTGGGCATCGGCTTCTCATGCGAGAGGTCCGAGGTTCGAATCCGGTCGGCGTGTACCAATGAGTTTTTTCTGACGAAACAATTTACGTGCATACCTACACCCACTGCTTCACCGTTCGGAACCGGTGTAAAACTGTAGGTCCCCTCCCTTCCCCTTACTAGGTGGTAGGCTCAAATTGTAGCCGACTGGGTTGGTACCACCGTACTGGATGTAAGATGGCCGCATAGCAGCCTCGTTTGTGTTTTCCTCAAGTCTAGTATAGCCAGCAATCCAGGGAAGTCTCCGGTATGGCACCTACCTTCTCGGAGGTAATATTGGCTGGTCGGAGCATGTGCTTTGGCCCCTTCGACTCAGCTACCTATATCGGATAACATAAAAGAAAGCACACAGAAGATACGAGAGTGAGCAATTTGCGACAGAGATGTACCTACTTATTTTTTCACGTTGAAATGGTTTTTTTTTCAACTGTTTTCAACCTAACCTAACCGGAATTTCCCTTTGGATTGTTTATTGTTTATTGTATAATTTCATCCGTAGGTAGGTAACCTACGCTGGGATATGTCGAAAATTCCGCCAGTTCTAAATTCAATGCGAAGAAGAAAGAACTGACAAACTTCGCAAGTCACAATGTTTTGTTAGTACCTTTATAAGTATTATATTAATTAAAGTAATTTCCAATAATTTAACCCATACCGCTCACAAGAACATTAATATTGATTGCTGGCTATATACTGGACTAGAGGAGAACACAGCCGAGGCTGCTATGTGGCCATCTTACTTTCAGTACGGTGGTATCGACCCAGTTGGGTACAATTTGAGCCTACCACCTAGTATGGGCCTAGCGAAGGGACCTACAATTTTATATCTACTGGTTCCGAACGTTGAAGCAGCAGGTGTAGGTATGCGAGTGCATCTTTCCGGTAATGCATCGGCGGCGTTTGATTTTTCGAAGTTAAACACGGGCGCGGTCGGACTTTGGATGGGTGACCGTCCTACCGTTGAGGCTCTTTGAGGCTGGCCGTGGTTCGTATTCTATGCGAAACTGTGGTTCCCTTACCTTACTAAGTGGTAGAAGTAAGCCCGTCCGGATTGATACCACCGAACTTATTGAAAGTTGGTCCAAATGGCTATCCATGTAAATAGTTTTCGTTTTCTGCCCGGTTCAGTGTAGCCGGCACGACCAAAGTGAAGCAGCAGGGAAGGATGGGACATGGTCACCTAGCTAGTTCACCAAGGTGTTACGGGCTGACTCACGGGTGTAGATGGTGTAATCAAACATGTCAGGTGCCATTTAAAAAAAAATTACGCACTGGACAGGCAGACACCTGACTGACTATAAAAGGACCCTTTCCCAGTCATTGATTCAATGTTCCCAGTAGGCTTGGTCACAGAACCTTAAATTTATAGAAACATTGAGAATTGTCAGTTCAATGATTTAAAAACTATTTTATTTTTATTAGGAACAATTTCAATTAGTTAGGGGGCATATAAGTGAAGCTTGTGGCCGTGGACAGCCTACGCTCATCTCACGGATACCCACGGAGATGTCTTCCAGGAAAGCAACCTTTGCACGTTTGTTGGCGCTTCTAGTGTTTATTGCTATGGTCGAGCGTGTCTCAGAGGCCAACCATTTCCGGTGTGAGCCAGCCGGCGCGAGGCTTGGCCTGGGCGGCAGACGTGGGGGAAAAAAAACACTTGCGAAAGAGTACGTACACGTTTGACGCACCTATTTATAGCGGTCACATGTGGTTTGGAGGATGTCAAGCGGCGACGAAAGACCCTGTCGGAAATAATTGAAAATGGAATCCGAAAGGACATTGAAAATGTCTTTTCGATCGCTTCAGTATAGTGCCCGATTTCCAGCGAGATTGCGGATTTGCCGTGTCGTAAATATTTAGGGTACGTAAATATTTAGGGTGTCAAATGACGCGTATCGAAAAATTAAAATGAAAAAAGTTTGAGATTATTTTGAGAAAATCGCAAAAAAAACGCTTAAAATAGCCGTTTTACGGGGTTTAAAAAGGGCACTTTTAAACATATTTCTAAATATATAATTTAAAGTTTTACTTAATTTTTTTTTTAAATGTGAATAGTTTAGGAGTTATGATTTTTTTTGGAAATTTTCCGTTACGCGAGTTAAGAGTGGTCTTTATATTGCAGTGTGAGTAGTTAAAATGGTTTTCGTGGAGGCATTTTTTTTATTTTATTTTTGAAATTTTTTGTAAATTTTTCAAAATTGACATATTTCTTATATTTGAATACGCCCTAAAAGTCATTTTCAATGTACCAAAGAGACCCGAAATTGACTACGACTCAACAGTTTAGTTGGATAAGAATCGGTCGTCTGTTCGAGCCCTAAAGCCGGATCCACACGTTGGCTAAGAGAATGAGGTAGAGCTAAAATGTTTGCCTTACTTGGCCAACGTGTAGATGCTGCTTTAGGCAAACGACACGGCAAAGAAGGCAGGCTTGATATCAAGTCTGATATCGCTGCACAATATTGCATTGTAGGTATGAATACTGTCTGCGCTACGACGACGTCAGTAAGTCAACGTCCTGATGGATCAATCTAATCGATTGGCTTCGATTTTCGTTTTCTTTCACGTGTTGGTGTAGGGAGGGACCGCCGTTTTTCTTATGTAATCCGGTATGGGTGGCTGAGTCGGAGGGGCCAAAGCACATGCTGCGACCAGCTAGTATCACCTCCGAGAAGGTACATATGTGCCATTTCATCATTGTTTTCTATGCATAAATACTGTACAATTTGAAGTACCTAGATTAACATGTTTTTTAGGGTTCCGTATCTCTCGCACGGGACCCTATTACTAAGCCTACGCCGTCTGTCTGTCTGTCTGTCCGTCTGTCCGAGGGCTATATCACTTGAACCGTAATAGGTAGCGATTTTAAATTTTCACAGAATATGTTTTATTATGGCCGATAGGTATAACAACAAATAATAAAAATAAGAAAAAGTAAAAAATTCACGGGGGGCCCCGTACAAGAAATACAAGAAACTAAAAAGTGTATGCGCGCCATCTACCGAAAAGAGTATGAAGTATTTTAGCTAATCAATAGATGGCGTGAGTGGCGCTGACCATGACATGGCGGTACGGAACCCTCGGTGCGCGAGTTCGACTCGCACTTGGCCGGTTTTTTTTATGTAATCCGGTATGGATGGCTAAGTCGGAGGGGCCAAAGCACATGCTCCGTCCGACCAGCCAATATCACCTCCGAGAAGGTAGATGCCATTTCACCATTGTTTTCTATGCATAAAATTA
Organism: Nematopogon swammerdamellus; assembly: GCA_946902875.1. Classification (NCBI taxonomy): domain Eukaryota; kingdom Metazoa; phylum Arthropoda; class Insecta; order Lepidoptera; family Adelidae; genus Nematopogon; species Nematopogon swammerdamellus. The sequence goes on along the minus strand of OX336336.1, from coordinate 3,799,131 downwards.
TTTGATTTATCTGACTATTAAATACAATACATGTTTAATTAATAATAATAATAATAATTAACATGTTTTTTTTTCTTTACCGTTTTGATGGTTACGCAGAATTAAACATGCGAGTTGACTAGATGAATGCACCGATCAGGTTTTCTTCCAATCTTGCTCGGTATGCGTCTCAGAGCAAGTTCTCTTGCAGCCTCTGCACTGACGGTGACGCGTAGGTTCCAAGGACGAATTATTGGCTCAATTTGGCTCGCGGGCCGCGGGAGTGCGGTGCGGGCGGGACGCGTTCATAGGGGTAAGTATGCGCCAGTAGGACGCTTACGCGCTGAATGAATCTAGGGGAAAAGCTCTCTTCAATGTAGGACTTCTCTCACTCAATCCCTCCTCCTTCGTCTCGTGTCCGCAAAGATTTGCGGACACGAGACGTTTGAAGGATCACAGATTGAAAGTAACGGGAAACACACTCGCCGGCAGACAATTCCACACCCTAGCGGCGCGACAGAAGAACGATTTTGAGAATCGTACTGGTTATAATTTAAATACTCGCAAAAATATTTATCCATCATCCGACGGAACCATGGTCGGCGCGGCGCGCGGCAGCGTGTCCTTGCTATATCGATTGATGAATGGCTCATATCATAAGCGTCCTCTTGTTTTCCTTATCTCCATGGTCTGATGGGACGTTTGGGTCGCGAGCTCGCGACCGAGGCGAGGCACGGAGACGGGGCGGGGCGCATCACCGCGCACCGAGTCAGTGACCTTGCTATCTAGGCGGAAGCCGACGGCCGCGGCTGACTCACGCCGCGTCTGCCGCGCCGCCGCAGCCGCCGCGCAGAGAGCAGGGACCTCCGGGGCCCCTCGCGGCTCCCTCCTCCCTCTCGGGGCCGCCGAGGGAGACCTTTCTTACACTCTCTTACTCTCTCTCTCGCGTTTGAAAAGTTGCAAGCAAGGAAGCTTTTATTCCATACTTACCTCTGCTTGTTGCGGGAGCAAAATTTTGTTTGTAAATAGTATCAATGAATTACCTCAACTAAATTGCAATGCGAATTTCTTAGTTTTGTTTAAGTCAATTAAATTGCTATTACGAAATTTACGAATTATAAGCGTGATTGGGAAGCATCTTGCCGGCTCTTGTTCGTTCGTAGAGCCCACTGGTAGATTCTGAAGAAGAAATGTTTAAAAGGAAGCTTTTATTCTGTACTTAGGTAGGTACATAATGTAATTGCAAAAGTAAGCGTCATTGAGTAGTTTCTTGCCGGCACTTGTTCGTTCGTAGAGCCCACTGGTAGATCCTGAAGAAGAAATGTTTAAAAGGAAGCTTTTATTCTGTACTTAGGTACATAATGTAATTGCAAAAGTAAGCGTCATTGAGTAGTTTCTTGCCGGCACTTGTTCGTTCGTAGAGCCCACTGGTAGATCCTGAAGAAGAAATGTTTAAAAGGAAGCTTTTATTCTGTACTTAGGTACATAATGTAATTGCAAAAGTAAGCGTCATTGAGTAGTTTCTTGCCGGCTCTTGTTCGTTCGTAGATCCCACTGGTAGATCCTGAAGAAGAAATGTTTAAAAGGAACCTTTTATTCTGTACTTAGGTACACAATGTAATTGCAAAAGTAAGCGTCATTGCGTAGTTTCTTGCCGGCTCTTGTTCGTTCGTAGATCCCACTGGTAGATCCTGAAGAAGAAATGTTTTTTTTTTTATGGAACCTTACACGGTTGGCTACATCACCTACCACATCCGTGATGTCAGCCCATAACACAGGGTGAACTAGGTGCCATGTCAGTGCTTCCCTTCATTTCATGTCGGCTACACTAAACTGGACGGAAAACACGAACTACTTACATAGCCGTTTCGACCGACGTTTCGTTCAGTGCGGTGGTACCAACCCGGCCAGGATAAACCCTACCACCTAGTAAGGTAAGAAGGGAAGGGACCTACAGTTTAACGTGGAATCCGAACCACGGTCAGCCTCCAACGGTCGAGCGGTCAACCATCCAATCACTGACCGCGCTCAGCGTTGCTTAATAACAGTTGACTAACCAACCGCGCCACTGAGCTACCGAGGCTGACGAATTTTCTTATCCCTTAGTCGACTTTTACGACATGCGACGGGGAGAGATGCAGTGGGGCTATTCTTTTTAAGTACCGACCCCACACGGTACAAAGCTTACAATACGGTACAATGTTTAAAAGGAAGCTTTTATTCTGTTCTTAGGTACATAATGTAATTGCAAAAGTAAGCGTCATTGCGTATAGTTTCTTGCCGGCTCTTGTTCGTTCGTAGATCCCACTGGTAGATCCTGAAAAAGAAATGTTTAAAAGCAAGCTTTTATTCTGTGCTTAGGTACCTGAATAATGAAATTGCAAAAGTAAGCGTCATTGAGTAGTTTCTTGCTGGCTCTTTTTCGTGAATCGCGAAGAAGAAATATTGAAAAGAATCGCCAAAAAGGTCAATTAATTTGCGACATCATCCGTAATAATTAGACCTCACACACAAGATCAGGAGGTCTACTCGGAGTTGTAAAAACGATGCATCGTGCCATTTGTCGTGTCGTAACCTACTCTAATTGACATCTTTTCGATATATCGTTTTTAGAAGTACATAATAAAAAAATGGCATTGTCATTGTCGTGTCGTAACCCTACTCTTAGGTTCAAATGTCAAAGAACGAACATTTGAATTTGACCAATGAGCAAACGACAATTTTCGATAATTCCAACGACACCTCATGAGGTCTCGTTGAGATTGTCGTTTTGTTGCCACTATTAAATAAAAAGAAGAGATTGCCGTTTTGGTGTATGTATTGCGTTCATTGACTTACACACGATTTACGAGTACCTACCTATGTGTGCATTGGTGATTTGTTTTCGTTTTTTGTTTATTGTATAATTTCATCCATAAGTTGCTACCTACGCTTGGAAAATATCAAAAAAATTAGAGGACTCAGCGCGATCGTCGCGGCGGTCATGAAGTCATGACATGACTGACTGGGCTGAATGACGGGGGCGGCGGCGGCGGCTACGGCGGCGAATGACTGGCGGTCGAGCCGGCGCGCGCGCGCGCCGCTCCGGCTCCGGTCGCTCGCTCCGCCTCGCCCCGTCGCGGACGGAGCGGCCGGCTACAGCCGGCCGCTCCGTCCGCCCCGCCTTCATCCATCCATCCACAGATTACCAATACAAAGAATATAATACTACTATAACAAACCAATATATATGCTTTTGTATAAGGTACGACACGGCGAGAACCACAAAAATATATATTTTTAATTACAACGACGACGCGACAAACTTGCGCCGTCCGCCATCTCTTTCCACTGCATCCATCCAATACTATCTATACACAAATTTGACCACAACAACTTTTATTTTGGTCTTGGACACAAATCGCTTGTCTATGATTGCGAGAAAAACAAAACTTTTTGTCTATGCTTTCGATATGTCACTTCTTCCGACCGACCGAACATTTGGTTAGAGTGGGATATTTGTATGAGTTAGACACATCCCGAGATACATGCGATGTATTCGGATCTATCCGAATATATCGCAATCGAAACTCCGAGTAGACCCCCTGCTTCCACAGGCAGCTTCGGACGAAAGCGTTTTATAGATAGAAATTTATTCTATTTAATAGAAAGGTACAACTCCACCAGTCAATATCTGGCTTAGAACCATTGTTTAGAACAGTATACACCATCGTACGGTACACGCTGGACTTACCGCGGATGTGTACCAATCGATTCTGCAGACCTTTCCTCTACAGAACCTGAAACTCTGGAACGCTCTCCCTGCTCATATATTTCCCATGAAACTACGTTATGATATGATAATTGAATAATATAATAATTAGTAAGGTTAGGGAGTATCCACAAGGATAGTGGACGTGCGCGAGGATGTTGGCGATGACCTAGTCGATGATGAGTTGTTCTGGAGTAAGGTTAGGGAGTATCCGCAAGGATTGTGACCGTGCGCGTAGATGTTGGCGATGACCACTTTGACAATGATGAGTTGTTCCGGATGGAAGAGCTGCCAACAGGTAGTAGATGGAAGTGGTGCCGATGGTCCTGTCGGATGAAAAGCTACCAGCAGGTGGTAGGAGGCACTGGTGCTGAAGGTCATGTAGACTGACATCAGTCCGACAGGCTGGAACCCGTACTTGAGGCAGTACAGCTCCCGGCACGCATTCAGGCCAGCATGGCATTCGCAACCCCTGCATACGACCGAATGTCCATGGGGGCCGTGGGTGCCTCGGCGCAATATGTCGAGCTTGCAATAATCAAATAAAAAAATCCACCACTTTGATTTCTCATTTTCTCTTGGAATGCTATTCAGAATATATTTCCTAATGTAATACTGTTTTCGACTAAGGCCCACTTGCACAAACACAAATTTAATATATAAACCAGTTTAACTCGTTAAGCTAGCACCCGTTGACTGTGGGAACCGCGTTTAAATCCATAACTCGCTACTTTACTTTAAACTCGTGTTGGTGCAAGTGGGCCTTAGTATTTAGCCAGTTCTAAAGATTCTAGATACGACAACAGGGCAATATTTAAGTCCAAAGATCCACTTGATAGAACGTTCTATTTCCTAATCTGTGACGTGGCCATTTAAGGGGCCTATGTGCAAAATCCAATGCGTCATACATCTTCTATTCGACAGCGCGTTGCGTGTGATTAGTGATTAGTGATTTGATTAGTCATCTGCGGAGCAAGGCCAGATAGATGCAGGTGGCGTGGCGACTCGAAGTCGCCGTTAGAAGTCGAAATTAGATTTATTGAGCTTCACCTACCGTAATCCGGACTATTTCATCTCGGACCCTTTATAAGGGTCCCTGGCAGCATCACTGGGTACGGAACCCTTTATAAGCGCCCCTGGCAACATCATTGGGTACGCAACCCTTTATAAGCGACCCTGGCAGCATCACTGGGTACGGAACCCTTTATAAGCGCCCCTGGCAGCATTACTGGGTACGGAACCCTTTATAAGCGCCCCTGGCAGCATCACTGGGTACGGAACCCTTTATAAGCGCCCCTGGCAGCATCACTGGGTACGGAACCCTTTATAAGCGCCCCTGGCAGGATCATTGGGTACGGAACCCTTTATAAGCGCCCCTGGCAGCATCACTGAGTACGGAACCCTTTATAAGCGCCCCTGGCAGCATCACTGGGTACGGAACCCTTTATAAGCGCCCCGGGCAGCATCACTGGGTACGGAACCCTTTATAAGCGCCCCTGGCAGCATCACTGGGTACGGAACCCTTTATAAGCGCCCCTGGCAGGATTACTGGGTACGGAACCCTTTATAAGCGCCCTTGGCAGCATCACTGGGTACGGAACCCTTTATAAGCGCCTCTGGCAGGATCACTGGGTACGGAACCCTTTATAAGCGCTCCTTGCAGCATCACTGGGTACGGAACCCTTTATAAGCGCCCCTGGCAGCATCACTGGGTACGGAACCCTTTATAAGCGCCCCTGGCAGCATCACTGGGTACGGAACCCTTTATAAGCGCCCCTGGCAGCGTCACTGGGTACGGAACCCTTTATAAGCGCCCCTGGCAGCATCACTGGGTACGGAACCCTTTATAAGCGCCCCTGGCAGGATCACTGGGTACGGAACCCTTTATAACCGCCCCTGGCAGCATCACTGGGTACGGAACCCTTTTTAAGCGCCCCTGGCAGCATCACTGGGTACGGAACCCTAAAAATAATACTCGTCCAAATTGTGTACCAACTGCCTGGATCTAGGCCTGGACATTGCCCTTTCCCGTTACTTGTCTATAGTAGATTGATCCTTGGTCTGTGCTTATTCCCTGGCAGCCTCTGAATCCTTTGTTGACCAGCCGTTGTATGCACCCGAAACTTGAACCCTACCTTTACCAGTTCCATGGACTGGATCTGAAAATAAGCCTTATTCAACTAATGGTGGAAGTGGAAGGATATTACAATGACGTCGTAGAAGAAAATGTGTTCTTTGGTTAATGAATGAATCCCTCCAGTTTCAGAACTAATTTCTTATTTTGTCAACCTCGGTAGCTCACTGGTGCGACCGTTGGACCACCATATCATGGATCGAAAACACAATAAGTAAAGCTCTAGGATTGAGTTTTTATGCGGTTTTTTTCTTGAAAACTTGCTAGCTTCATACGCCATCATTTAGAGATAGTGCACCTTGGAAATTAATTAGGCAATTTTTTTCAGTGATGTCTTGCAATCAATCTTTTTTGCTCATTCTCATAACTATTTACATAATATATTATATTGAAATAGTTGTCAGAGTATACAGAGTAATTAGATTGTCAACTGATTACAATATCTGTCCAATGAGCGCGATGCGGATGTGAGCAGGCGAGGACCTGTGACAAAACAAGAAACAATACATTTTTCGTGGGATAAGCTAGATACGATCTGCGAAAGGTCCAGGTTAGGATCATAACCACATACATAACTGCCCTGGCTTCCAAATTATTTCATTCAGTTAGCCAACAATACTATACTTACTTTAGTTATACTTGAATTAGATTTGGAGGGGACAGGTAGGTATGGGACACGTCGGACACGAAACCAACACTGGATCCTTCTGAAGAATGAATTGCAGTATGTGTTTACAGACGGAGACTTAATTAATCTTTGGATTGGAAAAGTAGAACATTGATGACGGAATTATTGAAACATTTGAATCATTACATCCAGCTGATATAGCTTCTAAGAAATTGAATGAACTCCATTGAAACACGTCCAAGTCACAATAAAACAAGGCATATACCAGCAAACTGACTGCGAGATTGTACGATTGGGGTAATGTAATCGGGCCACAGCGACAGAGTGCCTCCGTCACCGTCGCTCTCTGCGGGCCTCTCGAACGTGTTTTGAGCGACAAAAAAATTATCAATGTCGCCCGAGTTCGATGCAGACGTATCGAAACGACGGACAAGCTCTCGCGATGCAGTTTCATCCGCGTGGTTCTATCTTGCGTGATCGCAGATCCCATTGAAAACAGTTCAGACCGCAGAATGCAGCCTGCATTCTGGTTGCTGGATCCATCGGAGGACACCATTCATGACGCGAGCTCTCGGTAAAGAAACATCCTTCCTTCTCCGGAGGCATGAGTAGTGTAGTGAGTCACCTTTTTCGCAATGTTTGGGACGTTACCTTAAAATTAGAAGGCTGCTGCAGAACCTTGCGAAGACCCAAAAGCAATCGCGAAACAAGGGCGTGCAAATGTTTTTCCCCGAGAGAGAAGTGTGAGAAAATAAAATCAACAAAACACTTCTGTAACTTAATATGGCCACGTCGTCGCCACGTCGCGTCGGTCTGCTTCGTCTCGTCGAAAATTTACACAGCTGTGCTTATTTGCGTCGAAAATACACCAAGTACATGTTATGCGAGGCCACGAATGTGAGATCGCGCTGTGCTGAAGTCCGATACGATCGGTGTTTGAAGGTGCCATCATCGCCGCCGCCGCCGGTTGCACAATCGTGTGCATCCCGTTCACAATCGCCGACTCAGTCGCCGTCCCGGTGACCCTGCCTTTAATTGTACTATCATAATGAGCATATTCCTCGTCGTATCTTTCTTTGACGATCGTAGTTTGCCTTCATTCGACCTTCTGTGAGATGTAGGGGAAATCTTTGTCGGCGTTTAAAGTCTGCGAATCTATGCCCAATCCCCTTTACCTTACTTTAGCCTGTGTTTAGTGTCTATAGGGACCGTTAAACTGTTATACTGGCATTGCCTTATGTGCGGTGCGCCTCATGTAAAGTCTTTTCATTGAATGAAGGGAATTGATAAATAAATTATTGAAATTTCTCTCTAGACTTACATATTTACCATGCAGAAAAAAAAACGTTATGATTCAACGCAAGATGAGTACAATTATTGTAACGGGGCTTCCACAAATATGCCATTAAGTGTACGGTATTTTACTTCCCAAGGTGACCGCCACCCAATGTTTAGCACAACAACTCACTTATTATAGTGACATCTAATTGCTACTATCAGCAGACAGTGACAGAATGTGTGCCGACATTCGACACTACATGCATATATTGGGCGACAAAATGTACATATCGCCGGACGTGATCGAGCGAGATGTGGCAGGCAACCTTGCCGTGGTTAATCTAGGAGCGAAATATAAGTATGTAGGTACGGGCCGTTGTGAGCGCGCAGATATGCGCTTAATGCGGTAAGGGAACCTTGAAATAGGGAGAAATCCAAATAATTTGATCCTGATTGATAAATTTAAAATCTACCAGGTTTCGTCTGCACTGCAATGCCCATATCCGAAATCCAAATAATTTGATCCTGATAGATAAATTTAAAATCTACCAGGTTTCGTCTGCACTACAATGCCCAGATCCTTTGACAGTCAGGTGTCTTGTTCTTTCCTGTGCATCTTTAAAGACAGTTTGCTGCCCTCTTAGATAGTTGTTGGGTAAGCTAGGTTTTATGCTGGCCAGATACGACATCCTTCCTCCCAATCTTCAATCTAAGGAGTTTATTACGAAAAGTACGAAAAGTTGCATCGATTAAAACTGTGGTCGGTTGTCGCAAGCAATATACACAACTTGCAGTATACGCCCACCTACCGATTGTTTTTCAAACGAGACGTAAGACCAGATCGGACCTCTTTCAATCCCGCAAAAGTCAAGCCATTCTAAGCACTATGTTCAGTCGGATAAGGTCGAGCTTGATTGAAGCGGTTCGCTGAACCGGTGGCGACTGTAAGCTCTTGGGTAACCTCGACAGATTGGAAAGGAGATTACCTTCTGGCATTATTTCAGTTCACTTCATTAGTATGCGATTGGATTCTGTAATGTTTGCCCATTGAAACAGTTCCGTCCGTAGTAGTAAAGGCCGAATAGTTTTGGGCAGTTGAAAGGCTTTTAGGCGCTGAATTTGAATGTGCCGAGGTAAACTTTATGGAAGCGCTTACGCAAAATAATGTGCTGGAAGATTGTGGATTTATCCTGAACCTATTCCTTAAATTTCCCGACGCTTCATCAAACATTGTTACATGGCCATAACCATGAACTAAACTCATTTCTAGTGTATCTAACGGGTGTTGCAATCAAACGTCTTCGTCTTCGTCTTCAAACATCCGTCTTCGTACGGTCTAGCTAGAGTCTAGACTTTAGACAAAGTCAACATGTACTGACTGACTTGTCTCGCGCCTTCTGGTATTGATTTTCTACAACGGTACGGTTCTAGACATGGATAACTCTAGATGATCCTCTCCGCGTCCAACTAATTCAAATGTCTCGAGAGACCGTCAAGCTTATTTACTTAATTTTCCGCGAAGTTCGACGACCACGATTCCGGTTCAGAATCCGTCATAATTTCACCGGCTCGTTCACCTTTGTCTATCTGTTGTGGCGAGTGGGTGGACAGGAGCTGTGACGTTCCCGTGGGGTCGGCACACTCGCCGGGATCGTTGTTGCCCACGCTCGGGACCGTTGCTGGGATGCGGGACGTCTATGCGATTATTCACGTCGTCACCGCAAGAACTTCCTAATGACAACTGTCAGTGTAGTACAGAAAGTGATTATCTCTCTTAGCAATTACCCGTCTCGCGCATCTTATGTAGTAAATAGAGCATTCTACCCTTTATATATTGCAGTTTTGTGGAATACCAGTTTTTTTACTATGGTTGGAGGACTTTTCACGTTGTTGGTCTAACTTACTCAACGAGTTTCATAGACCTTTGCAAATCGTTGAAAAAAGGGTGCCCACAAACGTGTATTACGCAATTGCAGCATGAATGCAAGCAAGCAAAAAGTGTTCAAGTCAAATATTATCAAAAGTATAGAAGTGCTTCGAAATGAAAATGCTAATGAAACTACAGACTGTAAATACAGCGTGACGAATACGCCGACACCTGATAAGCCTTGGACGACCTCAAGATAAGTGGATGGGTGCTGGCTGGCTGCCCTGTACCCCCCGCCACCCCGGTTCCTCGCGCCACGTATATGTGCTTTATCGACGTGGTGTGACACTAGATTATTTTAAATCCGCACACGAAATTCTCTGCAAGCAACATAGAAGATACAGCATAATCCTTTGTAGAACGTTTCCACGCATGATTTCTCGTTTTTCGAATGACTTGACATTTGAAACAGCAGAGTTTTGAGGTTTGTTTTTGCGTTGTGCGATGACGTTGTAGTTACGGTACTTTTTGTTTTTTTCGGAGCCTCGCCGAAGATGCCACAGATATTGATTGATGGACTAGCTAGAGCTTTTTACCTCGTGGTAGTTGTTCTTACATCTTACCTCGTTGCAGCTGGTACCGTGACCAGGATTTGTAAACTTCAGTATTGTAAATATGAAGACTTATATCGAAGAAAGTACTTGTGAATAAAGCGTACGTATGCCGCTAGCCAGCTCCCCCAAGTCTCGATTCAAACAAGGCGCAAATGGCCGGCACGGCGGCCGCGCGGCCTTGTCTAGGCCGCCGCCGCTCCGATGACGCCATTTTACACTCAGACTTCTTTTATTAGTACACTAAACTCTGCGCCGTCTCGCTCGCGCGCGCGATAGCGCAGTGCCATCTTCTCACCGCCAACGAGGCGGTTTAAATTTAGAACGCAAAGACGTCACGTCGCATTGTGTTTTGAATCGGAAACTTTTTGCGAGTCGCCTTTTATTATGACCCCCAGGGTCAAGCTCTCACTCCTTGCTCGCAGGTGCAAATTATGTGATTTCGCAAACTTTTTTGCTTGTTGCATCTGTTATGTGATTATGTTTATGTGACATGAACATGCAAGTGGGAATATCTATCTACTCGTATTTTGACAAATGGCGCCCTTCTTTTTTGCAAGTTTTTCTGTTTTCATCAGCGCTCCGCTTCTTCGTGTGATTGTCGCCGACCTTTCGTTACCATTTCATCACATGGTTACGGGTTTCCATGGCGGCAGCGGGAGTGGCCCGGGCGCGGCGGTGTCGTTGTGGGTGTATCGGTGGTGTCGCTGGTCGGTGTCGCCGGTCGCGTGCGTGAGAGCCGTTGGACCGACCGATGTTGGTGCGTCGCCCGCTACTCGCTCTCCGCCCCGCCGCTCCCCGCACGCCTCCTCCTCCGTCGCCGCCGCCGTCCAACCGGCTCCGGTGAAGGCCGTTGCCGTCGCTCACTCGCCCCCTTCCTGCAGCCCCGTTTCTCTCCTCACGCCGCGATCAGTGTCGTATTCGTCGCGGCGCTGTCGATTAAAATAGTGGGGCGTTTTTTTAATCATGAAATCGACCTGACAAAAGTTTTGCACATGCATTTACTTTTGTTTTGGCTAAGGAATCGCCGCCAATGGCGTTGTACCATTAGCGCGCTTCTCCGTTCAGAGGTTCAATGTCGAAGGAGGAGATAGCCTTAATGATAGCCAACATCCGGTAGAATATGATACTTTAAGAGAACACGTTTATCACGAATTCTGATTGGCTTGATTCTTCCACTGTGCGAGTCGAAATTTTTATAGGCACATATGTGACAAAAGTTTTGCACATGCATTTACTTTTGTTTTGGCTAAGGAATCGCCGCCAATGGCGTTGTACCATTAGCGCGCTTCTCCGTTCAGAGGTTCAATGTCGAAGGAGGAGATAGCCTTAATGATAGCCAACATCCGGTAGAATATGATACTTTAAAAGAACACGTTTATCACGAATTCTGATTGGCTTGATTCTTCCACTGTGCGAGTCGAAATTTTTATAGGCACATATGTGACAAAAGTTTTGCACATGCATTTACTTTTGTTTTGGCTAAGGAATCGCCGCCAATGGCGTTGTACCATTAGCGCGCTTCTCCGTTCAGAGGTTCAATGTCGAAGGAGGAGATAGCCTTAATGATAGCCAACATCCGGTAGAATATGATACTTTAAGAGAACACGTTTATCACGAATTCTGATTGGCTTGATTCTTCCACTGTGCGAGTCGAAATTTTTATAGGTATGGTTATTCATTCTCGAATAATGTGGCTAGCTAGAGTATTATTTAAAATATTTTTGTCTTAACACGGTTACAGGTCAAACAACACGTTATCTGTAATTCGTCCATTAAACTACGTGAGTTATTTAATCTCAAAAGCGTCTTTAATTATAATATTGTTATATGCTTGCTTTACTTATCACGTTTATCTCTTACTTTCAAAATCTTCTTTTAAGACTTTCGTAAACTGCACTGAGCCGAAGACCTGATTAGTGATTACTCGGTGGTTAAATATGATATTAAATATGATATTTTATATATACTTCCTCTTTTTCATCTCATGTTGCATATTTTTCTTCATTTATCTTTATAACCTTGTCTATTCTTGATTAATCTTACCATTTTTCTAATAATCTGCTTTTTGTAGTAGGTATCTACAGAGATAGGTGGGTGTCTGTCACTAATTTAATTAAATATTTCACATTAAGGCACTAATTAATTACATACACAATGTTCATTGAACACATTTCACAACATCCTGGTGATTGAACTCGCCACATACAATAATCATTTCGACCTCTATTTTGCAGCGTTATTGTAGTCGATCTTGTTGGAGAGATCCTCGTGTTTTGTTAGTTTGTTGACATGTCTTTATCACTTTGTTTTTCGCACACGGAGCAATACTTGGCACGCTGCAGTGAGAAATCTTTATTTTTGGCACCACTTATGCCAACTGACACCATTTGTCCCCGACTGCAGCGAAGCCAAAAGGAGGGTTATTAATTATGATTTTGGCTGTTCCTTCGCAGAGCCTAAACTACTTTATCGATTTCAACATAAAATATGAGATAGCGTTGATTGGATTCGTCTCGTTAGTCCGCGTATCTTAGGTTAGTTTTTATTAACCCCCGCCCGACGAAAAAAGAAGGGTGTTACATATAAGTTTAACATGTGTGTGTGTATGTGTGTATGGGTGTCTGTGTGTGGCATCGTAGCTCCCAAACGGATGGACCGATTTGGATTCGGTTTTTTTAATACAAAGTTTGATTAATCGGGATGGTTCTTAGCTATTTTTGTAATCAAGTAATTAAGTAATAAAAAAAATTATTATCTTGAAAAGTAGACCTATTTGTATGCAGTTGTTTTTAAACAGCTTGAAACAAAAATAAAATTACAAATTTAAACAACCCCGACCCTTAGAGTCAAAAATAATTTGCGTTTATTTACTTAAAGGAGTCGGGGGGATCGAGCTTCGTATCTGTGTCTAAATATGTAAAAGTTTGTTTGTCAAGTTTTACGATCGATTGTTCGAACGTTAAGTTAACCAATCAGACTGTGCTTGAACTTATCCTACATCGATAAATCCTAACCATCTCAGCTATCCACTATAACTTTATCAGCAGTAGCGAGTGCGTAATTTATCAAGTGCCCACTCGGGCAGTGTCAGTCCGTCAACAATGCAATGCCAATGACACTGAGCGCCGCCGCTCACAAAATATCGATAGCGCGCTATCGCATCACTGCTGTGTGCAAGGCCGAGCGCACACACTCGCGCGGACGGCCTGTTCGTGTGCACACTTGCGGATGTGTCGGTGTGTCTGTGTGCGTCGTCGCATTGTCGATGTGTGCGGGGTGTCTGCGCGAGAGGGTGTGAGTGAGCCGAGCGCAGCGCCCCCGCGCCGCAGTCGATACGAACTGCGCGCGGCCGAAAGTGGAGCTGTGGTGCCGGTGAACTCTGGGCGCGCGGAGCGGGAGAGGAGAGAGACGTGTGGATAGTTATATAGATAAATAAATAAACAAAACACTGTCGTCGCTTCAGCGAGCGAGTACGCACGCACGCACTGTCATTCGTAGTGAAAACAAACTGAAGTGCGCTAAAATTGTGACGTTGATCGAGCGAAGACGAGACGATTCGGGGAGTGTTTTGATGGAGTGTAGCTGACAAAAACAATGATGTGATGTGTTTATTTAAAATTCGTAAGTTTATTTCTAAAGTTACCATTTTAAAGCGTAAAGTATGTATACTTACTTCGTGTTGGCTTAGAAATCGAAATAAAAAGTTTGTCACAATAGGTACTTGTTTGCTTGATCGAGGCCTTCTTTGTACTAATGTACATACATGACCTAAGGTCAACCTTTAGTAATCTAAAATGGCGATAGGAATTTACACAAATCGTCCAAAATAAATAGTAGAGATAAGGGTTCCTTTTCCATTTATGAGCGTAGGAGCTATAGCTACGTATAACTAACTAATCACATTCAAATTATGTGTTTTAGTTTGTATAGAAACTGCACTGTGTAAATATTATATATTTATATAATCTAGTTGTACCCGCGGCTACGCTGGCGGAAAAGTGGGTGATAGATAACTCTATTTAAATCGGTTGAGTAGTTTCCGAGTAAAGCACACGCAAGCTAACCGAATTGGTAGATTTTTTCCGACTGAGTTCACACTCGACCCCACTGCTTTGCTCATATGAATATTGGCGTGATGATATATAAGGTGTTTCGGAGGACGGGCTGGACGAAATATTTTATATTTTTTAGGTTAGTTTTAATTTTAGGTTCATTTTAGTTTTTAACTTAGTTATATTTTATATTAGTTTAGCTTAGATAATTAGTTTAATTTTTATTGTATCTTCATTTTTTGATTGATTAATAAATATACTAGTATAGGTGTTTCATTAGTCATGTCATTAACTTCGGGAGGGTTACATACACACTCAAATAAACACGTTACGCAAAAAAAAATTATATGTTTATAGTATTACTTTTCGAGAAATTTAACAAAACATGTTTGCTACGTAAACATTAACCTGTGTATAACAGTAGGTAACTTGCATTGTACGGGACAATGACCGTACTATGTTCAAACGCAGAATAGCTGTTTGTTGTAAGTCACAAGGTCACTATGATTGGTTTTTACAGCTACTTATTTGATTTGATTTTTTTGTTAGGAGAAAAAATGCTCCTATAAACATATTTTTTTCTTACGTAAAGTGTTTATTTGAGTGTGTATGTAACCCTCCCGAAGTTAATGACATGACTAACGAAACACCTTATATAGCCTATAAACCTGGCGGAGATACACATATGTCGCATTACATAAAAAAAACAGCAAGCGAATAGGTTGAGCCATACTTGAGTTATATATAAGTGAACATACATACACACAGACGGCAGACTTTGAATATCATACATAATAGGTATGTAGGGATGCATAAATACGTGTACCTATCGGCCTGTATGTATTTATGTATAAACTATATAAATATTATATTATTATTTTTATTTCTATATCCAATAGGTACATTATTATCTTTATCGAAATACTAATTTCGCACTTCCCGGTAGAGAATGCCTCTAGGCATTTAGTTCGCATTTTGTCAACTTGTTTTGTGTGCAATAAAGTACATAATATGTATGCTCATTTTCTTGCCCCTTACTAGGTGGTAGGCTCAAATCGTAGCCGACTGGGTTGGTACCACCGTACTGAATGTAAGAGGCCGCATAGCAGCCTCGGTTGTGTTCTCCTCTAGTCCAGTATAGCCAGGAAAGTCTCCGGTATGCCACCTACCTTCTCGGAGGTGATATTGGCTGGTCGGAGCGTGTGCTTTGGCCCCTCTGACTCAGCCACCCAAAACCTGATTAAATAAAAAAATAATAATTTCAACTATCATCATAATTATTATTTATGCGTTGTAACCGAACCGGTATGTCATTTCTTTCTTGTTCCAGGCCGAGCAAGATGCTCATCCACAACGATAGGTCTTCCAGTGTGGACCTCCCAGCTGGGCGTCGCCGGAGCCACGTCGGCCCCATGTCGGCTGCCGCAGTGGTCGCGGGTCCCCGCGGGCCGCAACCGTCCGCCACCGGCGTCGATGTTCACAACGAGAGACTGAGTCCCAGCGCCGACGTTCACAGCGAGAGACTGAGTCCCCGCGTCGATGTTCACAGCGAGAGACTGAGTCCCCGCGTCGATCGCGTCGCCGCCGCCGCTTCCGCCGCAAGATGATCGCGGAGTGTATGATGTAGTGAAGAGGAGGGTAGTGTTCGTTTTTTTCGATGGATTTTTTATAGCGAACGGTATATTTTTGTAGAAGTTTTACGGACGGATAGGTTTAAGGTTGTGTAAATAGTGAAGTGAAGTGAAGTGGAATGTCGAGCCCGGGCGAAGTGGACGGCGTGAAGCTGGAGGGAGGTGTGAGCCACCGGGGCAACGTGTCGGTGACTACGATCGGCGTTGGGCACGGTCAGACCAACAATGGTGAGGGCTGTCTTACGTTATTTCGATGTCAGTCAGTCAGTCAGTCAGACAGCGTGTAAGCGTCCACTGCTGGACATACGCCTCTCCAATTTTCCTCCAGTCCTCCCGGCCTTCAGCGGCACGGAACCACTGCTTTCCGCCGACGTACTTGATGTCGTCGTCCCACCTGGCGGGTGGTCTTCTCACACTCCGTTTTCCAGTCCACGGCCGCCAGTTCCAGACACGGTTACTCCAATGGCACCGATTTCGATGGCACCACCGCTATGTCAGCCTTCTCGGTAGCTCAGCGGTGCGGTCGGAAGACTGTTATTGAGCACACCTGGGCGTGGTCAGTACTTGGATGGGTGACCGCTCGACCGTTGGAGGCTGACCGTGGTTCGGATTCCACGTAAAACTGTAGGTCCCTTCCCTTCTTACCTTACTAGGTGGTAGGGTTTATCCCGCCCAGGTTGCTATGCTACCACTCACAGCAATGAAAGAAACGTCGGTCGAAACGGGCTATGTAAATAGTTCGTGTTTTCCGTCCAGTTCAGTGTAGCCGAAATTTAATGAAGGGAAGCACTGACATGGTACCCAGTTCACCCGGTGTTATGGGCTGACATCACGGATGTTGTAGGTGATGTAGCCAACCGTGTCAGTTTCCATAAAAAAAAAACTGAGTTCTTTGTTCCTATACACCGAGCTGGAATGGCTAAGCAAACGTAGCTTGAGGCCTTATAAATGCCCCGGCTAGGTGGAACAGACGACCTAAAAAAAGGTAGCCGGGAGTGGATGTGCGGTGGTGTGCCTTAGGAGAGGCCTATGTCCAGCAGTGGATCGATACGGACGGGCTCGTGACAATGATGATGTTGATGACACTTAACTGAGGCCACGAGGTGAATCCAATAGCTGAAATGATATATTATTATGTAATATGGCTTTTGTCCGCGGCTTCGCTCGCGTGAAATTCGCATTTAAAAAGAAGAAGTAAGCCCGCTACCGTACCTTTATTTCGGCGCGCGCAACTATTCGGTTTGTATGAGAGCCACATCTTAGCGTAACCGGAACAGAATTTTATTTAGCCTATCCTGTGCCACGTATAGTTAAATGTGCCTGAACTAAGTTTCATCGAATTCTGATGATAGGTTTAGGAGTTATGGAGGAACATGAATACATACATACAGAAATGATTTCTAAAAATCTTCAATAGCGGCCACAAACGCAGTATCTCATAATAAAACAAAGTAACTTACTCCAGACCAACCCTTACAGATTTATTATTAGTAAACCGGAACTGAATTTTATTTAGCCTATCCTGTGTCACGTATAGTTAAATGTGCCTGAACTAAGTTTCATCGATTTCTGATGATCGGTTTAAGAGTTATGGAGGAACATACATTCAGAAAATATTTCTAAAAATCGTCAATTTAGGTTAAAAATCGTCAATAGAGGATACAAACGCAGTATCTCATAAAACAAAGTAACTCACTCCATGACCACCCCTTACAGATTTATTATTAGTTCTTTATTATCACATTTTATGTACAAGACATATTTTCACATTAATTTTACGTAGGTACTAGTATCTATACATGAAATTAATATATTCTTTATTTCACATTTTTACATACATTTATATTAATTTTACATATATTATACTGTAAAAAGTAAAAAGTAATAAAAATACACAAAATTAATACAAACATTAAATAAAAATGGTAATATTATTAGTATATTGAGTATTGATGAATAAAGGATATATAAGTGTTGTGTGTGTGTGACAGGTCAGTTCTCGTACAGCTCTAACGGAGTCAGGATCAGCGTGGGCTCGGAGGAGCGCAGGCACGCCAGCCTGCCTCCGGACGAGGACTCCAACGACGCAGAGATATCCAGTATCGGCTTCCTGCAGATGCAGTATGAGGTAACCTAATGGCCCACTAACTGTAACCTCGACAAACACCTACCCTACATATAGGATCGTCAGAAACTGAGGTATGCAGCTTTAAGAGGATTCATATGTCAAAACAACGAAAATTGTAAAACTTCAAACAAAAATTTTGTTCTATGAAGTACATAATATGAAAAAAATTATTTATGTTTTTTAAACTAGATAATAATATGTACTAAATACTGAAGCAGGCTTTTTAAATTTACAGTATTTTTCATGGTGAAAAAAATTTCTGAATGTGACTATATTTTAATTTCTTATATCGAGCTAGCTCCATACTGGATAATTATTTCCGAATAAAATTTACGTCATTGTATAGAGAATTTAATTTTCTAAAGCAGCATTATTTAAAAAAAAAAAACAAACTAATAATAAAAAAAAAAAAACTACAAAATTCACGATAAAAAAACGCGCGCACTGCGCTCGATTCGATCGAGGATTCGTATGGCATTTTTGTTTTGCCATATGAATCCTCTTAAGCTCATACCTACACCTGCTGCTTCACCGTTCGGAACCGGTGTAAAACTGTAGGTCCCTTGCCTTGCCCCTTACTGGCTGGTAGACTCAAATTGTAGCCGACCGGGTTACCGTACTGGATGTAAGTTGGCCGCATAGCAGCCTCGGTTGTGTTCTCCTCTAGTCCAGTATAGCCAGCAATCCAAGGAATTCTCCGGTATGGCACCTACCTTCTCGGTGGTGACATTGACTGGTCGGAGCATGCGCTTTAGCCCCTCCAACTCAGCCACCCATACCGGATAACATAAAAAAAAACCTACACCTGCTGCTTCACCGTTAGGAACCGGTGTAAAACTGTAGGGCCCTTCCCTTGCCCCTTGGTAGGCTCAAACTGTAGCCGACTGGGTTGATACCACCGTACTGGATGTAAGATGGCCGCATAGCAGCCTCGGTTGTGTTCTCCTCCAGTCCAGTATAGCCAGCAATCCAGGGAAGTCTCCGGTATGGCACCTACCTTCTCGGTGGTGATATTGACTGGTCGGAGCATGTGCTTTGGACCCTTCGACTCAGCCACCCATACCGGATTACATATATAAAAAAAAAAGTGATTTAAGCTCAAACGGTGAATTAAGTTCAAATGGTGATTTAAGCTCAAATGGTGATTTAAGCTCAAATGGTCGACTCTGACGGTCGCTGTTGTCCAGAGGTTGAAAGTTTTTTTTTATGTAATCCGGTATGGGTGGTTGAGTCGAAGGGGCCAAAGCACATGCTCCCACCAGCCAATATCACCTCCGAGAAGGTAGTTGCCATACCGAAGACTTCCCTGGATTGCTGGCCATACAGGATTAGAGGAGAACACAACCGAGGTTGCTATGCGGCCATCTTACATCCAGTACGGAAGTTGCCCAGCGAGCGGAGCGACACTGTGGAGTGCTGATAATGAAATGCTTGACATTCGGCAAACAATTTGAGTAGGTATACATAATATATTATACTGGTTTACTAACACGTCAAAGTATTTTTTTTTCTTTCTCATTACTATTTTTTAACAATCTTTAAAGTACCTAACACCTATACCTAACTAAACCACACCATATAGAACGAAGAATAGGCAATACGGACGAAAGTCTAGTGCCTTCTTCGAGCATAGCTATACAGGTTGTTTCAGGATAGGCTTGAGTAAGTAAGGATAGGAATAGAAAGTACTCATTATTAGAACAAGAAAATCCTTAACACTCAAATCGAAAATCCGTATTTTTTTTTCATTCAAAAATTTAAAATTGTTATAAATACTCGGTGGACAGTGAGTTTGGGGAGATTTGGCAATAGTGCTGTCTAGGTCTAGGGAGTGCAATGACCTAGTCCAGTCCCTTTTTCTTTTGATGTCATTAAAATTTATGTGTTTGGAATTTAGCTATAATTATGCACTTTAATTCAACTAGTTGAAGCATGTAATTTAGTCATTTTATTTTTATTATTTAAGGCAGATGTTAACCGTTCACCAAATCTCGGTGAAACAATGTTCACCAAAAAGTACTATAAAATGACCGAATCTGGGAAAAAGTTTCAGAGCTTATCGTCTTCAAATATGGACCCCTTTCGAACCCTGAAGTTACGAAACCCTATCCTGAAACAACCTGTATACACATCATTTTAAAATTCTAGTAAATTATGTAGATAAGATAAACAAGTATAATGAACACCTGTATGTAATTTGTTAAAATTTTCAATAAAATATTTGGAATTTGTAAATTTGTGAATTTGTGAATTTTGGAATTTGCAGGTGAACATGCGCAACAAGAAGAGGGGCGCGTCGAGCGGCGGCGCGGCGGCGGCGGGGTGCGCGGAGGGGCAGCGCGCGGCGCCGCCGCCTCCGGAGCGCGAGCGGCCCATGTCCTGGGAGGGCGAGCTCTCCGACTCTGAGATGATCATCGACACAAACCTCCACGGTGCGTGAAACTGATCTTTTTGAAATTTTTCGCCAAACCTACACCTGCTGCTTCACCGTTCGAAACCGGTGTAAAACTGTAGGTCCCTTCCCTAGCCCCTTACTAGGTGGTAGGCTCAAATTGTAGCCGACTGGGTTGGTACCACCGTACTGGATGTAAGATGGCCGCATAGCATAGTTGGCTCCAGTGCTGACGCGCCTATTCCGTCTCTCCTACCCTAATGGCCGTGTGCCGGAGGCCTGGAAATCTGCGTTTGTGCAAGCGGTCCCCAAAAAGGGTGACCGCTCAAACCCGTCAAACTACCGACCTATAGCGATTACCTCCCTTCTCTGTAAGGTGATGGAGCGCATCATTAATGCGCAGCTCATGAAGTACCTAGAGACAAATTACCTCATCAGCGATCGGCAATACGGCTTCCGGCCAAAACGATCTGCTGGTAATCTCCTAGCGTATAGCGCGGTTTTCCCAACCGTTCACTTCGAAAGAATGCGGCGCGCACCCTCCGCTCTCCGCCCCCACCGCAATTGCCCATCAGTACGGTGGAGGCGGAGAGCGGAGGGTACCCGCCGCATTCTTTCGAAGTGAACGGTTGAGAAAACCGGGCTATACGTCACTCACCTTTGGGGAGAATCGCTTGAAGGTCATGGTGAATCCTTGGCAATTGGCCTTGATATTGCCAAGGCATTTGACCGGGTTTAGCACAAGTCGCTCTTGGGAAAATTGCCGACTTACGGACTTTCTTCTGGCCTCTGTGACTGGGTCGCCGATTTCCTACATGGGCGTAGCATTCAGGTCCTAGTGGACGGTTGCTCGTCGGACGCCATGTCAGTGAACGCCGGCGTACCACAAGGATCTGTGTTGTCACCCACGCTGTTTCTTCTGCACATCAATGATATGCTGTCTCTAGGCAACATACATTGTTATGCAGATGACAGTACGGCACACGGATCCTACACAAGTCATCCTTCAGCCAGTCGGGATGTTGTGGATGAGAAGAGACGAAGACTTATGTCTGAGCTCGAACACACGGTTCTATTTCCGAATGGGGCCGTAGTAATTTGGTCGAGTTCAACGCTTCCAAGACACAAGTTTGCGCGTTCAGTGCGAAGAGAGTGGCGTTCACACCGGCTCCTTCATTCCAAGACACATCACTCAAATTAAGCGAACACCTCGGGGTCCTCGGAGTCGAACTATCGCACGACTTGAACTTTCGTCGCCGCATCGAGGGGAAGGCCAAGCTGGCTTCTAAAAAGCTGGGCGTACTCAATAATGTGCGACGGTACTTCACGGCGGACCAAAAGCTGCTCCTGTATAAATCGCAGATCAGGTCTTGCTTGGAGTACTGCTCGCATCTGTGGGATGGCTCTGCCAAATACCAGCTTGCGCCTCTGGACTCGATCCAGCGTCGAGCCGTGCGACTAGTGGGTGACCCCGAAGTGTGCCGCGATCTAGAACCACTGCAACACCGTAGGGATGTCGTCTCCCTAAGTGTGTTCTATCGCTCATTCCATGGGGAGTGCTCGGAGGAGCTGTTTAACGCGATCCCGCCTTCCCCTTTCCACCTCCGCACAACGCGCACTGGGCAGGGATTGCATCCCTATACGCTGGACTTACCGCGCATGCGTACCAATCGATTCTGCAGATCTTTCCTTTACAGAACCGGTAAACTCTGGAACGCTCTCCCTGCTCATATATTTCCCCCCAAGTACAGTCTCGTGTCCTTCAAGAGGGCCGTGAATGGGCACCTGTCAGGCCGGCATGGCATTCGCAACCCCCGAATACGACCGAATGTCCATGGGCGCCGTTAGACACCTCATGGGTGCCTCGGCGCCATATGTCGAAGTAACAATAAAAAAAAAAAAGAAGCTTCGGCTGTTTTCTCCTCTAGTCCGGTATACCCAGCAATCCAGGGAAGTCTCCGGTATGGCACCTACCTTCTCGGAGGTGATATTGGCTGGTCGAAGCATGCGCTTTGTCCCCTCCGACTCAGCCACCCATACCGGATAACATAAAAAAATATATATATATATGTATGTTGAAACGCACACTTTTATCTGATGGTACCAACAATGAAGTAAGAACTATGCCAACAATTCAATTATATTACTTTATTGATCTATTTATCTGTACTGACCTGTGTGAGGCCGGTAGGTACTTAAAAAGAATAGCCCCACTGCGTCTCTCCGCGTGCATGTCGTAAAATGCGACTAAGGGATAAGGACGAGATGCCGTGCTAAAGGGCGACAGGATGGCCACCTCTCACCTTGGCACGGTCCTTCCACCGAGGCGTGCAGTAGGTCGGCCTTTGTGCCTTACTTGCTGCTTGATAGTTATCTTGTCCGAATACTTTGCCATACGTGGTGGTCGATGTTGTCTTGCAATTCTTGCGGCACAACACCGATTGCTCTGCTTACCCTGATTTTCGGGATACAGTGTGTGTGGTATGTATGTATGTATGTTATATAAATCTACCTGGGAATCTTCAAAAGGCGCGTTCATAAATTAGACAACTACCTCTTTGTCCGCCTTGTAGCTGGCATGGCGCCTCTCTGAGCGTGCTTTCGCGAGTGGTGTTATTGGCTGTGTCTTAATCTTCCTAAGTCAAACCTAACAATAAAATCCTAAAATATGTCATTGAATAACAAAATCAATAGAACAATACCTAAAATAAAATGTTACCTAATTTAAAATAATAATTAATCATGAAAGTTAAGAAGAAATTAATCATGCAAATAACATTTTTATCAGTGCAAACAAATATTCAGACACTCATCTGAATAAGATAAAAAAGTACCTAACTAAGTGAACCAAAATAGAATAAATGAAAAAAAAAAATTATAACTACACCAATGAACTATGAACTTGATTTAGATACATCAGCCCAGGCTGCCTGTCTAAAATAAAATAAATAAATAATAATCACTGATCCTAAAGTGCGCCCGTGCGCAGAATACCTAATAGTACTGGCGCACTAACATACCACGAGAAGTCTTCACTTCACTCAAAATTCATCTTCATAAACATATCTTACAATACAAAATACCTACATTAAAACCATAAAGATCGTACTCCAAATAAATGCGAATGTGAATTCGACCTTATTTTATAGATCACAAGGCACGTTTTTGCGAGTAAACCCGCGCCCCGCGCGGAATCGAAAATCGCCCATCTGTATGTATGGAGATCGGCAAAACACCGCTGGCGCGTGAGACAAAAGATACTTCATAGAAACAGTATGGGCCGAAATGGAGTTCTGCGTGCGGCGCACTAGCGCCAAACAATGACGCTATATCGTGAATAGCCGCGCGTGCGACACGTCTCGCGAGCGATTCCTTTTGCACAAGTCCGTCTACCTAAAGTCAGCGCGCTGTCATGTGATGTCACATACCCGTTAGCGCGCGAATATTTAAAATGGGATATGGTTAGGTTTGTGCTTTCTGTCACGTGATACTGTGAATTAAGTGGTGCCGATATTTGCCTAAGAGTTGGTTAAAGGTAAGGCTTTACAATCAGGTGATCCTGGGTTCAAGTAGTAAGTATTTTTGGGATGTTGCTATTGTTTTCTTTTTGAAAGCTGCAGTAGTGTTGTGGTCTATGGGTGTGTTCATAAAGGTACTATAAATGAGTTAAAAACTACTTTGGATTTATTTTCTTGTTTTTTGCAACTCATTGCGTGTCTTGAGAATATTCATACTAGGTAAGTACATAATACAACGCAGGCGTTTAAAAAATTCGGAAGTCGCGATCTTAAAATAACATTGGGAATGTGTTGGGAAATTGGGTATTAAAGGAGGTAAGTACTTAGCGCACTACCGGTCACTGAAGTCACCAGCCGCCACTGATAATAATTAAATAAATTTTCGCACCAGTTCAGTGTAGCCGGAAAGAATAAAGAGAAGTACTGTTGACGGTCCATAAGGCCACCATCCCTCTGATCTGTGCCAGAAACTCTGCAACGCTCTTCAACCACTCATAGTACTAGATGTGCTTTTCTCATACACCACTCCCGAAAAAGCATGTCATCGACCAAAGGAGCTTTTAAGCTGATTTCGCAATGACTGATGCTTGTGTTATACCTATGGCTCTGCAAATACGCGAGTAAGGAGCATTCGCGCATTCATATCATAAGATGGCTTCTGTCGACTGCACCATTAGTCTCTCGGCACAGCGACCCATGCTGGTTTACATAAAATCAAAATTTTGGCTCTGTCGACTGCACCATTGGTCTCTCGGCACAGCCACCCATTCTGGTTTACATAAAAAAATGTGATCTTTTGAAAGTGTTCATGATGACAATTTGCACGTGAAGGCACGCGCATTTAGGTCCCTTCCCCTCTTACTAGGTGGTAGGGTTTATCCCGTCCGGATTGGTACCACTGCACTGAATGAAACGTCGGTCGAAAGTCGAAACGCCTATGTAAATAGTTCGTGTTTTCCGTTCAGTTCAGTGTAGCCGACATGAAATGAAGGGAAGCACTGACATGGCGCCTAGTTCACCCGGTGTTATGGGCTGATAACGGATGTAATTTTCCATAAAAAAAAAATTATTTACCGATAGGTAACATATTTCATCGCGCTTCGCCTTTTCTAGTATTTAGTACGGTGCGTGTATACAACGTAGCGTGTGCGCGGCTGGTTGCAGACGAGAACAGCAGCTCGCTGGACCTGCAGTCGTCGCGTGACTCGATCGACACGCTGCGCGCGGTGAGCGTGCGGCCGGACGCCGCGCAGCACCGCGAGCACGCGCCACCGCTCAAGTTCCCGCAGCACCAGCACCAGAGGAGTCTCAGCATGAATAGGGTAAGGCGGCTTCTTCAGGATCCATACGGGAACCTATTACTAATATTTTAATTGCAGCTTCGGGAAGGGTCGCCCTAGACGCACGTCTATCTGGACCAGATCGGGCATGTGCTCAAAAAGGGTCAAGTGCGTAGTACCTGTAACCGACGAGCATGCATGAAGAACATTATGGGAGTGGAAGAAGCGGCAGAGGTTTGTCAGAATCGTGGCACGTGGAGATCTGTTGTATCTGTCTACCCCACCGAGAAACAGGCGTGACATTATGTATGTATGTACTTTTAGCTCTTGCCCGCGGCTTCGCTCGCGTGAAAATCGTATTTAATAAAAAGGCGGAACAATAGGTTTGTATGAGAGCCAAATCTTAGCGTAACCGGACCTGAACTTTATTTAGCCTATCCTGTGTCACGTATAGTTAGGTGGCGTGCAGGATTCTTCAATTAAACTTGCTTAAGCTAAAGCTTAAGTTAGTATCAGCACACTCATGTAAGCCCCATAATGGCGAAGCGAAAAACTACGTCATCCTGCACGAACCCCACGCCATCAGTCGTCACTTTTTGTTGCACGCATCAGCTTCGAGATGGAGGTGGTGGCCTACGTGTCTAGTACCACCACCTATCGCTCGTAGCTAGTCTCGCGTCGTCCCGGAGAGCTCCGTAGTCACGGTCTGCACCCGCCGGCGTGCTTGTAGGTTTGTCTCCCGGCGCCGGCGGCGGAAATTACCATTTTTATTATTTAGATTTTGTATTAATTTTGAGTATTTTTATTACCTTTAAATATATAAAATATATGTAAAATTGATTATATTTTATGCTTATATGTTAGTACTAAGCACGTATTCGCTTTATATATATTTTTATTAGAAAAATTCTAAGCGAAAATCATTGGAAAAAATACATCCTGGCCGGAATGTATTTTTTCCAATGATTTTCGCTTTGCATTTTTCTAATAAAAATATATATGTAAAATTAATATAAATGTATTGTAAAAACGTGAAATAAAGAGAAATAACAAACAAACAAGACAAGAAACCAAAAAGTTGTCTTTTGTCAGGCAGCGTCTCTTCAGCATTTGTCAACATCTCCGAATATCTTCTCTTTGCAGATATCGGTGCTGACGGAGAGCGGCGCTTCGTCCTCCCGCAGACCGCCCTCCCCCACCAGCAGCATCAACTCGTCGTCCTCCACGCAGAGCGGGCCGGAGCACCCGCGGCTCGCGCCCGCCGGCGGCATGCCCCCCGGCCCCGTGGCGCCCGCGTCGGACGCACACAACCTCGTGAAGAAGGAACATTTGCAGACACAGCTGCCGGGTGAGCGGGGTATTTATGTCTGATTCGCTGCTTGCTTCATAGTTTCAATTTGCCATACGACCTTAGCCCAGACATTGACAACAACTCGTATA
The DNA here is from genome assembly GCA_946902875.1 of Nematopogon swammerdamellus. Lineage (NCBI taxonomy): Eukaryota > Metazoa > Arthropoda > Insecta > Lepidoptera > Adelidae > Nematopogon > Nematopogon swammerdamellus. The sequence goes on along the minus strand of OX336336.1, from coordinate 3,772,439 downwards.
TTCCGTGAAATTGGTACTTAAAAGCAAAAAAAAAAAAACTGCAAAGTGCGAGTCACACTCGCGCACCGAGGTTTCCACACAATAAAAACAAATGTTGAAAAAAATAAAACATTTCTTCAACCCAAAATTTTTTACTTTTTCATTCATTTATTTACACGTTCCTTTTTATATAAATTTTACATCTTTTTAACAATTAAAATCTAAAATTAATATAAAAATAAACGGAGTTTCCACCACCGGCAGCGGGGCGAACCCAAGCTACCGATGGTCTACTTTTTCATTTATTATTACTTATTGTTATATCTGCCAAAATAACACATATTATGTGAAAATTTCAACCGGCTTGCTATTACTGTTCCAAAGATGCAGCCATCGGACGGACGGACGGACAAACAGATAGACAGACGTTGTAGGCTTAGTAATAGGCTTCCGTATGGGGTACGGAAACCTAAAAACGATGTAAAACAACTAACAAGTGAAGATTCACTTATTTAGAAGCACAGACGGATTTTTTGAACTCCAGGAAATACAAAACACGCTCGTAATTTTTCTCCGTATTTTACTGATCTGAAATTGACAATTACCCCATACAAATTGCATATCAATGTACAAAACAAATTAAACTAAGAAATGCAGTGGGGCTATTCTTTTTAAGTACCGACCTCATGGTATATTTTCGAACTCATTTGGCTCTTTTCGTAAAGGAGGAGTTGGCAACACTGACAACAGACTTGGTAGCCAGAGCCGTTACGAGTTTAATAAAAAAAAACGGTTGAGTATCAGTTTGAAGGTTCTTAATTCCAGTTTAGCAAGCTAAATGGGCATCGCCGGCCATTTAACTTTAAATACAATTAAGCTTGCACTAATTGACACTCGGCAATGGTGCAAGACACATAGAATAGAATGGAATAGAAATGCTTTATTGCACAGAAAAACACAGAGATACACAAGACAAAAGATTTAAACATTTCGATTTGAATTCTATTTAGTGCACTAAACTGTATTTACCATCTAAATGGAGTTTGGTGCAAGTGGCCCTAACTCTCATACTTTAAATCGTAATCTTTGAGACTTTTCTTATGAGGAATGTTGCCCCGTGCTGCAGAGGTGAAGGCTGAAGGCAACATCCTGGTGGACAAGCTGCTGGGCTCGCTGCGCAGCTCGCCGCTGCTGGGCCGGCTGCCGCGCGTGCACTCCAACGCCAGCACAGACTCCGCCGTGCACTCCATGTACACTCACAGGTAAATGTTGGCTCGTGCTGCAGAGGTGAAGGGTGAAGGCAACATCCTGGTGGACAAGCTGCTGGGCTCGCTGCGCAGCTCGCCGCTGCTGGGCCGGCTGCCGCGTGTGCACTCCAACGCCAGCACAGACTCCGCCGTGCACTCCATGTACACTCACAGGCTACTAGCCCGCGCGGCTCTTGAACATTGTACGTCTCATCTGCTCATTCTATTCATTCAGCACTGAAGTTTGTCAGCCTCGGTAGCCTGCAGACACCCCGGTCGACTTGTGGCTTTCATGGAAGACATAGGCTGGCCAGGGTAGCTGGAGACTGCGGGGTTTTGCACGAAGGTCCCCAACCAAGCGGGATTAGTTTGCAGGCCTAGAGCCAACCCCAAACCAAAATCAACAACAACATCAACAACAGCCTCGGTAGCTCATCAGTGGTGCGGTCGGTCCACTGTCGGTCGGATCATAAGCGCACCTGGCCGCGGTCGCTATTTAGATAGGTGACCGCTCGACCGTTAGAGGCTGACCGCGTTTCGGATTCCACGTTAAACTGTAGGTCCCTTCCCTTCTTACCTTACTAGGTGGTAGGGTTTAACCCGCCCGGGTTGTTACACGCCGCACTGAATGAAAGGTCGGTTGAAACGGGCTATGTAAATAGTTCGTGTTTTCCGTCCAGTTCTGTGTAGCCGGCACCACTGAAGGGTAACACTGACATTGCACCTAGTTCACCGAGGTGTTATGGACTGACATCACGGATGCAGTACTTGATGTAGCCAACCGTGTCAGTTTCCATAAAAAAAAAAATGCCTACCAAGCCTGTAGTTTCTACAATAAACTAGGCATGCCTATGTCGGCTGTATGGTTCCTGTATGGAAAGAGTTTCTTGGGCCACATTTTAAGCCTCAACCAAAATTCAGTTTGGTAGAGAAAGGGAAGTCATGCACGGAACTAGTTCTGATCCACGTCCGAGTCAACGCAGACAAACCCTAAGTGTGTTCTATCATCTATATCACGGGGAGTGTTCGGAGGAGCTGTTTAACGCGATTCCGGCGTCCCCATTCCACCTCTGCACTATGCGTACTGGGCAGGGGATGCACCCCCTATTGAATCGATCTACCACGGATTTGAACCGGTTCTGTAGATCTTTTATTCACAGAACCGGGTAAATGGAACGCACTCACTGCCCATCTATTTCCTCCCAAGTACTGCATGGGGTTCTACAAAAGGGGGGGGGGGGGGGGGGGGGGGGGGGGGGGGGGAGAACAGGCTCCTGTTAGGCCGGCATGGCATTCGCAATCCTCGTGCATCACAGAATGTCCATGGGCATCGTTAGACACCTACTTGTAGGTGAAAAGATGCCACATGTCGCGCTATCCATAAAAAAAAATTTATAAAAGCGGACAAGGACTTGAAGTGTGTTGTTGTTGTTGTTTTTGATGTAGATGTTGTTGTTGTTGTTGTTGTTGTTGTTGTTGTTGGTTTGAGGTTGGCTCTAGGCCTGCAAACTAGTCCCGCTTCGTTCTCCAGCCTATGTCCTCCGTGAAGGCCACAAGTCGACTGTGTTGTCTTGATGTGTGTTCGGTGAAGGCATTGGAGTGCTGCTGGGTTGGTCACCGGCGGTTGTTTGTTTGTCGGCAGCGTCTACAGCAGCCCGTCGGCGAGCCCGCGCGCGTCGCGCCACTACACACCGTCGCTGTCGCGCAACAACAGCGACGCGTCGCACTCGTCCTGCTACTCCTACAGCTCAGAGTTCTCGCCCGCGCACTCGCCCGTTCAGGTGACTTCACCAATGTTGCACTGTTGTAAACAATGTTTACAGTGATACTATCACGGACGCTGCACTGTTGAACTAGCATCCTTTTTTTTTTATGGACAGCCGACGCGGTTGTCTGCCCAATACTTCAACGGAAGATCAGACACAGTCAATAACACAATTTCTCGCGAAACCACGCTCAGAGAGTTTTGAGTTATGTCAGCCTCGGTAGCTCAGTGGTGCGGTCGGTCGACTGTTGTTAAGCAACCCTGAGCATGGTCAGTTCTTGGATGGGTGACCGCGGTTCAGATTCCACGTTAAACTGTAGGTTCCTTCCTTTCTTACCTTACTAGGTATAATAAATATAAATATAAAATATAAAATAATATATAAATATATAAAATTCAGACTGGGACCTCTTTCGTCACAAAATTGACTCGAACCTCGACCTCAAGGTCAGGCTAAAAACTCACGAGGACATTGACACTGCTGTCGAGCACTTCAATAATGTAGTTCAATCTGCCGCCTGGGATGCTACACCATCAAACCATGAGAAAGACGTAAACTTTCAATTTCCCAAACACATTTTGGATAAAATAGCAGAAAAAATGCGCATAAGAAAGCAGTGGCAAGCTACCAGATGCCCACAGATAAAAACGCGACTAAACCACGTTACTCGTGAACTTAAAGGCCTACTCGATAGAGATAAGAATCAAAATATTCAAAGATACCTGTCTAACCTAGATTCAACTGCATCATCTAACTACTCACTATGGAAGGCAACCAGAAAAATAAAGAGGCCTATAGTCGCTTCTCCTCCTCTAAGACGACAGGATGGAACCTGGGCCCGCAATGATCTTGAAAAATCCACTACTTTTGCAGACCATCTATCCCAAGTCTTTACACCTCACCCATTTGAAGGCAATATTGAGCATCTGACCTTTGTGAAGAATGTACTTAATACAGAAACTTATGGTGAAGAAGATCTTTTACTCCCGTTCAATAAAACGGAAGTATCAGGGGCCATTAAAAAACTAAACAGTAAAAAAGCCCCAGGTTACGACCTGTTAACGGCGCGTACACTCCAGGAACTGCCAGATAAAGGATTAACATACCTTACAGCTGTCTTCAATGCTATACTCCGTACCAACTACTTCCCCTCCCAGTGGAAAGTTGCTCAGATCATAATGGTGCCAAAACCGGACAAGCAGCCTGAAGATGCGAAATCGTACCGTCCCATAAGTCTGCTGCCAATCCCGTCCAAACTCTTTGAGTCATTGTTTCTGACACGACTCCTACCTCTGATCAAGGCCAGGAAGATGATCCCAGATCACCAATTCGGTTTTCGCCACAAGCACGGGACAATCGATCAGGTACACAGATTAGTAGACGTAATTCACCAGACCTTTGAATTGAAGAAGTACTGCGCGGCGGCTTTCCTAGACATATCGCAAGCCTTCGATAGAGTTTGGCACGAAGGACTTCTTTGTAAGATAAAGCTAAACCTCCCGAAAAATGCCTATCTTGTACTCAAATCATACTTAACCAGGAGGAACTTCCTAGTCAAATGTGGAGAAGCAACCACTGACCTCTACCCAATAGAAGCCGGCGTTCCACAAGGAAGCGTCCTTGGTCCGGTATCTTACCTTCTACATACTGCAGACCTCCCTAAAAATAGTGAGACCACTATCGGCACATTTGCTGATGACACAGCAATCCTGGCATGCCATGAAGACCCTGCTACAGCTTCCACTATACTCCAAAAAAGCCTCAACAACACATCCCTCTGGCTCAAAAACTGGAGAATAAAGGCAAATGAAAGCAAGTCTACAAATGTCACCTTCACTATCAGACGAGGGATATGTCCTCCAGTAACGCTAAATGGTCTCACCATCCCTCAGGCCGAGCATGTCAGATATCTAGGTATTCACCTCGACAGTAAACTCACATGGAAAAAACATATATTCAACAAGCGCAAGCAACTTGGAATGCAACTGAGAAAGCTCTACTGGATGGTAAACAAAAACTCCGAGCTTAGACTTGATAACAAACTGCTACTATACAGGGCTATATTGAAGCCCGTCTGGACATATGGCATCCAGCTGTGGGGTACAGCATCTAAAACAAATACGGACATAATTCAACGCTTCCAGTCGAAGATGCTACGCATTGTAACAAGTGCTCCTTGGTTTGTGACCAATGAAATACTGCACCATGACCTGAAAGTCCTAACGGTCAATGAAGAAATCCTGGCCCACACTAAATCATACAAGAGGCGAATAATTCAACATCCAAACATCCTGGCTCGGCAGCTCATGGACCCTCCAACATCCCGCCGAAGGCTGAAACGCTACAAGCTACCCCAAGACAACATAGCACTAGTAGATGCTGCAGTAGAATAGTGAGGGACACTGGTCCCCCACTAAACAAGTCACAAATCAAGAGTCATACAAACTTCTAAATGTCCCTAGACGGAGACAGATTGTAGTGAATAAAAAAGACATAAAAAAAAAACCTTACTAGGTGGTAGGGTTAATCCCGCCCGGTTTGGTACCACCGCACCGAACGAAACGTCGGTCGAAACGGCTATGTAAATATTTCGGTGTTTTCCGTCCAGTTCAGTGTAGCCGACATTAAATGAAGGGAAGTGACACGGCACCTAGCTCACCTGGTGTTATGGGCTGACATCACAGATGATGTAGGTGATGTAGCGAATCGTGGCAGTTTACATAAAAATAAGTGGCTATGAATTATTAAAAAAAAATCAACGGTCTACAGAACCGATCGACCAATGACATAGTCGCCTTTACATATGATGTCATCATGATTCCCAGTCATGTCAGTGCGTCCCTATGGTCGTGAACGGTGCACTATAATATGTAATACACTAACATCGGTAATGGTCTAAATGTGTTTGTCGGCGCGCGCAGAGTCGGCACGCGCACGGCGCGCCGGGCGCGGGGCTGGTGTACCGGGAGGTGTTCCCGCCGTCGCCGGCGCACGACGAGGACGCCGACCCCTCCGACGAGCGCTACCACCACCACATCAGCCGGCAGCAGCTCATCAATAGGTTTACTGCTTTTTTATTATAACCGGAACTGGGTGGGTCTGTGAGCTCGCGGTTCGAGTCTAAAGACACGGCCATATTTTATTTTAAGCGGCGGGCGTTCTAATGTGAAGGATCGCAATTTATGAAAAAATCCCTTATGAAAACTACTATGCGCTACGCCGTTCTCGTTAGTAGGCGCCTTAAGTACCGGCAGGCCTCGCGCACTCTATGTACTTGCGCGCGCTAACTACCTACCGCCCTGTGGACCGCCGGCGATCTATTTCAGTAGAAATTCGACAGCCGCGCGAAACATACCTACACGCTCACCCACGCTACTGCGCGCAGCTGCAAAGCAATAATCACTTTACACTCGATCGCTGAGGTACATTTTCGCACGCAGCGATTGGCGACGTGAAACAGTAGGCTATTAAAGCCGAAGGTATGGAACTTTTTCTATGGAGTGATTTATCTGTTACGAAGTAACTATTAAGTAATCTGTGGTACCGGCCCCACACGGTACTACTACTACTATCTTGTAGCACAATCACCCTAAATCAATAACGCTCTTTGCTCGTCGCAGTCCGTGCCCGATCTGCGGCGACAAGATCAGCGGTTTCCACTACGGCATCTTCTCGTGCGAGTCCTGCAAGGGCTTCTTCAAGCGCACCGTGCAGAACCGCAAGAACTACATGTGCCTCCGCGGCGGCCACTGTCCCGTCACCGTCGCCACCAGGAAGAAGTGCCCCGCGTGCCGCTTCGACAAGTGCCTCAAGTGCGGCATGAAGCTGGAAGGTGAGCAGAGATTTTTTTTATTTATAGAAAGCGCCCACATATTTCCCCCCAAGTATAGTCTCGGGTTCAAAAGAGGCGTAAATGGGCACCTGTCAGGCCGGCATGGCATTCGCAACCCCCGCATGCGACCGAATGTCCATGGGCAGCGTCGCTAGACACCTTATGGGTGGCTCGGCGCCATATGCCGCGCTTACTATAAAAAAAAAGCGCGACGCGACATGTGGCGCGGAGCAACCCAGGGCAGGGACAGCGTTCCAGAGCTTACCAGTTCTGTGGAGGAAAGATCTGCACTATGCGCATTATACTAATTTATAATGTAAAAATTATATGATAAATTAATTGCCACAGTCGCCGATTCCTCAGAGCTCACGCGTCGACTATAATACAATAATATTGTTGCAGCGATACGAGAGGACCGAACGCGCGGCGGCCGCTCCACGTACCAGTGCTCGTACTCGCTGTCGGGCGCCGCCTCCACCGGCTCGCTGCTGTCCGCGCACGTGCCCACCACGCTGCGGCACGCCTCCAGTCTCACCTCCGTAAGTCTCTTGCGCTAGCAAACAACGCATTATCATCTACGTTACTCTCTGTCGCTCCACGGGGCGTGTCTCAACTGCCTAAAGGTACAATTCCGCGCACATAAATTCATTTCACACACTTGCCAGCCTCGGTAGCTCAGTGGTGCGGTCGGTCGACTGTTGTTAAGCACACCTGGGCGCGGTCAGTACTTGCATGGGTGACCACTCGACCGTTGCAGGCTGACCGTGTTTCGGATTTCACGTAAAACTCGTTTAATCGGGTTTTGGTACCACTGCACTGAATGAAAGGTCGGTTGAAACGGCTATGTAAATAGTTCTTGTTTTCCCAACATGAAATGAAGGAAATCACTGACATAGCACCTAGTTCACCAAGGTGTTATGAGCTGACATCACAGATGTTGTACTTAGGTCATGTAGCCTTCATTACATTAGATTTCATGTCGACTACACTGAACTGGACGGAAAACACAATCTATTTACATAGCCGTTTCGACCGACGTTTCATTCAGTGCGGTGGTACCAACCCGGGCGGGCTAAACCTTACCACCTAGTAAGATAAGAAGGGACGGGACTTACAGCTTTACGTGGAGTTCGAACCACGGTCAGCCTCCCAGCGGTCGGGCAGTCACCCGTCCAAGTACTGACCGCGCTCAGCGTTGCTTAACAACAGTCGACCGACCGCACCACTGAGCTACCGAGGCTGACAAGATCGTTTTTTTGTGAAGTCGAATCGACGTTTTAATATGAAAGTTTCTAGTTTTTGTGTTCTTTTATTTTTTTATAACCAAAAGATCGATCGATCGGCGGCAGCGACACGACACGACACGACACGAGCTTTCATCTGTTGCTGTGGAAACGTATCTTAAGTCTGCAGGGAGTAGGTGATATCAGATATAATGACTGGTTTTGTATGACAGGTGAACGGGCCGGCGTCGTACAACAGCAGAGGAGAGCCGAGCAGCAGTAGACTGACGCCAGATGTGCCTCCGTTACTGCAGGTAAGATCCACAAAAATGTTTGCTGTCGTTCGGTTTGGCTACATGGCAACGGGCTAGACAGCCTAGCAACAGTTCGCAAATCTGCTGGCATGGTGCCTCACTGAGCGTGGTTTCGCGAGGAGAGGGACTTTTGGCTCTGTCGACTGTACCATTGGTCCCTCGACACAGCCACCCATGTTGGTTTACATAAAAAAAAACTTTCGAAAACAATGCGCCATTTCTCTGTTTGATTTAAGTGAAACCAGACCTGGCGGGTGGTCTTAGTTAAATCAAACAGCACCCCCGGTGGGACGACGACATCAAGTGCGTCTGGAGAGGCGTATGTCCAGCAGTGGACCGTTACACGCTGACTGACTAGCACAAATATATTGTGTTGTGCATTTTGATGCAGAAAGCCGGCCGCCCCGCCGACGCTTTAGCGGTTAATATCACAATACCTCGACACTAATTTCACAGAAGCAAAGTAATGTGGAACAAGATCTTGGTTGCACGCGTCGGCATCACGGAAACACAGGGACAGATGGAAGGGCCTCTCAGAGTGCAGACAGTCGAGAGCTGCCCTTCCTAAACCAGACCGAAGGCTGGCTCGGAAGCTTATCAACCTGGCCCGGGCCAAGCTGAGAATAGCCGTTGGTCTGATGAGCGGCCACTGCTCACTAAATAAACATCTAAACACGATAGGTATTACGGCTCGTCCACTGTGCAGGGGATGCTTGGCGACGGATGAAACGGCCGAGCATGTTTTCTTGGAGTGCAATGCGCTTGACAACCAACGTAGGGACATACTCCGTTGTCCATCTTCCGTTGCGGAGGTCTGCAGACGCCCCAGTAGACATGTGGCCTTCACGGAGGACCCAGGCCGGCTGGGGTGGCTGAAGATCGCGGGGTTTTGCACGAAGGTCCCCCAACCAAGCGGGACTAGTTTGCAGGACCAGAGCCAACTCCAAACCAAAGCAACAACAACAATGTGGAACTCTTATCGGTTTCTGATGTTTAACATTTGTACCGTGTGGGGCCGGTACTTTAAAAGAATAGCCCAACTGCATCTCTCCCCGTGTACCTATGTCGTAAAAGGCGACAGGTATGTGGCGAGGGATATGACTCACTTATATTACTAGGTGGTAGGGTATAACCCGCCCGGCTTGGTACCACCGCACTGAATGAAAGGTCGGTCGAAACGGCTATGTAAATAGTTTGTGTTTTCCGTCCGATTCAGTGTAGCCGGCACGACCGAAGGCATGCACTGACGTGGCACCAAGTTCACCCGGTGTTATGGGCTGACATCACGGATGTTGTAGGTGAGGTAGCCAGCCGTGTCAGTTAAAAAAAAAACATCTTAACATATTAACAAGTTTAACCCGCCCGAGTTGGTACCACCGTACTGAATGAAAGGTCGGTAGAAATGGCTATGTAAATAGTTTGTGTTTTCCGTCCAGTTCAGTGTAGCCGGCACGACGGAAGGGACGGTGTTATAGGCTGACATCACGGATGTTGTAGGTGATGTTGCCAACCATGTCAGTTTCCATATTAAAAAATAACATCTCTCTCGCTGCGCAGGAGATAATGGACGTGGAGCACCTGTGGCAGTACAACGAGTCGGAGCTGCGCGGTCTGTCGAAGCCGGTCGGTGCGGGGGCGGCGGGCGCGTCGGGCGCTAGCGGCAGCAGCAGCGCCGGCAACAACCTGCTGCTCGCGGCAACCGGCATCAACGCTCACAACTCCAGCCCGGACTTCCTGGCGAACCTGTGCAACATAGCCGACCACCGCCTATACAAGATTGTCAAGTGGTGCAAGAGTCTGCCGCTCTTTAAGAATATTGCTGTTAGTTTTGATTGATTGATTTATTTTATTTTATTTTAGTATAGATAGGCAGCCTGGGCTGATGTATCTATATCAAATTCATAATTTGTAGTTCATTGGTGTAGTTGTAATTTTTTTTTTCACTTATTCGGTTTTGTTTCACTTTGTTCATAGTTCATTGGTGTACTTATAATTTTTTTTTTTCACTTATTCGTTTTTGGTTCACTTAGTTCGTAGTTCATTGGTGTAATTATAATTTTTTGTTGTTAACTTATTCGTTTTTGGTTCACTTAGTTCATAGTTCATTGGTTTAATTATAATTTTTTTCACTAATTCGTTTTTGGTTCACTTAGTTCATAGTTCATTGGTGTAATTATATATTTTTTTCACTTATTCGGTTTTGTTTCATTTAGTTCATAGTTCATTGGTGTAATTATAATTTTTTTCACTAATTCGATTTTGGTTCATTTAGTTCATAGTTCATTGGTGTAATTATATATTTTTTTCATTTATTCGGGTTTGGTTCACTTAGTTCATAGTCCTTTGGTGTAATTATATATATTTTTTCACTTATGCGGTTTTGTTTCATTTAGTTCATAGTTCATTGGTGTAATTATAATTTTTTTCACTAATTCGATTTTGGTTCATTTAGTTCATAGTTCATTGGTGTAATTATATATTTTTTTCATTTATTCGGGTTTGGTTCACTTAGTTCATAGTCCTTTGGTGTAATCACTGGCGGCTGGTCCTAAAGTGCGCCCGTGCGCCGCACTACCATACCACGAGAAGTCTTCACTTCACTAAAAATAAATAATATCTTACAATACAACATACCTACATTAAAACCATAAAGATCGTACTCCAAATAAATACGAATGTGAATTCGACCTTATTTTATAGATCACAAATCACGTTTTTGCGAGTAAACCCGCGCCCCGTGCGGATTCGAAAAGCGCACGCGGGTCTCCCATCTGAATGTATGGGTATCGGCAGAACACCGCTGGCGCGTGAGACAAAAGATACTTCATAGAAACAGTATGGGCCGAAATGGAGTTCTGCGTGCGGCGCACGAGCGCCAAACAAGGACGCTATATCGTGAATAGCCGCGCATGCGACACGTCGCGAGCGATTCCTTTTGCACAAGTCCGTCTACCTAGAGTCAGCGCGCTGTCATGTGATGTCACATACCCGTTAGCGCGCGAATATTTAAAATGGGATATGGTTAGGTTTTGTGCTTTCTGTCACGTGATACTGTGAATTAAGTGGTGCCGATATTTGCCTAAGAGTTTGTTAAAGGTAAGGCTTTACAATCAGGTGATCCTGGGTTCAATTCCTACTTTCAAATGTTTTTTTTTATATATTTTTTAAGTATTTTTGGGACATTGCTATTGTTTTCTTTTTGAAAGCTGCAGTAGTGTTGTGGTCTATGGGTGTGTTCATAAAGGTACTAAATAAATAAATGAGTTAAAAAGTTGTTTGGATTTATTTTCTTGTTTTTTGCAACTCATTGAGTGTCTTGAGAATATTCATACTAGGTACGTACATAATACAACGCAGGCGTTTAAAAAATTCGGAAGTCGCGATCTTAAAATAACATTGGGAATGTGTTGGGAAATTTCGTATTTAAGGAGGTAAGTACTTAGCGCACTACCGGTCACTGAAGTCACCAGCCGCCACTGGGTGTAATTATATATATTTTTTCACTTATGCGGTTTTGTTTCATTTAGTTCATAGTTCATTGGTGTAATTATAATTTTTTTCACTAATTCGATTTTGGTTCATTTAGTTCATAGTTCATTGGTGTAATTATATATTTTTTTCATTTATTCGGGTTTGGTTCGCTTAGTTCATAGTCCTTTGTTGTAATTATATATATTTTTTCACTTATTCGGTTTTGGTTCACTTTGTTCATAGTTAATTGGTGTAATTATAATTTATATTTATTGGTAAAAAAAACTGTATTGCTATATCAAATGGATGTTACTTTTTGCATCACATTTTATGTTTATGTACGGTTATTATTATTATGTACGATATTTTATGTACGGTTGTGTGTGTTGTCACGGGACGGACAGATCGACGACCAGATCTGCCTGCTGATCAACAGCTGGTGCGAGCTGCTGGTGCTGTCGTGCTGCTACCGCGGCGTGGGCACGCCCGGCGAGGTGCGCGTCGGCGCCGGCCGCGGCGTCACACTCCAGCAGAGCACCAAGTATGCACCTCCGCTCTTTGTTCATTTTAGTATTAGGTAGAGTGTTTTTATTTTACGAAGGCACGAGGGGTATGAGGTAGGAAGTGGTGTGAGATCGCGCGGAGCTCAGTAGGGAACGACTCGGTTCCACGGAGCGACGCAGAGACGTGTAGAACGTGTGTACCGACCTCGCATCGAGTTCGTTCTCTTATGAGCTCCGCGCGGTCGCCTCTCGCACCACTTCCTACCTCGTACCCCTCGTGCCTTCGTAAAATGAAAACACTACCTATTTTTTACATATATTTTTTTATGCGCCAACGCACCAAAGTATTCGATATTGGACACCAGGTGGCTAAGCTCAAGGCGCTGGGCACGTTAGCGGAAGAGATGACGGCCGTTGGAGTAACCCGTGTCCTACACTGGAGGATAGGAATTGACAGATAGCCGTGGACAGGAAAACGGAGTGTACTGCCCTCGGATTCGTCATATTTTAATATTTAACATTTAACATTTTGCCAGTTCAATTATCACAGCAAAGAAGAACTGGCAAGAAACTGCGCCGGATACTTTTTTTTTTACGTCCACCTAGTCTACATTTACAAAAGTGTTTGCCACTGCCTACATAGTACGAGTCATCACTATTTCTAATTTGTATGTTTGTGTTGTTGTTGTTTTGGTTTGGGGTTGACTCTAGGCCTGCAAACTAATCCCGCTTGGTTGGGGACCTTCGTGCAAAACCCCGCTGTCTCCAGCTACCCCAGGCAGCCTATGTATTCCATGAAAGCCACAAATTGACCGGGGTGTCTGCAGGCTGCTTATCCCTTAGTCGCCTTTTACGACATGCACGGGGAGAGATGCAGTGGGACTATTCTTATTAAGTACCGACCCCACACAGTATGTTTGTGTTGTCGCAGATTGGGTCTGACGCCGTGCATCGAGCGCATGCTGGCGTTCACGGATCACCTGCGCCGGTTGCGGGTCGACCGCTACGAGTACGTCGCGCTCAAGGTCATCGTTCTCCTCACGTCCGGTGCGTTGGCGTCTATTGACATTACTCCGTTGTCACGTGCATGCAGGTGTTCATGCGGATAAATTATTATTATAGCGGCGGGTGGCCGAGTGGTTTGGGCATTGGCTTCTCATGCGAGAGGTCCTCAGTTCGAATCCGGTCAGCGTGTACCAATGAGTTTTTTCTGACGAAAAAATGTATGTGCATACATATACCTGCTGCTTCACCGTTTGGAACCGGTGTAAAACTGTAGGTCCCTTCCCTTGCCCCTTAGTAGGTGGTAGGCTCAAATTGTAGCCAACTGGGTTGGTACCACCGTACTGGATGTAAGATGGCCGCATAGCAGCCTCGGTTGTGTTCTCCTCTAGTCCAGTATAGCCAGCAATCCAGGGAAGTCTCCCCGGTATGGCTCCTACCTCCTCAGAGGTGATATTGGCTGGTCGGAGCATGCGCTTTGGCCCCTCCGACTCAGCCACCCATACCGGATTACATAAAAAAAAAATAAAAAATAAGCGGCGGGTGGCCGACCGGTCTGGGCGTCAACTCTTGCCAAAGATTCGAGGTTCGAATCCAATTTCGTAATTTTCCTTCCTCATTGTGTATTACAATGTCAAAATAAATAAATAAATAAATTTGATACTTAATGTATCAATTTGTCAAACTATTATTTTACTATTCAGAAAATTCAGGTCAGCAGAATAAATTAAGGTAAAGGTTGTACCTTGTCAAAATTCAAAATTCATATGCAGTCAGAATCTCAAGTCAACATGTGGGTAAACAAATATTAATTAATTCTTCAAATACATAGCCTCTAAAAAACCTTACTCCCCTTCTGATCGCAAGCCCAGCAATGCTTGTTGTTGAGTGGGGGTTGTTGAATAGGCATTTATGTCGAAAAATTATTGACACATGCCGGTTTGACCCCCACCCATATAATGTGTAAATCGCAGATCAGGTCCTGCTTGGAGTACTGCTCGCACCTGTGGGATGGCTCTGCCAAATACCAGCTTGCTCCCCTGGACTCGGTCCAGCGTCCAGCCGTGCGACTAGTGGGTGAACCGAAGTGTCCCGCGATCTAGAACCACTGCAACGCCGTAGGGATGTCGGCTCCCAAAGTGTGTTCTATCGCTTATTCCACGGGGAGAGCTCGGAGGAGCTGTTTAACGCAATCCCTCCGTCCCCTTTCCACCTACGCACCACACGCACTGGGCAGGGATTGCATCCCTACACACTGGACTTACTGCGGATGCGTACCAATGGATTCTGCAGATCTTTCCTCTACAGAACCGGTAAACTCTGGAACGCTCTACCTGCTCATATATTCCCCCCCAAGTACAGTCTCTGGTCCTCCAAGAGGGGCGTGAATGGGCCATGAGTCAGGCCGGCATGGCATTCGTAACCCCTGCATACGACTGAATGTCCACGAGGTCATTAGCACCTTAAGGGTGACTCGGCGCCATATGTCGCGCTTTCAATAAAATAAAATAAATGTGTGCTGGTGGCAACAACTAATTTATACCGGGTTGTTGTCAACAGACGCATCGGACCTGCGCGAGGCGGAGAAGGTGCGCGCGTCGCAGGAGAAGGCTCTGGCGGCGCTGCAGGCGTACACCGCCGCTCACTACCCCGACACGCCGAGCAAGTTCGGCGAGCTGCTGCTGCGCATACCCGAGCTGCAGAGGACTTGCCAGGTGCGTACGTGCGTTGTCCACAGCGAGCGAGGCAACAGAAGGTGTTGCAGGAAAAGGCGCTGAGATTGTGATGCGTGCACTTTGAGAATTTTCCAGTAGTGGTCACAGAGATGTTGTGCGGTTCAGAAAACTTACTAGGTGCATACATAATTTGTATTTCTTCTTTGTGGGTGTAATCGAACCGGATAGAACAAAATTGTGACAAGTTCGAGTGGAGTCTTACTGCCATATGAGTGATCAATAAACAATAAAAGGTTTCCAGTACAAGGTCCACGTGGGAGCGTTCTAGGCAAGCCTAGGTTCTTGAAAAAACTATCGACAGATTTCGTTGGTAGTAACCAAGCTCCGACTTATATTGTTGATTGTTTATTGTATAATTTCATCCATAGGTAGGTAACCTACGCTTGAATATGTCGAAAATTCCGTAGAACTGACAAACAAACTTTGCAAGTCACAATGTTTTGTTAGTACCTTATAAGTATTATATTATAGTAACTTACGAATAATTAGCCCATAATACCGCTTACAAGAGCATTAATATTTACAGTATAAACATGAATACTGCAGAATCTGACCACTCTGCCTATTTACAGTACCTATATCTGGTGTATAGTGCCATCGTCAATTTGATACTTTAAAATCTAACACTCTTACAAATAAAGCTTTTTGAGGTTTTAGATAATCTATGTTTTATTAATTGTACATTATTCTTACACCGTGTATAATAGTTATGATTGTCGGAATTATGAGAGGAATCATGAATATATTTTCTGACATAGCATATGTTCTGGTAAACATATGCACTTGGTAAAGTCATGATTCCTATCTCCCCGAACACTGTCCTACAAGTATCTCTAGTTTTCATATTTAAGATGTACCGCAAGGCCCTCTTCTGCAATAAAAATAATATTCCATTTGAATCTGCTGCATTTCCCCAAAACATAAGGCCATATGACATGATGCTATCAAAATAAGCATGATAAACTGTTTTTGCAGCATGAGTTTCGCCTACCTCTTGAATTTTTTCTATAGCATAACAAGCGGAACTCAGCTTACCAGATAAAGAGTTTATGTGGGCTTTCCAAGTAAAACTATTATCAAATATTACCCCAAGAAAAGTTAGTTCATTAGCAAGGTTTAATGACAAGTTTTCTGCAGTTTTTAATATGCCATCATTGTTATTACATCTATGAGTCCCAAGAGCAAAGTGCATAATATTAGTTTTGTTAGCATTAATAGATTGTTGAACTCAAACCAAGATTTTAGAGATTCTAGTACACTTAAAAAGGATTGTCTTGGTTTACCTATATTTATTTTTCAGTACAAGTGAGATATCGTCTGTTACACAGCTCGAGGTGTCGTTAACATTATGTTAGAAACAATAATGGTCCCAGAATAGAACCCTGCGGCACACCCATTGTAATTGATTCTACATTCGATTTTAAGCCATTGACGTCACATATTTGAGCTCTATTTTCTAAATATGATTGGAATATACGCAATTTATTGTCTCTTATACCATAATGTTCTAGTTTCATTAGTAATATTTCGTGATTTACATAGTCAAAGGCTTTGGACAGGTGCCACACACAAAAGATGCCATAAGTATGCTGAGAGTATAGTTTATAGAGAGTGGAGTATAGTATAAGTTAATATTGATTTTACCATAGAAGCTATAGCATCACCCGTTGACAGTCCTTTCCGAAATCCAAATTGTTTACTATTTAAAAGTTCATTATCTGTAAAGAATTTAATTAAACGTTTTTCCAAAAAAAATTCAAAGACCATACTGAAAACTGGCAATATGGAGACAGGACGATAGTTCTAAACATTGTTATGGCATCCCTTTTTATACAAAGGTATGACTTTGGCTACTTTGAATGAATCTGGGAATATGCCATTTTTTAGACAGTAATTTACAATATCTGTTAACGGGCTGATGACCCTTGTTACAGATTTCAATAATACAAGTGATATACTCCAAAGGTCTAGCTAGAGAACGTTTAGATTTCAGGTCCCTAATTACTCTCTTAGTCTCTAGGTATGTGACAGATACAAATTTCGCTGATTCAGAATTCCGAGGGATAAATATAAGTCTCGACTTATACGACTCAGACTTGCTGCCTGATAGTTATCTTGTCCGAATACTTTGCTAAACGTTGTGGTCGATGTTGCGCTGTAATTTAACAGAGTAATTGCAGCACAACACCGATTGCTCTGCTTACCCAGATTGTCGGGATACGGCGTGTGGTGTGTTATTTGGAGAGAGATTTCGTGCTACTTACTACTTGCATACTAAGTGTAACTCAACTGATTCGTGATATCATTAAATTGATTTATTTGTTACGCTGTCTAATCGAAAGGTTTCTGATCTTAATCCGGCCTTAATTAAGCAATCAATCAGGTCAATTGTGCACATACCGCGAGATATCACCTTGTTTTCGTATCTCCGTTCTCATGTCCATTATTTCAAGGGCATTCGGTGACGCAGATCAAATATCCAATGTCAGGTTTAGCTTCTTGCCAAAGTTATCTATCACTGATATACATTTATTTACACTTGCTGAGCGGTTGGAGTAACCGCGTCCTACACTGGCGGCCGTGGACAGGAAAATACATTGCGGGAAGACCGTCGGCCTGGTGGGACGACGATATAAAGTATGTCGGTGGAAAGCAGCGCTTCCGTAACGCTGGAGGCCGTCAGGAATGGAGGAAAATTGGAGAGGCGTACGTCCAGCAGTGGGCGCTTAAACGCTGCCTGACTGACCGGTCTCTCCTTTAAATGCTTTTGTTTGAAATATATATAATACGGGAAAATATTTACTGATTTCATCAAATTATTAAATACCAAATTTTGTGATATATGTGCATGTGTCATATCATAATTTAATTTTTTTCTCTTCCAGTGAATACTTCTTGCTGTTCCACATTCTTGCAATTTGTGAAAATCTAAGCGAGCAATATACTAACATATTATTTTTTTAACATCGCAGTACTTCATGCAGGTCGGCAAGGAGATGCTGAACCCTTCCAACAAGAGTAAAGATGGCGACGCGCCCAGCTTCAATCTGCTGATGGAACTGCTCCGAGGCGACCACTGACAGTATGCGTAGCGTTTGACAACTAGTAACGCCATCTTTGGATAGTGTTTTTAATTTAATTTTAAAAAGTCTGCGCAGCGTTTGGCGTGTGCAGCGCCACCTCTGGATAATGTTCTTTATTTAAATATGATTGAAAACGACGCCATCTATGGAGTTCTACATAAAGCTGGATACGAATAGAAGGGAACAAGATGCACATTCTCAATAAGAGATGGCGCCACAGCTGCAAGTCGTACATTTCATTGATAGCTTATTTGGCATCGACGTACGTAGAAGAACGTACATAGAAAATATTTTATTAGTAACATTTTATACAGGCAAAGAGTCCCCGAATGTAACAATGCTGACTTGTTCTGAGAAGCCGTTACATAATATTGCAGCGTATGACTGGTAAAAAGTGAGATAGCCACCAGGTTGTGTCAAACAATTTCTGAATAAGTTTTTTTTCTAATGATTCGTTCAAGACATTGCTTGTTTCCGTAACGGTCGTTTTCACCATCTTCGGCTACAATGTAGCTGATAGTTAAGTCCTGTCAAATGTATGATACCACTGTAACCAACAAATAGCTGTTGGGCTAAAGGAGGTGGTGAAAATGTGGGTTAGTCAGAAAAATATTGTTGGTTATGTTTGACAGTAATCACTATTATTCAGTCGCACACTGCAATATTGCACGGCCGCTCTGCATTTTGGCGATGTAAATTCTGGCCATGAGAACTTGTGTTTCCATTTACAATATTAAATACTTCTACGATGAGATAATTTTTGTCCCATGTTGGGCGCCAATGTAACGTAACACGAAATCAAAGCGACACGCTTTTCAGAGATATTTCGTGATAAATATATTAAGAAAACATAAAAATGATAATTGCGTGAAGACTGTTTTGAATAGCATTTTTACTGTCTTGACTGCCTTTTTGAAGCCTTGATCTATAAAATGTGTATGTAACTTTCCATTTCTGTTGTACGCTTTCGAATATTATCAGTTTCCTTTGACTGACAGATTCGCGATTGCGTTGTAAATATAACCTAATTTAGCCGATTAAAGGATGAGGACAAGATGCCGCGCTATAGGCCGACGGGTTAGCCACCTCTCACCTTGGCACGGTCCTTCCACCGAGTCATGCAGTAGGCAGCTGTCTTCGTGCCTTACCTTGCTGCTTGATAGTTATCATGTCCTAAAACGTGGTGGTCGGTGTTGTGCGGTAATTTATCCGAGTTCTTGCAGCACAACGTAGATTACTCTGCTCACCCCGATTGTCGGCATACAGCGCGATGGTATGTATGTATGTATATAAGCTAAGCTGAGTTCTATAAAGGCAGCCTTTTGAGATTTATTTGAGTAAATTTTTTTTTGTATGATATTTAGAAGTTTTATTTTATATATACAGATTTATTTACCTTTTCCTTTCGTAGCTTCAAAAGCAAACGCCTGCGATAAAGGAATTTATTATTTACAGGTAGAAAAACAGGAGAACACTTAACACGTTAAACGCTGACCCAATTTTTTTAGACCTTTTGACATTGCACACGAAGATTTGCTATAGATTTTTTAGGTTTCTTTTTTTTAGGAATAAAACAGAACAGAAACTTTTTATTGCACAAACAAGACAATACAAGAGAGCGCAAAGGAGGACTTATCACGCAAGTGATATCTTCCTGTCGATCTTTTCAGGGGTTTTTAAGGAGAGTTGATATTTTGAGAACCAAGTTGTAATTAATTAATTTTTACAGAGGCCATGTGGGCCGTTCTAGCGCTTAGAATCAATTAAAATATTGCTTCCATTGCCCCTTACAGGTGGTAGGCTCAAATTTTGGGCGACTGGGTTCGTACTGCCGTACTGGACGTAAGATTGCCGCATAGCAGCCTCGGCTGTGTTCTCCTCTAGTCCAGTATAGCCAGAAGTCTCCGGTATTGCACCTGCAGAGATGATATTGGCTGGCCGTAGTCTGTGCTCTGGCCCCTCTGAAATAACCACCCATAACGGATTACATAAAAAAAATCTATAATTTGAAATATTGATTTGTTAGTGGGTAGAGAAGTGTCACGGTCACCGGTGACCGCATTGGCGTTGAACGTGTTAAGTGTGATGCGAATGAGCATAGCGACATAGAGTGAATTAATAACACAACTTTCTAGTCCCAGTTATCACTGACAACAACAACAACAAAAAAACAATTCCTATTTTTTTATTCATGGGTTTTCTCTAACAATTAAACCGCATTTAAGAGTATTCTACCTAGGTTTGCTCGGACGAAATATCCGGCTTCCATACAGATGTTATATTTCACGAAGTCCTCCGTTTGGCTATGGTTGTTTGGTGTGTTGTGTGCGTGGACCGCGTCGCGATCGTGACTAAGCGCTCTCGAGTTTACGTACTCTAAAACAATGTGAACGCCTGACAAGATTCATAGCCAAAAGTACTTCTTGAGATAGAATATCTGTAATAACGTAACTGAACCGAGGGTACACATCAAAGTTTCTACTCAAGATATGTTTCTCCGTAGGATCAATTTTGATATTAAGTTAAATAATCCGGTTCTGCAGATCTTTCATCAACAGAACCGTTAAACTCTCGAACGCTCTCACTGCCCATATGTTTCCTCCCCAAGTACAGTCTCGAGTCCTTCAAGAGGGGCTTGAATAGGCACCTGTCAGACCGGCATGGCATTCGCAACCCCCGCACATGACCGAATGTCCATGGGCGTCGCTAGACACCTTATGGATGGCTCGAACCAAATGCCGCGCTTTTAATAAAAAAAAAAAATATAAAAAAAATATTTTTACGTAAATAACGTTATTTTGATATAATTGTTCCTGTAGAGACACAAATCTTGGGTAGAAAAGTTGACATAAAAATGGTGTAACTATTTTAAGTTACACCATACTCCAAACAGTTTTGAAGGAATCATTCAAATTGCTTTAGTATGGAAGCCGAGAAGCACACCAAGCTCTTAAAAGAATTTGTCCTAAATATTATACATTACGTCTAAGATGCCCTTGCAATAGCTTTGACCCACCGTGTTCATTTAGTTTTTGTTTTGTTTTGTTTTTATGTAAATATTCTATTTAAATTGGTTATGTATTCTAAATATACATAATCTATTTGTATATTTTTTTTTGCAAATGGTGCAACATATATTTCGTATAGGTACTTATTAAAATAGATTTATTTCAGGTTGAATCATCAAGGTTGGTATCATTATGTGTGTAATATTTCTTTACGTAAAACCCTGAAATGTGTACAAAACACTCACTTTGTTCTGTCTTTTACAATAATTATTTAACCTTTAATTAGGCGCGGCCAAAAATGTACACCGTTAGTCGGCTGGGGTCACCAGGTAATAATTATATTATGCAGAATTATCCTAAATAGATTGACATGATTGTTGCTTACACTTATTATTTTGAATGTAATAATTACAAGCTGTGCCCGCGGCTCCGCCCGCTCTCATATTTCACTTCACTGCTAACCTCATAAGCCATTTAGCGTGATAGTAAGTAGCCTATAGTTGATGGGAAGAATCAAGCTATCCGTAGATTTTTTTTTTATTAAAATCGGTTCAGTGGTTCTCGAGTTATAAGCGGACAGACAGACATACACTCAGACACTCAGACACTCAGACACTCAGACAGAAAGCAGACGTTGGATTTTATTATAGGTAAGGATAATTATTCTTCAGTTTTCAAGTCTTATTCTTCGGTATAAAATAAGCCAGGTAATTGATTATCATGTTATGTATTGAATATAAGGTGTTTCGTTAGTCATGTCATTAACTTCGGGAGGGTTACATACACACTCAAATAAACACGTTATTTATAGTATTACTTTTCGAGAAATTTTACAAAACATGTTTGCTACCTAAACATTAACCTGTGTGTAACAGTAGGTAACTTGCATTGTACGGGGTCAATGAACGTACTTTGTTCAAACGCAGAACAGCTGTTTGTTGTAAGTAAGTCACAAGATTACTATGATTGGTTTTTACAGCTACTTATTTGATTCCATTTTTTTGTTAGGAGAAAAAATGCTCCTATAAACATATGTTTTTTTCTTACGTAAAGTGTTTATTTGAGTGTGTATGTAACCCTCCCTAAGTTAATGACATGACTAACGAAACACCTTATTTTTTTTTATTTTTTTTTTTTTTTATTTATCTCTTTATTTCAGCCAACTAGGGCCATATTGAAATACATATTAAATGTCTTAACCTAAGAACTAAAATTACTTTTTCTCCACTTGTGTCTGTACTGGTCCCAATAGAGACCCGTATGCGTCATATATATAACTAAATGATGGAATTAAATTGTTTCTTGAATTTAAATAACTGTTTTGTACTTATACACAAGAGTTACAAAAAAGGTTGGTTACACATTTTTTATTTCACTGAAAACTGTCTTATTATGTATATTTTAGATTATACACCTGAAACTGAACAAATGTTGTTTTCATATTACAATATGGAAAAAAGGGTTTTTTCTGCTGTTTTGATGGGACTTTAGTCGATTTGACTGTGTCAGCCCCCAATAGTATCTTTATTATATTATATCCAAAACGAGTTCCGTATTTTGTTCTTCAGGGCCTCAGTCATTCCGAAGAGCCACTGAGAGACTTATATACCTAACCTAACTTCTCTAAATTGCTATTAGTTTGGAGCTGTGAATGACTCATGAAAAAAGTTACAGGTGAAACATTTTTCAGTTTCAGAATTAGTTTTTGGTTAAATAAAAAAAAAAACATCATCATTTTGTAACACGTGTATTATAGGTTCATAATTTTAGAAATAATGCCTTAGGGTCAATGCGACCCCGCGCGCCAAATTAAAGGTTAAAACATTCACCACAACCTATGAAGTAATATAAAATATTGCTAAGTATAAAGAAGATTGCCTGAAACGATGCCGAATTGTATTATATCTCTAACAATTCATTATTTATTTTAACTAGTTATAGCTTAGCCTTTAAGTAGATATATTCCGATTGATTCGTAAGCATTGCCATTTTAATGTATAAGTTACTTATTTGTTGATTGTTTGTACGAAGCGTTTTGTTTTAGTTTAGCCGTGTAGCGTCTACTCCGGAAGTTTGACTTTTCGGATTAATTTTTTTATGGCAATATTTTTTAAGGGTTACATTTATAGGTTTATCGTATTTTATTTTCTCGTCACAGGAACAATTTGTTCGCACGTGTAGGCACAGTTAGACTGCTAGTGTTGTCCCGAGTGTGTTCGATAAACATTTTACTGTACGACGTATGTAGCATTTATGACGTATGAAATTTATGTCTTTGTGAACAATTTGGATTCCCTTAACGGATCTTAAGAGTGTTCGATTTAGCTGTTTTTGTTAACCAATGTACAGTTCGCGTCGTCCCTGTCTGTCGCACAGAGTGTGCGAGTTCGTGCGACAGGGACGACGCTCTACAACGGGACGGTCTCTTTCTAAAGCTCGACCCAAATAAAGCACACATTATTTGCTGCCGTGATCTGTACTTATTGAATATATTAAATTAATTAAATTAAATTAATGCAGTTCATAATTTCTCTCAGAATTCAATAATAGGGACACTCCATCACGGTAGACAATTTATATAGGTATTTAATTTTAGCCTTCAAGCTTAATTTCAGGTCGGCATGGCATTCACAGTCCCCGTGCATCACAGAATGACCATGGGCATCATTAGACACCTACTTGTAGGTGAAACGATGTCATATGTCGTGCTATCCTTAAAAAGAGCCTTGAATTTCTTTGCGAATTGAGTTTTTTTCAAACAACTCCATGGAGTGTTCTCGTTATTGAATTGTTTTATAATGTGAAAGCGAGCGCTTTCGGTGCGAAAAGGGAATCCAGATCCAGTACGTTTAATGACCAGTTCTCACTGCCTATGAAATTGCTGTAAGCAAACATTCTGTTAAAGCTGCAATACACAAGATATAAAAAAAATATAGTTATATTTTCCTAGCGTTAAGCTATTTAATATAAATCGTATTTGTTTTGGACATGTTTATTCACTTGTACGTGTGTGTGCATGTATAGTTCAGTGCCAGCCCACTCTTCGATTTTAGGTCACGCCTTGAGGTATCTGTTTTGATAGAGGCAGGCCGGCCGAAAACTCACGATGTTGTCTTTAGCCGTCTTTAGTTGTGGAAAGAATAGTGAAAAAGAACAAGTTTTTACAACGTCAAAATAAAATTATAAACAGTTGGAAAAAAGGAAAAAGGGCGGCGGTTGGCCGAGTGGTTTGGGCATCGGCTTCTCATGCGAGAGGGCCGAGGTTCGAATCCGGTCGGCGTGTACTAATGAGTTTTTTCTGACTTTCTGAAAAAATTTACGTGCATACTTACGCTTGCTGCTTCACTGTTCGGAACCGGTGTAAAACTTCAGGCCCCTTCCCTGGCCCCTTACTAGCACAGCGCGATCTCACATCGTGGCCTCGCATAACATGCACTTCATGCATTTTCGACGCAAATAAGCACAGCTGTGTAAATTTTCGATGAGACGAAGCAGACCGACGACGACGTGGCGACGTGGCCATATTAAGTTACAGAAGTGTTTTGTTGATTTTATTTTCTGACACTTCTCTCTCGGGGAAAAACATTTGCACGCCCTTGTTTCTCGATTGCTTTTGGGTCTTCGCAAGGTTCTGCAGTAACCTTCCAATTTTAAGGTAACGCCTCAAACATTTCGAAAAAGGTGACATGGCCTATTCAGTCTACTCATGCCTCCGGAGAAGGAAGGATGTTTACCGGGAGCTCGCGTTATAAATGGTGTCCTTCGATCCAGCAACAGCTGCTTGAGCGTTCGCAACCGGTGTAAGACCTTCCCTTGCCCCTTACTAGGTGGTAGGCTCAAATTGTAGCGGAATGGGTTGGTACCACCGTACTGGAGGTAAGATGGCCGCATAGCAGCCTCTGTTGTGTTCTCCTCTAGTCCAGTATAGCCAGCAATCCAGGGAAGTCTTCGGTATGGCACCTACCTTCTCGGAGGTGATATTGGCTGGTCGGACCATGTGCTTTGGCCCCTTCGACTCAGCCACCCAGGCCATTCCCAAACCGGACCTGCGACTCAGGAGGCGCCTGCTAAAGTTCCACAGGGGTCAACTCCGTATGGCGGTAGGACTTCTTACGGGTCACTGCCCACTCAACAGACACTTGTTTACAATAGGTGTCACCATCCATATTTATTTATTATCCATCAGACCATTCCATATTTTCACAGTGGGACTCGAGAACAATTTAGAGCGGCGTTTTCTGTCAAAAACAGCATGCAGCGAGGTCACGCATTCACTATCCGGGCCCAATGCAAGTAGGAGAAGGTTTCTATTGAGCACAAGACCAGCGAATTGCCAATGCGCAATTGCGAATTGCGATTTTAAGTGTGAGAGTTAGGGCCTGAGCCCTGTTGTCACTGTGACCTAGGTAGATCTAATTGTGGTCTCTCAAACCCTCTCACCCCCCAAGTCCGATTTCCGCTATGAACCGAGTTATATTCTTGGGGTCGAGTGCCTGTATTTGGCATGAGTTAAAAATATAACCCCCAAGAATACGGTTTCTACTGTGAATGAGCGGTTCACAGTCACAAAGGATGTGTAGTATTGTGTAGGTATTGGCGTTTAATCCTCTTTTGTACATATACTGCACACCGGTGTGTCGCTAAGGTCCATTCGGTGTAGGTGTTTGTTTAGTCTGCAGTGTCCTGTTAAGGTCCTTATCAGGAATGTTTATGTCGTTTCGGTTTAATAACTCAGAAGTGAATCTACGCGAGTGAGTACCCAGAAAGTAGTGACTTCCGGGCTTCTGCCCGGGCAGTTGGAACCAGTGGTGTTTGCTTTGGTTGTGTGCCCAGGAGGATCTCTTACGGCGCGCTAAATGCAATACGTACCTACGTTGGAAGACGTATTTTCAGTTTTCATCCCTTTTTATCCATGAACCATAAATTATGGCTCACTTGTGGTTAAAATCTAGCATTTCACCGGTCCATACTTTGATGATACTCGTACCTATAGGAATATATACCTAGTTGAAAATGCAATCATTGCTGATAATGATAACCAAAGCAATTTGTTCAGATAAACGTATGTGCAAAACTAATATAGATTCATAAATGGGACAGATTTGCTATATCACATTTTGATTGCTATTTTTATCATATCGTAGGCTCCAATCCTACTTGGGGGTTTTCCGAAGTGATGCAGGTTTTTCCAAATTTAATGACTAGAATTCTACCTAATTATGGCAGACTGCTCGAACACCGTGAAGAAAATGTTAAACTAGTATTTATGTATCATTGGAGTTGAATAAAGGCGATTAGTTAAAACTCCTTAGCCCTTTTTCCACCGCAGAAAGTCAATCGCTGCACAAAATATAGTTTGGTTTTTGCAAGAATTTTGAGACGATAATCCTCCATGCGCTGGGAAATTGGAACGATGATCCTCCGATTCCGCTGAACTTAACATTACCTCGCGGAAATGTGTATAATCTGTTCTTCTGTATATGTGAGTTAATCCTTAGATTAGTGCGATTATAGGCCAGAGGATAATTTTCCATCCTGAAATTTTGTGTGGAACAATAAATTTTAACACACGTGAGTTTTCGGCCGGCCCAATGATATTCGCTCGAGGGCATGTGTCAAAATAGGGCATTTAGTAGGTAATGTGTACCTTAGAGGATTTATGGTAAAGCGTAGGAATTAACTTGAGACTTACGAATGGGGCACAAGTACTTCGATGTAGCAGTTATGGGGAAGAGGGATGGGGGAGTTATGGGCTCTAGTTTGAGAAAACAGGTTTTTCGCTACAGGATTCTGTTGACAGGTTTTCGATTGTATATACCTATATGTTTAATTTCACTAAGCTTTTCATTGTATAACTGTAACCACGTTCAACGCATTTACACCGGGTGTGTGTATAAAGACGCGGTGTGGAACTATACCTACAAAATGTGAAATTTGTCATATAAAAACTTTTAAGAATCATACTAATCGCATAAAAGTACCTACAAACGCGCAAGTGAGAACTTCTCCAAGGCAAAGTCAGCTCGGACGTCCAAAGCGTCCGTGTGTTGTGATTGGCTCTTTCCGAATTCCTAAGTCACGCGCGATTTATTTTTGCGATTAGTATAATATTTCAATAAGTATTGCATTTAAAAACAAGTACGTTACATTTTCGTCTCCAAATAAGCTGAGGACACGCCGCGCCGGTGAAATGTCCACCGTACGTCTTTATACACCCTGTACTATCCTGGACTTGATAAGCAGTTCATAGTTGATCTGTGCTGCATTCAAGTGTATGCCTACTAACTACATATTATATGACTTGTCAATTTGGGCGTAAACAAATCATTCAACATGACTGAAGTGCTTTGGTATATTTTGGTGAATCATTTTGACATTGTCGCAGGTTGATGGTGTAAATGGCGTTTATAGAAAACCGCAGAGCAGGAAACAACGCGAGGGGCGGCCGGCTGGGTGAAGACGGCCGCCAATCGCTGTTTGGTGTAGAAAACATTGTATTGAGACGAGAGCGACCACAGAACCAAGAATCGCGCGCATTTCATTATAGAGCGTTTCATCAAAGAGTTCCCTTCGCCGTTATGTTGGCAGTGCTTAAATTTGTGTTGCCAGATTGTGAAGATTATATTACCTAATAATGTAATCGGTATTTACCGTATAATAAATACGGTAAATACCGATAATTACGGGTAAAGCTGTACACATAGCAACCCTCAACGCTGCTTTTGACAGATACACAGTGGAGCCAACATAACGGCGAAGGGAATTCTTTGATGAAACGCTCTTTATCTAAAGTCCGGCCGCTGAGAGAATGCGTTCCTGACGTCTGTCAGTTGGTCACAGTGATGCCAGTCTGGAAAAAGTACGACAAGCTTGTCAAAATAAGTACGAAACTACCGTATAAACAGTAGAAAATGTTCATAATTAACTTAGTTCGAACGTGCAGTTGATTAATTAAAACTTATTGCCCATCACTAATCATGACCAACTGACATAGGTCCGGAACGTATTCTCTCAGACGAAGCAGGCAAGCAATATAAAGATGGCGGATGAACAAGTTTGTTAGCTACGTTGTCGTAAATAAAAAGTACCTATATATTTTTGAGATTCTCGCAATACAAGAAGAAAACAACAAACATTAGAAGTACAACAGAAAAGGCTGTATACTTTAATTAGTTTTGCCTGTCCCGAAAAGGGACGAATAAATAAAAATAAAAAAGTATTCTCTCAGTCAGCGGCCGGACTA
This sequence comes from Nematopogon swammerdamellus, assembly GCA_946902875.1. Classification (NCBI taxonomy): domain Eukaryota; kingdom Metazoa; phylum Arthropoda; class Insecta; order Lepidoptera; family Adelidae; genus Nematopogon; species Nematopogon swammerdamellus. The sequence continues at coordinate 3,744,032 of OX336336.1, read as the reverse complement.
TAGTTTAATTTTTTTATTATTATTTATTATTATTTTTTAATTTTTTGATCAACGACGTTCCTACAAATAAAAATGAAAAAAATAAATAACGAAAATTGAAATAGATCGCAGTAGGTATTTCTATGGACGGAATGCTATGGACAAACACTATGGACAGCCACCTGACAACAGATTACTACCTGACCCTCTGTGGTGTCTCAAATTTCAGAAATACCCTCGTTCTGAAATTTTAGAGAAATGCACCACAGAACACATAGTAACTCGAAAAACATTTCGAGAACATTTTTATTTGAGCCCAAAGTGTGTTTTTAGTTCTTATTGCCGAAGCGATTCTTTGTTTTGTGACCGCGACGATACCACGGAGTAAATAGGTTGAGAGCAATTTGTTGCTAGCTCTAATTTATAGTAAAACGTGTGTCGCGCACTATTTAACTCCAAGTGCTCTTGGGTCGCCCAACACTCCGTGGACGCGACTGGTGCGTCACCACGACCGTTTCGATGAAATGTAACCACGTACCCAGCTCGCTTAGAACTCGAACTATCGTCTCCGTTACTATTGCAAAAGTGCACCAACATAAATTATAAACACTGAAACATTTAGTTTTTTTATGCTACAACATATCCACAGACCGAATGCGGTCGAAGCTCAAATAGGCAGGAAGAGTTTGAAAGGTACTTAGTGAGGGTATAGTCTCCACCCTCTAAACCCGGCGAAAACCCATAAAAACATTAAATCATTGTTAGGTAGGGGCAATATTAGCCATGCCACATTTGTCCCTAAATTTACTGCGGTAAAGTTCAGTTAAAATGAAATGAAATGAAAAATTAAATGAAAAATTTAACGAAAAATTAAATGAAAAATGAAATTAAATGAGAGTTAATTTGTCGCCAGTTTAACAAAGCACATTTACAACACAGAACATCAAACAATTGACGACAAATTGGGCCCAACTCAGCAGAATTTCAAATTAACAATAAACAGAGAACAAAATAATACGGTTCATGCTTTTTATGGCTTTTCGCCGGGTTTAGATGGCGCAGACTATACTGGTGTTGGTAATGTAACTGTCAAATTGGACACTGAGGTGCAATTAGATGATTGGCTGCTGAACTGATATTAATCGTAAGCTAATAATTGTTAATATTTTTATATTGAAACATTGTAAGTGTGATACGGGGAGAGGAACGCCGGACCGAGTGTCCAAATACATTTTATATTAGGAGGAGCGCGAATGTCTTATCGTCCAAACTTTTTGTAATTTGATTTTGTTATTAAAATAGTATTATAATTATATCTACATAGACGTAAAGAGAACATTTTATATATAATTTGGAAAATAAAAACTCAATATAATTTCCATTTCATTGGTTTTATTTTTAGGTTAAAAATTGGTTGTCTGTAAAGTCGGTTTACGGACGATAGTTTTACGTGATGACGTCATAAAGTATATAAAGTGCGAAGTCTGGTACAAAATCAGTTCCGGCGGATATTTACCATGTAAAATTAATTTAAGTACATGATAAAGATGTGATAATAACTAATAAAAAATATGAGAAAATAACAACTATTAATTTTTGTTTAATTTATATTTAAAAAACGTAAAAAGCCAATAATAATATTAATTATCAATATACAACTCAAACCTACATAACGCCATCTACATGTTCAACGTTGCAACAACTACCTAACTGCGAAATGAAGTAAATACCGCTGAAGTATTTCATTTACTATTGACGCTAGATGTGGACGCTAGATGTCGCTCCATGAAATCTTCACATACTGTTGAGAAAATTTGAAGGAGATAGGTACATGGTCGATTAGCCCGCGTGGTTAAGACGTCTGGTCGGTGATGGTGGCAGGGACCGCGGGCTCGAGGCTCGCAAACGACGGAGAAATATATTTTGTATTTCCTACTATTGTATATGCCTCTCTATCGCGCTCTCGCTTGCACACACAGGTCTCTATCGCGCTCTCGCTTGCACACACAGGTTTAGATGGAACGTGACACTTCTTCGTGCGTGCAGCCGGTGTTCATCAATTTATAAGACGTGACGTCATCACGTCAAAAAATGTCCGTATACAGAATATGCATAATATTTAAATCTGCTAATCCAATTAAATATTTTCCAAACATAATAATAATTTTTTTTGTCAGATAAGGGCCAACGAAGTTAATTCTCATTAAATCCACTCGAATAGTCCAAAGCGACAAAGGTCTTCTAAATTATTTCAAAATAATCTTAAAACAATCAATCAAAACTCGGAATTACCGATCTGATTATTCATATCTGCTGCACTCTTTATCACACTGAAACGATTTTTCCAAATTACTTATCATAATCAACCAAACAGGCGTTCTGTTTATTTCAGTGATAAATATATAAGTCAATGGTTTATTTACGGTTTTTTTTTTTTATGGAAACTGACACGGTTGGCTACATCACCTACAACGTCCGTGATGTCAGCCCATAACACCGGGTGAACTAGGTGCCATGTCAGTGCTTCCCCCTTCGTGCCGGCTACACTGAACTGGTCGGAAAACACAAACTATTTACATAGCCGTTTTGACCGACGTTTCATTCAGTGCGGTGGTACCAACCCGGGCGGGTTAAACCCTACCACCAAGTAAGATTAGGAGGGAAGGGACCTACAGTTTTACGAGGAATCCGAACCTCGGTCAGCCTCCAACGGTCAGCGGTCACCCATCCAAGTACTGACCGCCCGCACCCAGCGTTGCTTATCATTCAATAGCGACAGTTGACTGTCTGCACCACTGAGCTATCGAGGCTGACAAAACGGTCCGTTCAAAATGAGGACAGTTCTATTATGCGGGGGTTTTTTATGGGATAAAGTATGGGTGGCTGAGTCAGAGGGGCCAAAGCACATTTTTTTTATGGAAACTTGGTATGTGCTAAATAACAATATCTTGAAAGAAACCTCCGTGAGGAAATCAGTGGAAATAAAATTTATTTATTTTTCAAAATTTTTTTTTGACATTGTAGTACTTACTACAATGTTGTAGGTATGAAAATTACTAACCGACATGATTTGATACGACATCCTTCCTTCCTTCCTTCCTTACCTATAATAAAATCCAACGTCTGCTTTCTGTCTGTCTGAGTGTCTGTCTGTCCGCTTATAACTCGAGAACCACAGAACCGATTTTAATAAAGCAAAATTCTACGGATAGCTTGATTCTTCCCATCAACTATAGGCTACTTACTATCACGCTAAATAGCTTATGAGGTTAGCAGTGAAGTGAAATATGAGAGCGGGCGGAGCCGCGGGCACAGCTTGTTAACTATAAACAATGTCTGACCAGGACAGGTGTATACCTGATTTTATTAATTTTTTACTTTTACTTTTGATTTTATGTGGTCAGAATTATCAAGCTTAAATTATAGTTATTCTAGCTATAAAAACTATAGGTTAGCGGTGTTTATTGTGTAGCTAGCCACAACCCATTGTAATCGAAGACTTAACCGGATTGTAATAAAAACAAAATTGGACAAATTCAAGCGTAGTGTACTACCATACGAATGATGAATAAAGTAGAAAATGCGCTAAGCTGCTAATTGTATTGTTTTATACAAGATTGACTGGAATCAATTGCATCATAAATAAGTCCTAACATCACGCAACGCAGAAAAGTGTAACTAGCGTTGCAATCTCATAGAGTCAGTTTCAATTTGGTAGTGCCGGCTACGCTGAACCGGCGGCGGCGTCCGAATGTCCGTATTACCCTCTTTCACCCTCGGTAGCTCAGTGGTGCGGTCGACGCTGAGTGCCACTGAACATCCATCATTCGGTGCTGAGTGCGGTCAGTACTTGGATGGGTGACCGCTCGACTGTTAGAGGCTGAAACGGCTAAATGTGGTTCGGATTCCACGTTAAACTGTAGGTCCCTTCCCTTCTTACCTTACTATCCATTTTTCCCACCACTCCTCATAATGGTATCACTAATCCTCTATCTTTGACTGTGATTAAGATTATTAGACAAACAAGTATAAAAGCTGCGAAGCCGCGGTCGACTCGACGCATAGTGAGCGGACAAGATGGCGCGCGCTCTTCTTCTCCTTGGTCTGGTGGCGATAGCGGCGGCCGTGCCGCCGGTGCACAGGTCCAGGCAAGAGATAGATGACTTTAGGAAGTTCCTGGAGGACACTCAGAAGGAGGGTGAGTGTTTTTGGAGACTTAGTGTACGTGGCGTCCAGAGACCTACCTTCAGTAGTTCAGATTACTCTGTGCATCTACTTAGGCCTACTGAATTTTCTTTGAAATTTAAAATATAATTGATCATAAGCCAGTAATGTTCTCCATAAAGGTCGTGCTACCTTATAAACCAGTTTTTCGCAAAAATGCCTATACTAGGTACCTAAATTCATACAAACCACCAGCTAATTACGTCCACCATGAAGGACTCATTGCCTTATTTCCATTATCAAGGACTCATTATAATATAAAAGTCAGCTAGGCATGTCCTTCATGAATGCAATGCCACCTTTATGGCATATATTTTCTTCGCAAAGGCCACGCTGCCCATCATCATCATCAGATCGTATCTGTTCACTGGACATAGCCCTCTACCAAGACACGCCACCACGCGCGGTCTTCCTTTCTTCTCATCCATCCACTCCCGGCTACCTTTTTTAGGTCGTCTGCCCACCTAGTCTGAGGGCATTCTACGCTACGTTACGTGGCTTCCATTCGAGCACCAATCTACCCGAGCGGTTGTCGGGTCTGCGACAAATGTGCAAAGCCCACCTGTCACTTCATCAGCTTGCTAATTTTCTTAGCAGTGTCGACTACCTTAGGTTCTTTGTCGTATTTATTCATTACTGATTTTATCGATCAATGAAATGCCGAGCAAAGAACAATTCTTTCCATAGCTCGCTGAGCGATTTTAAATTTGTGGACCAGGCCCATTGTCAGAGTCCACGTTTCAGCTCCGTACGTCGCGTCATCACTGCACCCCAGCTTTAATAAGTCCTCTTCGAAGGATTCCAGCGGTGGCCGGGTGGCTTCAGTCAGGTCAGACCCTGTAAATGGGGAAGCCAGTGGATTCCTGCGTTTGTTTAAGCCGCATGTACGCCGTGGCTGCCGCACTCGGAGAGGCCTGGCTGGGATGCCTAGTACATGCTGCCATATATAGACTGACTGCCTAGTTCGTGCACCTTCATATGTTTTGACAACTGGCTGAGTCGTGGCTCCGGCAGTGCGTTACATTACTTTATGATGACCCTTAATCAACGTGGTTCGTGCCCGCAGGAGTCGGCGCGCGCATGCCGATGACACCGATTCCGACGAACAACGTGAATGCCGAGGAAGTCAGCGGCAAGTTCGAGGGAGATATTATCCTGGACGACTTCCAGGTGTGTACAAACTTAGTTGCATTGTGGAGGATGCGGCAGAGGACATGAACGTGGCACGCTGAGATCCGTTGCCTCGGCCTACCCCATTTGGAAACCGGCGGCGTAACGTATACGTGTATTTGCATAACGTCATTCTACCCCGATGCCAATGGTGTAGGTGGTAGGCAGATAAATAACGGATCCCCAGGTGCCACGATCCGGAAACAGCTCTTTCACTCCCGTAATATTTGTCGTAGTTCTATTTCTCTTTATTTCATGTAGGTATTTTAAGTGGTCATTCATTAATTATGCTGCCGTCCGTCACCAAAGTCACATTTGGTCACGAAAAGATCACGCTAGCATAAATCACAAGATGCAAAAGTTCGAAATTTAGAGGAATTACGTCATCGGCCCAGTGGCGGTGTTGGTTGACGCGCTGATGGCGGCACGAAGGCTCGTCCCAGAGACCCAGGTTCAATACTGACCGCTGTGATTTGGTGTAGCTGAGTAAGCATGTACTTAGATAGACCTGTGTGCCCATGTGAGTGATTGACTAATAGATGATGAACGAACGGTGGTTTGATTGACACATGCCACGGAAATGCGACGCATTTACGTGACGTGTGTCAATCCTGTGTTTGCATATATGATACCTACGATGTGATTGAACGAACAGGTGAATGAATGGCACGAACAATATTGCATCTTCTATAGTGCGACGCAAGCTCCTACGTTCTGTCAACTTGCACGATTGTACCAAATTTGGAGAGATTACGTCGATATGGTGGCGAAGTTGGTTGGCGCGCTGGCGCCGGATCTTGCCAAAGATCGGGTTCAAATGCCCAGTGTGGTGTTATAGCCTTCAAGAGGGGCGTGAATGGGCACCTATCAGCCCGGCATGCCATTCGCAACCCCCGCATACGACCGAATGTTCATGGTCGTCGTTAGACACTATGGGCGGTTCGGGGCGACATGTAGCGCTTTCAATAAAAAAAAAACAAAAATAGGTGGTGAAAGAACGGTGGCTTGACATATGCACGCCACGGAAATGCGTCGAATTTCTGTGGTGTCTCTCAAGACTTGATGTACATGTGATTGACAAATAGACGATGAACGAACGGTGGTTTGACACACGCCACAGAAGTGCGTCGAATTTGCATGGTGTCTGTCAAGACTATATGTGCATGGGATTGACAAATAGACGATGAACGAACGGTGGTTTGGCACACGCCACAGAAATGCGTCGAATTTCCGTGGCGTCTCTCAAGACTTTATGTGCATGTGATTGACAAATAGACGATGAACAAACGGCATTGCATGTGATTGAGTAAACAAGTGAAATTGTACCGTTCGACAATTGCATTTTCTATCTAGGTATAGTTATTTTCTTGGAGAAAATAAGCTAGAAGCATGCGTGTCATTTATAGCTCGATGATCAACTTGCTTGACAGTTGACTGACTGTTCGAAATTTTAAAAGAGTACGTCATCGACCCGGTGGCGAAATTGGTAACGCTTTGGCGGGCCGTGCCAGAGATCCAGGTTCCAATCCTGGTCGGGACGTATTTTCTATCTTTCTTTTCGGCCTTGCATCTATCTGAAGATAATATATAAAGCGAGTAAATGATTATTACTACATAGGTACTACCACAACAAAAATAAACAGTAGGTAGGTAGGTAATAATTAAATAGATATCAATCAAATTGTTATCTGTTAACAAAAGCGACTTAAAAGATATAATGGTAGGTATTTATTCATTCCGTGAGCCTAATCAAGTAATCATACTGTTACGTATTAATACTCTATTAACAAATAGGTACAATCTCGTACAGTTACCGGCTGCAAATAATGCGTGTCGAGCTTTAGAAAGAGACGATCCAATTGTAGAGCGCCGATCCTGTCCAACGAACTCGCACGTCTCTGTGCGACAGGGACGACGCTCTACAACCGGATTGCATTTTTACTGCCGCCTACAGAGTAGGTAGGTAGGTACTGTCTTTAAAAACATATTTAAACATAGGTAGCTAGGTACTGTGTAGGTACATAACATTTTACAGGGATAGGCAAGTGCAAGTAGAATTTTGAACGTTTGTAGGAAAGGAACCTAGTACGTAATACAAATTTATATATTCACTAGCTTTTGCCCGCGGCTTCGTACGCGTGAAATTCGTATTTAAAAAGAAGAAAGTAAGTAAGCCCGCTACCGTACCTTTATTTCGGAGCGCGGAACAATTCGGTTTGTATGAGAGCCACATCTTAGCGTAACCGGAACTGAATTTTATTTAGCCTATCCTGTGTCACGTGTAGTAAAATGTGTTTGTATTAAGTTTCATCGAATTCGGATGATCGGTTTAAGAGTTATGGAGGAACATCCAGTTCATCCAGTTCAGTGTAACCGGCACGACCGAAGGGAATCACTGACGTGGCACCAAGTTCACCCGGTTTTATGGGCTGACATCACGGATGTTGTAGGTGAAGTAGCCAACCGTGTCAGTTTCCATAAAAAAAAACATACGTACAGATTGGAATGCCCGGACTGGCTGGACACACATTTTTAATTTTATTTTTAACCTCCGACGCAAACGGGTGAGGCCACCAGGATCCCCTAGAGTGATCCCCCAGGGGATCCTCGTGAACTCATCGGTTCATCAGTCCCCCAAACCCGAATATGCAATGTTAAGGCTCATTCACATGGTGCAACTAATAGTATAACTGGATGGACTAACCCCTAAAATATAACATACACATAAGTATATACATACATAGGTAGTGTGTCTCCATAAAGCGAATCTAGACCAAAATTTATCGACAAAAACATAATTGAAAGTTTGAATAGATCCTTTGTTTTAATTATAATAATGAAGAAGGCATTTAATCAAACAGTATAATATTTATTACACACTGAACAAAAACATTGATCTAAAATTTAAAAAACTTTAATTAAAATTAAATTATCTTAAAAAAAACTAAACTAATTATAAATTTAATTAAATAAATTTCGTCCAATTCAAGCGACTAATATTATTAGATTAACTAAAAAAAGAAAAAAAAATTTTTTTCAAAACCCACGACGAATGTAAAAGTTGTAATCGAAAAAGGAATATTTTATTAATTTTGAATTTTTTTATTTATTTTTATTTTTTATTTGTATCGTATATACAGAGTGATTTTGTTAATCTATATATATAAACGAAAAATTAATTAATTTAAATTAAATGGTTTTTAACGTGTATGCATATACTTACATGAAAACCCGAAAGACTACTTGTTAAGACTACCAGGGAAGCAGAAATTGAAGGAGGTTTCCATAATTTTATGTAAGTTAATCGCTATTATAATAACAATAGCGATTAACTTATGCGGAAACCTATTCGAAAACGCGTATTCATGGTATTCAATAATAGGTGCCAGGATTTATTCATTCATCCAAGGCCAGGGAGAGGCCAGGATTCTCTCCCTGGCCTTGGATAAATGAATAAATCCTGGCACCTATTATTGAATACGCGTTTTCGAATAGGTTTCCGTACAGTACAAGTTAATCGCTATTATTATTATAATAGCGATTAACTTACTTATATAAAATTATGGAAACCTCCTTACAATTTCTGCTGCCCTGGTACGTTGGTGACTTCATGTTTGTTAATGTTTCATAATCCTGGCCTATATATATAATATATTGTAAATATTTATGTTGTAAATAATAAAATAAAAAAGTTAAAAAAAAGTGTTGTAAATAATAAAATAATATTATAAATATTTTTGTTGTAAATATTGTATATCTCTAGATACTTGATGATGACAGAAATGTGCTGTAGCTAACGGCCAATTTAAAAAAAAAACCTCTAAGATCGAAACAATGAGATAGTATATGGATAGTATACATTATGCTCAGAGAAAATAAAAAAGGTTTTTATTTTCTCTGAGACATTATGACGTATTTATAAAAATATTCAATGTGAAAGCGACTTAACTTACTTTTACCTATAGGGGATCCTGATGAACTGATGAGTTCACTGGGATCCCCTTGGGGATCCTGGTGGCCTCACCCACGCAAATGGGGCGGTGTGTGTGCGTGTGTGTATCGGCGTGTCTGCTCACAAACAACTTACAACTTTTAACCCTTACACTTTAGAGAAGTTGTAACGTTTGTAACGTTACAACTTTTCATATTATAATTAAAAAAAAAAAAAAATGCTGACACGCCGAAGGTGGGACCACCCGACCGACAGAAGCGAAGCTCCTTAAACTTTTGTAGGTATTTAAAATCAAATTATTAATTTAATTGCAATTTTAATTTTAAATCAAAGTTTGACAAAGGCTCTTTACACCTAATTCACTTAATTAATAAGTCTTTGTAGTCAGAACTCTCAGCAAAATTGCTAATCTTGCTCTAACTAAAGCATTCGATGCTCTAAAGCTGTGTTTTCGATAGACTGTATAAGGGCTCTTTCTTACACATAAACACGATATGACGTCGCGTCGTGCGTTCTACGATGTGACGTCGTATTATCTCTCTCTCTCTCTCTCTATCATGCCGGTCCTCCATAGGGCTCTTACACAAGAACACGACAGAAGTAACTATTATGTAATCTGTGACGACACGACGACGTCGCGTCGTACGTAAGTAGTCGTAACACGCACGACGCGACGTCGTATCGTGTTTATGTGTAAGAGCCCTAAGCGGTGTTATTATGTGCCTAGTCACTAACTAAATACTTATAAAAATATGTATAAAAAAAATACCCTGCGAAGTTTCTTGTCGCTTCTTCTTCGTGGGTGTAATCGAACCGGATAGAACAAATGACAAGTTCGAGTGCAGTTTAACTGCCATATGAATGATCAATAAACAATACAATACAATAAAAATTAAATTTAGGTTCGTACTTCCGTGACTGGACTGGCTGGCGTTTAAATTTTTCCGAGTTTGTTCCCATTCTCACAATTTTGTATGTTTCATTGTCGACAGATCGAGGCGATGGTGAGCGAGTTCGCCGCAGGCAGGAACGCGTACACGTGGCCCAACACCAAGTGGCCCGGCGATACGGTCGTGTGGGAGTTCGGGCCCGGAGAATTCGGTGAGTCGCCAACACTCCAAGTATACGGGTGACTGGAAATTCTATCTATTCCTTGAAAGGGGTTATACTAGAGGTTATTTGAAACAATTTAACGCCCGTTATCGTCGGAAATGAGCTTTGAAGTGAAAACTTCTTTAGCGGCGCTTGGCACTTTTTAAGGTGGGTAAAAAATTTTAAACTCGCGTCAGATCTCGAAAAGCGACAGATTTATTTTTATTATTTAAAATGTAACCTTAAGTCATTGCATTAAGGGTTAAGTTACGAGTGGCTCGGGATCAATTCTGTTCGTCTCTCAGTGACAGTAAAGCCGAAAGCGAATCAAGGGAATCCGATATTCGTTTGGTCGTTTATGTGATTTCGTGGCTCAATGGTAAGAGTGTACGATTTGTATTTTTTGACCATGGGTTCGAATCCCTCAAAAAATTTTTTCTTTTGTTTTCTTTTATAAGCAATGTTACGGTGTTTAAATTTTTTTAGGGTGTTTAGTTTTTTCGTAACCACCTAAGAATTATTTTCGGAAATACAAAAAGTTTTCACTTCTGCCGGCACACCCGGAGTGCAACTGGGGCTTTTTTAATTTTCTGACTTGTAATCGAAAAAAAAAGTTAAAAAAATATCCTTACTTTTGGGCACTCTATTGATATTTTTCTGAAATCTGGTAAGCTACCAATCATTTCAAATAGAAATATCGGCCCAAAATTCTCAATATCTCAGAAATAAAAGGTCTTAAATGACAATTCTTTAAATTTTAATGTAAATTTTCCGAAAATGCACATTCATTATTCGAAAAAAATTTATGACACTTGGCATAAAAATTACTAAAATAATTACACAGCTCATGATCTTTCTAACAAGGTATAAATTTTATAAACTCTTATGAACAGTTCAAAAAATTCACAGATCTCATGCATTACATGACCTTCGGGTACGTATTCAAATATAAGCATATAGCCATTCGCCGACTGTGGGCGTGAAAACCCCCGACTCTTAAAAAGTCAAAAATAATTTCCGTTTACTTACTTAAAGGAGTCGGTAGACCGCTAAGTAAATTCCCGCGCAACTTTTGAGTCTTTATATTTAATTTACTTAGCGGTCCCCCGACTCCTTTAAGTAAGTAAACGGAAATTATTTTTGACTTTTTAAGAGTCGGGGGTTTTTTAAATTTGTAATTTAACTTTTATTTCAAGCTTTTTAAAAAAAACCGCATGCAAATCGCTCCACTTTTTAAGATAATAATTTTTTTTATTACTTAATTACTTTATTACTTGATTACAAACATAGCTAAGAACCAGCCCGATTAAACAGGCTTCCTAATAAAAAAAACCGCATCCAAATCGGTCCATCCGTTTGGGAGCTACGATGCCACAGACAGACACACACACACACACACACACACCCTCTCACACACACACACACACACACGTCAAACTTATAACACCCCTCCGTTTTTTTCGTCGGGGGTTAAAAAAGGCCTACAACGCATTCAAGGGCAGAGCGCCGTTTATTTGTTATAGTCGAGTAAATAAAAGAATTCTGCTTACATAAAAAACACTTTGTCGAATTATTATTAATAAAATAATATTATTATTTTCTTACACATTTATGCCGATTTGGTGCCTCTCGGAGTTGAGCGACGAGAGAAAACAGTAAAAAAGGTTTTTAATTTATTTCTCACCTTACATTAAATAGTCCTACGGTGAAAAATGGGCTATATATGTAAAAAAACACTATAATTGTGGTACTTAATTAATCCCCTAAAAACATTGCGAAGTTTTGGTTACATGATGAATTTTACTTATTGTTGAAAAAAAGGTGACTTAGAAAATCGCACTTTTGGTGATTTTCTACATAAATGCTCTAGAAATATATTTCAAGATTTTATTAAATTTTCACCTTGGTGACTTGCCAATAACCAATTAAAAAACAGTTTTTTCCATATTTACCTATTGCGCATTAAATTCACCTTAGATATTCTCTTTTATGCTTGATAGTATGTACGGGTTTTACCATAAATTGTCATAATCCCCTATTTATCTAGTGAGGGTTTTTTATTTTGAATAAAACATTAATTTACCTAAGTACGTGAAATTTGCGCCCGCGAGCCGCGCCACAGGCCGCGCGCAGTGTCTTCCCGCAAACGTGATAAGGACGGGGCTAATACGGCGCAGTGCGTGTGCGAGGAGAGCGGAGATACTATGTGCAAGAAAGAAGGCATTAGTAGATCGCTCTCCGTGTGGGAAGTGGACGAAGTGTGGTGTGTGTGTGTGTGTGTGTGTGTGTGTGTGTGTGTGTGTGTGTGTGTGTGTGCGTGGGGACGCTATCATCATCAATACTATACTAATACTAATAATAATAAATCTGTAAGGGGTGGTCATGGAGTAAGTTACTTTGTTTTAGGAAATATTGAGTTTGTAACCTCTATGTATGATACTAAAGCTAAATTGACGATTTTTAGAAATCTTTTCTGTATGTATGTATGTATGTATGTTCCGCCATAACTCTTAAACCGATCATCCGAATTCGATGAAACTTTGTACAAGCACATTTAACTATATGGGACACAGGACTATACATAAAATTCAGTTCCGGTTACGCTAAGATGTGGCTCCCATACAAACCGATATGTTCAATCCGCGCGCCTTAGTACTATACATAGGTATTTACCGAGCGAGCGGCGGCAGTTGGCGGCGTGGCGGCACGGTGCGACGGCGCGGGGGAGGCGCGGCCTATAAACTCAACAGAGAACCGAACAGCCGCACTATATTCCTCTTTCACGCAAAAACTACTGAACAGATTTTGATGAGCCTTTTGATGAGTACTATAGCTTATACATCGAAAAGGCTATAATTTATAAAGACACTAGCTTTTGCCCGCGGCTTCGCTCGCGTGAAATTCGTATTTCAAACGAAGAAATTAAGTAACTAAAGGCGAGCTGGGTTCAGGTAAACTATAAACCGTCTCGAAGAAAGTGAGTAACTTTTTGAGGCCGAAGGCGGAGTTGGGTTCAGGAAGACGATAAACCTTCTCGAAGACAGTAAGTAACTATGGGCGAGGCCGAAGGCCGAGCTGCGTTCAGGAAGAGGGTAAACTTTTCGAAGAAAGTAAGTAACAGAGGGCGAGGCCGAAGGCCGAGCTGCGTTCAGGCAAACTGAACCTTCTCGAAGACAGTAAGTAACTATGGGCGAGGCCGAAGGCCGAGCTGCGTTCAGGAATAGGATAAACCATCTTTAAGAAGTAAGTAACAAAGGGCGAGGCCGAAGGCCGAGCTGCGTTCAGGAAGAGGATAACCTTTTCGAAGAATGTAAGTAACAGAGGGCGAGTCCGAAGGCCGAGCTGCGTACAGGAAGACCATAAATCTTCTCGAAGGAAGTAACTTCTTTGTTACTTACTTTCTTCGAAAAGGTTTATCCTCCTTCTGAACACATCTCGGCCTTCGGCCTTGCCCATAGTTACTTACTGTCTTCGAGAATTTATCGTCTTCTTCGCTCGGCCTTCGGCCTCGCCCTCTTTCTACTTACTTACTTTCTTCGAAAAGGTCATCCTCTTAAGTTTAGGTCATAACTTAAGGTCATCCTCTAAAGTTACTTACTTTCTTCGAAAAGGTCATCCTCTTCCTGAACGCAGCTCGGCCTTCGGCCTCGCACATAGTTACTTACTGTCTTCGAGAAAGTTTATCGTTTTCCTGAACGCAGCTCGGCCTTCGGCCTCGCCCTCTGTTACTTACTTTCTTCGAAAAGGTTATCCTCTTTCTGAACGCAGCTCGGCCTTCGGCCTCGCCCATAGTTACTTACTGTCTTCGAGAAGGTTTATCGTTTTCCTGAACGCAGCTCGGCCATCAGCCTCGCCCTCTGTTACTTACTTTCTTCGAAAAGTTTACCCTCATCCTGAACGCAGCTCGGCCTTCGGCCTCGCCCATAGTTACATACTTTCTTCGAAAAGGTTATCCTCTTCCTGAACGCAGCTCGGCCTTCGGCCTCGCCCTTTGTTACTTACTTTCTTAAAGATGGTTTATCCTCTTCCTGAACGCAGCTCGGCCTTCGGCCTCGCCCATAGTTACTTACTATCTTCGAAAAGGTTTATCGTCTTCCTGAACGCAGCTTGGCCTTCGGCCTCGCCCTCTGTTACTTACTTTCTTAGAAAAGGTTATCCTCTTCCTGAACGAAGCTCGGCCTTCGGCCTCGCCCATAGTTACTTACTGTCTTCGAGAAGGTTCAGTTTTCCTGAACGCAGCTCGGCCTTCGGCCTCGCCCTCTGTTACTTACTTTCTTCGAAAAGTTTACCCTCATCCTGAACGAAGCTCGGCCTTCGGCCCCGCTCATAGTTACTTACTTTCTTCGAAAAGGTTATCCTCTTCCTGAACGCAGCTCGGCCTTCGGCCTCGCCCTTTGTTACTTACTTTCTTAAAGATGGCTTATCCTTTTCCTGAACGCAGCTCGGCCTTCGGCCTCGCCCATAGTTACTTACTGTTTTCGAGAAGGTTTATCGTCTTCCTGAACGCAACTCCGCCTTCGGCCTCAAAAAGTTACTCACTTTCTTCGAGACGGTTTATCGTTTACCTGAACCCAGCTCGCCCTTAGTTACTTACTTTCTTCCTTTGAAATACGAATTTCCCGCGAGCGAAGCCGCGGGCAAAAGCTAGTAAATAAATAAAAACAGACAATGTCGTGTGTTATTTGTGGGGGCTTTTTAAGCGAAGACAAAGTGACTGTGCGCAGTAAAGGATTAAAAACTTTATGCAAGTTTAGTGTTCTGCGAAATGATGGATTGTCCAATGTGTTCGAAAGTGTCGACGAAATTTCTCTACATACGAACTGCAGGAAAAAATACACTAAAGACATACACTAAAATACACTAAAGTTCGTCAACCAAACAGCAAATGCATATAATATGCATTATTTTATCATTATTCCGGCCGTTCGTCCATCCACGCGCCACCGCCTCCGCCGCGCCACCGCCTTCCCCGCGCCCCCGCGCCGCCGCGCCCTCCGTCCGCCTCACCCCGCGCGCCTATCATGAGTATTTTTCATAAACAATTTAATTGTAGCAAACGCTCACCAGTTTTCCAGGGGATTCTTTTGCATTATAGCACCTGATAACAAATATGATAATTGTAAGTTAAAATATCCAAGGTGTAATTTATGTAAGGAACTATAAACTACATAAAACGACGTAGAAAAAAAAGTAAAGCAGTCACCAAGGTGATAATTTAATATATTATTTATAAGCGCTATTTACGCATTATGACAAAATATCACCACGTGTATCAGTCCTCTTTCGAAATTATAATTTTTTAAATACAAATTGTCCGATATCTATGCAATTTTTTATATAATTTTGGGGGATTATTAAGAATAATTGTATAATGGCATTTAAGATGTTATTACTGAGAAAATCACCAGTTTTGTAATTTTTGTTCACACTCAAATATTTTTTTTTAATTTTAATCTCAATTTTAAAAAAAACGGTAATCGCTAGAGTGTGGATTATTACGTATTCATTTTTTGTCTATAATATTCTTCGATACTGCAAATTATCACCAATTATGCAATTAATGCAAGCACCTCTATACAAATTTTATTTCCAGTCCCCGACTATTAGTGCACGGCACGCTTCCCCGAGCTTGTTCCGAAAACGCAGTTCCGATAATTATTAAACATTTCCTAGAATAAATTAATTCCGAGAAACGGAACTGATTTCTCGGAATCGAACGCGTGATGTTTTTGAAATTAGAACGTTTCTTTGACCACAATTTTTATAATTAGAACGTTTCCTTGACCACAATTTTTAATCCGTTAGATTCAACTATCTTTTGAGTTCTGACATGTCGCGCGTTGTTATCTCACAAAACTAAACCAAAAATTACCACTGTTTGCAATGGCTGCTTTTTAAAATGAAGAATACGCCAACATCGTGTATTGTTACGGGTTTTGTGATGGTGACGCTGCTGCAGCGCGAAGAGATTACCGAAGGTTGAAGTGACTTATTTATTATTGTGCTTGCGCAGGCCCGCTGCAACAGGCGGCCATCGAGGAAGGTATTCGCGATATTGAGGAGAACACCTGCATCAAGTTCCGCTATAGACAGCCTGAAGATACTAACTTCGTTCGTCTTACCGTAAGTACCCTCTACTAACGTTCTTGGTACATGTTTCCACGCGGGGGGGGGGGGGGGGGGGGGGGGGGGGGAAGGAGAGAGGGCGATAAGGGGGGTGGGGGGAAGAAAGAGACAGAGGGAGAGAGAGACAGTTTTATTTTATGGAAACTGTCACGGCTGGCTGCAACACCCGTAATGTCAGCCCATAACACATTGGTGAACTATCGACTCGCACTTGGCCGGTTTTTTTTTTGTGGTGCGGAAACCTCGGTGCGCGATTCCGACTCGCACTTGGCCGGTTTTTTTCTGTCCCCGTTCAGTCTAGCCGACATGAAATGAAGGGAAGCACTGACATGGCACCTAGTTCACCCGGTGTTATGGACTGACATCACGGATATTGTAGGTGATGCAGCCAACCGTGTCAGTTTTCATTAAAAAAAAAATATATATATTGCGCGAGGAATGGGCGCAGATTGCTTTTTAACCCCCGACGAAAAAAGAGGGGTGTTATAAGTTTAACGTTTGTGTGTATGTGTTTTTGGGTGTGTCTGTCTGTGGCATCGTAGCTCCCAAACGGATGGACCGATTTGGATGAGTTTTTTTTATTGGAAAGCTGGTTTATTCGGGATGGCTGTTAGCTAGGTTTGCAATCAAATAATCAAGTAATTAAGTAACCAAAAAAATTATTATCTTAAAAAGTGAACCGATTTGCATGCGGTCTTCTTTATTTTTTATTTATAATACAGGGCGGCGCGGGAGGTTGCTACGCTAACGTCGGCTACTGGGCGACCCGCGGTGTCCACACATTGAACCTGGCGCGCAACACGCCGGGCTTGGGTTGCTTCCGGCACACGACCATCGTGCACGAGTGGCTGCATATTCTCGGCTTCCTGCACATGCAGAGCACACACAACCGGGACAATTACGTGCGCATCGAGGAGGCGAACGTTCAACCCGGTATGCTCTACTTTACTAAACTAAACATTACAAAAATATGTATAGTACAGATAGCGGGACTCACACTCACAGACAGAAGAGGGCTTCCCTGTTCTGTCTGTGGCGGGCCGCGCGGGACCGATCAACGGTTGCGCCGCCATTGAGGTACCTACGTCGTTCGTAGCTTCATGAGCTGCGCAGAAACCAAAACTTAAAGGGGTAAAGTATGAGGCAAAGGGGGGACGGGCTAACCCGTCAGTCTCGGCTACAATTTGAGCCTACCACCTATAGCAGGGATCACCAATTAGTTTCATTGGGGGTCCGTTTAAAAAAAATTATATCTGTCGTGGTCCGTTTGGTAGATGATGACTAGCAACCAAGATTTAAAATGTCAATTAATAAGTATATAAAACGAAAAGAAATACGAACATATTTTTTATTAGGGATACTTACTTCTAATTAAAAAATAACAAAGTAAGTACCTAATATTAATGAATATTAATGCGAAAAATGGCATTTTTTACTCTGAACAATTCACAATTTTTTTATTAAGGATACATTAATTAAAAAATAACAAAGTAAGTACCTAATATTAATGAGAAAAATGGCATTTTTTACTCTGAACAATTCACAATTTTTTTATTAAGGATACATTAATTAAAAAATAACAAAGTAAGTACCTAATATTAATGCGAAAAATGGCATTTTTTACTCTGAACAATTCATAATTTTTTTATTAAGGATACATTAATTAAAAAATAACAAAGTAAGTACCTAATATTAATGCGAAAAATGGCATTTTTTACTCTGAACAATTCACAATTTTTTTATTAAGGATACATTAATTAAAAAATAACAAAGTAAGTACCTAATATTAATGAGAAAAATGGCATTCTTTACTCTGAACAATCTGTTTAAAGTCTGGAGTTAAGTTAGTGCAAGCTATTGCCATTAAATCCTGGAGATGGTCATTGGTAAGACGAGATCGGAATTTATTTTTAACTAGCTGTTGCCCGCGGCTTCGCTCGCGTGAAATTCGTATTTCAAAGAAGAATCTAAGTAACTAAGGGCGAGGCCGAAGGCCGAGCTGCGTTCAGGTAAACGATAAATCTTCTCAAATAAAGTAAGCAACTAAAGGCGAGGCCGAAGGCCCAGCTGCATCCTGGAAGACAATATACCTTCACGAAGAAAGTAAGTAATTAAGGGCGAGGCCGAAGGCCGAGCTGCGTTCAGGTAAACCAAAAACCCTCTTCTGCCTTCGGGCCTCGCCCTAAATGACTTCCTTTCTCCGATAGCATATAATATCGTTTACTCCTTCTATTTATTTAATAAAATATAAAAAAGTAATAACTAAATAATTAAAACCTACCTAACAAACATTAATATAACTATCATAAAAGGGGCGTTTTAAAATGTTCCTAGAACACTTGCGGCATTACCCCGCTGGATGGCAAAGCTTACCGTTTGAATGAAGTAGGCCCTTGATTGCGGGACCCCAGTTACGTCCACCAGCAGAGGCCCAAGCCTCTTCAAGAAGCTTTTGGCTTCAATGACTGCTCCACGGACCGAGGGTTTCAACCGCAAATGCAACAAATTCGAAATCTTGAATTATATCTCTATAATATTTATTGCGTTTGAGGCTGTCCGCCCAGGCCTCGGCCGCGCCGGCCGCTCTTGAAGATGCCCGAACGTGACTTGGAGCCAATGTGAGAACACAAATGGCGTCCCACATCAAAGACCTACCCTTAGCCCATGGAAGTAAGGTGATACCATCGGGCCTCTTGCCATCCAGCCGGGAATAACCGCAAGGTTTTAGGATGCACGGTATGTTTGCCGTCAGAAGCGTGGACTTTATAATAAAATTTAAATTAATTTAACTCAATCTTAATATCGCTTAGTTAGGTACCTACTTTATTCGAGATGGTTTAGCTTTATCCTGAACGCAGCTCGGCCTTCGGCCTCGCCCTTAGTTACTTGCTTTCTTCGAGATGGTTTATCATTTATCAGAACGTAGCTCGGCTTTTGGCCTCGCCTTAGTTACTTACTTTCTTCAAGAAGGTTAACCTTCTTCCTGAACGCAACTCGGCCTTCGGCCTCGCCCTTATTTACTTGCTTTCTTCGAGACGGTTTATTATTTATCAGAATGTAGCTCGGCCTTCGGCCTCGCCTTAGTTACTTACTTTCTTCAAGATGGTTTAGCTTCTTCCTGAACGCAGCTTGGCCTTCGGCCTCCCCCTTAGTTACTTCCTTTCTTCGAGATGGTTTATTATTTATCAGAACGAAGCTCGGCCTTCGGCCTCGCCTTAGTTACTTACTTTCTTCAATATGGTTTAGCTTCTTCCTGAACGCAGCTCGGCCTTCGGCCTCGGCCTTAGTTACTTGCTTTCTTCGATATGGTTTATTATTTATCAGAACGAAGCTCGGCCTTCGGCCTCGCCTTAGTTACTTACTTTCTTCAAGATGCTTCAGCTTCTTCCTGAACGCAGCTCGGCCTTCGGCCTCGCCCTAGTTAATCGCTTTCTTCGAGATGGTTTATTATTTATCAGAACGTAGCTCGGCCTTCGGCCTCGCCTTAGTTACTTACTTTCTTCAAGATGGTTTAGCTTTTTCCTGAACGCAGCTCGGCCTGCGGCCTGCCCATAGTTACTTACTTCATTCAAGAAAGAATGTTTTTCTTCTTCCTGAACTCAGCTCCGAATTCCGCCTCGCCCTTAGTTACTTTCATCGAGAAATCGTTTACGTGAGCGCAGGCAGATCCGCCTTCGGCTCCGCCTTTAGTTACTTACTTTCTTTTTTTTAATACGAATTTCACGCGAGCGTAGCCGCGGGCAACAGAAATATAAATTGCACCAATGACAGCGACATAAGTTCGACTTAAATTTTTTAATTTTTTTATTTATCAAACATTTTGTCACCGGCCAGCTCACGTCGAGATGACAGTTCTCCGATATCAACTTGACATTTAAATTTTATAATAATTTTAATTTTTATTATATTTTTTTGTTTATTATGTTAATCCGAGATATACACTGTCACTATACAAAGTTTCGTCAAATTCCGTTCAGTGGTTTTTGCGTGATGCGCGTACAGACAAAGAGAGATTATTAATTTAACGATTTTATTATATGTATATAGATAGATGAAGTTCACCTTGGAAAACGCGGCTTCACAAATATATATCGATCCAAACATAGTACAAAGTTTCAAAGCCAATTTTTTTTCAGAAATTTTTATATTGATTATTCTTAAATTCTTCTGGGTCCGCAAAAAATGGGTCGGCGGTCCGGATCCGGACCGCGGTCCGCCATTTGGTGACCCCTGACCTATAGTAAGGGGCAAGGGAAGGCACCTAAACAGTTTTACACCGGTTCCGAACGGTGAAGCAGCAGGTGTAGGTAGCACGTAAATTTTTTCGTCAGAAAAAACTCATTGGTACACGCCGACCGGATTCGAACCTCGGACACAGAATAGAAAAGCCTCGGACCTCTCGCATGAGAAGCCGATGCCCAAACCACTCGGCCACCCGCCGCTATGGACTAATTAACTCAGAATTAATGTGTAAAGTAATGATGTGAGTTGGTTGAGTGAGACACTTTATTGGCACTTGAATTGAAACAAATGAAAATTCTCTACAAAACGGTATACAACAAGTGCAGATTCACTTACTTAAAAGCACAGACGGATTTTTTGAACTCCAGGATAAAGAAAACACGCCCGACATAATCCATCACGAACAATTTTTTTTCCTATTTTATCTAGAAGTCATAATATGCGTCCGCTTCTGCTCCTCTAGATAGAAGTGTTGTTAAAATGTTTGGGAATTTAATGAATACCTACATCCAAAATTTGCTGTGCTGTTTTAATTTTGCAAAAATTAGCGCTAGGCCCAATTGCGCCAACACGAATTTAGAGTTATGTAGCGAGTTATGGATTTAAACGCGGTTCCCACAGTCAACGGGTACTATCTATCCTCGATCCCTCCCCTCTTCAGAAAACCACGTGGTTTATGGACGCTCCCCTTTAAATGTATACGTACTTATCTGGAGGTAGGAACAGCTGAAAAAAATCTGTTCAGTTGCTTTATATAAGTCAATGTTGCTTTCACGAGTCATGAGCACAGATGGACAGTGGAAATATTGCACGCAAGTGTATAGTATTCGAACGACGACGCGTGCGTGAGCCCAATAGCCGGGTTGCCAGATGGTTCAGATAAAAAAAAGAACATTTTTCACCTTTGATTTTTCGGGTAAAACTTTTACGAAAAATCTATCCCTCCTTTGTTTTGTCCGCGGAAGTCTAAAACTTTTCCGCGGAGAAGACTTCAAAAAAGAGGACTGTCCGCGGTAAAAGCGGACACCTGGCAACCCTGCCCAATAGGCGACGAGCGTCGACCAAGCGTCGATTATTGATGATGATGGATGACGGACAATCATTGAACGGACAATCAATCGCGTGAAGCGTCGACGTCACACACAACCCGTCAAACCGACCAATGAAAAGTGTGCTCATGACTCGTCAAAGCAACTGTACTATATAGACGGAGGTTACACGCTAGGTTTGGTATCAGTTCAGTCCGTGACCTTGGTCACGACTCACGACCAGACTGACGCCAGACGTAAAATGCATTCGCACCGAATTCGCACTATTAGTCTGCCATCAGTCAAAATATTTTAAAATCCATCAGTCTGGTCCATCAGTCCATCGGCCAATAGATTAAACGGTCAGTCTGGCTGGACCATGGTTTAACCAGACTGATGGACTGAACTGATGCCAAACCTAGCAACCTCCGTCTTACATTTAGGTAAGTCTTTCATCAATTTCATTCCTCAGGACATATAAGTTAGAAATTTACCGTCAATATAATTGTCGACTCCGCAGGCACGTTGAACAACTTCCAAATCTACGGACCGGACCTCGTGAGCAACCTTGACGTTGAATATGACTACGTGAGCTGCATGCACTACGGAGCGTATGCATTCAGTATCAATGGACTGCCCACGATCGTTGCCCTACAAGTGAGTAATTTTTAGGGTTCCGTATCCGTCGTACGGGACCCTATTACTAACCCAACGCCGTCTGTCTGTCCGTCTGTCCGAGGGCTGTATCTCTTGAACGGTAATAGGTAGCTGGTTGAAATTTTCACAGAATATGTGCTATTATGAGTTATTATGTATGACCGATGTATCAACAAATAATAAAAATAAGAAAACGGGGGTCCCCATACAAGAAACTAAAAAGTAAAATGCGCGCCATCTACCGAAAAGAGTATGAAGCATTTTACCTAATCCATAGGTGGCGTGAGTGGCGCTGACCATGACATGGCGATACGGAACCCTCGGTGCGCGAGTTCGACTCGCACTTGACCGGTTTTTTTCTTTAACATTTTTATCCCCTGCCCTGACACAAACGGAGGGGTGTGGAAGAAAAATCATAAGACATGACGATAGACATGAACACTCATCAGGATTATAATTTATTGTAAGCAGCTAGTTCAATAAAAAATAGGTAATAATAATAAAAATCAAATCAAGTATGATTCTTAGCTGTGATAGAAACCTTCTCCTACTTGGCTGCAGTGGCCGAACATGAAATGAAGGGAAGCATTGACATGGCACCTAGTTCACCCGGTTTTATGGTCTGACATTGCGGATGTTGTAGCTTATGTAGCCAAGAGTGTCAGTACCCATAAAACAAAAGTGGGCCTGGATGTGTTTGTTGACGCCATAGAGCGCTGCTGCTTTCGTCACGGAGTGCGTGATGGAGTAAATAATATAATTTAATGATTGCAGGAGCACGAGGGTCTAATGGGACAGCGAGAATACATCACGGACAAGGATTGGCTGCGAGCCAACAGGCATTACCAGTGCCCCGGCCATGGCCCCGGCCCTTGGAACTAAATCAGCCTCCTCCACGTACCATTACGAGTAGAGTTGCCACCTGCCACTTCTCGATTTAAGGGTTACCAGCATCAAAAATACGGGTTTTAGATTTTTTTACGGGAGACAATTAAAACACCATAAACGGCTGGCTTTTCTTGTACATATTTATTAACGGCGAAATCACACAAAACTCTTCATAGAGTTCATCTATAACGCTACCAAAACTTGTAGACCAATGGCATTAGTGTTAGTGATAATATGTACAAGTGTACGCGCTGAGTGCATCTATTAGTGTGCCGAGCACCGCAGTGGCGTTCACGCACACTAACTCACTAACACTAATGCCATTGGTCTAAAAGTTTTGGTAGGGTAGTAAGTTCACTTTCGATATATTTAGCCGAGTAACTATAGCTTAGTTAGCAATTGTTCAAAACTCAATTCTTCTTTCTAATTTAACGGCAGCAGACAATGCAAGTAATAAAATTGTTTTCTGAAAAGTCGAATCTTGATTCCAGCTCCCTTTACCCTGTATTTTATATTCGTAATTACTGGTTTCTGTATTATCATAGCGTGAAAAACGGAACAACCCGTAAAATACGGGGCATCTGGCAATCCTAATTACGAGATTATTGTGTCATTCTGTACTCAGCGAAGGAAGAAAAACTAATAAAATATCCATCTTGAAAAGTTGTTTAATTTTTCACCGGCGTTGTTGAGTATTTTACCGGGTGGCTAAGCTCAAGTGGCAGTGGGCTGGACACGTCAGCCAAAGAGACGACGAGCGTGTCCTACACTAGTGGCCGTGGATAGGAAAATGGACGTGTGATACCGCTCGTCAGCTGAGACGACGACATGAACTTCGTTGGCGGAAAGCAATGGCTCCGTACCGCTGAAGGCCTGGAGGAAAATTGGAGAAGCGTATGTCCAGCATACACGTTATTAAACGTATTTTTACTGTATGAAGCACAGACATAAAACCCTCAAAAAGTTAAAAATAATTTCTGCATAGGCATTGTGGGACCGCTAAAAAAAATAATCTCGGTCCCCCGACACCTTTAATGAACTAAGCGAAATTATTTTTGACTTTCTGGGGGTTTTTTAATTTGTAATTTAACTTTTATTTCAAGCCTTTTAAGAGACATTATTTGAACGTGTAATAATTTAATTTATTTAATGTTCATCATTTCGTTTTGTAATTATTTCCATTTATTTACTCTAACGCGATGAGTGAAAGTGTAATAAATTTCCATTTTACAGCAGAGATCCCTTCACCAATTAGGAAAAGTGTTGATATCTTCGAATCAGCTGTCCTAATCTTCATCAAACATAGCTAAGAACCATCCCGAGTACCAGCTTTCTAATAAAAAAAACCGCATCCAAATCGGCCCATCCCTGTGGGAGCTACGATGCCACAGGGGCGATTTCAAAAACATAATGTAATTAGCTACAAAAATTTTTCATTAAAATATTAACAAGTGCACTCCCGAGAAAAAAAAATTTTATTGCATGCATCAGCTTCAGGCTGTTAGTGCTATAGGTAAATAACTAATAATAATAATATAATAATGAATATGTATTCAGATTATATTTTGTATAAATAACACATTTAGCAATCTTGAGAAATAAACATCACATTTAACTCTTCACTTAATACCTAGACATTATGATCTGGCCTTGAGCTAATGGGATAGCTCCTTGGGCAGACCCCTTTCATATTTTTTTTTTTTTTGATGGGCGAATTCACTAAAGTTCATAGGTTCAAATTACGAAACATTGCGATCTCTTAAGTGGTGAGTAGGAGAGGTTATGGGACTCACGGTTCCGCGATCAGCTCCTCCTTCAGGATCCTCGTCTTTCAACTGAACGAAGCACAATATCCCTCGATGGTAGGTACCTACGTGCCTTCGCTCAGCAGACCAACGATCCTGGACGTACTCTCGGTTCAGGCAGAACCCCGACAACTTCTCACAATAAGTCATTAACAATATTTTATTTGATAGATAGAAATTACTTTATTAAACTTAGCTGGATTTAATTGTTTTGCCGAATACATGTAGAACGCGCGCGGCGCGTGGGTTGACCAACGCTAACAGGCGGTTCAATTCAAATTATGAACTGTACTGTACGTATAGATAAGTGAGTACTTGCACTATACTTTTGTTTTTGGTGGGAACAGGAGAGAACGGAGAAGAAATAGCAATGTTGTTATAAAACAAACAATTTAATATAAATTCGCGATTTCGGCGCGAACACATTAGTTTTGAACAATCACAATAAACTCAGACATGTGTGAGTTCCTTCTTCAAAATATTTCTATTTGGTCTTTGTACTTATTTATTAATAAAAATTTTCTTTTTGCCTACTTTAAATGGCTATTTTGCCTTCCACACATGACTTTAATTAACTTACATCAACAGAAACTGAAACATATCTACCTATCTAAACAAGACATCTACAGAGTCATCATTGAATTTTTTCATTATATACAAGGCTGAAAATAAAGAGAAAAAGTACATCCCGACCAGGATTCGAACGTGGAACTCCGGCTTGAGCCGCCAACGTGTTATCAATTTCGCCACCGGGCCGATAACTTATTCTCTCAAAATTTCGAACAGATGCATATTCCACCGTGTGGGGCCGGTACTTAAAAAGAATAGGCCCACTGCATCTCTCCCCGTCCATGTTGTAAAAGGTGACTAAAGGATAAGGACAAGGTGTCGTGCTAAAGGGCGATAGGCTAGCCACCTCTCACTATGGCACGGTCCTTTCAACGAGCCATGCAGCAGGTGGGTCTTCGTGCCTTTACTTGCTGCTAGATAGTTACAATCTTGTCCTAATACATTGCTAAACGTGGCGATTGGTGTTGTGATGTAATCTACGAGAGTACTTGCAGCACAACACCGATTACTCTGCTTACCCCGATTGTCGGGATACAGCGTGTGGTATGTATGTATTGCATCTTATACAGTGTTTTTTTTTTTTCCAGGTTTAATCTGCGATCAGTCATCAACTATGAGCAGATGGGCGGAGTGTTGGTTTGTCGCTCGGAGCTGATGATGCCGTGAGCATCTCTCCTCTTGAATGATGCTAGGGATATTTTTAATTCCCTAGTTCCATTATGTCGCGCCTTTTTAGACGTCTGACATAGTTGGACAGCAAGCTGGTTCGGATGGTGTTTCAATCGGGATCTGTACTTCGTCGCCATCGATTTGATCTCTTCCTTTATTGTAGGCACATTGAGTAGGCTATGCACCTCTTCATTTTTAATGAACCAGGGTGCATTGGAGATTTGCTTCAGTATGTAGTTTTGTACCCTTTGTATGCAGCAGATATTTGACTTGCTAGCAGAGCCCCACAGCTGTATGCCGTACGTCCATATCGCCTTGAGCACTGTGTTGTAAACTAGTAACTTATACAGTGTGACGATACCTAGTTACTTCTTTTTTTTAATGAAAATCTTACGCTCGAGCCGGAGTTCCAGGTTCGAATCCTGGTTGAGACGTATTTTTTCCCTTTATTTTCGACTTTGCATCTATCTAATGAAAAAATATAGAGCAAGTTAATGCTTAGTACTAACCATTGAACTATATAAAACAACAAGAAGCACCATCAGCTTTCCCCTGCGTGTCAAGTCAGGTATTCTAAATCGAACAACTTAGAATACCTGAGCTGTCAGTTTCGATTCATCCGTCGCTGCGTTCGCGCGTGTTTGCCCAATTTAAAGGTACCTACAAACTGCTCTATGGTCGTGGAATTATGCCGTCGTGTGGCGTGAAAAAATTTAAAAACTATTATGGGAAAGCCAAGAAGGAAAATGGAATCACATATCACGGATAATCTATCAAAATTTTATGAAATGGCATTTTGTTTTATTATGCTTACCTCGACACAAATATGGCCGGGCCGGTCCGACATTGATCGACACAACTAACGAAAAAGCCGGTATCTCTTTCTAGCATACGTATATCCTATTGAAGTACCTCACTATCGGTCTCTGTCAGTCATACATTTCTGGTATGAGTGTGGTTGTATCGTGTGCACTGGTTCTCTTATCTTCCAAGCTAACCCTGTCGATCATCTACATACAATATTGTAGCTAGTGTTTCAAATGTGACCACCAATGTGTCCACCGCCCAGTTAATTTAGTTGTTGTGTATAGTAGACTGACAGCTAAGCTGTTACTAAATGACAGCCAGCGACGTGTGTATGTGCGAGCAAGACGGGGAGCGTAAAATCGCAAGCGCGCCATTCCGTGACCGAGAAGTAGATGCCGATAGTTGGTGTGGCAAGGGCGAAAAAAAAACAATCTGCATGAAGGAATTTGTTAATTTTCGTGAGTTGTATTTTTTTTTTTTTATTGCTACCGAACTGGGTGGCTCTGTCCGAGGTCGCAACCTCAGGCGCAGCCAATTTCACACCCGAGGAGGTGCCAGTCCGGCTTGGAGGTGGACTAATGTTGCTGGGGAAAGGCTATTAACCCGCGATTTGAAGATCTGTGGATTGTAGGAGTGGGGGAAGATATTTCCTGGGAGCCCGTTCCACACCTTTGCAGTGCGGCACAAGAACGATTTAGAGAATCGTGCAGTTCGAAGAACTCTTCTGTCGACTACAAACGGGTGTTCCGCGAGAGTATGGCGGGTTTGGCGAAGGCGAACAGGAGGAGGAGGGATAAGGGAAGCAAGTTCGTCAGAGCAGCGGCCATAGTAGTACCGATAAAACAGGCTCAATGATCCAACGATACGTCTGTGCTTTAGAGGTTGAAGGTCCTTTGTGAGTACGGAGTCACCAATGAGGCGAATGGCTCGTCGCTGAATAGAATCCAAGGCTGAAAGAAGGTACTCAGGGGAACCCTCCCAAAGATGACTGCAATATTCCATCACCGGTCTTACTTGTGCTTTGTAGAGTGTAAGCAGTTGGACCGGCGTGAAAAATCGCCGACAGCGGTAAAGGACTCCTAATTTTCGAGACGCTAGTTTCGCCTTGGACTCTATGAACGATCGAAACCCAACGTCCCTGGACACCTCCATACCCAGGACACCCAGACTACCATCGTTGGGGACTTGGCTGCCCTGAAAAGTGGCTTGGAGAGGAAACGGATCAGCCTTAGTAGAGAAGGCACAAGCTTGCGTCTTGGCTACGTTGAAGTTGACCAAGTTCTTCTTCCCCCAAGAGGATACTTTTTCGAGAACCTGGTCAACCCGAGCAACAGTTTCGCGTCTCGCGTTTGCTGCTGAGGCCTCTCTACCCTTCCAGTCCTTGATGAACCCTTCGTGCACCGTGCTGTCGTCCGCGTAACAGTGTATTTCGCCGAGCGAGAGCATGTCGTTGATGAACAATAAAAACAGCGTAGGCGACAGCACGGATCCTTGTGGAACACCAGCATTGATTGAGTAGTCGGCCGAGCAGGCACCATCTAGGGTGACAAATATCGACCGGCCACTCAAAAAGCTGGAGATCCAGGTGCACAGTTTTGTAGGGACACCGTAGGCCGGAAGCTTGCTTAAGAGTCCCCGGTGCCAGACGCGATCGAATGCTTTGGATATGTCCAGAGCGACCGCCAGCGATTCCCCAAAACCATCGAGCCTTTCAGCCCATAAATGCGTGACGTACGCTAGAAGATCTCCAGTCGACCTTTGCTTGCGAAAGCCGTATTGTTTGTCGTCGAGGAGTTTAGAGTCTTCTAGGTACGTCAGGAGCGCTGAGTTGACAATACGCTCCATAACCTTACTCAAAAGTGAGGTTATCGCAATAGGGCGATAGTTCGATGGGTTCGCTGGGTCCCCCTTCTTGGGGACCGGCTGGACCGAAGCTCTCTTCCAGCAAGAAGGCATTGATCCGGAGGAATAGGAGCGTTTGAATAGGCGGGTGAGGACTGGCGCCAATTCCAGAGCACAATTTTTCAAGACGATCGCCGGGACGCCGTCAGGCCCACTACTCTTCGAAATATCCAACTCACGTAGTGTTTTATGGACGACTCTGGGGTGGAACCTAATATTTGCCATCATACGCCCGCAATGGGGTAATGAAGGGGGGTTGGCGCCCAGGTCGTCCATGTTTGAGTTGGATGCGAAAAGGCGTGCAAAGATATTCGCCTTTTCTTTCGCGAGTATAGCGAGCGAGCCATCCGGACGTTCCAGCGGAGGTGTAGCTGGACGGCAGAAATTCCGACCGATGGATTTGGCGAGAGACCAGAAGGCGCGGCTACCCGAAGGGCTACGTGCAAGTTTCGCGCCAATTCCACGGTCGTGCCTGAACTTGGCCAAGTTTTGCGTTCGTTTGCAGGACCTAGCAACGACGTTGAGCTCTCGTCTGTTCTCGACAGACCTATTCTGCAGCCATTTCCTATAAGCCTTGTTCTTAGTGTCAATAGCCAGTCTGCATTGACAATCAAACCAAGGCTTATGGCGGCCGCCGATGGGAACGGTGGAGGTAGGTATGAAGAAATTCATACCCTGTGCGATCACATCGACGACCGATTGGGCACACAGGGATGGGTCTGGAGAAGAGAAGCAAACGTCGTGCCAAGGGTAGGCTCCCAGGAAGGATCGGAAGTCATCCCATTGTGCTGACCGGTAGTGCCAAACTGTTCGCGTACTACATTCACGTGCTTCCGCGAAGTGTACAGTTGGCACAGTTGAGCGTACAAGGCAATGGTCGGAGTTTCCGAGGGGAGCTTCGACCCTCACCTTGTAACCATTTGGCTCGGTAGTCAGCACAAGGTCCAACAAACTAGGTCGATGGGGAGGGTTATCAGGTATCCGAGTGGTTCCGGATACCAACTGCGTCAACCCGTGCGCAATGGCCAAGTTGTAAGCCTCCCTGCCGGCATGGTCAGTGATGGGGGAGCCCAACCAGTCTTGGTGTTTAGCATTGAAGTCACCCAGCATCACTAACTCCGCCGTAGGGAACTCGCAAAGCAGTTTGTCTGCCGTACTGCTGAGATGCTCATAAAATGCCTCATAATTTGAAAAATAATTGTATTTTGAAGGCATTTTCGTTATTGCTTTGATGTCAGAACGATTTACAGTGATGTGTTTATTATAGTTATACTTAAAAGATAATTTGTACGATGATAAAATAATAAACAAATACTCGAATGATGGAAAATTCAAATCGCGTGGTAGCAACCCTAGCAGCAGGAGGCTCGCACATTTCTTAGGAGTTTTGGCAGGCCTTCGTCACTTGCTAAAGGTCGCGCGTTAAATGCCTACTGCTTGGCGTACCGGTTAATGTACAAGTTAACAGTGGGCTGTCGCTATCCACCCAGAGCGAGAGTGCGCGTGCGCCACCGCGCATCTACTACGTTTCGTTTCGAATTTAGAAATGTCGAAATCACGTCATTATTGTGCAGCATTTTGATTTATTTATAGTAATTTATTTATTCATATTAGTAGGAGGTCATAGATTTAAATTAATATTATCATATTGCCAATAACATTAGTTAGATGACGCCGAACAGCATGGTATGTAGGTACCCATGGCCTAATTCGTATAAGGGTATAAATAGAACATTCATTCGTTCTCTGTCTCAATGTGGGTTTTTATACAATAAAAATAAAAAACACCAATAAAACAATAGGTACATTGTAAATGATCATAAAATTTATTGATCAAACAAAACTATCACTAGAAGGTTGCACGCTTCCATGTGAGAAACTAATTGTGACGCTAACGCATGCATGAATTTGTTCGCATGAATTTGCCGTAGCGAAATATCGTATCGTTGGTAGGTATCATCTTTATTTTATTCCTCACAAAAAGACAGCCCAAAGACACAGCCCTTACACGCGCTGAACGGCGCGCTTTCGAGATAGAGTTACGTGACAGAAAGAGAAGCGAAATGTAGGTGGTTATCATGGTTAGGCATGTAGCTCTGTGCGAGTCAATTTGTACTTTATCGCGTCGTCGCAGAGTAGCTATTTCTTTGTGAGTGTTTGTACAGAGAAGCTTCTGTACGGAGTACTCTTTTCTATTCTGTGGTTTTGGCCTGATGATGCGTCTATAGTTTTATATGGTAGAAGGTACTAACTTATAAAAATAAACTGTCAACTATGAAATTCAATTCAGAAAATTACAAAAGAATAATTAAACACAGAAAAGTATGTGTTTTGGTACCTAGAAAGAATGTTTATACACACAGAAATCATTTTATGCACACAGAAAACATATTAACTGCTCACACATCACGCCCCGCACGACTTCCAACCCTGTCAAACGTCAGAGATATTCGCGACCGCAATTCGATACCAAAGGGCAGAAAAAAATGTTTTTTGTTGAATAATTGTTACAAAATTTCCTACGTTATCTATACCTTACATTTCCTTAACCTTTGTTTTGTTTCCAAATTGTTGTGAACATTGCACGAACATTTCACTTCACAAAATATAGGTAGTGAGGATATGTTTTTTTTTCGATTTCACACACTCGCGAATGGATGAAGAATTAATTATTAAGAATTATGGATGAAGAACCAGAACCTCCAATAATAACTCCATTCACTTCAGATATGTTATATTCTTTCAAATTTATGCACAAACAGAACAAACAAAATGTTTAAAAGCGAACATGGTCTAGAAATCAACTGAGAAATCCGTTAATTTTTAAATCGCCAAAGTGTATAAGATCAAGTAGGGCATATCTTCACCTGTATACATATAGAATTATAATGAGCCTTATCCCAATATTCACAGAGCGTATATTTCAATGCCGAAAATTGACACCTCCGACATTTCAAAATTGGAAGTCAACGTTTCGGTCGCCTTTTGGTGCCGTTTCAATTTTGGAACGGCGACGCGTGTGCGGTTCAGTTAATATTTTTAATAGTTATGCTGTTACAGCAATAATCAACAATCTCTATATTTATTTAATTAGATGTTAACATTTATTCCTACACTAAACAGTTTATGGGTGCGCTGTAGTATAAGGCCTGCTAATTAGAAAATTGCTGGTAGCTGGGACTGGTAGGTGAGGGTCTAAGGAACTATTACCAAAAATATTTTTTTGCCGGAAATGCGTAGTTTTGGAGAAAAAAAATTTTGAAAAAAATATTTTTCATACAAAATTAATTTTAGATTTTTAATATTTTTTTTTAATGCACCAAAACATTTATTTTGAATAGGAATTTATGCAAAAACGACATGCGCCGCCTCAACATTAGGTTAGGGTTAATATATAGAAGATGCGTCGCTACTAGCGACGCATCTTCTATATATTAACCCTTTTTTTTTTTTTTTTAAACCACCAAAACATTCACCCATACCACTTCCCTTGTTTTTACATACATTTATATTCAAAACCAATGTTTTGGTGCCTTAAAAAAACAAAAAATTTTTTTTTATTTTGTATGAAAAATTAATTTTGTATGGGAAATTTATTTTTTTCTCCGAAACTACGCATTTCCGGCAAACAATTCTTTTTGGTAATAGTTCCATAGACCCTCACCTACCAGTCCCAGCTACCAGCAATTTTCTAATTAGCAGGCCTTATACTACAGCGCAGCCCAGTTTATTAGTGGAGAACAGAGAGCATTCACTTTTTGTACGAATATGAAGTTGTCACAAACTATCTTAAAGCGCATGTACCACATTGCTTGCACCGGGCCAAACAAATGACAGCTTCCACTTAAGTACCTACCGGTCAACACACCTACGCAGTCGGCGGCCCGACAACAACCTTAAATTCAGCCCACAATCGCTCGAACTCAGCTTTGTATTGCGCCACTATAGTCTCCTGAGACGTCACCACAACATTCTCCCAGTTCCCGTTCACCGCCTGCGTCGTCCAGTTGAGGGAGCCAGTCATGAGCAGCGGTGTCGCTTGCTCATCGTCTGCGTTCGTATCGATGAGGCAGAACTTGTGATGCATGAGGCACGTGGACTTCCTCCATCGGACGTTCGCGCCGGCGTTCTCCAAGCGTCTCACTTGCGCACCGCTCGCGTACGCCATATCCGCGTCCACTACGAACCGCACCGCCACGCCCGTTCGTATGAGAGACAGAATAGCGTTCGCGATGTCCACGCTCGTGAGGACGTAAATGGCGGCGTCCAGGGAGCGGCGCGCGGAGCACAGGCGAGTCACGACGCGCCGCAGCTGAGGTGTTATCAGGCAGCGGGAGTACTTGCTCCGCTCGAGCCCCGCGCCGCCTTCCTCGTGCGGGCGGAACATGATCACCTCGTGCACGGAGGTGCGGCGTCTCCGCTCTACGGGGGCGTCTTTACGGCGCCACCGACGCCAACCGCGGTACGCCAGCTCCGAGAGCACCGCCAGCGACAACGAACACAGCGTGAGCAGGCCGAGTTTTTTTAGCGTCATATTTCCTTCTTATGACGCCGCAGTTACTTGGAATTCACTGGCTTGGTTCTTTTTCACGGGTTTAAACGATGCTCTATGTAGAGCATTTTCAGATTTTATTTCAAAGTTTTCCGGCCGCGAAACTTATTTTAGATAGTTTAGCTTTACTCAAAGAATAAAACACTTTACTCAAACACGATGACTATTTACGTAGATAGACCAAAGAAAAACCACGCGAGACTGACAGCCAGCTGACACCTGACAGTAAGTTTTTTTTTGCCTGGATTCAGAAGTAAAGTACGTTGCTCGTTAGACGAACGATCACCTTGCGTGACATATCAGCGCTTGATAAAGCAGCATGATTGCTTGATTGATGATGATGATTGATGAATCAAGGAGCACGATTAGCTCCCAAAACGGTCCTCAAAGACATGTGATATTTAGCTAGACGTGAAGTATGCTTGTTATGCAGACCACTTCTACATAACTGGTTGCTTTGTTTGTGCAATTTTTTTTCTATTAGGTATCGGTATCAGATAACAGTGAGCTAAAGCTCACTGTTCGGTAAAAGTATTGTTTGATAGCAGGGAGGGACCAAAGCACAGAGCATGAAATGCGCGCGCCCGCCCCTACTAGAGGCGCCGTGAGCTCGATTTCTCTACAACGCCGTTGAAGCCTGTGGGCGTGGCCTATGACTTACATATGTGTGTTGTGCATGTGCATTTGTTTTGTGCGTGTGCCTAACTTGCTCCTCTTTGTGTGTAGTGTCGATACTAGCACACCAGAGGTGCGCTTTTGTGCCGGTTTGTGTCACGATTTCGTACAGCGCACATCTCTGTACTGCTGTGCTGTGCTCGCACAATGGACAGTCTCGTGCAGTTCGTGTCACGATTGTCCAACTTGCACGTTTTGACTGCATTATGAAAACTGTCTTGGTTTTAATTCAGCGTGATTGTATTTTTTTTATTTTTTTTTTATGGAAACTGACACGGTTGCCTACATCACCTACAACATCCGTGATGTCAGCCCATAACACCGAGTGAAATTGGTGCCACGTCAGTGCTTCCCTTCGGTCGTGCCGGCTACACTGAACTGGACGGAAAACACAAACTATTTACATAGCCGTTTCTCCCGACCTTTCATTCAGTGCGGTGGTACCAACCCGGGCGGGTTACACCCTACCACCTAGTAATATAAGAAGGGAGTCATATCCCTTAGTCGCCTTTTACGACATACACGGGGAGAGATGCAGTGGGGCTATTATTTTAAAGTACCGGCCCCACACGGTACATTTATGTATATTTCACTTTATTATTTTATAAGATCTTCAACTAAAGTATGTATGTATCCCTCAATGTCTAAGATTAAATAATCTTTGCCAGACATTTTAAATGAATAAGTACCTAGGTAAATAAATATTATAGACTTTACTGCGATGCAGAAGGCGGACTTTGCCGACACGCGCCAAGGACGAGTGAAGCATGCAGCACTCACAATGCACAGCACAGCACAGTAGAGATTGTAAGGTTCAAATTTTAACCTTATGTTCAAAATGTAAAATTAAAAATTGCCTGGCAAAATATTCATATAAGCAAGCAGCGCACACTTCGGTAGCGGGCGGCGGCGCGGCTTGGCGGTATGAACAAAGAGACATGAAAGCCGTGCCGACAGTCGAGCCGACACGCGGCACGCGCGCGGCGGCGAGTGCTCCGCGCGCGACAAGGACGAACGAATGCAGCGCACAGTGGAGCTAGTCGGTAAAGTTGAAACATTTTTGGATTGGAAATTCAATTCAATTTTGGATTGGAGATTTGGAAATTCAGTAAAAACTACTACACAACAGAAACTAACTAGTAACTGTTAACAAACAACTTTAAAATAACGATTAAAATTAACGATTATTTAGCGATTAACGATTAGTGCATTATACTGTCTAAACATCGTCATTTCGCCGCGCCGGCACACCATACGAACACCCTATTCACCGTAACTCTGATCCACGACAGTATTGGCGCGAAAACACAAGTACACGAAACTTAAGCTATTAGCACAAAAGTATCTATTATGTCCTGTATATCAACTAAGCTCGGTAGTGTCCGAAATATGTTTTCAACGGCTGGACTTTGTAAAATAGGCTAACACCGAAGCATTAGCTTTGCAACGGCTTTGTTTCTTAAACAAGAATATCCCTGTTGTTAACTTTAACTATTAGGTAAGATGTATTTGGTTTGATTACATTTCTAATTTAATAAAAAAAAAAACACGATACCATTGTTTTACTTGAATATTTAAAATTGGGAGTAAGTAAATACTTTACCTTTACTATACCTATGCTTGTACAATATAGGTACAAAACAATGTCCTACTTACTACGTACTGATTAGGTACTCACATCCCTCCATCGCTTTTTCGTCTAGTCCGTCACTCGTCCGTCGCCTGTATTTACTTATCTTCAATCCCTCTGTTACACACGTGCGGGAAGAGCGAGAGTTGCTATGCAAGTAACGCTTACTTACGATACCGACCGGGCGGGCGAGGGCGACCCATCGCTTGTCGGGTTTTCGACACAGATCAAAGACGCGCGCGCGGCCAATGGCCATCGTGCGTGGCGTGGCGTAGCAGCGGTGGTACGTCGCCCCGCCCCGCGCGCGTTCTACCTATCCTTTCCTCCGCGGTTTATAGGAAAAATATGTTTATTTATATAGAGGAACTAACATGCGTGACTGTATCCATTTTTTTAAATTTTAAAATGATAGAGCATGGTAGGGTAGGTATATGTACACGGTGTTGCAACCCCAACCATAAAACCCGAAAGGGGGTGATTATGTACATGAAATGGAACCACTTTTGTTCTACGACTTTTTAATTTGAAGAAAAAAAAATATTTTTCTCCATACATTTTGAGAATAGGTACATGATAGGTACTTAAAAATTGTATGAAAAAAAATATTTTTTTCAAAACAAATTAAATTTTTTTCTACTCTATAATATAATAGTAGCCATCAACGTAAATATTTGTATAGAGAAGTATAGTTAAAAATTTTAAATTTCTCTGCATTACATTACAACATCCATTCACCGATTTCGTGCACTCGTGCAAGTCGGCGCCGACTTGTACGAAATGTCCATGCCGCACGACTCTGCACATGGTGTCCAAGCTAGTCCATCGCACGGCGCGGCGTGTTCAGCCGGCCGAGACGACCGCTTTCATTCGTTTCGTGCGCACGAAGCGCAGCTCTGTAGCACACACACACACATACGAAGCGCTAGCAGCTCAGCGTACGGTTATTGGGTTTCAAATATCATCGCTTAGGGCGCCTCTAGTAGGGGGCGCGGGCGGTAGGTATTTGATGCTCTGTGGACCAATACAAAGAGATCGATCGGACAAAAGCATGTTCGATCGTCATTCGTCTAATCGTCTAGCGAACCACATATTTAAATTGTACGTACTTTAGTTTACCTGCACTTTCAAGCTCCGTAATCCGGTTGACAGTATTTTACTTACAACTAACATTGGCTGTGCTGTTGATAATTACTAATATTTTTTTATTAAATTTGCAAATTATTCAAGCTAAAGTCATGCGGCCTCAGTCTCAAGTTTATATTATAAGTTCCGTGATGCGCGGGCGGCAGCGAAGTCCCGTACCCACCTATCAGCGAGCACGAATTCGACCCGTATCCATTCGAATTTACGCCATTGAAACCGGCCACGTTTTGGGGCATTAGCGTGTTGGTGTTTGAGACGTACTGTCTCGTGTGTTGAACCATGAATGGGGAATAGTCGTTGGAGTACAAGCCAGAGTTGCCGATCGGTAGTCCAAGGTTCAAGTTCAGCATTTGATTGCTGGGAAGATGGTGAATCCAGGGTTCCTTCGTGCCTCGGTTGGACAACTCGGCCCGTGACTCGGATTGCGGCATGCCGATAGGAACGGACACGGGTTCCGGGGAATGGTGGTTGATGTTCGAAGACTTGTGGTTGGAAAGCGCCGATCTTTCGTTTCTTCTAAACTTTGCTCGGCGGTTTTGGAACCAAACCTGTAATTAAATCGAAAAGGAAATAGAAGAATAAGTAGATTAGATTGCTAATAAGGCGAAAGCTTGTCTCATTACAATTTTATAGAGAGCTTCAAAAGCTTTCTACTTTAGGTACTTTAAAGTTTACACACGGCATTTATATTTTCAATAACTCTGATGGCCAGACAAATAGAGGGAAATTACGAGATGATCAAGTTAGTTTGTACGGGTCCATCCATCACCAGCAGAGCAAATGATAAGTAGGTATTATACCTAAGCTTATTTAATATAAGAGTTTTAAAAAAAAGGTGAGTATATAGGTAGGTAATTATAACCTAACTTCAAAGCAGGTTTTTTAGGGTTCCGTATCCGGTAAGGGACCCTATTACTAAGCCTACGCCGTCTGTCTGTCTGTCTGTCTGTCTGTCCGAGGGCTGTATCTCTTGAACCATAATGGTAGCCCGTTTAAATTTTCACAGAATACGTGTTATTATTGCCGTTATAACAACAAATAATAAACATAAGAAAAAGTAAAAAATTCACAGGGTTTCCCATAGAAGAAACTAAAAAGTGTATGCGCGCCATCTACCGAAAAGACTATAAATCATTTTAACTAATCATGAATTTTATTTAACTAATATGAAGCATTTCATAAACACGCCATAGATGGCGTGAGTGGCGCTGACCGTGACATGGCGATACGGAACCTTCGGTGCGTTCAACTCGCACGTGGCCGGTTTTTTTGTATGAATGCTCACCTGAACTCTAGCCTCGGTGAGCGATACCCGAGCCGCCAAGTCTTCCCTGACGAAGGCATCAGGGTAGTGAGTCTTCTCAAACACCTTCTCCAAGGCCGCCAGCTGCTGACTGCTGAACGTCGTACGATTCCGCCTCGGTTTCTTTTTATCTCCTTCCTCCTTCTCAGTTTCATAATCATCCTGATCTACGAACTTTGCCACCTTTGCTTTCTCCAGTTCTACCTGATGGTCCTTATCCGCTTTCCTTTTATGGTTTTCGTGGGGATACTCAAAGGACGGTTTCGAGTACTGACGATGGAGGTTGAAATCTTTGCCGTAGTATGGGATTTCGTGAGTTTGATAGTATTGGGAAGGTTCGTAAGTAGGGTGGGAGTTGGCAGGCCGTCCAGCGGTGAGGTGATGCAGTCTGAGCAGGCTGTCTTCGTGGCATTTGATCATCTGGAGCAGGTTACTGCCGCCGTGGTTGTCGCCGTAGGAATAGTCCGGGTGCAAGGGACGGTCGGTCGGATAGTTTGGCGGACGATCATTGGAGGAGCCTCTCCGGATTGTTGGCTCGAGGGTACTGGTGATTCTATCTGCGGACAGAAAGAAAATTTATCTTAGTTATTACTGCTCAGTATCTTTGCAGATAACTCAAGTTGAATACCTACTATGCCTTCATTCTCCTTTCAGCACATCCACCGGTATGTTCGAAGAGTGTGTGTGTGTGTTTGTTTTTTCAGAAATAGCGTGCCAATAAATTTGCTTGCTTCTTAGCTCTTGCGTATTGTGGTGTACCAAAGTATAAATGTAATCAATACATACTTTGTACCGAAGTGTAATTTACTTACTATAACTACCTATCTACTGAAGGCATCTCTACTTAAAGCCTAGATCTATATTATAGCCTTGTTCAATAAAACAAGTGATGACTTCTCAACCTCAACAGTTGGTTCAGCACACAAAGACTGTGAGCGCTTTGTTCCCGCATGGGATCGTTTTGCACAAGTTTTTATTCGTGCCCATTGGTTATTTTCGCCTGGCTGGAGGCTCGTCACGTGCATCACGTCACGTCCGCTCCGCTGATCGTTCATTCGATGAATGATAGAGCGAGCGCGCGTCATTTTGGTTTAGCATACCAGCGGCGGCGCGGCGGCGCGCGGCGCGTACGCAAGCAGGCGTATCAATTACGTGCACACACGGCTTTGACAGATCTCGAGTCTGCGGTGTCCTTAGATGACCATTTCTGTATAAATAGCAATTCAATATTTGGCAATGTTGAAATAATTTTCTATAATGGTTGGCCCAAAAAGGGATGGTGTAACCCAGGAAGCCACTAAAAAAAAACTAAACAATGATATTTGGAAAATATTGAGTAGGTGAAGGTTATGAGTAAAATTAGATGGAAGGTAATATCCTACCTCAACTTTAAATAAAAATGTTTGACCTAAACATAAGGATAATTTTTTTTTTATTATGATACTTTGAAATATTTTTCACAATAGGTATATTGTTTGACAGTGACTGGTCCTGGTGGACATCACATTATTATATATAAGGTCTTTCAAAATTAGTTCAGAGTACGCTAAGGGGGGGGTTCTGTATCGGAAATAGATCACTTTAGAAGAACAAAGAATTTGTTTTTTACAAAAAAAAAATTATTTTATTTAAAATGTTAAAAAAAATATTGTAGTAATCGTTTCAGTTTCATGCCAGGAACAAAAAAGTCTTCCAACACATAGATCTCTTTCTTTCAGAAATTGTGAAAAACCACAATTTTAGTTTTATTAGTATGGAATAGAAAGAATTTGATTTTTTTACCAACTTACGCGCGTTAGATCATAATTATGGTGATGAAGACTTTTTTGTTACTGGTATGAAAGTGAATCGATTAGGCTATAAAAATCAACCACCTATTTTTTTATTTAAATACATAAAAAAATACTTTACATAAAAAAAAAGACCAAGGTCCAAAAAATTTTATATAGGGTTTACTCCCCGATATGATAGGGTTAACCCACGTAACCCCACCTTAGCGTACTCTGAACTAATTTTGAAAGACCTTATATAGGTATAATAATAAACTAAACAATTCTTCAACGGGATGTGAAATCAGTTCATAATTTAGAATATTGTCTTTATTTAGCAATATTCTATATACTATCAATACTAATAATAAATCTGTAAGGGATGGTCATGGAGTAATAGTTACTTTGTTTTATGAGATATTGCGTTTGTAGACTCTATGTATGATATTAAAACTAAATTGACGATTTTTAGAAATCTGTTCTGTACTTATGTATGTTCCTCCATAACTCATAAACCGGTCAACCGAATTCGATGAAACTCAGTACAAGCACATGTAACTATATGTGACACAGGATAGGCTAAATAAAATTCACTTCCGGTTACGCTGAGACGGGGCTCTCATACAAACCGAAGTCACAGCATATATATGGCTACCGAAGTGTTCCATCCACGCGCCGAAATAAAGGTGTGGTAGCGGGCTTACTTACTTTCTTCGATTTAAAATCCGAAATTCAGGCGAGCGAAGCCGCGGGAAAAAGCCAATATTATTTAAAAATAGATAGAAACTATGACACAGTCCACAATGAGTGTTCGCATTCACAACTTCACTTCAAATCACAACAATTATTAAGGCCATTAATAAAATTACGACGACCGTCCTGCAGGACAAGACAGGCAGGGTGTTCCGAAGTTCGAGCGTGTATACGCGAAAAGTGAAACGATTTAATTTTATAGACTGTTTTAGTTTCATAATACCATCACGGTGTTATCTAACAATCGGGTGGGTAAGCAGAGTATAATCGAGTTGGGCTGAGAGAACTGTGATAAGATAAATTAAATAATAACACCGTTTCAGAAGACCTTTTAACCCCCGACGAAAAAAAACGGAGGGGCGTTATAAGTTTGACGTGTGTGAGGGTGTGTGTGTGAGTGAGAGGGTGTGTGTGAGTGAGGGTGAGTGTGTGTGTGTCTGTCTGTGGCATCGTACCTCCCAAACGAATGGACCGATTTGGATGCGGTTTTTCGAGTCGGACCCCTCCGACGCAGCCACCCATACCGGATTACATTAAAAAAAAAATGTAGGTGAAATTGTAAATTGATGGCACCTAAATATTTTTATACTTGAATAAAATTAAATGGGTTTTTATTATTTACTAGAAAAGTGGAAACTAAGCTAACATTAAAAAGATGGAGGGATCTCCAGATCGATAGATAAATAGAAACACTTACTTTATTTATCGAAGTGTACATCTAATTTTAAACCAGCACATTTAAACGACAAAAATCGGTCAAGTGCGAGTTTTACTCGCGCTTGGGGGGTTCCGTAGATGCGCTATACCATACCTGTCAAAAAACCATATCCGTCTATCTTTTGTCTTCCTACCATGCAAAATATAAAAGCCTATGGCACCATCTATTATTCAGTAGCGTGAATAATCGATTCTTAGCACATTTGTTGTATGGAGAGCTGCTTTAATTTTTTACTTTCTGTTTTTTAGGGCCCGTCGCAAAATGCGTAAAAGGGGACCCATATGGGATCGCCCAGTCCACTGCCACTTGTCACATTCTATTTGTATGGAACTCAAATGTTTTAAATAAGTATCTATCGAAAGATGAAATAATTTAGATTAGGTACTTTAATATAATCGCAATTCGTAATTCAAAATGGCGCCCGTCAAGCAGGCGCCATATTGTCCAACTTTGACACATTTTTTTATATGTAATCCGGTATGGGTGGCTGAGTCGGAGGGGCCAAAGCGCATGCTCCGACCAGCCAATATCACCTCCGAGAAGGTAGGTGCCATACCGGGCACTTCCCTGCATTGCTGGCTATACTGGACTAGAGGAGAACACAACCTAGGCTGCTATGCGTCCATCTTACATCCAGTACGGTGGTACCAACCCAGTCGACTACAATTTGAGCCTACCACCTAGTAAGGGGCAAGTGACATTTAATTCATTGCCGTGTCGACCGATCTTCATCTTCGGTGGGGTGGTATCAATCTATACTGCAGAGCATGCTGTATACGCGTGATTTCTTTACTTTAGGTATATCGGGAGGCGCCTGCGCAGCGCCGCCGCGTGAGTTCCGCCGCGACAACATGCGCCGCATTTCACAATGTAATTAAGATTGATGGCCCTGAAATGAA
This sequence comes from Nematopogon swammerdamellus, assembly GCA_946902875.1. Taxonomy (NCBI): domain Eukaryota; kingdom Metazoa; phylum Arthropoda; class Insecta; order Lepidoptera; family Adelidae; genus Nematopogon; species Nematopogon swammerdamellus. The sequence goes on along the minus strand of OX336336.1, from coordinate 3,701,479 downwards.
GTTCTACTGAAATAGGAAGAACGCTCTTATGAGATATTTTATTGCTCTTGCTATATCTAGCTAGCTAGACACGTAGCTACAATGCGCTATACACTTGTACCAAGTTTGACGATTGTATGTTTTACCCTTTTTACGATAGTACAAAAACAAAAACAAAATTTGAAGAAAACGCATTTCTGGTGTGGCCCCAGCTTAATTTTTTAATTTTTTCTATTATTAATATTCCATTACTAACCCATTGTATTTTTATAAAAATTTTACAATTTTATAAACTAAAAATTAACATCTAAAATGTTTATACTTAAAAACAAATGGAGTCTCCACCACCGGCGCGCCGGTGGTGGAGACTGCACCGATGGTCGGGTCCCACCCAAAGAGAGAAACTTCCGGACTATTTATTTATATGTAACACATTATTGTGTGACAATTTCAACCGGCTACCTATTCCGGTTCAAAAGATACAGCCCTTAAAGGTAGGACAGACACAGAGACGGCGCGCGGAGGCTTACGGACGCTAAAAAAAACATAAAACCGACTTCCTAAAAAAAGTAAAACTAAAAAACTATTTAAAATAAAAATATAAAAACCGCCTTCAAAAATATATGAAATAAAAACCTAAAAAAAAAAGGTTTTTATTTCATATATTTTTGAAGGCGATTTTTACATTTTTATTTTAAATAGTTTTTTAGTTTAACTTTTTTTAGGAAGTCGGTTTTATGTTTTTTAAAACTTTTTTTTTATTTCACAGTTTTTTTTAGTAATTTTTTGCTATTAATGTCCTCGGCGGAAGCGCTCGGCCTTCGGCCTCGCGATTCCGCCTCGCTTTCCAATCCGATCTTGACCCAATTAAAATAGGACCACGTCAGCTTCGATAGCTCAGTGGTGCAGACAGTCAACTGTCGCTACTGAATGTTAAGCAACGCTGGGTGCGGTCAGTACTTGGATGGGTGACCGCTGACCGTTGGAGGCTGACCGAGGTTCGGATTCCTCGTAAAACTGTAAGTCCCTTCCCTCCTAATCTTACTTGGTGGTAGGATTTAACCTGCCCGGGTTGGTACCACCGCACTGAATTAAACGTCGGTCGAAACGGCTATGTAAATAGTTTGTGTTTTCCGACCAGTTCAGTGTAGTCAGCACGATCAAAGGGGGAAGCACTGACATGGCACTTAGTTTACCCGGTGTTATGGGCTGACATCACGGACGTTGTAGGTGATGTTGCAGAACTTAGTAGAATGGACAGACATAAACGTGTTACGGAACCCTACTTTTATTATAAAATAACCGTCGGAGGACCTTGGTTGAAAATTGTGAAATTTAGTAGAAAGGACAGACATACATTTGTTACGGAACCCTACTTTTATTATAAATAACCGTCGGAGGGCCTTGGTTGAAAATTGTAAAATTTTGTAGAACGGACAGACATACATTTGTTACGGAACCCTACATTCATTTTGAAATCAATGTTAAATTTTGTAGAACGGACAGACATGCATTTGTTACGGAACCCTACATTCATCTTGCAGAACTTAGTAGAATGGACAGACATAAACGTGTTACGGAACCCTACTTTTATTATAAAATAACCGTCGGAGGACCTTGGTTGGAAATTGTAAAATTTAGTAGAACGGATAGACATGCATTTGTTACGGAACCCTACATTCATTTTGCAGAACTTAGTAGAATGGACAGACATAAACGTGTTACCGAACCCTACTTAACAGTTGCACTCCGGGAGTGTCGGCAGATCCCGTGCCACTCTAACTTAACCCTTAATGCATTGACTTAAGGTTTCATTTTAAAAATGACGCTGACGCGATGTCGCGAATTATACATTTTTTACCCACCTAAAAAAGTGCCAAGCGCCGCTAAAGAAGTTTTCACTTCAACAACCTCAGGGTTATCCCCTTTCAAATAAAAAAAAAAGAATTTTCAAAATCGGCCCACAATTGACGGAGTAATCGCGTAACAAACATCCAAAAAAAGAAAACATACCGTCGAATTGAGAATCTCTTAGGTCTAAAGTAAATTGCTCGTGAAGACAAATGCAACGAGCCCAAACACTATGGGTTTATCATGTGTAGTTTAGGAGTTCCTATGGCCACCTTCTGTCTCCTGTCTCCATCATCAGACCAGCTCGATGGTACTCGTACCATAATAAATTAAGCGCACCTGGCCGGTCGGAAAAGATAAAAAAATTCAAATTTAGAATATTCATGAAACAAGGGTCCGAATATGTATCACTAGTATATCGATTCATGTATTTCAACAGGACAGAGAAAATTTCAAAATATTAGGTATTTAATACTTTTTAGTTCTTTTTTTTTGTTTTTTGGAAATCGGTTTAATATTTTTTAAAACAGTTTTTATTTCATTCTTTTTAGTAATATTATTAGTAATATTACATAAAAAAGAATAATCGAAATCGATTGAAGTGGTACAGAATTATTCGCCATATGTGTCAGACTGCAAATTGCTGAATAAGTCCACATCACAAAAGTTTTGCTGAAGGTAACCACACACCATACTAATTTATCAAACTGAAAATTGCCGAAAACGACCACATCACAAGTTTTGCTGAAGGTAACCACACACCATAGTATTATGCTGATTTTTCGAAAACCACTGAACCAATTTCGATAAAATTGAAATGGGACCACCTCGGAAGTATGACCTAACTAATAAAAAAAGAATTTTCTAAATCGGCCCTCAATTGACGGAGAAATCGCGTAACAAACATACAAAAAAAAAAAAAAAATAAAAAAAAAAAAAAAAAACATACAGACGAATTGAGAACGTCCTTTTTTGGAAGTCGGTTAAAAAATACAATCTATGTAAGCAGTAAGGATAAAATTATTGCTCTATGGCGTTGGCGGTGGGTTAACCCCTCGGTTAACCCGGACCGCGGCAGTATCCCGAGAGGTCCATAATCGTATCCCGTATTCCCGTACGGAAGCCTACTACTATGCCTACGCCGCCGCCGTCTGTCTGTCTGTCTATCCGTCCGTCCGTCTGTCCGAGGGCTGTATCTCTTGAACCGTAATAGGTAGCCCCACCAAGCATACATACGGGAGTGGCAACCGTCGAGCGCTATTATATGGGAAAATTAGCCGCGTCTTAGTGCATTATGCTCTTACAATATAATAGTCTGCGGGATCGAACGTCAGTGCACATGTGACTTGGGGACAAAGAACACGTATATGTGCACTACGCAAAATGGCGAGTTGTGCAGTTCGTACGTGTCGAAAGAGCTCAAGATCATCAGGAATAACAAAAGATGGCGTAACCTTTCATAGGTAAGTCATTTTAATGATAAACAATGATAATACAACGCTTAAAACGTGAAAAATACAATAATTCCGCGAGTTAGGAGCACGACTGCGCGCCATACCGGGCGCGTACACATGATAGGCAAATTTGACAGACTGAAAAGAAATTTGAAATCAATTATTGTATACGGGGATGTTGTTTATAATAAATGCGATGTTGTTTATCATAAATGCGAAAGTATATTTGTTTGTTTATTTGTTTGCTATCATGTTGTTTATCATAAATGCGAAAGTATATTTGTTTGTTTATTTCTTTGCTTGTTTTTTTTTTAAGTGAAAATTTCTTTAGCGGTGCTTGGCACTTTTTTAGGTGGGTAAAAAATGTATAACTCGAAATCGCGACATCGCGACATCGCGTCAGCGTCATTTTTAAAATGAAACCTTAAGTCATTGCACTAAGGGTTAAGTTAGAGTGGCACGGGATCTGCCGGCACACCCGGAGTGCAACTGTTAAGTAGGGTTCGGTAACAGGTTTATGTCTGTCCATTCTACTAAGTTCTGCAAAATGAATGTAGGGTTCCGTAACAAATGCATGTCTGTCCGTTCTACTAAATTTTACAATTTTCAACCAAGGTCCTCCGACGGTTATTTTATAATAAAAGTAGGGTTCCGTAACACGTTTATGTCTGTCCATTCTACTAATAAGTTCTGCAAAATGAATGTAGGGTTCCGTAACAAATGCATGTCTGTCCGTTCTACAAAATCTAACATTTATTTCAAAATGAATGTAGGATTCCGTAACAAATGCATGTCTGTCCGTTCTACTAAATTTTACAATTTTCAACCAAGGTCCTCCGACGGTTATTTTATAATAAAAGTGTCTGTGTGGGCCCTGAATACGAATCCGTTGTCAAAATTCAAAAAAAGTGGCCGCCATTTTGAACTTTTTAGTTACTGGACCGATTGCTTTCAAAATCGATATCTGGGTGTCTGTGTGGGCTCTGAATACGAATCCGTTGTCAAAATTTTATAAAAGTGGCCGCCATTTTGAACTTTTTCGTTACTGGACCGATTGCTTTCAAAATCGATATCTGGGTGTCTGTGTGGGCTCTGAATACGAATCCGTTGTCAAAATTTTATAAAAGTGGCCGCCATTTTGAACTTTTTAGTTACTGGACCGATTGCTTTCAAAATCGATATCTGGGTGTCCGTGTGGGCTCTGAATACGAATCCGTTGTCAAAATTAAAAAAAAGTGACCACCATTTTGAACTTTTTAGTTACTGAACCGATTGCTTTCAAAATCGATATCTTGGTGTCCGTGTGGGCTCTGAATACGAATCCGTTGTCAAAATTAAAAAAAAGTGACCGCCATTTTGAACTTTTTAGTTACTGAACCGATTGCTTTCAAAATCGATATCTGGGTGTCTGTGTAGGTTCTGAATACGAATCCGTTGTCAAAATTTAAAAAAGTTTCCGCCATTTTGAACTTTTTAGTTCCTGGACCGATTGCTTTCAAAATCGATATCTGGGTGTCTGTGTGGGCCCTGAATACGAATCCGTTGTCAAAATTCAAAAAAAATGGCCGCCATTTTGAACTTTTTAGTTACTGGACCGATTGCTTTCAAAATCGATATCTGGGTGTCTGTGTGGGCTCTGAATACGAATCCGTTGTCAAAATTTTATAAAAGTGGCCGGCATTTTGAACTTTTTAGTTACTGGACCGATTGCTTTCAAAATCGATATCTGGGTGTCCGTGTGGGCTCTGAATACGAATCCTTTGTCAAAATTAAAAAAAAGTGACCGCCATTTTGAACTTTTTAGTTACTGAACCGATTGCTTTCAAAATCGATATCTGGGTGTCCGTGTGGGCTCTGAATACGAATCCGTTGTCAAAATAAAAAAAAAGTGACCGCCATTTTGAACTTTTTAGTTTCTTAACCGATTGCTTTCAAAATCGATATCTGGGTGTCTGTGTAGGTTCTGAATACGAATCCGTTGTCAAAATTTAAAAAAGTTTCCGCCATTTTGAACTTTTTAGTTCCTGCACCGATTGCTTTCAAAATCGATATCTGGGTGTCTGTGTGGGCTCTGAATACGAATCCGTTGTCAAAATTTTATAAAAGTGGCCGCCATTTTGAACTTTTTAGTTACTAGACCGATTGCTTTCAAAATCGATATCTGGGTGTCCGTGTGGGCTCTGAATACGAATCCGTTGTAAAAAATTTTAAAAAAGTGGCCGCCATTTTGAACTTTTTAGTTACTGGACCGATTGCTTTCAAAATCGATATCTGGGTGTCCGTGTGGGCTCTGGATACGAATCCGTTATCAAAATTTAAAAAAGTGGCCGCCATTTTGAACTTTTTAGTTACTGGACCGATTGCTTTCAAAATCGATATCTGGGTGTCCGTGTGGGCTCTGAATACGAATCCGTTGTCAAAATTTAAAAAAGTGGCCGCCATTTTGAACTTTTTAGTTACTGGACCGATTGCTTTCAAAATCGATATCTGGGTGTCCGTGTGGGCTCTGAATACGAATCCGTTGTCAAAATTTAAAAAAAGTGACCGCCATTTTGAACTTTTTAGTTACGGGGCCGATTTTTTAAATGTTCACTACAGATTCTTATTCAGAGCCCACACATACACCCAGATAGCGATATTAAAAGCAATCGGTCCAGTAACTAAAAAGTTCAAAATGGCGGCCACTTTTTTAAATTTTGACAACGGATTCGTATTCAGAGCCCACACAGACACCCAGATATCGATTTTGAAAGCAATCGGTCCAGTAACTAAAAAGTTCAAAATGGCGGCCACTTTTTTTAAATTTTGACTACAGATTCGTATTCAGAGCCCACACATACACCCAGATATCGATTTTGAAAGCAATCGGTCCAGTAACTAAAAAGTTCAAAATGGCGGTCACTTTTTTTTATTTTTACTACAGATTCGTATTCAGAGCCCACACATACACCCAGATATCGATTTTGAAAGCAATCGGGACAGTAACTAAAAAGTTCAAAATGGCGGCCACTTTTTTTAAATTTTGACTACAGATTCGTATTCAGAATTCAGAGCCCACACATACACCCAGATATCGATTTTGAAAGCAATCGGTCCAGTAACTAAAAAGTTCAAAATGGCGGCCACTTTTTTTAAATTTTGACTACAGATTCGTATTCAGAGCCCACACATACACCCAGATATCGATTTTGAAAGCAATCGGTCCAGTAACTAAAAAGTTCAAAATGGCGGCCACTTTTTTTAAATTTTTACTACAGATTCGTATTCAGAGCCCACACATACACCCAGATATCGATTTTGAAAGCAATCGGTCCAGTAACTAAAAAGTTCAAAATGGCGGCCACTTTTTTTAAATTTTTACTACAGATTCGTATTCAGAGCCCACACATACACCCTGATATCGATTTTGAAAGCAATCCGTACAGTAACTAAAAAGTTCAAAATGGCGGCCACTTTTTTTACATTTTGACAACGGATTCGTATTCAGAGCCCACACAGACACCCAGATATCGATTTTGAAAGCAATCGGTCCAGTAACTAAAAAGTTCAAAATGGCGGCCACTTTTTTTAAATTTTGACTACAGATTCGTATTCAGAGCCCACACATACACCCAGATATCGATTTTGAAAGCAATCGGTCCAGTAACTAAAAAGTTCAAAATGGCGGCCACTTTTTTTAAATTTTGACTACAGATTCGTATTCAGAGCCCACACATACACCCAGATATCGATTTTGAAAGCAATCGGTCCAGTAACTAAAAAGTTCAAAATGGCGGCCACTTTTTTTTATTTTTACTACAGATTCGTATTCAGAGCCCACACATACACCCAGATATCGATTTTTAAAGCAATCGGTCCAGTAACTAAAAAGTTCAAAATGGCGGCCACTTTTTTTAAATTTTTACTACAGATTCGTATTCAGAGCCCACACATACACCCTGATATCGATTTTGAAAGCAATCCGTACAGTAACTAAAAAGTTCACAATGGCGGCCACTTTTTTTACATTTTGACAACGGATTCGTATTCAGAGCCCACACAGACACCCAGATATCGATTTTGAAAGCAATCGGTCCAGTAACTAAAAAGTTCAAAATGGCGGCCACTTTTTTTAAATTTTGACTACAGATTCGTATTCAGAGCCCACACATACACCCAGATATCGATTTTGAAAGCAATCGGTCCACTATCTAAAAAGTTCAAAATGGCGGCCACTTTTTTTAAATTTTTACTACAGATTCGTAATCAGAGCCCACACATACACCCACGATTTTGAAAGCAATCGCTCCAGTAACTAAAAAGTTCAAAATGGCGGCCACTTTTTTTAAATCGCGAGATTAAAACACCATGAATATTATTAAACCGGAAAAAAATATTGTTTTAAGGAAGACTCCAATCTTTTACTCTGTTCCTCGAAGTTTAGGTAAATAAGCCCTACTTATTCCTATCACTGATTATTAGTACAACTTTTCAAAAATATTAGAACAACATGGTTTAATTTTTCAATATTTTTTTTTGGATTCAAACAATAATATTCGTTCAGTAAAAACTATTTGAAATAATATTACAAATAACAATTTCAAAATTCACAAATATACCGCACCATCATCGTCCGTCAGACTGGCATTCGTAGTGATCCCGTCAAGTTGCCGTCAAGCAAGGCTTCCGATTGGTCGGACGGTCGGCTCTTACTACCAGATACCCGAGCCAAGCCAGCGATAACAAACCTGTCGCTGGCCTTGCTCGCTCTGTCTCTCTCCATATCGCAGGGCGCGATGTGGGTAACGGAGATAGACAAGTCACGTCATAAAAGATTAAATTGCGATTTCGATTTTCGTAGTAGTAGGGATTTTTGGCTAGCCGTGCTCCGATACAAACGCAGTAGCGTTGCGTCTCCCGTATGTATGCTCGGTGGGTAGCCCGTTGAAATTTTCACAGAATATGTGTTATTATGGCGGATATAACAACAAATAATAAAAAATAGAAAAAGTAAAAAATTAAGGGGGGGTTCCCATACAAGAAATGTGTTATTTTTTTCAATGTTTTTTATTGTGGTGCGGAAACCTCGGTGCGCGAGTCCTACTCGCACTTGTTTTTAAGAGGTTTGTTTTGTTTTAGTTATAGATTATTTTAGTATACCTATATAGTTTATTAAAAATGTAATTTAGACAAATTGCTATTCTGATTTGAAAATAAATTAAATTTACCTACTTGTTTTTCTTCGCTCGTCTGAAACATACTGAATCTTTTTTTTATTATAAGTAAATAACACGAAATAAAATTCAATCATATTACAATTGACCCCCATATTAATATAAAATATTTTGTACGTACTTATTGAAGAAATATAAAAATATATCGCATATGTGCGCTTCATCAAGATCAATCATTATTGTCAAATTTCAAGTTTCTACGTTACTTAGTTTTCGAGAAAAACCTCTGTGACAGGGAATAAATTTACAAACCAACTTAAAATTAACTAAAATTTCAATTAAAATCTAAAACAAAAAGTCGCACTTAACAAAACTATTATAATTTTTTTTATAAAATTTACTATGTATCCACTAAATAGATACTAAATTTAATTATCTAAGTGGTAAGTAATATATCTGCCTTCCGATTTAATAAATTTGTTTTGAATCTCCAGTTAAAATTTTATCAACCTCGTAGCCTCGTACCAACAACCCGGCCGTCTCTTTCAAACGAATGCTAACCGACTTAAAAAAAATGTTAAACTACAGCAAAACATTCTAACGTCAAATACAATTTAAATTCGAGATCTACCTTTTTAACAAAACATTCATGTTTCATGAAAATATAAAAAAAAAATACCTTCAGCTTGATCCATTCCACCTCCTCCGCTCGCTGGGAAAATTCACTTTTCCAAACAATTTTTCAACTTCCGCTGGAATCAGCGCAAGAGCACCGAAGCCGCCGACACGAACGAGCGGCGGCCGATTAAAAATAATTGTTATTAATTTATTTCGTTACTTATTAGATTACTTTTAATTTATTTAATTAGATCGCGCGCTAACTTGCCGCTAATGTGCGAACTAATGGAGTGGGTGTCTCGATCTGGCTGGCTGCTGGCTCCCAGATCCGTACATCGAAAATAAACTATATGGGCGGAGCGTTGCAGAGCCCGCCCGCGGAGAAAAAAGTGTTTTTTTTTAGATTTTGGGATAATTATTGAAACATGTCAACGCATTATTTATGCCAGAAGAGAATCGGATGCGGCAGTAGCTTAGTTCTTACGTAATTGGATATGATAACTTTACGGTTGTGGAAAAAAATCAAAGAGCGCTGAAGTACCAGCAGTAATTTTATTAGCATACAGACAGACAGGAAGAGAAAATGAGTGTTTATTATCGTAGTGTGTATTTCGCTAATGTATTTTATGAGCTGGATTAAATACAGCGCTAAGTTTAGTGAAATTTTCACTAGACTCAGCATAGGCCAATCCAGTCCTTTCCAGTCCAGTCCTTTTTAGGGTTCCGTATCCGGTACGGGACCCTATTACTAAGCCTACGCTGTCTGTCTGTCTGTCTGTCCTACTGCTGTATCTTTGGAACTGTAATAGGTAGCCGGTTGAAATTTTCACAGAATAATAATGTGTTATTTATTATGGTAGATATAACAACAAATTAATAAAATATAGAAAACGTCCAAAATTAAGGGGGGTCCCCATACAAGAAACGTGTCTTTTATAGTTTTTTTGTAGGAAACCTAGGTGCGCGAGTTCGACTCACACTTAGCCGGTTTTTTCCCTCTCCTGTAATTGTTTTAAATGTGTGTTTTAATCGTGTAAAAAATGTAATGCTGAAGGGAAAAAAAAAATTATCTTATATTATATAATTTTTTAAATAATATTTTTTTTTAAATACCTAAGTAAGTACTTTCGCTGTGTGAGGTCTAGAATAGTAGATAATATTTCTTTAACTTGAATTTTAAAATAAACCAGTTAATCGACAATATTTAGGCGGCGGGTGGCCAAGTGGTTTGGGCATCGGCTTCTCATGCGAGAGGTCCGAGGTTCGAATCCGGTCGGCGTGTATCAATAAGTTTTTTCTGACGAAAAAAATTACGTGCATACCTACACCTGCTGCTTCACCGTTCGGAACCGGTCCCTTCCCTTGCCCCTTGCTAGGTGGTAGGCTCACTGTGGCTCAAACCTACCTTCTCCGAGGTGATATTGGCTGGTCGGAGCATGCGCTTGGGCCCTTCCTACTTAGCCATCTATACCGTATTACATTAAAAAAATGTAAGTATATGGATATACCATTAAATCAACAAAGGAACCCACTGACATGCATGACATCTAGTATACCAAGGTATCATGGGCCGAACATCACGACTATGGAGCATTCACCCTTCGATACGGCTACATTATAGGAACTGGTAGGTGTCACCACAGAACATTTCTGTTGTCAGACCAAGGAGACGCGACCAGAAGCGACCAGAAATAGATTCAAGTAATCCAGCTCTGAAGTACACGCCGCCGCCGCCCGTCGGGATGTCTTTCTTGATTATTGTAAACTGCATGTGACACGCCAGGCATATGATCTGGTGCAAAGAAGTCAAAACCATAGATAAGACTGAATTAAACGTGCGTCGGTCGAAACGGCTATGTAAATAGTTTGTGTTTTCCGTCCAGTTCAGTGTAGCGGGGGGCACTGGCTCGAAGTCTGACTCAACTACGAGTATCACACTTGTTGTGTACAGACACTCTACTACAAACAAGCCCATGTAAAATGGTTTGCAAATTGTGTGCATTCGTAGATCTTGTTGGTGACGAAGTTCTGCTATGTTCGACAATAGATGATCTATAATTTTGAATACTTTGATCTGGTGGCAAGTTATCTCAAAAATGAAAACGCTTATTTAGAACTTTGTCATAGCAACTGGAGTTAAGAATAGGCAAATAAATGCAACACGCCGCCGCCGCACTCTGGTTCGATACCTACCAAACGTGGACACGTACACTTTTTTTCGAATTTCGAATTTTTTTTTGCAGAATCTTATATGCCGACTAAATACAAGCTGCTTTTATTCTGTCGTGATTTTCTATAAAGTTGACGGTTACGGAGATAATCGACGAAATCTGATTTCGTTGTATGGAAATAGACACTTTTTATAAAATTTCTCGAAATGTTAAAATTTGTTAGAGTAGTGAGTTATATAAACGTATTCTACACATGAGCCCCGACACGACTGTAAAAAAAACTCATCCCGCTACGTCCCGCTTTTCGTTTTATTTACATTTAAATATTTTTTTCTTGCTTATTTTAAAAATAAAAATAAAACACCATACTGTGCCTACGTTACCAAACGAGTAATCCATTTGCAAGAGTCAATGCTTAACTTTAAAGTTAAATAAATAAAATAAGTAAATTTTGTGTCAAACTATAAAAATAAAGCACTCTGTAAACCCAATTTTTCGAGTAAAAAAGTGGTAATAATGTGCATATTACTTGTATTTTGTATTCTATTGTAACAAAATCTACTAGAAATATTGAAACGTACAACATAATGTACTTTCCATGGATTTTTATAACGAAACATTACCTACTACACGAAAACAAATCGTATAAAACGTAAAAACTTTTAAAAATAATTAATCATCCAGAATCATTCGTTTATTTCGTATCTATACTTAAAACTGCTGCATGCCTGAGTATGCCGATACACGAAATGAATACACGGACGCGTAATAATGTATGTAGTTACATCTATCCTCAAAACTGTGGCATGCCTGAGTATGTCGATACTCTATAAAATTCTGATATTACATTATATTTACTCATTACGTTTGTATCAAATTTTATAATTCATTATATCAAAACAGCTAGAGGTCAGGGGCCTTGACTTGAGGAGTTATTGACGAAAATATACTGTACATTTATTTATTCTTATGTTGTCTTGCATTTAAGAGTATCGTCATGTCATTTGTATAGAAATTTATAAACTCATCACTCAGTTGTAAAATTACACTTCTTGAGCAGAGCGAAGCGGCAACGTTGCATGAACGTTACAGTTAATCTATGATACAACTAGTTCGTTAACTATATTATGTAACTCGCTCGTTCAATTTTTGGGGAATATCACATTAGTTATGAATTATAGTAGTCAATTAAATTAAATTTATGAAAACGAGTTTCTTTCTTTAGAATGCATGCAGTGTAGCAATCAGTTTCGCAGTTTATATAACTTACAACTGCTACTCACGGGGAGGGCTCGAGTATGAACGTATACTCTTCGGGGAATCTTGCTACTTCCTCCCCATCAGGATGAATGGATTGATAAAGGGAAAGGATGTTGCAAATAGAGCAATCATTGCAGGAATAAGGCGGCTCCTGAGACAAAGGAAAAAGGAATAGGTGAGATACCAAATTATACAAACTTAAAACAATCTAGCACGTCAGGTTGTGAACTTACATCAATAAATTCTACTTCTTGAATTTATTTTTCCCCAAGTGGTGAGATCAAGAGAGATCGAACCTCTTCTGGCAGTACTTTCGCAGTGTTTGTTATCATTTTTGGACCAATTGTTGTTAAGTATGGATCACATGAAAGCAATAAGTTATTCAAGATATCGTGATTTGATGCGCGTCTACTGATTTTTCGAGAACGAAACTCTCTATAGTTTCGGAAATCCTTATTCCGGGCCTCAGATGCCTCTTCCGATAGGTGTTCTATTCCTATAGGAATAACATTCAAACGTTTAATTATTTCGCTGCCATGAATAAGAAGTTTGTGAACGCTAAGTGGCATGCGATACCACCCATACAAAGCTACGAATAGCTTGGCAGTTTCTAAGGCATATTCGTGGAATTTTTCGATATGTATATTCAGACCACTAGAAATACTAATCAGAATAGTAGATAGTCTTTGAATACCTGTAATGTCTGAACTTAATGTGGGATTATCGAAAAAGCGCCGAGCCGTATTTCCGTCGTTTGTCGTCCCTGATCCCTGTTTCACAAAGTCAATCAAAAAGTCAAAAAGTCAAAAACAAACACTGCGAAAGTACTGCCAGAAGAGGTTCGATCTCTCTTGATCTCACCACTTGGGGAAAAAGAAATTCAAGAAGTATAATTTATTGATCTAAGTTCACAACCTGATGTGCTAGATTGTTTTGAGTTTGTATAATTTGGTAATTTGGTATGAGTAGCAGTTGTAAGTTATATAAACTGCGAAACTGATTGCTATACTGCATGCATTCTAAAGAAAGAAACTCATACATACATACATACATAACACACGCTGTAACCCGACAATCAGGGTAAGCAGAGTAATCGGTGTTGTGCTATAAGGACTCTGGTAAATTACAGCACAACACCGACCACCACGCTTAGCACAGTATACGGACAAGATAGAACAAATTGTGACAAGTACGAGCGCAGTCTACCTGCTGTATGAATGATCAATAAACAATACAATACAATACAACTATCAAGCAGCAAGTAAGGAACGAAGAACCCACATGCTGAATGACTAGGTGGAAGGACTGCGCCAAGGTGAGAAGTGGCTAGCCTGTCGCCCTTTAGCGCAGTATCTTGTCCTTATTCCTTAGTCGCCTCTTACGACATTCACGGGGAGAGATGCAGTTGGGCTATTCTTTTTAAGTACCGGCCCCACACGGTACTCGTTTTCATTAATATAATTTAATTGACTACTGTAATTCATAACTAAATCTTCCCCAAAAATTGAACGAGCGAGTTACATAACATAATTAACGAACTAGTTGTATCATAGATTAACTGTACCGTTCATGCAACGTTGCCGCTTCGCTCTGCTCAAGAAGTGTAATTTTACAAATGAGTGATGAGTTTATAAATTTCTATACAAATGACAAATGACGATACTCTTAAATGTAAGACAACATAAGAATAAATAAATGTACAGTATATTTTCGTCAATAATTCCTCAAGTCAAGGCCCCGGACCTGTAGCTGTTTTGATATAATGAATTATGAAATTTGATACAAACGTAATGAGTAAATATAATGTAATATCAGAATTTTATAGAGTATCGACATACTCAGACATGCCACAGTTTTGAGGATAGATGTAACTATATACATTATTACGCGTCTGTGTATTCATTTCGTGTATCGGCATACTCAGGCATGCCGCAGTTTTAAGGATAGATACGAAATAAACGAATGATTCTGGATGATTAATAATTTTTAAAAGTTTTTACGTTTTATACGATCTGTTTTCGTGTAGTAGGTAATGTTTCGTTATAAAAATCCATGGAAAGTACATTATGTTGTACGTTTCAATATTTCTAGTAGAATTTGTTACAATAGAATACAAAATACAAGTAATATGCACATTATTACCACTTTTTTACTCGAAAAATTGGGTTTACAGAGTGCTTTATTTTTATAGTTTGACACAAAATTGACTTATTTTATTTATTTAACTTTAAAGTTAAGCATTGACTCTTGCAAATGGATTACTCGTTTGGTAACGTAGGCACACTATGGTATTTTATTTTTATTTTCAAAATAAGCAAGAAAAAAAAATTAAAATGTAAATAAAACGAAAAGCGGGACGTAGCGGGATGAGTTTTTTTTACAGTCGTATCGGAGCTCATGTGTAGAATACGCTTATATAACTCACTACTCTAACAAATTTTAACATTTCGAGAAATTTAATAAAAAGTGTCTATTTCCATACAACGAAATCAGATTCGGTCGATTATCTCCGTAACCGTCAACTTGATAGAAAATTACGAGATAATAAAAGCACCTTGTATTTAGTCGACATATAAGATTCCGCAAAAAAAAAATTGAAATTCGAAAAAAAGTGTGGATGTCCACGTTTGGTAGGTATCGAACCAGAGTGCTCCGCCGCCGCCGCGCCGCGGCGTTCGAGCGCGTCAGTCACCTACTATAGATTTTTGTTATTGCCGTAATATGGAGAGCACTGCGCCGAGCTGGATAAAGGCGTCGTCGTAGATTTAATTAATTAACCCCGACGCAAAAAACGGAGGGGTGTTATAAGTTTGACGTGTGTGTGTCTGTCTGTGGCATCGTAGCTCCGAAACGGATGGACCGATTTGGATGCGTTTTTTTTATTAGGAAGCTTGTTTAATCGGGATGGTTCTTAGCTATGTTTGTAATTAAGTATGTAAAAAAAAAATATCTTAAAAATTGGACCGATTTGCATGCGGTGTTTTTTTAACAAAGCTTGAAATAATCTCAAAGCATCCAAATCGGTCCATCCGTTTGGGAGCTACTATGCCACAGCAGTCGTACCCACACACATACACATATACACACACACTTTAATCTTATAAAACCCCTCTTTTTGCGTGGGGGGTTGAAAACAGTAGTCAGCTCCTCGAAGCATTGAAGTAGCGTTAATTCTCTTCGAAAGTTATAGAAAAGATCTCCATTTCCACAAACGGTTCAGTTAATGAAGAACCGTTCTTTTGATTTCGGCTTCTAAATCGAAAAATATGTTCGTTTGTACCGCTGAGATTACAGTACTGTTTTCGGTTAACAATTTGACGACGACGCGACGTTTCGAAATTCAAAAAGTTTAAAATGCTGCAAGTTTTTATTTTAATAATCCGGGAGGTTTGCTTACGACATGGCTGACTGCCTGATGCTGTATTGAATGTATTTATTTATATTTCTATCACAGTTAAGTTCGAACTACCCATCACCTTACCCACATTCTCAGGCATAACTGGTAGATAATGCTTCAGGCATAAAGTCCGTCTTTTGCCAATGTGTGCAATGAAGTATATTTTAATTTTCATTTCAAACTATTCCCATTAGAATAGCACCATAACGTATTTAATATAATAATTTAAGTAAGTAATTTAACATAATTAATTTGAACTAATGATAATAGTCGGATAAAAAATTGCACCTTTTCGGCGCAAAACCAGGCCTCACGCACTCTATGTACTTGCGCGCGCTAACTACCTACCGCCCGGCGGGCCGCCGGCGGTCTTTTTCAGTAGAAATTCGTCTGCCGCGCGAAGTATACATAGACGCTCGCCCACGCAAGTGCGCGCAGCTGCAAAGCAATAACCACTTTACACTCGATCGTTAAGGTACATTTTCGCACGCAGCGATTGGCGTTGTGAAAGAGTAGGCTATTAAAGCCCGAAGGTAGGAACATTTTCTATGGAGTGATTTATCTGTTACGAAGTAACTATTAAGTAATCTGTGGCAAAACTCCCTGATAGCTATCATCGCCGCGCAGCTTTCAGTTCTGCTCAGCCGTCGTCGTCGCTTCCACTTCGTCGCAGGCGCAGCCGCGCGGGAAGCCCCGCCCGCGGGGCGGGTCGAGCGCAGGCCCCTCCCACACTTCCGCTGAAGCTTGAGAAAGCTCCGCAATAGCGGTGTAGTTCAGTGAGAAAAACCGGCCAAGTGCGAGTCGAACTCGCGCACCGAGGTTTCCGCACCACAAAAAAAGAACCCTTGAAAAGAACACGTTTCTCGTATGGGGATCCCCCTTAATGTTTTACTGTTTCTATTGTTTATAATTTTTTGTTATATCCGCCATAATAACACATATTCTGTGAAAATTTCAGCTATTACGATTCCAAAGATAGATACAGCAGTAGGACGGACAGACAGACAGACGACGCGTAGGCTTAGTAATTAGGCTTCCGTATGGGGTACGGAAACCTAAAAAGTATACGGTCGTGTCGTGCGTGACATCGAATAATTTACTAGGAAGTTTAGATTTGGTTTGTGCGTGTAGAAGCATGAAGAAACTCAAACTGGAGGACGACACGTAAATAAGTAAGTATTTTCAAAATAACTTGCCTACTTTAAATTAACTCCGCACAACGCACGAACAACTAAACTCATGTACAGTCTGGGCACAGATTAAGTAATAGTTACTTCGTGTCTGGGGTCCTTCAATCATAATGTGAAGGTGCACCTAGCCGGCCGACATGGTATTCGCAGGCCCCGTAAATATCCGAATGCCCGTGGGCGCCGTCGGACTACACCTCTGCGTTAGTTTGGTGCGCGCCATATTTTGTGCTTCCCATAAAAAAACCGGCCAAGTGCGAGTCGAACTCGCGCACAGAGGGTTCCGTATCGCCATGTCATGGTCAGCGCCGCGCCACTGACGCCATCTATGCATTAGTTAAAATGCTTCATACTCTTTACGGTAGATGGCGCGCACGCACTTTTTAGTTTCTTATATGGGGATCCCGTGATTTTTTTTACTTTTTATTATTTTTATTATTTGTTGTTATATCGGTCATAATCACATATTCTGTGAAAATTTCAGCGGGCTACCTATTACGGTTCAAGAGATACAGCCCTCGGACAGACGGACGGACAGACAGACAGACAGACAGACAGATGGCGTTGGCTTAGTAATAGGGTCCCGTACGACGGAAACGGAACCCTAAAAAAAAAGTTTTAAAAAACATAAAACCGACTTCCTAAAAAAAGTTGAACTAAAAAACTATTTAAAATAAAAATATAAAAACCGCCTTCAAAAATATATGAAATAAAAACCTAAAAAAAAAAACGAACCCTAGAGTTGAAGGCGGTGCTAAAGCAAGCAAAAATGATGCATGAAAGAAAACATGAGTGAATGATATCCTTTGTGATTTGTGTAGCCTTTTTAGCACCGCCTTCCACTCTAGGGTTCGTTTTTTTTAGGTTTTTATTTCATATATTTTTGAAGGCGGTTTTTATATTTTTATTTTAAATAGTTTTTTAGTTCTACTTTTTTTAGGAAGTCGGTTTTATGTTTTTTAAAGTTTTTTTTTTATTTCACAGTTTTTTTAGTAATTTTTTGCTATTAATGTAGTCGGCGGAATCGCTCGGCCTTCGGCCTCGCGATTCCGCCTCGCTTTCCAATCCGATCTTGACCCAATTAAAAAAGGACCACGTCAGCCTCGATAGCTCAGTGGTGCAGACAGTCAACTGTCGCTATTGAATGTTAAGCAACGCTGGGTGCGATCAGTACTTGCATGGGTGACCGCTGACCGTTGGAGGCTGACCGAGGTTCGGATTCCTCGTAAAACGTAGGTCCTTTCCCTCCTAATCTTACTTGGCGGTAGGGTTTAACCCGCCCGGGTTGGTACCACCGCACTGAATGAATCGTCGGTCGAAACGGCTATGTAAATAGTTTGTGTTTTCCGACCAGTTCAGTGTAGTCAGCACTATCAAAGGGGGAAGCACTGACATGGCACTTAGTTCACCCGGTGTTATGGGCTGACATCACGGACGTTGTAGGTGATGTAGCCAACCGTGTCAGTTTCCATAAAAAAAAAACAACACCGTAACATTGCTTAAAAAAAAAATTATGTTCAATTTAGTAGAACGGACAGACCACACAGACCCATAATTGACGGAGTAATCGCGTAACAAACATCCAAAAAAAGAAAACATACCGAATTGTCGAATTGAGAATCTCTTAGGTCTAAAGCAAATTGCTCGTGTAGACAAATGCAACGAGCCCAAACACGATGGGTTTATCATGTGTAGTTTAGGAGTTCCCATGGCCACCTTCTGACTCCATCATCAGACCAGATGGTACTCGTACCATAATAAATTAAGCGCACCTGGCCGGTCGGAAAAGATAAAAAAATTCAAATTTAGAATATTCATGAAACAAGGGTCCGAATATGTATCACTAGTATATCGATTCATGTATTTCAATAGGACAGAGAAAATTTCAAAATATTGGGTATTTAATACTTTTTAGTTCTTTTTTTTTTGTTTTTTGGAAATCGGTTTTATATTTTTTAAAACAGTTTTTATTTCATTCTTTTTAGTAATATTATTAGTAATATTACATAAAAATGAATAATCGAAATCGATTGAAGTGGTACAGAATTATTCGCCATATGTGTCAGACTGCAAATTGCTGAATAAGTCCACATCACAAAAGTTTTGCTGAAGATAACCACACACCATACTAATTTATCAAACTGAAAATTGCCGAAAACGACCACATCACAAGTTTTGCTGAAGGTAACCACACACCATAGTATTATGTTGATTTTTCAATGTGTCGCTGATCATATGTTTTATATTGATTTTATTCTGTTTTAGCATTTAAGTATTGATTTGACGAAATTATGTATAATTAGGATAATTAGGACTGAGTACCTGAATAAAGAAATATTTTATTATTATTATGCTATATCTCTTTATTCACGTTCTTATAATATATTACATTAATTTTACATAAATTTTACAAAAAGTAATAAAAATACACAAAATTAATATAATGTAAATAAAAACGGTAATTTCCGCCGGCGGCGGGAGGCAGGCCTCCAAGCACACCGGCGGCGGGTGCTATTATTATTTTCGAAAACCACTGAACCAATTTCGATAAAATTTAAATGGGACCACCTCGGAAGTATGACCTAACAAACAAAAAAATAATTTTCTAAATCGGCGCTCAATTGACGGAGAAATCGCGTAACAAAAATAAAAAATATAAAAAAAAACATACAGTCGAATTGACAACCTCCTCCTTTTTTGGAAGTCGGTTAAAAATAAACCGTACCGTATGCACCACTGTATCACTCCCCGTGCATATCGTAAAAGGCGACTAAGGGATACAACAAGATGGCGTGCTCAAGGGCGATAGGCTAGCCACTTCTCACCTTGGCGCGGTCCATCGAGTCATGCATCAGGTGGTGCATTACTTGCTGCTTGATCTTGTCAGAATAATTTGCGAATCGTGGTGGTCTGTGTTGTGCTGTAATTTACTAGAGTTCTTGCAGCACAACACCAATTACTCTGCTTACCCATATTGTCGGTATACAGCGTGTGGTATGTACCTATGTATGTGTGAAATGTTTGGTTTCTATTCCACTCTGTGTATGACATTATTTTCTTGGCAATACAATCATTTAATTTCATTTAAAAAAATTATAAGTAGGTACAAGATACAGACCCGATAACCGCTGGGGTAGACGGGTGCTCGGCCCAGCCCACTGCCACTTCTGACTACTAATTTTCTTAGCAATATCGACTACCTACCTACCCTGGTTCCTTGCATATTATTTCCTCATTACGATTTTATACAAAACGATTTTATAGATCAAATGAATACGGAATGAGCAAATGGTTTAGGTATTTCTTTGATCGTTCACTTTATACAAATTATCTTCAAAAACACTATTTGTTTCTTTCATCTGAAACATGGAAATAAACAACCAGAAACGGGATTGCAATTTTAATTTGTTACCAATATTTAATCGGCATTAGTATTATCGGGGCATAGTAATATCGGGGTTCCCCAGGGATCTGTTCTGGGGCCATTCTTATTCTTGGTCTACATTAATGAGCTACTTGAATTTATAGAAGATTAGGGGGAGACAGTGATGTTCGCAGACGACGCATCATTTGTATTCCAACATGATAATTCTACTGTGCTACTGGAGGTAGTAAAGACCACTATGACACGGGTACATAATTGGTTTCAGTACACCCTCCTACCTAATAAGGTAAGGAAAGGGAGGGATCTACCTACAGTTAGCAGAATCTGAAAAAAACGGGCAGAATCAACGGTCGATCTGTCACCCATCCAAGTTCTGATGGCATGGCGCTCGGGTTTCTCTAATTTCACGAACGCACGTCGATCCATTGCACCATCGAGATACTGAGGCTGCTAGCTTACTCGAAAAGTGCAATTTATATGTAGATAACAATTTATATGTATACTCACATGTATACCTTTTATTTAACTAGCACGTACGTACATGTATATTAATAAGTATTCTTATTATTTAATTGTTTTCTCTTCAATTCTCACAATCACCTCTTTTGCTACTATCTACTTACATTTTTCACTATTATATTTATAATCGACTGTCAAACATCCAAAGGTTGACTGGAAAAAATCTCTGCAAGGGATAAGTCCGCCTTTGCACCTCATGTAAAGGTTCTAATATGCCCATTTCTGCTAAATGTTTCTTGGAGCAATAAAGTATTTATTTATTTATCTATCTAACAGTTGCAGTTTCGTCTTTATGCAATTTTTCGTTAACTCTTCGACAAGGTTGATTTCTAAGTATAATATTCTCATAAGCAGCGGCTGTCCCTTCCTCTACTTCCCGCGTGGAGCGAAGTCTTGTCGTCACGAATGGCTGCCGCGCGCCGCACGGCAGCCAACAGCCACAATCGAAATTCCCGCCATCAACTGTCACCGCCAATTACGACAACACTTGACACTTTCGCGCGCTCCGCTTGAATTTAGAACGGGCCCGCTTTTTGTAATATTATTTTTCGAGAGTTTCATTTTTAGGGTCCCGTCGCAAAATTGCAAAAAAGAGACCGTTACAGGATCACTGTATGTCTGTCTGTCCGTCTGTCGGTCACACGCAGATATCTCCGGATCCGCCGCGCCGATTAGCCAATTTTGATAAACCTGATGACAAAATGTATATATATTTTTAAATAAATCAAGTACTAAAGTTATTGTTAAGGCAATTACAGAAATATATAACATGGCACAGTTAGCTTTAACCAATATTTCGTTTTAAAGTTGAGAAAATCTGCAGTTTTGTCGCCGAAATTTTACATATTAAAGGTTTGTTTGAAAATTCTGAAAAAGGTGTTCAATGTAACTTTCTTTATGTAGTTGTGCACAAAATTGTTCATTTTGCTCAAAAAGTTGAGAAAAAGCTTGATTTGCGAAGAGCCAAAATTTCAATTTGATATATATAATTGCAAAACATCACAGATCATATTGCTCGAAATACTATGCCCCTAATTAGCTTGAGCATTTTTCGAGTAAATCACATGAATGCAAATCGAAGTGAAATTTTTTTTAAAACTGCGTTCACTTCAGTCAGACCCCACTGCTCACTTGCTCAGCTCATATAAATATGACGTGATGTTACATAGCGTAATATGTTACACCGAGTTATGCCTAATATTTTTTCTGAAAACTGCGTTCAAATTGGTTTTGTAGTTTTTACGTGATGAGCGCACAGCCAAACATACTATCAGACTTCGACTTGATGCTATTTATCATACCATTTAAGTGTGCGCCAGAGTGAGGTGCCATTTCAGTGGTTTTGGGGAGAGACCTACAGTTTCAAGTGGAATCAAAACAACGGCCAGCTTTAAAGGTCGGGCGGCCCCCCATTTAAAGTCTGACCGCGCCCTCTCGTAGAAAATATAATTAGTTGGGACCAAAGCAGCGGTGACGGTATCCTTGGCACGTGAACATGTTCACACTTGAGCGGTTTTTTTTATTCCTAGCAGTCGGATTCAGCGAAATATTGGTCGTTGAATTTAGAAGTTCTAAAAATATGCTACGTATACCGTGTTCATATTATTATTGCATTTATTTATGAGTGCATTTACGTGCGTTGTGTATGATTATATATAATGTTAGCTGTTAAATCAGGTAAAATAACTTTGTTATTAAACTTTTCAATAAATACCTAGTTTACTTTAAAAAAAAAGTATCACATAATTATTATTTGCTCACTATAACTTAATCTGTGCTATAACAGTGTTGGATGCGCTAAATACGATATGCCGCCAGTGAGCTTAAAGCTGTTATTTCAATCAACATATTAGGCCAACATTCCTACAATCAACTTGAAATGAAATTATTTGCATGAATTTTTTTTTTGTTCAACCTATCAATTTGTTCGAACTTCCAGCCTCCCTTCACTCACAAGACGTATATATTCTTTCCACTATTAGCACATCCGCATTCCCACGGCCCATTGCCACCACCGAATGTCTCCGCGATGTTGTCAAGTTTGTGTGCAAACTTACTTCGTTACAGCCGGCCCACCGGAATCGCGGCCAGTCAATAGAGCGCGAACATGCACATTTATCATACGAGCTTCGTCCGGTAGGTGCGGCAGACTTTGCAATTTTTTGGTATATATAATACATTTGACAAATTGATACATTCATTATTTATGTACATTAATGTATTTATTTTTTGACTTGTGGTATGAAAATTACTAATTGACACGATTTGATACGATATCTATGCATAAAAAATTTCTGACAAATACACTTGATTTTATTTTTACGTTTACTTTTGATTACATCTGGTCAGAATTATCAAGCCTATACTATAGTTATTCTAGCTCTCAAACTGTAGTTTAACACTGTAAGCGGTGTCTATTATGTAGTTAGTCACAAAATATTTTTTAACAAAGACGTTAAATAAAAAGCCCTGCACTTCTTTGTTGAACCGGATTGTAAAAAAAATTAATGAATAAAGAATAAAGAATCCAGCTTTGGCCGGTGCCTTTTGACGTATGACGTTTGAACTGAAATAATAACTTGAAATTTAATCGATATGAACTATATTTTAGGCCCAGAAGTGCTCTGCATGACGAATTCAACAGAGTATCAAGCAGGCTGAAGGCGTCAACGCAAAACACCATTTCGATTTCGTAATAGGTACTGAGGATGATTAATTTCATATAAATACGCACACAATACGAAAAGGGTAGGTATTAGACACAGAAATCATTTCTGTGGTATTAGAGGACAGAAGAAGCTCTACTTAAACACAAACTTAGAAACTCACTTAACTGAAAGCATTCGAGTTTTTAGAAAATGCACCTCTACCTAGTTGTTTATTTTTGTTCAAATATCTATTTTCAATCTGCTACTGATCAATTATACGAATCTGTCCCGCAACAGGGCGTATTGTGGTGACCCTAAGGCACATAATTTGGTGACACGGGTGGGTAGCCGGGACACGTCCACGGTATTGCCACTGTAACGTATGTTCTACAATTACCCTCAGTTAGGAACACACATCACTTTCAGGCATTCCAGCCAGTCTATCTATACATACATATGTCTATCTGACAGTTCGACGAGCCGGACATGTTTAAATTGTCCTTCTTTACTTAGAGCGAGAGCGAGAGTACAATATTAAGGAACATTCAATCAACACCTATGTACCTAAGTATATTTTCGAATCGAATCAACAAACAGCGTCTTTATTAAAATGCTCTACGATTTTAACCTCAAATCAAATTTAGATGATGATTGATAACTAAGAACGACGAAAATAATTCCAAATTTAAATTTTTTTATGGAAACTGATACGGTTGGCTACATTACCTACAACGTCCGTGATGTCAGCCCATAACACTGGGTGAACTAGGTGCCATGTCAGTGCTTCCCCCTTTGATCGTGCCGGCTACACTGAACTGGTCGGAAAACACAAACTATTTACATAGCCGTTTAGACCGACGTTTCATTCAGTGCGGTGGTACCAACCCGGGCGGGTTAAACCCTACCACCAAGTAAGATTAGGAGGGAAGGGACCTACAGTTTTACGAGGAATCCGAACCTCGGTCAGCCTCCAACGGTCAGCGGTCACGCATCCAAATACTGACCGCACCCAGCGTTGCTTAACATTCAATAGCGACAGTTGACTGTCTGCACCACTGAGCTATCGAGCTTGATAGTTATCATGTCCGAATAGTTTGCTAAACGTGCATGGTGGTCGACACGGTGGTCGATGTTGTGTTTCCAGAATTCTTGCAGCACAACACCGATTACTCTGCTTACCCTGATTGTCGGGATACGGCGTGTGGTATGTATGTATGTATGTACTAATAAAAATAGCGAAGTTTCTACGGGCGACCGACTGTATAATAATGACGTTTTCGCCCAGCTTACACTTAAAACAATTACAATTTCTCAGACGATTCAAATTCAAAGAGTTGCTGTTTGTATTCACCACATTTTTCTTGCAAAAACTGTTTTAATCTGTCTTTAGTGATCATTTTCTTCACTTAGCTAAGCTACTTTTATGTATAAGTATAAGAGTTTATAATTGGTAATTATTTGTGCGGAAACAACCAAAAACCGTTAATCAGAACAAAGGTACGCGTCAATGATGTGATGGATGACTGATGATGCAATGTTTAGAAAAGAATAGATAGATTTGAACAACATGGAATAGAAAGAGAAATCAACAAAACAAAATGGCGAGCTGCGACTTATCGCGTATATTTTGGAATCGACTGAGCAGTTCCGATATATACACGAATAGTCCGCATTGCCTACTGGCGCTGTATGTTACGGAACCGGCATAATTTGCGTAGATCACTCCAAAATATACACGATTTTTGCGTAATGGCGGTGTACAGATTGGAAGACGTCAATGAGAAATTTGTATTCCAAACTATACTCGATAAATTACTTACCTACCCTTGCTTGCGTAATGGGCTTGTATAGAACGTAAATACGCAGCTCAGACGAAGGTGTAAATATCATTGAGTTAAATGAACTCAATGTGTAATATAGATAGGTACGTGTTTTAGTGCCCGATAAGCGTTTTTTGGTGTAAGTAAGTACCTAAATATGGTTTAAGGGTGACTTGCGTAGACCGAACGGTCCTATTTAGGTGTTAAGGCGCCTAGTAACGCCAAATGTGGATTTTTGAAGAAGTAGCCCGTGATAACTAGACTAGACCAATCTAAAGGCTAAGATCTACTGCAAAATATAGAACAATTCTCTGTCTATCGTTCACACGTTTTTGGTTGTAAAATTTTATCATTTTCTATACAAACTATACGGTAACCAAATGTCGATTTTTTCTTCCGCGTGAACTTTGAAGACTTGATCTCAGAAACTAAAGAGAATTTGAATGGAATTTTTATAGCAAAATGACGCCTGAATTTGTTATATCTATCGATCACACGCTTTTCAAAGTTCTAATGTGAAGGATCGCAATTTAAGAAAAAAACTCATATGAAAACTACTACGCGCTACGCCGTTGGCGTTACTAGGCGCCTTAAGGTACCTGTGCCGGCTGGTTGTGTCGTGTCGTGCGTACCTAACCAAACTACACCCAAATTGCACTAACCCGCTGTTGCCCCACCCGTGTTTGCATTTGACCTGTTTTATTCAATTGAGCACCACCGCAGTGGTCCGGCCGGCGCAAACTCTCTTATGGGCGCGCCACCAGCGTGGTACCAAAATTTCTTTCAACTAACAATTGTACCGTGTGGTGTGGGGCCATTTCTGCATCTCTCCCCATGTGTGTCGTAAAAGGCGACTAAGCGGGATATGACTCCCTTCTTATATTACTAGGTGGTAGGGTTTAACCCGCCCGGTTTGGTACCACCGCACTGAATGAAAGGTCGGTCGAAACGGCTATGTAAATAGTTTGTGTTTTCCGTCCAGTTCAGTGTAGCCGGCACGACCGAAGGGAGGCACTGACGTGGCACCTAGTTCACCCGGTGTTATGGGCTGACATCACGGATGTTGTAGGTGATGTAGCCCAGGGGTGGCCAAGTTGATGAAGCCTAAGATCTACTTTTTATTTTCCTGACTCCTGGCGATCTACGAGTACTTCATAACTCCTCAGAATGTTACAGAATTTCGTACCATAAACTTAATTGAAAATTTTATTTTATTTTCGGGAACTAAGAAAATGAAAAAAAATTATAATTTGTATATTTTATAGAATGACAAAACACATAAGATCGTTTTAAATAATACTTAGTACATTCAACGCAAAGTCAGGTGTGTAGTTGGGTTGGAAATTGCTAATCTTAAATAATCCGATGTGTGAGCGTCTGTCAAGCATGAACGGTGCTTACTTTTCGTTTGCAGGTAGGAAAATGCTGATTCACATAAATATGTCCAACCAAAACACGAGTGCAGTTGTTCGGCACATTTTTTTACATTTGAATATTTCTCCTTTGAAACCAATTTCCAAAAATCTAGACAAGAGTTTGACCTTGCTTTCAGGTATACTTCGCTACCAGAGTAATAATTTCATTTTCTAGTGAAATATCCATCCATTGAAACATTTGAAACATCTCTGCAAATTTATTAGACATATTGTATGAGTCGTTCACGTCAGTGTTGATATTGAATGGATAACTGATAATTTCTTGATAAATTCTACCAACTTTTATAATGTTTTAAATTCACTAAATCTGTTGTCGAAATTTGATATGATAACACTGCCTTTATCTCTGCTGTGTATTTCTCAGGCATGAAAACGTAGTTAGGATACTTTTCTAAATGATCTTTGAGGTTTTTAAATCGCTGGAACCTATTCTTTTCAAGATCAATTAACAAAGATGCTGCTTGATTTTTTAACGCTGCAACAGAATTCATCATCTCTAATATAGTTTTGTTCTTGCCTTGTAATTCAAGATTTAATGTGCTGAGTTGTCCTGGGAAATCTGCTAAGAAAGCTAAATCAGACAGCCAGTCCAAGTCGCGCAGATGATGATAGTCATCACCCCTCTCTTCAAGAAATTTTATTATTCATTTGAAGATCCTCCTGGAACGTTTCTTTTCAACCAGTTGTCCATTATGGCCTCTGGCCTCTGGCCTCGTCGCGATCGACCAGCACAGCAGCCGCGATCGACCGGTTGGCCACCCCTGATGTAGCCAACCGTGTCAGTTTCCATAAAAAACAAGAAAAAACAAAACAAAAAAACAATTTTGTGATAGACGAAGCAGACAGACAGATGGACAACAACA
Source organism: Nematopogon swammerdamellus (assembly GCA_946902875.1). Lineage (NCBI taxonomy): Eukaryota > Metazoa > Arthropoda > Insecta > Lepidoptera > Adelidae > Nematopogon > Nematopogon swammerdamellus. The sequence goes on along the minus strand of OX336336.1, from coordinate 3,673,738 downwards.
TTTCACCTTATTAGGGCCCCTCCGTACTACATTTAGTTCGAAACCCTTAAAAACTCTCAGAAAAAACTTACAGAAGGAACACACGCAAGCGGATATCGGCCTCGCAATGCTGAGTTTTTTTTTTGCTGCTGCGGCTCGTTTAACGCAAAAACCATTAATTTTATTACATGTCAACAGAACGAGTTTGATGGTTTTTAACGGATAACTATAAAAGTTAAATTACAAATTTAAAAAACCCCGACCCTTAAAAAGTCAAAAATTATTTCCGTTTACTTACTTAAAGGAGTCGGCGGACCGCTAAGTAAACTTCCGCGAAGCTCTTTGTTTTTTGTATTTACTTAGCGGTCCCCAAGCTTTTTAAAAAAAACCGCATGAAACTCGGTCCACTTTTTAAGATAATAATTTTTTTATTACTTAATTATTTGATTACAAACATAGCTGGGTGAATCAACTTTTTCTTGTTTTGGTTATCTGTCTGAAAACAGGATATTATGTTGATAAATTCACCTTATTTTAATAGTTACAGCAACTCTCAGATAAGTAATTGATTAATTAGAAAGAAGCTGCACAAAGAATTTTGAGTAATTTATAAAAAAATATTGGTTACCCTGGGGACAACCCCTTTTTTCCATACGAAACTGGGGACAAAATTTTCCCCTGGGTCACCCCTAAAAATTTGGTTAATGTTTTATTTTAAATAGTTCTCTTTTATTTCAATTGCCTATCAACCTAAGTATTTTATACTTATTGATTTTCAACTAAGTAATAAATTGTAATAAACTTTTTTTTTGTATTTGTCTTTGCAGCTGGTTTTTACGTTACAAGAAAAAGTTGATTCACCCAGCTAAGAACCATGCCGATTAAACAAGCTTCCTAATAAAAAAACCGCATCCAAATCGGTCCATCCGTTTGGGAGCTACGATGCCCACATACAAACACACACACTCACACACACACGTCAAACTTATAATAACACCCCTCCATTTTTTTCGTCGGGGGTAAAAAATTTATAGGTATAGGTACGTTAATATGGGCCAACATAAAAGGATATTTATTTAATTATTTATTTTTTAAGTGTTTTATTTACATTTTTAGGCGTTCTGTGCCCCTTAAACTAGCCCATAGGCTGTACTATAAGGGGCAGTGCTTCCATTAATAATAATTGTTAATGATCGAATAATGGCTAATTACTAATTACTGATGAATATTGCAAGATATTTGAACGATTTAAAAAAAAATTACTTATGTACAATAATAATACATTTTACACCACTTAATGCGTGGCAAGGGCGGGCTTATTGCCTTAGGCAATTTCCTCCAGGCCACCCCTGTGGTGGTCCTACATATTTACATGGAATCCGAAACATGGAGCAATGGGTGAAGGATAGCAGCCTCGGTTGTGTTCTCCTCTAGTTCAGCTTAGCCAACATTCCAAAGGAAAGTCTCCGGTATGGCACCTACCTTCTCGGAGGTGATATTGGCTGGTCGGAGCATATGCTTTGGCCCCTCCGATTAAGTAAGCCAGCCATACTGCAATACAAAAAAAATATGTACGGCCGTTTGACTAATTTAAATACTTAGGAACAAAATCGTGGACAAAATTGAATAAACTGCACAAGCTTTTTATTATCCATGCACTCACCATAAACTAAAAGGCGGAATAAAGGATAAGGATAAGATGTCGTGCATAAGGGTGACCGGCTAGCTAACTCGGACCTAGGCACAGTCTTCCACCGAGTCATGCAGCAGGTGGGACTTCGTGCCTTACTTGCTGCTTGATTATTTTGTCCTAATACTTTGCTTGAATCGAACCTCGGACCTCCGCACGAGAAGCCGACGCCCAGACCACTCTACCACCCGCCTTAGGATTTCAGGATAATAGAAAGTACTCATTATTAGAAGAAAAAAATCCTCAACACTCGAAATTCCTTATTTTTTTTATACAAAAATTTAAAATTGGAATATAAACTCGATAGACAGTGAGTTTGGGGGAGATTTGGCAAAAGTTCTGTCTAGGTCTAGGGAGTACAATGACCTAGTCCAGTCCCCCTTTTCTTTTGATGCCATTTAAATTTACGTGTTTGGAATTTACCTACATCCAGTTCAATTCTACTAGTTAAGCATGCAAGTTAGCTATTTTTATGTTTTAATTTAACACGTACACATTTAATGTTTTAATTTACTATTAATAAATGTTTTAATAAGTCCACCAAATCTCGATTAAATTATTTTAACCAAAAAAAGTACTATAAAATGACCGAATCTGGGAAAACGTTGCAGAGCTTTTCGTCTTCAAATATGGACCCCTTTCGAACCCTGAAGTTACGAAACCCTATCCTGAAACAGCCTGTAAATTTTGATTAAATCTTTAATAATTTTTTCTCCACTCAGTAGGTACATAAATATTGATTATCTAAACTGGCTGAAGATAGCTTTTGCTAAGTAAAAGCCCACGTGTCGGCCTCGACGACTTGATGTCACGAGGGAATATCGAGAGCACTTAGCAAAATGACAGTTCAAATAGAGAGAGAGAGAGAGAGAGAAGGAATAGTAAAAAAGTGAATAGTCGGGTAAAAAAGTAGGGTTCTCTAGTAGATATCCAAAGTTAGTTAGAAAGTCTTGACAATTTGAACATTAACAAGGCTGCGAGAAGAAAAACGTATCGCTATGAAATATTGTTGTCCATAAAGGGAAAACCATGCTGCATGCATAGACTGAACATAAAAATATTTCGTTATTAAAATTGTATTTTTAAAGATAATCGACTTCATCAGAATTGTCAGCGAATCAGATTGTAATTTTATTAGCATGCCAAATTCAAAATTATCTACGATTACGATTAAGGTTACTAGGGCAATGGGCTGGGCACATCAGCCGACGAGACGTCGAACGTTCGAGTAAACGGGCCCTACATTGGCGGCCGCGGACAGGGAAACGGAGTGTGCGGGAAAACCAGTGGTTCCATACCACGGAAGGCCGGGAGGACTATGTCCAGCAGTGGACGCTTAGACGCTGACTGACTGAAGGCCGTTTTCACCACCTTCGGATACAATGTAACGTAACGTACAACGAACGCTTGTCAAATGTGTGAAAAATTAAAACAGAGTTGACAGGCATGAACTGACGAGCGGAAATGGAATGAAAACAAGTGACAACAGGCGGACTTAAAGCCTAAATGCATTATCTACCAGGCATGCCTGGTATTACGGGTAAGGTAGATGGGTAGTGCAAAATTAAATACAAAAGAATGAAAAAATTAAAAATAATAATAATACTTATTAGTTATTATACATTTAACATACAATTAAATACATTCATTACATTTTATTTTACAGGTTCAAAGGTAGGTAAATACATATAAACATAATATAAACAACTTACGTACCTAGTGCAGTTTCTGTACGGACGACCTTTTCGTATTGATGACGATTCTTCTATTACATGTAAGTACGGAACCCTAAAAATCACGTTTTAAAGTGTGTGAATTGTTTTTATTACATCCTTAGCGCCCGTCACAGACATGTCAAGATGTCAGCATCAGGGTGCAAGGGTCGTCAGATAGAGGGGGTAGGCAGTATGCAGAGAGACTACTGATGATTCTATAGACATATGCGGTGCGACCTGGAGAACAAACAAAAAAATAAAAATAAAATCTTTTGGAATTTTCGAAAATGCTGAAAATAGAAATAAAAAGCCTGCTAAGTGCGAACTTGTTCACACACAGATTTTTCTTCCCTAGCAATTTTCTTCTTGCACCACTTCTTGCTATCTTAATACTCGTCGATATAGAGCACTGGTACCCATACTTTTTTCTATGAAGATCTACCTACGGAAAAGTAAACGTTTTGAGATCGACAGTTTGGCAAAAAGTTTTCGTTGTTCAATAATTAATAGAAATTTTTGTTAGATTTATTATAATAAATTATTTAAAGTGTAGGTATGATATGTTATTTTACGGTAAATTACAATAAAAACAATTAATTAAATTGAACCAATCTTTATTAGATGGAATTCACATCCTTGAAAGCTACATCTACTACATTGCCACAAACTATTCTTGTTCGCCTGCATGTACTACTCCCACATGCCAAAGGTTAGTTAGAATAGAATGCCTCGCGGCATTAAGCTCGCCTGTTGTACCTAATTTTTATAAATTGGTGTTCAATAAAGAATATATACATACATACATACTACGAGCTTTGTATTTGTTACCATTTCGGTTCTTGCGGAAGACCACACCACCCGGAAAACGGTTTCTACAAGTCACTTTTTGCTCTGACATATTTTCAGCGATCAACCTAAAAACCTCTTGCGATCGACTGGTCGATCGCGATCGACCGTTTGGGCACCACTGATATGAGCAAAACCGCCTTCAAAAATGTATGAAATAAAAAAAAAATGGAACCCTAGAGTTGAAGGCGGTCGGTGATTTTTGCTTGCTTTAGCACCGCCTTCAACTCTAGGGTTCGATTTTTTTTATTTCATACATTTTTGAAGGCGGTTTTTCTATTTTTTTTAAATAGTTTTTTATTTCACAGTTTGTTTTAGTAATTTTTTGTTATTAATGTACTCGGCGGAATCGCGAGGCCGAAGGCCGAGCTTTCCAATCCGATCCTGACCAAATTGAAATGGGACCACACGGGAAGTACCAGCATTGAAATAAAAAAAATTCAAAATCGGTTCACCCAGTCGAAAGTTCTGAGGTAACAAACATAAAAAAAAAACATAAGTAAGTCACAAATGCTAGGAGGTAATCTCCGAAAATACACATCCGATTTAAAAAAAATCTTTGACCAATATTTAGAATGGACTTTCACGACGTACATTGGCTATGCGAGCGAGGCCGCGGGCAAAAGCTGGTACACTTATACAGGTCGGTTAACTAAAGCTGGCACGTACACAGTACTCACACCAATGAAATTGCCCGCGTGCGAGTGAGACAGATCGGGTTTTCGTGATGCGTATGCAGTGCGACGTCTCACTCGCACGCGGGCAATTGCATTGGTGTGACTCACCAAGGGGCAAGGATTCAATCCCATTTGGGACCGAATCCTTATTCGAGACTTTATAGGGATTTTATTGGGAAAGTTGGGGAAGGTTCCTCATTCGATCCTGCGAAATAGGATTTTATTTTAATATTAGATTTCAACATCGTGAATGAGTTGTTTTCATTAGTACTAGGCATAATATGGTAGTAGGTATGTAGATCATTGTTTTACTGGATGAATTCCTATATCTAAATAAATAAATGTCTCGACAGGTTTTAATTTGAATGCATGATTCCCTAGTTATGTTCACAAAATAATATATATCTGTGGTCGTTTGAGCGCGCGTACATTTCGCCGTGATGTGAGAGAGGAAAAAGGTCGGTAATAGAGTCTGTTCCGTGTCCGTGACAGTGTGAAAAGTTAGGTACAAATTTTTTGGTAGATCTACCAATTTCGGTCATGTTTGACCAAAAAACATACAGTCGAATTGAGAACCTCCTCCTTTTTTTGAAGTCGGTTAAAAAATAACGATTTGAGGTAATAATAATCTAACGATATTTGTAAAATCAATACTAATAATAAATCTGTAAGGGATGGTCATAGAGTAAGTTACTTTGTTTTATGAGATACTGAGGTATAAGACTCTATGTATGATACTAAAGCTAAATTGACGATTTTTAGAAATATCCACCATAACTCTTAAACCGATCATCTGAATTCGATTAAACATCGTACAAGGATGTTATATCCTATACTATACGACACAGAGGATAAGCTAAATAAAATTCAGTTCCGGTTTCGCGTCGTTTACGCGAACGCAACTCGGCGTTCGACAGGGCATTAACTAAGTTTCTTTATGAAGGATTATCATTTACTTGAACGCAGCTCGGCCTTCGGCCTCGTCGGCCTCTTTGAAAAAGTATATGGTTTACCTATAGGGAGCTCCGCCTTCGGCGTCGCCATAGGTAACTTAGTTTCTTCGAGAAAACTAACGTTTACCTGAAAGGAGCTCGACCTTCGGCCTAGTCAGGAGTTACATATTTTGTTCGAGAAGGTTTGTCATTACCCTGAATGCAGCTCAGCTTTCGACCTTCTACCTTTATAACTTACTTTCTTCTTTTGAAATACGAATTTCACGAGAGCGGGCAAAAGCTAGTAAACTATAATAGTTACTAAAAATAATACTGTTTTATGTAATCCGGTCGCCTGAGTCGAAGGGGCCTAAGCACATTCTAGTTCAGTATATCCAGCAATCCAGGGAAGTCTCCGGTATGCACGGGCACCTACCGGAGACTTCCCTGGATTGCTGGATATACTGAACTAGAAGAGAACACAGCCGAGCCTGCTATGCGGCCATCTTACATCCAGTACGGTGGTACTAACCCAGTCGGCTACAATTTGAGCCTACAACCTCGTAAGGGGTAAGGGAAGGTACCTAGTTTTACACCAGTTCTAAACGGTGAAGCAGCAGGTGTAAGTATGCACGTAAATTTTTTCGTCAGAAAAAACTCATTGGTACACATCGACCGGATTCGAACCTCGGACCTCTTGCACGAGAACCCGATGCCCAAAAACTCGGCCACCCGCCGCTTAATACTACTTGTGTAATGTAATCAGAGATGTAATGTCATCAGATCAGAGCGGATAGTCCAAGCGATCCCTTGCAATGACCACTCACAAATACGACTCGTGAAAACTCGTTGCAAACTTGCGTGGCTCATAACGAGATCCTCGCCCTTAATGATTTAGTTTCTTCTTTTGAAATACGAATTTCACGCGAGCGAAGCCGCGGGCAAAACCCAGTTAAAAACATACTTTATTCGAGAAGGTTTATCAGCTCAGCCTTCGGCCTCGCCCTTAATGATTTAGTTTCTTCTTTTGAAATACGAATTTCACGCGAGCGAAGCCGCGGGCAAAAGCTAGTTAAAAACATACTTTATTCGAGAAGGTTTATCATTAACCTGAACGCAGCTCAGCCTTCGGCCTCGCCCTTAATGATTTAGTTTCTTCTTTTGAAATACGAATTTCACGCGAGCGAAGCCGCGGGCAAAGGCTAGTTAAAAACATAAAATCCTTTCGATCTTAAAAGAGGATTAAATCCGGGACTTTATGATAAAATTTCGCTCATATTACAGAACAACTTCACATACTTAACCTTAAAACATAAAATCCTCATTCGGTCCTAGAATAGGATTAAATCCGGGCTTTTATGATAAAATCCCGCCCATAAAGATTCAATCCCGGGATCGACCCATCAGTAGGTGTGAGTACTGTGTACGTGCCAGCTTTAGTTAACCGACCACGTCTGGACTAGGTCCTACTCAATCAATTCACGTGGGGTTTTCACTGACGTTTTGTGGCGCAGGCTAAGAAGGGGTGTGTGTGGGACATATTGCCGCGAAGCGAAGCTGCGAAGATAGCTCATACATTATTATAACAGAAGAAATATAAATATTATGTAGTCTAATCGTCGCTCCAGTTCGGGAGTTGTCTATAAGTGTCACAGAGCAAATTTTACAGGAGAGCTGTTTTAAAGTTTTATAGTTTGGTTTTCACTGTGTGATTGCTTTACAACACACACTGGATATAGATAGAGGTTACTTAGCTGACATCACCTTTAATTGGTATTTTTGCTATGTCCCATTTATGCACGGCGCTCGTCCGTGATTGGCTGTTTGGTCGTTAGACAAAATACGAACTCAGCGCAAGCTTTGCACTGTCAGTATGGAGTGGAGATTTTTTTTTTTATGGAAACTGACACGGTTGGATACATCACCTACAACGTCCGTGATGTCAGCCCATAACACCGGGTGAACTAGGTGCCATGTCAGTGTTTCCATGCAGTGAGATAGCAATTATATCCTAAATGTGAAAAAAAACGCTTTATTAGATAAAATGTTTTTACATGCAGAAATATGCAGAAAAATCTGCTGAATCAACCTGCATTCAAAGCTCATTTTCGCTAAAAATGTGACTTAGACAACTCCCGAACTGGAGCAACGAAGTAGCTGTTTCCTTTTCAGTTTTACTTTCACGAACAACCACCGTTAGGATGACATTAGTATAAAGGGCAACCGCGCCGCCTCCGCGCCGCGCCGCCGCCGCCCGCCGTCACGTCGTCCCCTAGGGATCACACTTGCGGCGGCAAACCACACACGACACTATTAGTAAATACCGACTACAAATTATATCTCTGCTTAAAAAGTGCCAGACAATGTTTTATGTTAATAAAAAAAACATTTCAAATGCCGACAGTGTGTTTACGACTTTAGAAAACATTACAATTTCCTTCGGAAACGGCCAATTTGTTAAATGAGTATTTCTCTCTAGGTCTTTGAAAAGTGGCGGTCGGTGTTATTCTGTAATTTGCCAGAGTCCTTGCAGCATAACGCCGATTACTCTGCTTACCCCGTATATTGTCGGGTTACAGCGTGTGGTATGTATCTAGTATTTAATAATGAAGCTGTGAAATAAACTTTTTTAGGTTTCCGTATCCATACGGAATTTTTTACACTATTACTAAGCCTACGCCGCGCCGTCCGTCTGTCCGTCCGACCGAGGGCCGTATATTTTGAACCGTGATAGGTTGCCGGTTGAAATGTTCACATAATATTTAATTTTATAAACGTGCTAAGAATCAAATTAGTAAGTACACACGCTCACGCTATTAAATAATAAATGGCGCCACAAGCACTTTGCACTGCAGACAGTCAAAAGATAGACAGACGGATATGGTTTTTTTACAGGTATAGCGGATCTACGGAACCCTCCGTGCGTGAGTAAAACTCGCACTTGACCGATTTTTTTCTCACTAAGTACTTACTTTTAATAAAATGAGGAGGCAGAAGCGAGGGCAGAAGGATAGCTACCTACATACATTCTAATTCCGATGCGATTGCTACCACGGCCATCACAACATCAGATGCGCACACGCAGACAGCATCGTCGTCGTCGCCGCAAGCGCATCGGTCGCGCCTCAATGACAAGCTCGCTGACAGTCGAGTGACAAGTCAAAGTGCGCCGAGCGATACCGCGAACTGCGCGCAACTGATACTCCTAATAATACGGCGGCGACGAATACGGCTTGCTGGGCGGCTGGTTTTTTTCAGAGGACCTTCACCCTAACTGTCAAAAACGACGATGTGCTAAGTACAGAAAAAAAGTTGGAAAAGTAGGTACATAGTCGGGTAAAGTGGGTTTATTTTTAACCCCCGACGAAAAAACGGAGGGGTGTTATAAGTTTGACGTGTGTGTGTGTGTGTGTGTGTGTGTGTGAGTGTGTGTGTGTCTGTCTGTGGCATCGTAGCTCCCAAACGGATGGACCGATTTGGATGCGGTTTTTATTATTAGGAAGCTTGTTTAATCGGGATGGTTCTTAGCTATGTTTGTAATCAAGTAATTAAGTAATAAAAAAAATAATTATCTTAAAAAGTGGACCAATTTGCATGCGGTTTTTTTTAAAAAGCTTGAAATAAAAGTTAAATTACAAATTTAAAAAACCCCCGACTCTTAAAAAGTCAAAAATAATTTCCGTTTACTTACTTAAAGGAGTCGGGGGACCGCTAATTAGTAGTGAATTCTCATCAAAATCTACCCTATTATGTCTACTCTAAAATAGAACCTTGTCACATAGAATATTAGGTAGCCTTGAAATGAAAGCCATTTTCTGAACTCTCTGGATAAAGTTCCGAACGAATTACGGCAAAACAAACATGATTTTCGATGGCGCACAGAATTATGAGACATTAAGACGGAGGTTACACGCTAGGTTTTTCATCAGTTCAGTCAATCAGCCTGGTTAAACCATGGTCCAGCAGACTGACCGTTTAATCTACTTTGATGGATGGATGGCTTGGAATGATGGACCAGACTGACGGATTTTAAAATATTTTGATACTAGACTGATGGCAGACTGATAGTGCGAATGCATTTTACGTCTGGCGTCAGTCTGGCGTCAATCTGGTCGTGACCAAGGTCACGGACTGAACTGATGCCAAACCTAGCGTGTAACCTCCGTCAATCAGATAATGCGTTTAAATTAAGTGCAAAAAATACTTCAATAAATACTGAATAAAAGTTTTAGGTATACATACTTACCTTCGCAAGCACATCTTATCAATATTTAAATTATGTGTGTCTGTCTTCTGTATGTTGATCTGTCCGTCTGTTTACTGAATATTTTTTGTTTTCATAAATTAGCTTTACAAATAGATATGTTAAGTTTAATTTTTAATTTTAAGGTTTTGCTTTGTACCAACTTATGATAATATCTGGAAGCGAATGTGTACACGTTCTTTGAAATACCTAATAAAGATTCTTTAAGCCGAACCGAAAGTACTTACGAAGGTAGGCACCAGTTTGGTCCAACAAACAATCAACAAACCGTAAAATTATATTCTGACGGAGGTTACACGCTAGGTTTGGCATCAGTTCAGTCAGTCCATCAGTCTGATTAAACCATGGTCCAGAGTCCAGACTGACCGTTTAATCTACTTTGATGGATGGATGGATTGGAATGATGGACCACACTGATGGATTTTAAAATATTTTGATACTAGACTGATAGCAGACTGATAGTGCGAATGCATTTTACGTCTGGCGTCAGTCTGGCGTCAATCTGGTCGTGACCAAGGACACGGACTGAACTGATGCCTAACCTAGCGTACAGTCAGTCAGTCAGCGTGTAAGCGTCCACTGCTGGACATAGCCTCTCCAATTTTCCTCCAGTCCTCCCGGCCTTCAGCGATACGGAACCACTGCTTTCCCCCGACGCACTTTATGTCGTCGTCCCACCTGGCGGGTGGTCTTCCCAAACTCCGTTTTTCTGTCCACGGCCACCAGTCATACCATAATCATAAATCATAAATAACAGATAAGTATTTTATGTAGTTTGATATACCTACCTAATTACTCTGTTGTTTTTCTAATAATACTGTTTTACCCTCTAGTTGCAAGCCAATAATTCCCCACCACCCAACTCGATGTTCCCACTTACCTAGTTAAGTCAAAAACATAATCATTCTTTTGTAGCCTGGTAGGTAGGTACTTTCATTCAAATTGAAGATTTGTCTCGGCGCGATTTACGACGACAGTTTCGAGCAAAGCAAGCGGCGCGCGGCGGGGCGGTGGGCGCGCATTGCCGACGCGCGTCACATCAAAGGCGGCGCGTTGCGCATGCGTCCTCGGCCGTGTATCACGTCGACACATTTTGTCGCCAAAACATGCGGCCTAAATCTCTCCCACAGGACTCGTGAAAGCCAAAGTTGAAAAGCAAAACAATGTTGCGCATTCCTTTGAGTTTTTTAATACAGATAAACAAGTAGTAACTAAGTTTCAAAGTTGCAGCAGTTTGTTTGATCAATTTGTGATCGTTTGATTTATGAATTTTGAAATCTATTTTCTTTCAGTTCTTGGTCAGTTCATTCCGTGCGTGATGGATAACGGTTTATCTCTCACTAAATTACGGAGTGCTAAACTGCCGTATCCCATAACCTAGCTCTGACATTAGCTGTCAGCAATAACAGCTGAATTTTACCTGTTCAGATAATTTATTACACCAAAAGTTATCTTATCTGTCAGACATTAAGGTGTATTTTACAAGCTCAACATACTGGCGTCTCACTGACTTCGTCCAAGTTCCATCCAAGTGCCAAGCCAGCCAATCAACCAAACTGGTGAGCGCGCGCGATAAGATAAATAAATAGTCTTGATAGGCTGATAGCTAAGTACAAAGTGTAACTAATTTTTATTTAAAATACATTTATCTTTTATTGTAATTCAGGTGAAGCGAATAAAATTTGGAATAAAATGTCGACTGGTCTTGTGGCAGGAAGGTTAGCGCTAGTAACTGGTGAGATCAAAATGTGTTTACGTTGTAACATTTTCATTATCATTGCCCAATGCACCATTGGGCAATGATAATGAAAACGTTACATGGTTGGCAATGGTGCCCAATTGTAGGGTAGATTCCCATTGGAAATATAATTGCCTTTTATATATTTAACATTAATTTATCTATCTTTCATCTTGGTAACATAACATTCATTGTTATTGTTTTTCTTTCATTGGATCCTAAATATATAAATCTTTTTCCTCATTAGACAAATGCAAAGCCGAAAATGAAGAAAAAAAAAATACGTTCCGACCACGATTCGAACCTGGAACTCCGGCTTGAGCCGCCAGGGTGTTATCAATTCCGCCACCGGGCCGATGACGTATTTCTCTAAATTTTCGAACCATTGCTTGCATTTCTCTAGTAGGTATGAATGATGCAATCTCCTGCGTTCAGTTTGTTCAGAATCGTGCAAGTTGACTTGTTGAGTTGAGGTGTCTAATGAAACGTGCATTAAATGCACGTGCATTAAGTGCATCTAATGAAAAGAGATCGTTCTAAAGTACCCCTAAAGCGATTGCATCCATCCACACGCACTCCACACTACGCGTACTGGGCAGGGGATGCACCCCTATTCAATTGATCTACCACGGATTCTACCAACCGGTTCTGTACATCTTTTATTCACAGAACCAGGAAAATGTGGAACGCACTCCCTGCCCATCTATTTCCTCCCAAGTCAGCGGCGATTCCTTTAAGTTGGCTAGGTTGGCGCCGCCAAACCAAATAAAATGAATGCCAGCATTAATAACGAAGTATTAAGCAAAAACAAATGTAAAAAAATATCGGGTTTATATTATTTTTGAAATATATGCCCACGATGAATAAGCTAAAACGTCAATCCCGTTACATAATTTGAAATTTCATCAAGGCATTCATTGGCCGGTTGGCTACATTTGAAGCGCCATCGTATTCCATACAAGCGGCCGATGTCCCCCCGTCCGCGCGCACCCGCTGATAAGCGTTTCGAGTTGGCACAGCAGGGAGTGCCCTTAGCGACTAGCGAGATAGGCTAGGTGAGTTGTGTGTGCGTGTGTGTGCGCGCTGCTGTGGCAGCTTTGTAAACAAAAATGGACCTGTTATGGATTAACCTTGTCCGGTGTTTTTTTTAAAATTGATTATTTATTGATAATAATGGCAAACTCCAGTGCGAAATCTACAATAGAAGATCTTTTCAAAAACCCTTCTCAACAAAGACATTTTCTGAAAAAACTTTTAATTGTTCAAAACGGTCGCCCTTGCCCAAGTTTGTCGAATTTGAAGTCTGTGCATAAAGACAGCAAAAGGGAATATTATGGTCTTTCAGTTTATACTCATTGTGGTAGAAACAAATTTATGCGTATTTAAGATATGAAATTATGAAAAAAATACTTAGCCAGAGCCAACCCAATACTCAGCACCAGGAGTCGCTACTGTCCCAAGTACAGCCTGGGGTTCTTAAAAGGGCGTGAAAAGGCTCCTGTCAGGCCGGCATGGCATTCGCAATCCCTGTGCATCACAGAATGTCCATGGGCATCGTTAGAATCTTGTAGGTGAAACGATGCCACATGTCGCGCTATCCATAAAAAAAATACATTTATGTAATTTTATCAGTGAAAACTGCTTTCATCCGAGGATGTCAAAATGTTGTCATTACTTCCCTGCAAACTCGCATTTAATTTGTTGAGGTGTTCAAACAAATCAGTCACAAAATGTCATTGTATTCTATCTATAACCTGGTTATTAAAGAAAAGGATTGCAAATTACAGCATTTTACAGCTGTACAGTCGGCACACAATTTTTTTTGCATAATGTATTTTTTTTATTTGCCAATTTTATCTTGGAACTATTGCTTTATTTTCTTTAGACGGCAATACTGTGTGAGCGAGAGGAAAACAGGAGCACCACCATCTTCAATCCCTTTCTATAAATAACCAGGTTATATATATATTGATAGACGAAAAATAATGCCTGTTCTTTTCTTCCGCTGTTTTCATGCAAATTTGTGGAAAGTGCACACCTAGATGAAAACCCCTCAGCTAGACTCTTAGAACCGCAGATGATAATTTTTAGCTCTCCTTCCCGTTGTCAGGCGCAGGTTCCGGCATCGGCCGCGCCGCCTGTCAGCTGTTAGCGCGGGAGGGCGCCACTGTGATCGCGGCGGACAGGAACTATGACTCAGCTGTGGAGACTATCAAGAACCATACCGTCCTGGCTGCGCAGTCCAATGGTAGGTGTTTTAGGGTTCCGTATCCATACAGAAGCCTATTACTAAGCCTACGCCGTCTGTCTGTCTCCCGGCCTCGATTAATACCCTCCTCTACTGCCGATGGGCCCGGATATGTTCGGTGAAGCCATCGCAAGCTTAGATCCACAGCTTCCTTCCTCCGTCCGTCCGTCCATCCGTGCAAGGGCTGTATCTTTTGAACGGTAATAAGTATCCGGTTGAAATTTTAACAGAATATTTGTTATTATGGCAGATATTCCAACAAATAATAAAAAAAATAAAACATAAAAAATTTAACTACTCACTATTAACCCATACAATTATAATAATATATCGGATTCGGTAGAACAGCACCATCTACCGAATGATAATTTAACTTTTAATTTACCTAACTAAGATTTTAACTACAAACTACAGATAGCTAGAGGATATATCAATACAAAATAAGCAGAGCCGAACACGAGATACTTGCAAGTGCGACAAGAAGGATGTTCTTTATATGTACAATCAGGGTTGTCAGGTGTCCGCTTTTACCGCGGACAGTCCTCTTTTTTGAAGTCTTGTCCGCGGAAAAGTTTTAGACTTCCGCGGACAAAACAAAGGGGGGATAGATTTTTCATAAAAGTTGTACCCGAAAAATCAAAGGTGAAAAATGTCCTCTTTTTTTATCTGACAACCCTGTGTACAATAAGAAGGAATATGTGCCTACGGAACACTCTGTGTATGAACAACGTTCTCACTTAAAAACAGGTTTTTATTGTGTGTTCTGTTTGCATTTTACAGAATGAATAACGCGTATTGCTCAAAAGATTGCTGTATTTTGACAACTTATATAACCTCACTTCTGAACACATGTCACATCTGACAGACAACATTTCGGAATACCTTAATTTAATATACAACAATATTGGAACATTGCATTGTTGGTCGCACCACTTCACTCGAGGTATCGGCACATTATATGTTTCCAGGTGCCGTGCCAGTATTTTTCGTCCAGCTATACTGAACTGGACGAAACGTGTTCAGCACACACGGAACATAATTCAGTGCGGTGGTATACATTTTCCATACCACCTAGCTAGTGTGTTAAGAAGGGAAGTGACCCTTTTTTTACGAAGAAGTTTAGCCTCAAACGGATTTCGAAGTTCTAACCGCGCCCAGGTGTGCTCATGATCACGAACGACAGTCGACCGATCGCACCACTGAGCTACCTAGGCCGGCAGAGCCCAAATTCGTCTCTGTAACACAAATCAATCCACAGATGACCACAGCGCGGTGGAGATGAGCGTAGCCGAATCCGCTTCCGTACAGAAGGTTCTGGAGGCTACAATGAAACAGTACAAGCGACCGCCGACCATCATAGTCAACTCTGCCGGGATCACACGCGACAACTGGGTACTCAAGATGTCTGAAGTGGACTACGACCAAGTTGTCGACGTCAACTTGAAGGTGGGGATTGTTTTTTTGTTTGTTGGTTTTTAGGGTTCCGTATCAGGTACGGGACCCTAGTACTAAGCCTACGCCGTCTGTCTGTCTATCTGTCTGTCTGTCCATCCGTCCGTCTGTTCGAGGGCTGTATCTCTTGAACCGTAATAGGTAGCCCGTTGAAATTTTCACAAAAAATGTGTTACTATGGCCGATATAAGAACAAATAATAAAAATAAGAAAAAGTAAAAAAAAACACAGGGGTTCCCATAGAAGAAACCAAAAAGTGTATGCGCCATCTACCGAATAGATTATGAAACATGACATTAACTAATATGAAGCATTTCGAAACACGCCATCTAGATGGCGTGAGTAGCGCTAGCCGTGACATGGCGATACGGGACCCTCGGTGCGCGCGTTCGACTCGCACTTGGCCGGTTTTTTTTTGCTGCCCAGCCTCTTGTGTTAGCATTCTTTGTTTTTATTTAAGTTATTTATGGCAACTGACACGGTTGGCTACATCACCTACAACATCTGTGATGTCCGCCCATAACACCGGGTGAACTAGGTGCAATGACAGTGCTTCCCTTCGTTTCATGTTGGCTACACTGAACTGAACGGAAAACAAGAACTATTTACATAGCCGTTTCGACAGACGTTTAATTCAATGCGGTGGTACCAACCCAGGCAGGATAAACCTTACCACCTGGTAAGGTAAGAAGATCTTGTGAAAGCTGACCATTTGGTACATTTTATTCCAACTGCATTAACTGCCTACCCCAGTGAATAATGTGTTGCTATATAATAAATAACCTCAAGTCACATGAATAATGTTGTGATGCTATATAATAAATAACCTACAAGGGATTCTCGCTCACACGGACACAGTTGTGTCTCGTACGCTCAAAGTACAAAGTACACGTTCTCGCGTGCCGCTGCTGTGGCGCTGTCGCCGTCAATTATAAATACACAAGCTGTGCCCGCGGCTCCGCCCGCTCTCATATTTCACTTCACTGCTAACCTCATAAGCCATTTAGCGTGATAGTAAGTAGCCTATAGTTGATGGGAAGAATCAAGCTATCCGTAGAATTTTGTTTTATTAAAATCGGTTCAGTGGTTCTCGAGTTATAAGCGGACAGACAGACACTCAGACATACAGAAAGCAGACGTTGGATTTTATTATAGGTAAGGATGATACATTTTTCATGTTTACATTAAGGTAAGTAAACCAAAGAGTAGTTTCACATAGACGTAGTGTACTGTATGTCTCTTTCAGCTGTTTCTCTCTCTCTCTCTCTCTCTCTCTCCTTTATTTCTTTCCGTCTGTTTGTCTTTGTGTTATTTGTAGGTTTATGTTTTGATTATTTGTTTCATGTTCATGTCTCAAGTTGTATTCTTACTTACGTACTTTTAATATGTGAAAAACGTTGCTGCGTTTTTACATACTCAATTTTATCTCGTAATACCTTGTTTTCTGGATGTAAAATAATTTTGGTTTTTCCAAATAAAAAAAAAAAATAAAAATAAATAAATGCGGCGGAGGTATCTCGCATTGCATAGGCGAAGATCGCCTGTTATTTTGAGAATGTTTGTGTGCAGGGAACGTTCCTGGTGATGCAGGCGTTCGCCAAGGCGATGGTGGATGCTCAGGTGTCCGGGGGCTCCATCATCAACATCTCCAGCATCGTGGGGAAATATGGCAATATGGGTGAGTGTGTTGGGTAGCGTCCGTAAACGACGCGGTCCTGTTTGCGCATCTTTTATTGTTTGTTGTTTATTGTGTAATTTCATCCATAGGTAGGTAACCTACACTTGGACGCGTTTGCCGTCTTTCCGCCCACTCCCATCATCAGCAGGCAAGCGAGAACGAGAACGCGATACCACCGTCACACGATCCTAGCCATGCTGGCTTCATAACACGCCATAACATGCACAGGTGAAACAAACAACAACGTTTGTCACTGTCACTCTTTATAACAGCAACCGGGCATGCTGCACACACGCGTCACCGACTCGATACAGACTTGCGTGCGTTCAACACGCGCCGCACACGTCATATGAAGCGGGTGTCCGTGAAATCTGCATTATATGCAGGTCTCGTCGAGAACATATTTTTTCGGGAGTGATGTATGGGATGGGCCAATCTATAAAATAGACATCGATGATAAGTCATTTAAAAATCTAAAGATGCAAAATGTATTCAATTGTCAAAGTTATTTAGTGGGAATCTAATAAAATTTTTAGGATTCCGTATCCGTACGGGACCCTTTTACTAAAGCCATCTGCCCGTCTGTCCGGCCATCTGTCCTACCTTTAAAGAGCTGTATCTTTGGACCGGAAAAAGGTAGTCGGTTGAAATTTTCACAGAATGTGTTATTATTGTGGATAAGTAAAAAAATTAAAGTGGGTCCCTGTTCTAGAGGCAAGTCATAGCTTAACCTAATCGTAGAACTTGTAATCTGTATTTTTTTTATGTAAATCAACATGGGCGGCTGTGCCGAGAGATCAATGGTGCAGTGAACAGAGCCAAAATCACCTCTCCTCGCGAAACCACGCTAATTAGGTGCCATGCCAGCGGTTTGCGATGCTAGGCTGTCTAACCTGTTAATATGACTTTTGAAGAAGCCCAGGTTAAAGGATTCGCGAAATATACTCGCCGGAAGACTGCTCCGCACCCTAGAGAGTGCGAAAAAGAAACGATTTCGAGAACCGTTTGGTTCTCGGTGGTAGAAGTTGTAAACTAGTCGTAGAATTTGTGAACGGGTCCGGTATCCGGTACGGGAACCTATTACTAAGCCTACGCCGTCTGTCTGTCTGTCTGTCCGTCCGCCTGTCTGTCCGAGGGTTGTATCTCTTGAACCGTAATAGGTAGCCCGTTGAAATTTTCACAGAATGTGTTATGGCCGATATAACAAAAAATAATAAAAATAACAAAAAGTAAAAAATGCACGCGGGTTCCCATAGAAGAAACCAAAAAGTGTATGCGCGCGCGCCATCTACCGCATAGACGGTGAAGCATTTTAACTAATCATGACATTTAACTAATATGAAGCATTTCATAACACGCCATAGATGGCGTGAGTGGCGCTAGCCATGACATGGCGATACGGAACCCTCGGTGCGCGAGTTCGACTCGCACTTGGCCGGTTTTTAATCTGTGTTTGCGTCCTGTTCTCTACAGGGCAGACCAACTACTCAGCGAGTAAAGCGGGAGTGGTGGGCTTGACTCAGTCGGCTGCCAAGGAGCTGGGACGGTATAACATAAGGTGAACCAAATATTCCCTTTTTTATGGATACTGACACTGTCGGTTGGCTACATCACCTACAACATCCGTGATGTCAGCCCATAACACCGGGTGAACTAGGTGCCATGTCAGTGCATCCCTTCATTTCATGTCGGCTACACTGAACTGGACGGAAAACACGAACTATTTACATAGCTGTTTCGACTGACATTTCGCTCAGTGCGGTGGTATCAACCCGGGCGGGATAAACCCTACCACCTAGTAAGGTAAGAAGGGAAGGGACCTACAGTTTTACATGGAATTCGAACCACGGTCAGCCTCCAATGGTCGAGCAGTCACCCATCCAAGTACTGACCGCGCTCAGGGGTTGCTTAACAACAGTCGACCGACCGCACCACTGAGCTACCGAGGCTGACAAAATTGTGCTGTATTTTACCAGAGAGTCCCTGCAGCACAACACCGATTACTGTGCTCACCCCGATTGTCAAGATACGGCGTGAGGTATGTATGTACATGTAATAAATATGTATGGACTATTTTCAGAGTGAACGCCATACTGCCCGGTGTGATCAACACACCCATAATAAAGACAGTTCCGGACAAAGTGAGGGAGGGCATACTGAAGATGATCCCGCTGGGCAGAGTCGGCGAACCCGCCGGTCAGTTGTGTTTTTTTGTTATAGTAAGCGCGACATGTGGCGCCCGAGCCTCCCATAAGGTGTCTAACGACGCCCATGGACATTCGGTCGTATGCGGGGGTTGCGAATGCCATGCCGGCCTGACAGGTGCCCATTCACGCCCCTCTTGAAGGACCCGAGACTGTACTTGGGGGGAAATATATGAGCAGGGAGAGCGTTCCTTAGTTTACCGGTTCTGTAGAGGAAAGATCTGCAGAATCGATTAGTACGCATCCGCGGTAAGTCCAGCGTATAGGGATGCAATCCCTGCCCAGTGCGTGTGGTGCGGAGGTGGAAAGGGGACGGCGGGATTGCGTTAAACAGCTCCTCCGAGCACTCCCCATGGAACATGTGTACGTTCTGCAGCTTCCGTTGTACTTCCGTACGGAAGCCTATTACTAAGACTACGGCGTCTGTCAGTATGTCTGTCTGTCTGTCCTACTGCTGTATCTTTGGAACCGTAATAGTTAGCCCGTTGAAAGTTTGACAAAATTCGTATTTTATTTGTTGTCTTTTTTTATTTCACTGAAAACTGCTGTGTATGTGAAACAGAAAACATTTTGGCCAGTAACTTGTGTGCTAAAATTTTAAAACTTATCAGCACTTTTGTATGAAGGCTGTTAAAAAAAAATCCTAAAGTAAATGGTGCAGAACCGCAGTGTCGAATCACTCCCTTTCCGGTACTACCACCCAAAATGGAACATGGTGTAAATATTTATTTTGCTTTGATGTATGATTCCCGACAACCAGATTTTATGAGATATTTATCTTACAAAAAAAAAAACTTACACACACATACATAAAATATTTGAAAGATTGTATTCTTTTTTCAGAGGTGGGCGAGGTGATCGTCTTCCTGTCGTCTGACAAGAGTTCGTTCGTCACGGGGGCCGCTATAGACATTACCGGTGGCTACTAGGGTACTACACTATTAAGTATAGCACCAGTCAAGTACTACAATCATTAATTCCAAATGAAGTTATTATGCAAAACCATTTTCATAAAAAAGTTAAAACCGGTGACGTCGGGGGACGCCTAAAAAAGCGAAGCTTCTATGCATTTTTCGGTGAAAGTAATTTTCGGTGGAAGTCAAGTAGATTTTTAAAACCGTTCACTGAGATAGCACTTATCATATCTTGTTAAAAGAGTTTACTACTCGGTTAGTAAGAAAGTTCTTTCTTGGGTTGGAATCAGGGTTGCCAGTCAGGACAGTCCCGTTTTTGAGGCTTGTGTCCGGTCTCCAAAATAATGAAAAACCGGACATCAAGACGTCAAGTTTTTTTTCTTCATATAACGCAAATGTTAACTTTTGACGTGATAACGTCACGTCTTATAAATTGATGAACACCGGCTGCACACACGATAAAGTGTCACGTTCCATCTGAGCCTGTGTGTGCAAGCGAGAGCGCGTAACAAGCGATAGAGAGGCACAATCGGCCCAAGCGTCGGCTTGTAAACATTTATCTCTCTGGTTCTAAAGTACCAGGGCAGAAGAAATTAAAAGGAGGTTACTCATACCATAATATATTAAGCGCATCTGGCCGGTCGGAAAAGATTTCAAATTTAGAATATTCATGTCTAAAGTACCAGGGCAGCAGAAATTGAAAGTAGTCTTACCACTTTATGACGTTATCACGTAAAACTATCGTCCGTAAACCAACTTTACAGACAACCAATTTTTTTTCAGAACATTTTAATACTAATCTTACTGTGACTTCTTCGATTTCGCAATCAGTTCGACCAATTCAACTGTGTATTTGTATTTATTACTCTTATCTCCCATTCATTTTCACAAGTAAAGGTCATGGAAAAATTTGCAATTGAAAATCAAATCCTTTAATTTTTAGGTTTCCGTATCCCGTAAGGAAGCCTATTACTAAGCCTCCGCCGTCCGTCCGTCCGTCCGTCCGTCTGTCCGAGGGCCGTATCTCTTGAACCGTAATAGGTAGCCCGTTGAAATTTTCACAGAATATGTGTTACTATGGCGGATATAACAACAAATAAGAAAAAGTTAAAAATTAAGGGGGCTCCCATACAACAAAGGTCCGAAAAATCGATTAGTCACACTATTGAATAATAGATGGCGCCACAGGCTTTTATACATTGCATTGTTGAAAGGCAAAAGATAGCCGCTCAATTGCCAACGACCTTATTGAGGTGCTGTCATTTTCCCACCGTCAATTACCATCGACCTCATTGAGGCTTCTCTCCGATCGTCCTACATATCTTCGAAATTAAAATTCGAAGACCATTCCACCTGAGCTCATAGGCGGATATTATTGATAGCGGTTAGATACGGAAACCTCCGTGCGCGAGTAAAACTCGCACTAGACAATTTTTTTTTAAACATTTGCACCTGAAAAACTAAAGGCACTTTGATGAATAATGTCCGGTTTTTTCAACTGTACCATCTGGCGACCCTGGTTGGAATTGGAACTATTTCCGTAAAATTTTAAGGAACGTCCACGGAGTTTCCTGTTTGTTTTCATTGTTGTGTACATTGAATTAAGCTTAAATTAACATCGCATTGTTTATTGTATAATTTCATTGATAGGTAGGTAAGCTACGCTTTTGGATACGTCGGAAATTCCACCAGTTCTATTTCAATGCGAAGAAGAACTGACAAACTTCGCAAGTGAAAATGTTTTGTTAGTACTTACTTATAAATAATGAACCCTATACTAAGTAACCGCTCACAAGAACTTTATTATTGTAAGCATAAAGCATGCTACTGTTTACACGAACGGAGGCTCACACACAGCTACCTACTTAATAATACACTGCAGTTAGACTGTATCCCAAAATGGTTGTGTTATTTAAATATATAAAAATAAAATACGTAGGTACATACCCGCCAGAAAATAATGAACATCGAGCGTTAGAAAGAGACAATCCTGTTGTAGAGCGTCGTCTTTGTCGCGCAGAGGCGTGCGAGCTCGTGCGACAGAGACGATGCTCTACGATCGTAAGTAAACTGTTCAGTTTATCTTGTAGATAACCTGAAAAGTAAAACATTATCTAAATACAAAATTTTATTCAAATCGTTTAAATTTTTTTTAATTATATTTTTAAAATATTTTAAGGGTGGACGATGCACTCTTGTTTGAAACAAAAATATCGCAGACTTAGATTTTTTTTTTTCCAAATTTTCTCGAAAGTTAATGTTTATTCGGCAGAATATTGTTTCTAGACGAAATATAATACAAGCTATATTTTACGAACTATATAGGCACTCATAGGATATTTTACATTTCTGATAATTCTCGAGTGGCACGTTGAACGGGTGTAAGATATAACAATAACATGTTACAGGAATGACATTTTTAATATGGGTTTTTTGCCTCGAATGAGTTTATCTACTTACATATATATAAGAGAAAGTGTGCGAATGTGTGTTCACATAAGTATACGGGTGCCTTTTGCAACGAACATATCAATACTCCATTTTAAAATTTGTACAATTTGGTGCAATGTTTTTGTTGTAATATACTTTATTTTTATACATAATGGTTTTATTTGAAAAATATATATTTTTGTCATGAAAATATACCAAACCTTTCATTACCTAATCAGGCATATGACGAACTCACTAGGTACTCAATAAGTTCACCGAACACGTCCGGGCCCTACTCAAGTAGGAAAGGAGACTGGCTTGCTCCAATTGGCAGCATGTTGTCTGAATGTTATGTATACCCAGGGGCGGTCTGGGGTCTACCCGGAAAATTGGACGTGGGGCCCCCTCCCCCCCCCCCCCCTAGATTTTTTAAATAGATAGAAAGAGAGAATAGAGTAGGCACGCGTCGCCGCCCTTATTTTATGCTGATATGCATTAAGTTGATATAAATTACGTATCAAAGTTTGGCAAAGGCTCTTTACACCTGATACTCTTAATTAATAAGTATTTGTAGTCAGAACTCTCAGTAAAATTGTTAATCTTGCTCTCAAGCTGTGTTTTCGATAGCTCGGAGGAGCTGTTTGACGCTATCCCGCCCCGTCCCTTTTCCACATCCACACCTCGTGCACTGGGCCGGGATTTCATTCCTACACGCTCGACTTACCGCGGATACGTAACAATCGGTTCTGCAGATCTTTTCTCTACAGAACCGGTAAACTCTGGAACGCTCTTCCTGTCCATATATTTCCACCCAAGTATAGTCTAGGGCCCTAGACGGCCGTGATTACGCGTGTCAGGCCGGCGGCGTGGCATTCGCAACCATCCCATGCGACCGAATGCCCATGGGTGTCGTTAGACACCATATGAGTGGCTCGGCGCCACATTTCGAGGTTTCTATCAAAATATTTAAATATGTGACTTTAACTGATTTTATTAGGAATTATTTCCAAAATTCATTACTTCATCATTTAGCTATCCTACTATATAGGTACCGTGTGGCGTCGATACTTAAAAAGAATAGCCCCACTGCATCTCTCCCCGTGTATGTCGTGAATGGCGACTAAGGGATATGACTCCCTTCTTATATTACTAGGTGGTAGGGTTTAATCCGCCCGGGTTGGTACCACCGCACTGAATGAAAGGTCGGTCGAAACGGCTATGTAAATAGTTTGTGTTTTCCGTCCAGTTCAGTGTAGCCGGCACGACCGAAGGGAAGCACTGACGTGGCAGCAAGTTCACCCGGTGTTATGGGCTGACATCACGGATGTTGTAGGTGACATAGCCAACCGTGTCAGTTTCCATAAAAAAAAAAAAAGATTTTATTAGGAATTATTGTCAAAATGCATTACTTGATTTAGCTATCAAATCTATCTAGGTACCGCGTGGTGTCGGTACTTAAAAATAGCCTCACTGCATCTCTCCCCGTGCGACTAAGGGGTAAGGACAAGATACCGTGCATAAGGGCGACAGGCTAGCCACCTCTCACCTTGGCACGGTACTTCCACCGGTGCAGCAGGTGGGTCTTCGTGCCTCACTTGCTGCTTGACAGTAACTTGTCCCAATACTTTGCTAAATGGTGGTGGTCGGTGTTGTTCTGTAATTTACAACATGTACTTGCAGCACAAAACCGACTACTCTGCTTACCCCTATTCTCGGGATAGAGCGTGCGATATGTAGGTATGTATAGTCTCTCTCACTTTCCCTAGATACTTTTATCACATAAATGAGGGAGGCAGCACTATCATGATTTATTCCACACACCGCGGGGCCCGTGCGATAGATAGCGGACAAGGTAAACTGACTTATCATTACGACATTGATTACGGAAAGGTCACGTTAAGCGTCAGTCTGCCGTAGTGTTTGCACGGAGTGACAATGTCTGGCGGCGCAGTGGCTGGAAGACTCGCGCTGGTAACTGGTGAAATATCATCTATACATACCTACTATTAATAATAAATCTGTAAGGGATGGTCATGTAAGTTACTTGGTTTTATGAGATACTGCATTTGTAGACTCTATGTATGATAGTAATACTAAATTCGCCATTTTTAGAAATCTTTTCTGTATGTATGTATGTATGTACCTCCTTAACTATTAAACTGATCATCCGAATTCAATGAAACTTTGTACAAGCACATTTAACTACACATGACACAAGATAGGCTAAATAAAATTCAGTTCCGGTTACGCTAAGATGTGGCTCTCATACAAACCGAATTGTTGCCGAAATAAAGGTACGGTACCCGGCTCACTTACTTTCTTCTTTTTAAATACTAATTTCACGCGAGCGAAGCCGTGGGCAAAAGCTAGTATTTTATAAAAGTAATTATTGTGCGAATAAACTATGAATGGACAGAGCACAGAAGTGGAATTAATGATAGAAAACAACGATCTGTTGAAATCAACAACCAGCTGTTTAATCAAGCTGTTTCATGTTTGTTGTTAGTACATAATATATGTATAGGTGTGCTTCTATGTATTCTTTTATAGTATGTTAATACTTCATATGTTTATGTAATATGTTCTATTATTACCGTGTGAGGCCGGTACTTAAAAAGTAGTGGGGCCACCCACTACATCCGACAAGATGCCGTTCTAAAGGGCGAAACGATAGCCACCTCTCACCTTGGCACGGTCCTACCACCGGGTGATGCGGCAGGTCTTCGTGCCTTACCTACTTGCTGTTTGATAGTTATCGTGTCTTAATACTTTGCTGAACGTGGTGGTCGCAGTTGTGCTGCAATTTACAAGAGTACATTAACATAAGCCAAGAAAGACGATTTTGTATGGAGAAAAATTCAGTGACGATCCCCTGTCTGCTCTTGAGCTGCGATCCACTTTATCTTTATCCACTTTATTCTTTATTCATCATTCGTATGGTAGTACACTACGCTTGAATTTGTCCTGTTTAGTTTTTACAATCCGGTTCGATTACACCCACGATGAAGAGCCGGCAAGAAACTTCGCAGGGTTATTTTTTTAACGTCTTTAATTACAATACCTTGTGACTAGCTACACAATAGACACCGCTTACAGTGTTAAGATATAGTTTCAGAGCTAGAATAACTATAATTTAAGCTTGATAATTCTGACCACATAAAATCAAAAGTAAAAGTATAAATAAAATCAGGTGTATAGAGCCTTTGTCAGAAATTGTTGATACATATCGTATCAAGTCATGTCAATTATAAATATTCATACCACATTGTAGTACAATGTCAAAAAATAAATAAAAATAAATAGTTAAATAAATAAATTTAATACTTAATGTATCAATTACTCTTACTAATTACTTGAGGCAGACTCGGGGCGAGGCAGCCGCTCGACCCGAGGCCGCACAAGTGGAGACGCTGCCTCAACCTGAGGCACGCCGCGCCATGAGGCAAATTCGTCGCCGCGGGCCGAGCCATATTTTGTCGGTTTTTTGCCGCGCTCAAAGGAGCCTCAGTCCGAGGCGTGCACTTGGTCCACGCCTCACCTTGATCCGCAACGTGCCTCGAGACTATGGCTCAGAGTGAGCAGCCTCAGTTTGCTTCAAGTCGAGGCTGCTCGGCCTGAGGCTGCTCTAATGGATACGCAGCTACAGATATTCCATCACACGAAGTCCGTTTGGCTATGAATGTGTCGCGGTCCACGCACAACAACACACACACGTCACTACATTGTAGTAGTGACAGAGCCAAACGGACTTCGTGAGATAGAACATCCTGTAAGTCTTATTATTTTTCGGTTGTTAGGGGCTGGTTCGGGCCTTGGACGCGCCGCGTGCCGTGTACTGGCGCGAGAGGGAGCCACGGTGATAGCGGCTGACAAGAATTATGATTCCGCCTTTGAGACAGTCACTACGGAAACTGTGCTGGCTGCACAACCTAAAGGTACATTTTTAGGTTTCCGTATCCCGTACGGAAGCCTATTAACTACTAAGCCTCCGCTGTCTGTCTGTCCGTCCGTCTGTCCGAGGGCTGTATCTCTTGAACCGTAATAGGTAGCCCGTTGAAATTTTCACAGAATATGTGTTACTATGGCGGATATAACAACAAATAATAAAAATAAAAAAAGAAAATGTTAAAAATTAAAGGGGGCTCCCATACAACAAAAGTGCGAACAATCGATTAGTCACGCTACTGAATAATAGATGGCGCCACAGGTTTCTATACATTGCATTGTTGAAAGACAAAAGATAGGCGGATATTATTGATAGCGGATAGATACGGAAACCTCCGTGCGCGAGTAAAACTCGCACTTAACAGATTTTTATTGTTTATAGTAAGCGCGACATGTGGCGCCGAGACACCTATAAGGTGGCTATCGATGCCCATGGACAGCCGGCCCGGTCGCATACGGGAGTTTCGAATGCCATGCCGGCCCGACAGGTGCCTATTCACGCCTCTCTTGAAGGACCCGAGACTGTATTTGGGGGGAAATATGTGGGCAGGGAGAGATTTCTAGAGTTTACCAGTTCTGCGGAGGGAAGATCTGCAGAACCGACTGGGATAGCGTGTAGGGATGCAATTCCTGCCCCGTGCGTGTTGTGCGGAGGTGGAAAGGGGACGGCGTCACTCCCCATGGAATAAGCGGTAGAACACACTTAGGGCGCCGACAGGCCAAAAAGTTAGAATGGTTCGAGATGGCATGGCGGGACACGTCTGGGTACATGCAAGTACAATCTCGGGTCCTTCAAGAGGGGTGTTAATAAGCAAATGGACTAGTCTCTCTACTCTATCCATCAACAATCAAATCAGCATCCACAACCATTAAGCGGCGGGTGGCCGAATGGTTTGGGCATCGGCTTCTCATGCGGGAGGTCCGAGGTTCGAATCCGTCAGCGTGTACCAATGAGTTTTTTCTGACGAAAAAATTTACGTGCATACTTACACCCGCTGCTTCACCGTTCGGAACCGGTGTAAAACTGTAGGTCCCTTCCCTTGCCCCTTACTAGGTGGTAGGCTCAAATTGTAGCCGACAGGATTGGTACCACCGTACTGGATGTAAGATGGCCGCATAGCAACCTCGGTTGTGTTCTCCTCTAGTCCAGTATAGCCAGCAATCCAGGGAAGTCTCCGGTATGGCACCTACCTTCTCGGAGGTGATATTGGCTAGTCAGAGCATGTGCTTTGGCCCCTCTGACTCAGCCACCCATACCGGATTACATAAAAAAAAAAAAAACCAACCTGATTGCTCAGGAATGATCCCAGATTCTCAATTGAAAAGAAAAGCTAAAAATATTGTCTCAGCAATCAGTCTCATAATGAATGATGTCTCAGTCTCATAATGTTGACTGACACAACCCCATCTTTTTGATCGCAGACGAGCACAGCGCGGTGGAGATGAACGTAGCAGACGCAGCTTCCGTACAGAAGGTTGTGGAGGCTACACTGAAACAGTACAATCGGCCGCCGACCATCATAGTCAACTCGGCGGGCATCTTGCGAGACAATTGGCTCATCAAGATGTCTGAGGCAGACTATGATCAAGTTTTAGATGTCAATTTAAAGGTGGCCTATTTTTGTTCTGTGTAAGCTGACAGGGTTGAAGAGAGGACAACGCTCTAGAAAAAATAAATAAATAAAAAACGTATAAAACCTGACTACGAAAAATAAAGGAAATAGCTGGAACATTTAATCGTAATAATTGGGCTATCAGTATAGGTATTCGAATTTCGAAGTGCATGTCGTATATGGAGGATGAGATGCCGTGCTATAGGGCGACAGGATAGCCACCTCTCGCGTTGGCACGGTCCTTCCACCGAGTCACGCAAAAGGTGGGTCTGCGTGCCTTACTTGCTGCTTGATAGTTATCTTGTCCGGACTATTGAGAGATCACAATAGATCTATCCAGGTCGCAGTGATAATGGGCTCAGGGGCCCTAACTCTCCACTTTAAATCATAAAACGTACTGTATTTAATTTTCACTTAATGTGCAATAATTTGTATGCAGGGTACGTTCCTGGTGATTCAAGCATTCGCCAAGGCGATGGTTGATGCTCACGTACCCGCGGGTTCCATCGTCAACATATCTAGCATCATGGGAAAGTATGGAAATAAGGGTAAGCCCTATCTATGTTTAAGTAAATGGTCATAGTTTTGTTTGATCTACTTAAAAAGCTAGGGCTGGTCGGGCAATGCCTAAAATTGGTGCCTTGGTGATGAAAATGCATAAAAACATAATAAATATTATTCGAACTTCTGACCCTTATAACTTTGCTCGGAGTGAGTTTAGGCATGTCATAACAAGTTTTGTTGGTAACATTATTCTGAACCAAGTTTGGTTGATGGCCGCGCGAAAAAAAGGCACCACCTACCATAAAAAATGTGGCATTCAATTTGTACCGTGTGGGGCCGGTACTTTAAAAGAATAGCCCCACTGCATCTCTCCCCGTGTATGTCGTAAAAGGCGACTAAGGGATATGACTCCCTTCTTATATTACTAGGAGGTAGGGTTCAACCCGCCCGGGTTGGTACCACCGCACTGAATGAAAGGTCGGTCGAAACGGCTATGTAAATAGTTTGTGTTTTCCGTCCAGTTCAGTGTAGCCGGCACGACCGAAGGGAATCACTGACGTGGCACCAAGTTCATCCGGTGTTATGGGCTGACATCACGGATGTTGTAGGTGATGAAGCCAACCGTGTCAGCATCAATAAAAAAAAAAAAAATTGCCCTTTGCAAAATTTTAGCAAGCATAAAAATTGTGTTAAATTTCCAATTAGATTCTGACATTTGGTTCAAAAAGTTCAGGATATTTTTTCTAATAATATACATGTACTGACAGTTCCCGGCAGCAAATAATGTGTGTCGAAGTTTATAAAGAGACAATCCGGTTGTAGAGTGCTGTCCCTGTCACACAGAGACGCGCGAGTTTGTGCGACAGGGAGGACGCTCTACAACCGGCGGTCCTTCTTTGGGAACTGAACTGTATTTGGTTGGCCTTAGCGCCTTAACGACTGTCATATATATTCTTTACGTAATATAACATCCAAAATCTGCTGTATGTTTGATTATAAGTCAAGAACGGCTCAATCCATTTACTTGCAATTTTTACCTACGTAATACGACATGTCTCCGCAAGGTTATAGGCTAATAGCATCACACCATCTTTCATATGAGCTGAAGAGAGGTGTCGAAAACGAACACACTCGGAAAAAAACATTACTTTTTTCAGATTTGCTATTTTTTTTTATTGAAGGCGCGACAATGTGGCTCCGAGATTGACTTTACCGCGAGCAGAGCGGCGGCGGGCACAGCTAGTGCTACATATTAACGTTTTACAGGACAGACAAACTATTCCGCCAGCAAGGCGGGAGTCATCGGCCTCACCCAGTCCGCTGCTAAGGAACTTGGCAAATACAAGATTAGGTGAGCCAAAATGTATTTGAAATTAGCTTCAAAAGCTAGCATATCAGATACAATTATGCAAAATTTCAGGTTTAATTAAGGTTGATCTGGACGAGGAGTTTAAGGGTAACAAGACCGCGGGTGCGTATCTATCGGTTCTGCAGGTCTTTCCTTCACAGAACTGGTAACCTCTGGAACGCTCTCCCTGCCCACAAGTATAATCAGGCCGGTATGGCATTAGCAAACCCCGCGTATGACCGAATGTCCATGGGCGTCGTTAGACACCTTATGGGCGGCTCAGCGCCACATGTCGCGATTTCTACAAAAAAAAAAAACAGGAGAATGCCATAAAATTTTTAGGGACCCTGTTACTAAGCCTACTCTGTCTGTCCTACCATTAAAGGGTTGTATTTTTTGAACTGTAATGTAGTTGGGGGTACTAGGGTAACCCTTGGACCATGGCGTCCAAGTCCAAATCGCAATTGGCCGGTTTTTTAATGCCGCCAGCTTAGCAATATTATGTTTTTTTTATGGAAACTGACACGGTTGATTACATCACCTACAACATCCGTGATGTCAGCCCATAACACCGGGTGAACTACGTGCCATGTCAGTTCGGTCGTGCCGGCTACACTGAACTGGACGGAAAACACAAACTATTTACATAGCCATTTCGACCGACGTTTCATTCAGTGCGGTGGTACCAACCCGGGCGGGTTGAACCCTACCACCGAGTAAGGCAGGAAGGGAAGGGACCTACAGTTTTACGTGGAATCCGAACCACGGTCAGCCTCCAACGGTCGAGCGGTCACCCATCCAAGTACTGACCGCGCCCAGCGTTGCTTAACAATCAATAGCAACAGTCGACTGTCTGCACCACTGAGCTATCGAGGCTGACGCAACTGTCTGCACCACTGAGCTATCGAGGCTGATAATATGAAATAATTGTTTTTAACAACCACTATTACTCTTATCTCTGACAAAACATGTTTTATTTCAGAGTGAACGTAATTTTACCGGGTTTCATCGGCACTCCGATGCTGACTACAATTCCAGATAAAGTTATGACGGGTTATATGAAGGCGGTGCCCCTGGGCAGACTCGGAGACCCCACAGGTGATACAAATCTTCTAAACAATTAATGCTTTCTGTACATTGGGATGGCTCTGCCAAATACCATCCGTTTAACTTTGAACTCGGTCCAGCGTCGAGCCATGCGACTAGTGAGTGGGTGACCCCGACGTGTCCCGCGATTTAGAACCACTGCAACTTCGTAGGGATGTTGGCGCCTTAAGTCTGCTTATTCCATGGGGAATGCTCATAGGAGCTGTTTGACGCGATCCTGCCGTCCCCTTTCCACCTCCGCATCACGCGCACTGCAGTGCAGGGCTACTCCAACGGTCGCCGTCGTCTCTTCGGCTGACGTGCCCAGCCCACGCTATTTGAGCGAATAATAATAATGCCCCATTCTAGATAAGTTTTGGGATGTGGGAAAAGTGCATGCAGATGTGATTAATTTACTAACATGTCTCAAAAGTTTATGGCTCACCCCCAAGTCTGATTTCCTCTATGAACCGAGTTATATTCTTGGGGTTGAGTGCCTGTATTTGGCATGGATTAAAAATATAACCCCCAAGAATATGGCTTCTAGTGTGAATGACCACTTAACATATTCACAATTCAGTCGAATTCATATAGGTAATTTATGTTTAAACTATTTCAGAGGTGGGTGAGGTGATCGCATTCCTGTCTTCTGACAAGAGTTCGTACGTGACGGGGGCTGCCATCAATGTCACCGGAGGCTACTGACACAGTTTCTATGCGACCATAATTCTTCTGACAATAAAATGTTACACTGTTTATAGTTACAAATGGAAATATATTTTTATGGCTGATTTCAGCACAAACAAATAACTGTCGGACGAAACTTAACCTGTGGTGATAATTTCTTAAAAGATATAACAATAATAATAGTCTAGAACTCGTCTAGTCTATCTCGCTTTCAAATATTTGGTTTCTTAGGAATCTTTCGAGCACTTTCAAATAAATATTGTTGAAGAAAAACTGTTTCATTTATTTAAAAAAAAGTCTTTATGAGTGGTCGCGCACTATGTAGGTCAAGACCCAGACCACTAGCCGCAAGTCCAGACGTTACACACAACTAATATTACCATCGCGTACTACACGCAACGACCTAACTGGACGGGTAACAGTCGTCGAGGCAAAATAATGCAATTTGTTCAGAGTTTGTTATACCCAGTTAATTGTATGTTTTGTTTTATTTATGTTATCTCTGTGGCTTTTCTTAATAATAAATAAATGCAACTGTTAGGCGATGCGCGCGCGAAGATTAAGACTTTAAAAGAGCTGCAGCGACGACGTCGCCGTGCAGTCCGGCGGATACGGAGCTCTCCGGGATGGGGGTGGTGATGGCCTACGTGTCTAGTACCACCACCAATCGCTCGAAGCTAGTCTCGCATCGTCTCGGAGAGCTCCGTAGCCACGGCTTGCATCTGCGCGTCCTAGTCATAGCAGACTAGCTGACGAGGGCTCGATGCGAGCCGAAACGTAACGCATGCTGGAGAACTACACAGAGTGGCCACTCGCTAGGCCCAACCACGATTGACACCGTCCTTTACTGCCAATGGGCCCGGATATGTTTGGTGAAGCCATAAAATTAAAAAAATATTTACATACATAAGTATATCCTGCACAAACATATCCCGCCAAAAACACAAGTATATCCTATACACAGCGCATAAATAAAACGATTAGGTAAACAGGCGCATAAAACACATGCCAAAATCAAACCGAACAAAAGAAACAGCTTGCGCCGCTAGACTCAATCCAGCGTCGTGCCGTGCGACTGGTGGGTGACCCCGTGGTGTCCCGCGACTTAGAACCACTGCAACTCCGTAGGGACGTCGGCTCCCTGAGTGTGTTCTATCGTTTATTTCATGGGGAGTGTTCGGAGGAGCTGTTTAACGCGATTCCGTCGTCCCCATTCCACCTCCGCACTACGCGTACTGGGCAGGGGATGCACCCCTATTCAATCGACCTACCACGCATTCTCATTACCAACCGGTTCTGTAGGTCTTTTATTCACAGAACCGGGAAAATGTGGAACGCACTCCCTGCCCATCTATTTCCTCCCAAGTACAGCCTGGGGTTTTTCAAAAGGGGCGTGAAAAGGCTCCTGTCAGGCCTGCATGACATTCGCAATCCCCGTGCATCACAGAATGTCCATGGGCATCGTTAGGCACCTACTTGTAGGTGTAACGATGCCACATGTAGCGCTATCGATAAAAAAAAAAAAAAAAAAAAGAAAACAGACGCAAGTCTAGTGTTTTGTTTCGAATGTCGCTAAAATAGGTTCAGATACTCTCGAAGCATCTCAAAAATCTAAATTTATGTGAAACTTGTTTTTGTTTGAGTACCTTAACGTGATTGTTCTTTTGTGCACAATAAATGATTTGATTTGATTTGATCGCAAGCTCAGTTCGACACCTCCCTCCCATATTGTGTCTTTTATGTAATCTGGATTGCTATTTTGCCTCGACTACAACTGCTCTTAAAGGTTGACTGGAAGAAATCACTTGCAGTTATAAGTCCGCCTTTCATATATTCCTGTATTTCTTATTAATTGTCGTGTACTGTTCCACTTTCAATGTGCAATAAAGAGTTTCTATTCTATACAAGCACCTGCGACAGCCGCAACGTTAGTTCACTTCACTTCCTTCTTCTTCTTTGTCTTATTCTTCTTAAGCTCCGTTTTCTTCTTCTGCCTCTTGTCGCGGATGTGCGTCCTGTACTCGGTCTTCCGTTTCTCCTCTATGATCTGCTTGTACTTCCTCTTGTTGTACTTGTGGAACTGCGCGTCCTCCAGAAGTTCGTCCACCATTGTGCGCTTGCGCTGTTTGTTTGTCATCCGTTCTGACTGGTGCTCGAGGGCGCTGTCTAGAACGCGACCGACCTGAAATTATATTAGATTGAATGAATAGCAGCCTCGGTAGCTCAGTGGTGCGGTCGGTCGACTGTTGTTAAGCAACCCTGAGCGCGGTCAGTACTTGGATGGGTGACCGCTCGACCGTTGGAGGCTGACCGCGGTTCGGATTCCACGTAAAACTGTAGGTCCCTTCCCTTCTTACCTTACTAGGTGGTCGGGTTTATCCCGCCC
The DNA here is from genome assembly GCA_946902875.1 of Nematopogon swammerdamellus. Taxonomy (NCBI): domain Eukaryota; kingdom Metazoa; phylum Arthropoda; class Insecta; order Lepidoptera; family Adelidae; genus Nematopogon; species Nematopogon swammerdamellus. Next base: position 3,639,402 of record OX336336.1, on the reverse strand, counting down.
GGGTTGGTAACAACGCACTGAATGAAACGTCGGTCGAAACGGCTATGTAAATAGCTCGTGTTTTCCATCCAGTTCAGTGTAGCCAACGTGAAATGAAGGGAAGCACTGACATGGCACCTAGTTCACCCGATGTTATGAGCTAACATCACGGATGTTTTAGGTGGTGTAGCCAACCGTGTCAGTTTCCTTAAAAAAAAAAACTAACCATGCTGTGTGAAGTGCTCATTCACAGTAGGTGTATTCTTGGGGGTTATATGTTTAACCCATGCCAAATACAGGCACTCACTCAACCCGAAGAACATTACTCTGTTCATAGCGGAAATCGCATTTGGTGGTAAGTTATACATTTTTGAAAGATCACAATTATAGATCTTCCTAGGTCGCAGTGACACCAGGGCTCAGGGGCCCTAACGTAAAAGTATGAACTTTAAATCATAATCATACTTATGCTGGTTGCATATAAAAAAAGTTATTAAATTAATTAAAATTGAAAGCACTCACCTGGAAATATTTTGGAGTCACTTCCATATCGTTCCTCTTCTTGAATGTTTTGGGGTCGAGTGCGGATCTCATCTTGAGGAGCTGCAGGTCGCGTTTCACCTCGTCGGTGATTTCCGGCGCTGCCATGTCAAACCACTCAGGGCCCTTTGTTTTCTCGCGCTCTCTCTGCAATTAAAAAAGGAGCTTTTTAGAAAAGAGCGCTAGTTATTGATATGTCACATGATGCAATTAAAAAAAAAAATTTTTATTTTTAATTTGACCCTCAAATTCGAATTTACGCTATAGTCTGTGATAGGGTCATTTACTAAATAATTTTTTTTTTCATCCAGTAGATTCGGAGAATATAAGCTGTGACAGACGAATAGACAGACAGACACCAGAGTGATACTATAAGGGTTCCGTTTTTACCTCTTTATACATGAGTTTATATATTGGTATATGAAGTATCAAAATTTGACGATGGCACTATACACCAGATATAGGTAATGTTAATAGGCAGAGTGGTCAGATTCTTGAGTATTCATGTTTATGCTGTAAATATTAATGTTCTTGTGAGCGGAAGTATGGGTTAATTATTTGTAAGTTACTATAATATAATTCTTATAAGGTACTAACAAAACATTGTGACTTGCGAAGTTTGTTTGTCAGTTCTTCTTCGAATTGAATTTAGAACTGGCGGAATTTTCGACATGTCCAAGCATAGGTTACCTACCTATGGATGAAATTATACAATAAACAATATGGAGGAAGTGGCGGGTGGCCTAGTGGTTTCGGCATCGGCTTCTCATGCGAGAGGTCCGAGGTTCGGTCGGCGTGTACCAATGAGTTTTTTCGGATGAAGAAATTTACGTGCATACCTACACCTGCTGCTTCACCGTTCAGAACCGGTGTAAAACTGTAGGTCTCTTCCCTTGCCCCTTGCTGGGTGGTAGGCTCAAATTGTAGCCGACTGGGTTGGTACCACCGTACTGGATGTAAGATGGCCGCATAGCAGCCTCGATTGTGTTCTCCTCTAGTCCAGTATAGCCAGCAATCCAGGGCAGTCTCCGGTATGTCACCTACCTTCACGGAGGTGATATTGGCTGGTCGGAGCATGTGCTTTGGCCCCTCCGACTCAGCCACTCATACCGGATTACATAAAGAAAAAAGCTAGTTAAAATGAAGAGCATTTTACCTTTCTCTCTGCCCGTAGTTTCTTCTCGCTCTTGTCGTACTGCGGTAGGCTGTGCTGCTTCTCAATTCCCGGCTTCAGCACCGAGCCCTCCATCTCTTTAGCAACATCGACAGCGCCGAGAGATGTCTTCAGTTTCCCCGTGTCTAAGTCCAAGTGATCAAAGTGGAATCGTCTATCCTTTTTCCCATGTTTTTTCTCCGTTTTTACGACCGGAAGCCCCGGAATTCGCGTCCAACCCATCTCGGTGTAGAATTCGTCAAATTGATTGTCTATCTTCAAGGTGGACAGTTTCTTTTGGACTTCGTCTTCGATTCTGGCCAGTCGGTCGAGCTCTAGTCGTTTTGTTTTGCAAATCTCGAGTATGGATTCAACTCTGAGTTTATGATCTGAAATTATAAAAGTTTAAGTAGTATTTATCTTTAGATATACAATAAGGTATGTATGACACTCGCAACAACATAGGTTGATATTTCTCAATCATCGGCGAAGGTCAAGTGGCAATGGGCGGCACATCTGCCGCTGAGACGACGACCGTTGTAGTAAATGGGTATTGTCGTTGCGGCCATGGACCGGTAGGGGTTGTGTCGGCAGGCCGTCCGCCACAAGGTCAGACGACCTAAAACAGTCTGTCAATGGACTCGGATAGGTATACCTATCCAACTTACATTTGCTTATATAGTGCTAGGAAATATAATAAAGACTACTCTACTACAATTTACTATAGTAGAGCCTCGATAATCCGTACTCAGGCTAATCCGAACGCCTCTATAATCCGAACACCGCCAAGTGGCCCCCTCTCGCCCGCCGCTGGGAGGCCGCGGTGAACTTAGGTTTTTTTGTTAGTTACGATTGAGCTATTGCGACGTGTACTCTGCGCTTCACTCGCGCGCCATGTGTACGCTGCACTCGCGCGCCGTTTTTTGGTTATTTCGACGTGTCCACTGTCCATGTTACTCTGTGCTGTACTCGCGCGCCGGTGTTGTTTTTGTTGGTTATTATAAATATGGTAATTGTCTTTTGTGTATTTTATGATTCAGAAGGTCACTCAATATATTTTTTCATAGTATACAGCTGTTTTATTGAATTTGTCTATCTAACATACTATAATCCGAACGCTTCGTGAGTCCGAACAGGGGTAGTTTTTTGCTAGTTCTGATTATCAAGGCTCTACTGTACTTAACCCTTTGAGTCCCTTTGACTCAAAATAGTACTACTCCCCTTGGCTCCCAGGCCCTTTTAGCGGCGCTCAAAAACGCAAAATTTTGGCGCGCGCGCTCCCGCACAAATTCGAATATCCCGCCTCAATCGATCGATCCATCAATACTCGTTATTCAGTCTTGTTTGCACTGAAATTACGCGTTCAGTGATACCAAACTCTTCAGGATTCACTTATTTAGAAGCACAGACCGATTTTTTGAACTCCAGGCAAAACAAAACACACTCGACATTTTTTTTTTCTGACCAAAACTACAATTTCATCTTACATGTCGCATACCGAAATAAGCGCATTGAAACGAACTATCGAATACCGAACTACGTTTACGGGTACAATCTTTGTCTATTCGAGGGTCAGTGGAAATGTCAGCTGCCAAAAGTGACATTTTATTTTCTGTCAACTTCATTATTTATTTTCTGTGTGAAGGTTATTGTGTGCCCAGTCGTGTCTGAGAATAGTTATTAGTAAGTTTAACCAAGAAATGATACCAGTATTGAGTGTTTTGGTAGAAAATTGGTAGAAGTAGATAATGAATTAAAACTAGCGGCGCGCAAAAGGCGCGCAAAAGGCGCAATAAGTGGAGCGCGCGCTCCACTTGGGGGCCATGGGTCGTCGACGAAAACTGGAGCGTGCGCTCCACTTGGGAATAGAAGGGTTGTTAGACTTAAGTCGACTTAAATAATGAACACTGAAGTGTAGGATAGAAGAGGTTTTGACAGCGCGGGAGTGTCAGTCAGGCATAACCTACAAGGAGATAGCGTGAGGAGTCTGGACTGGGAACTAAATAAAATTATAACTAAAACACGACGTTAGTAGCTTTCATTGTGCACATCAAACCAAACACTTAATAAAATATTACTTACTAATCTATAAAAAGTAATGTTTTTCTCAATGTTTTTTTTTTGTTTATGTTCTATCGTAAAAACGGTAATACATACAAGCGTCAAACTTGGTGTGATTATAGTGCAAACTCTAACGTAAAACAGCAAATAATAAAAACCGGCCAGTTACGTGGTGGTACGGAACGGAGTTATACTCGCACTTGGCCGTTTACTTTGACAGCCTGCACGGTTGGCTGTGCCCACAAGTTCAATGGAAGATCAGACACAGCCAATAACACCACTCCTCGCGAAACGACGCTCAGAGTGGCGCCATGCCAGCTGTAAGGCGGACAAAAAGTTTGAAGTATTACGAAAATAAACAAATTTCTAACCTGTACTGAAAACCTTTTCATGTTCATCGAGGAGTTCGGTTTTGATTTGTAGCTCTTCGTCGCCGACTGTGTCTACTATGAAGTCTACAGTGCTCATTTTTAGTAATATCCAACACTACGAACTAAATAACAACAAACATTCATTTTATTGAAGTTACACGTGTGTGCAAGCAATGCAATCGGCAGTCAATCAAACACAGAATATGACCAAAGAATTGACACTGACAGTCTCACTGTCACAGTGACTGCTGTCTGCTTCATTTTTTTTGTTGGATTTGTCTTTTTCCAGGATAAGCAAATAATATTTATCCACCATATAGCCTCGTTTATTATAATTTTTCTCGTCCGTTGTAAATTCTTTTCGTTTTTTATGAAAACCGACACGCAAGAACATTTAATAGGTAAGGACGTCGGACCTTCCCCGCGCCAGCGTAACACGCTGTTTGTATAAACGTACAAATTCTATTCGTTACCAACCAATCGGAGCGCGATACCGTCCGATACCGTCCGATACCACCCAATCAGAGCGCGCGCCGTCCCCTCCGCTACCCGCGGAGCTCGGCGTCGCTGTTTTTCATATACCTAAGCATAGGACAGTCTGACGTCCATACCTATTTAAATGTTCTTCCCGACACGATTGGCTACACCATCTACAACATCCGTGATGTCAGTCCATAACACCAGGTGAACTAGGCGCCCTGTCAGTGCTTCCCTTATTTCATGTCAGCTACACTGAACTGGATGTAAAGCACGAACTATTTACATAGGCGTTTCGACCAACGCTTCATTCAGTGCTGTGGTACCAACCTGGCCGGGATAAACCCTACCACCTAGTAAGGTAAGAAGGAAAGGAACCTACAGTTTTACGTTGAATTCGAACCACGGTCAGCCTCCAACGGTCGAGCGGTCACCCATCCAAGTACTGACCGCGCTCAGGGTTGCTTAACAGCAGTCTACCGACGGCACCACGGAGCTACCGAGGCTGACAAAAGGCTTTTCGTAATCGCGAGAAACGCAAAAATAATATTGATTAGCGGTGCGCCAAACACACGTTCATCTTTGAACTTGACACCACAGCTAGGGCTGCCACCTTTAAAAAATTGCAGACCCGGAGTATTCAGGAAATTCAAAATTTTGGTGAGTATTTCATTAGCGGGAAATAGATCGAACATTGCTGGTATGTTGTAACATTGTTTGTATGGTTCTTCGGCAAGTGATAAATAAGTGATGTTTTGGTAAATAAAATAACCGCTAAAAAAACCGCTACGCGACGCATCTTCTATATATTAACCCTAACCTAATGTTGAGGCGGTGCATGTCGAAAGTTCATGTTTAAGGGCGAAATTTAATTGGATATTAAACAATTATATTATATATTATATTTTGATGTTCTGTGTCTAATAAGTTAATAAAAACGGACGGAGCAATTTTTCACATGAGTTATTGCCGAAAATCTGTAAAGGTGTGATCCACAGAGCATCAAATGCGCGAGCCCACCCCTCCTAGAGGCGCCCTGAGCGCGATTTCTCTACAACGCCGTTGAAGCCTGTGGGCGTGGCCTATGACTTACATATGTGTGTTGTGCGTGTGCATTTGTTTTGTGCGTGTGCCTAACTTGCTCCTCTTTGTGTGTAGTGTCGATACTAGCACACACACACACATACGAAGCGCTAGCAGCACTGCGTGTAGTTTTTGGGTTTCAAATATCATCGCTTAAGGCGCCTCTAGTAGGGGGCGCGCGCGGTAGATATTTGATCCTCTGTGGTGTGATCGATAAGGAAAATTTCCTAGATAATTGTGAAAAGTGATATATTTAAATAAATTAAGACATTTAAAAAATAAAAAATTGACAGAGCAATTTTTCTGAAGAAGTTGTGATATAAAATAGGTATTTTAACATTTCTGCCTATTCGAAATCGAAATTTTCCTAGATAATGTTATATATATAATCATATTAATATATAATATCATATAGGTACCGAAGGAATTTCGGACGGAGCAATTTTTCACCAGCAGTTATAAACGATTTTCATGTTTAAAGAGTTTTTTTCACCAGCAGTTATAAACGATTTTCATGTTAAAAGGAAGTTAGGTATAAATACCTAACTTCCAAACATAAAAAATCCTAGATAATTTGAAAAACGTATGCTTTACACCCTACTTTATCACATCACACTGCAAAGTTTCAGCGACAGAGGAATTACTTCGAGTGGAAATGCTTCATTGATTGGACTACCGGGCGAAGGAGTAGGTAGGAGTGAAGGTTTAGAGGGATTAAAAAAGTCTTTCAGGTGTCGTATCGGAAAAGTTTCCGCTACGAGAAAATACTGATGCTTTAGTAAAATTTATATTCAAAAGTCGGAAAAATAAGAAAAGTAATTATCAGCACTGTGCGAGCTGAATTGCACTTTATTGCGTCGTAGCAAGAGTAGCTATTTATTTAAGTGTGTATTTGTAGAGTGATTCTGTCCCAATATTTGGGGACAGGCGCCAGTATAGAATTTTGGTTTTTATCATTTGATATTTTATTCGCGTGGAATATACTCAGTGGGGTCAAAAGTTCTGTCACAACCTTATTATTAACCGACTTAAAAAAAAAGGAGGTTCTATGTTCGGCTGTATGTATTTTTTTTTATGTATGTTCAGCAATATCTTCCCCAATTGTGAACTGATTTCGATGAATCTTTTTGTGTTCCGTTCAGTCTAGCTCCAAGGTGGTCCCATTTTTTTTTGGTCAAAATTGGATTGGAAAGCGAGGCGGAATCGCGAGGCCGAAGGCCGAGCGATTCCGCCGAGTACATTAATAGCAAATAAAAATTACTAAAAAAACTGTGAAATAGAAAACTATTTAAAAAATATAAAAACCGCCTTCAAAAATGTATGAAATAAAAAAAATAAAAATCGAACCCTAGAGTTGAAGGCGGTGGTGCTAAAGCAAGCAAAAATAACCGACCGCTAGGGTTCAACTCTAGGGTTCGATTTTAATTTTTTTATTTCATACATTTTTGAAGGCGGTTTTTATATTTTTTTAATTTTCAAATTTCGAATACTGGCCAGAAATGTTTTGATTGATTTTAAATTAGGAACGCTTTGCGTCTTTAAAAATAAAAAATTATAACATAGAGTGCACGCAAAAAGAAGACAGAATCGCGGTTATTGCCATTATTCGCCATACTTACGATGGCAGTGCTGTGAAGAGCGAACTCGAACTTTAACTTTATTATAAACCTAAAAATTTTAATGCGTTTTTTACCTAAATGAAGTGAATTGTGGACTTGCTTAATCTATAAGATATCTACGCATTGCTTAGTGCTCCTTTACTTAATCATTGCATTAGATTGTTATTTTTCACCACCAATCTAGCATTATAATTACATATCTCTCTTTCTTGCAATGCAACTCAAATGTTCTCCGTCTATACTGTGGTTTAAACCATACTATATCAATATTGCTTGAATCTGTTATTGTCTTTAATATTGTACAAGTTTTTACTACTTAATTGATTGTAACTGTAAAGATGTTGATTCTATAATAAATAAATAAATAAATAAATAAATAAATTGCGTTGCACTACTGCGGCACCCAAGCGGCACCGATGCGGTTACGCGAAAACTGAGATTTTCAAACTTAAAAAAAAATTTAAAATAACACTGAGGTGTGTTTATCGTTTAATCAAACTATTCAGTGAAGATTCGAGGTTCCAAGATGGCAAGAGAAGCGGCTGGCCTCGTACGGTTAGGATTAGGACACTGGCGGTCATCAAGGCAGTGAGGGCGTGAATCCAATGAAATCCCGCGCGCAAGCAAACATTCAAAAAAGTAAATGAACACTTTGGACTACGAGCTTATTGAAAGATAATAGGACATTTTGTTTATGAGCGTCTGAAAAAAATAAAGATAGTGAGATCTCGGCCTTTGTTAAGGCGGTACGTGGTGGGGAAAAAGTACCGCGAAATCCTTTTTTGAAACTTTTTTTTTATGTTGAACAAAGTCACAACAAACAAAATGATGAAGTTTATGCCCACAACAATGAAGAAGTGAGCAGGCGTATCCCGAGAGTCCAGCGTGCGTGGGCATCATCCCTCATCAATCATCATTCATGGTTTGGCTTGGATTATCATATTCAGGCCTAACTGAGGTGTTTTTCTGTGAGAAAGGTGTAAAAAGCAGCTCGGCAGAAGTTACGACCGATAAGAGTTCGCCAGGGACCAAAACGCACGACTCCCGGTAGGACAGCGTGCGAGTTTTTGGCTTACTCCTCGGTCGTGCTTAAACTTGGCCAAATCAAGCACACGCTTGCTGGACTTGACATAAGCATTATAGGCACGCCTCGACTCCACGGACCGATCGCACAGCCACCGCTTGAAGGCCTGGTTTTTCGCCTCGACAGCCAAGCGGCATTGACTGTTGAACCAGGGCTTCTGCGTGCCACCGATGGGAACCACAGAACTTGGAATAAAGTATTCCATGCCCTGTAGTATCACCTCGGCGACAGCTTCGGCGCTCTGAGACGGGTCCGCGGACCGAAAGCATGTCTCCTGCCAAGGATAACCTCCGAAAAAAGTGCGGAGGTCGTCTCATTGTGCGGACTTGTAGTGCCAGACAGTGCGAGTACTACTCTCGCGTGTATCTGCATAGTACGCAGTTGGCACTGTTGTGGATACGAGGCAGTGATCTGAATTCCCCAGTGGGGCTTTCACAACAGCCTTGTACCCCTTTGGCTCCGAAGTCAACACAAGGTCCAGCAAGTTTGCCCTATGCGACGGGTTCCTAGGGACTCTAGTTATACCAGACACAAGCTGTGCCAACCCGTGCGCCAAGTTATATGCATCCTTACCAGCAGCATTCGTGGTGCAGGAGCCAAGCCAATCTCCATGTTTGGCGTTAAAGTCTCCCAACATCACAATTTATGCTGTAGGTAGTTGGCAGAGCACTCTATCGGCCGAGCTGCTGAGATACTCAAATAGTGCGGCACTTTCCTTGGCACCTAAGTTGGGAGAGCGGTATACACCCGTGTAAACTCTTACCACGTGGGGAAGGTTGACGCGGATCCATACGACTTTTAACAGAAACGTCAGACCGACCATACACACATACACCACTCTTGGCTACAAATCTTTCGAAAAGACTGTATCCAGGGATGTCCAGGTTTGTAGTGTGTTGGGCGACCTGAGTCTCTGTTAAAAACAAAAGATGTGGTTTTGCTGTCTGCAGATGTTGGGCGACAGCATTAAAGTTAGCTCGTAGACCGCATATATTACACATGTCTACTTTAAAGTGTTCTTTACTAGTAAGTGCCGTTGTGTATCAAACAAAATACGGTGCTTTCAAACATTGTGGAACCTCTTTCTCATTAAATATTTTAAACTAACATAAACAGTCGTACAATTTATCTAATAAAGTATTTGTGGCAGAACTTATGACCCGACCTATAAAATCAAATGATAAAAAATTGGTTGTCTGTAAAGTCGGTTTACGGACGATAGTTTTACGTGTAACGTCAATATTCTAAATTTGAAATCTTTTCCGACCGGCCAGATGCGCTTAATATATTATGGTACGAGTTGTGTGCTGCCCTGGTACTTTAGAACCAGAGAGATAAATGTGTACAAGCCGACGCTTGGGCCGATTGTGCCTCTCTATCGCTTGTTACGCGCTCTCGCTTGCACACACAGGCTCAGATGGAACGTGACACTTTTTCGTGTGTGCAGCCGGTGTTCATCAATTTATAAGACGCTATTTCTTTTTTTTTTATGGAAACTGACGCGGTGGGCTACATCACCTACAACGTCCGTGATCGTGACGTTATCACGTCAAAATCGTAATTGTGGAAGTAGGGTCGAAAGGAATGCAGAAAACTTATCCTTACATTGGTGAGTGGTACAAACAGTTTTATTATTTTTAAACGGAAGCCGATTTTTTAAAGGAGGCATATACTGTAAGAGCTATTTTATGTCACAAACTGTTTTCGTGGATAAGTTTAAAATCGTCGCAAGCACTCCCCATTCTGGATTAATGTGTGTTAATGTGGATAATTTCAATAAAATAATGATTTACTTACAAACAATTTATTTAATAATTATTATAGTTAGGTACATCATATTTTCAGTTGTTTATGCGAATACTGGCTCCGACAATTTTGTATTATACGGTTCAAAATGAATTTATGGAGAAAAATACATTTTTATTAAGAATTTTGTTTCACGTTTATATAGGCGATAACAGTACAAATAGTGCAGTGGAAACATAATTAAACACGTCAGAATTAATTACTACGACTTAGGATCGAAAAAAATATCTACACTAGTCCTTACTTAAGTTTAAACTTATTATTAGATAGTTAATACCGAAGTATTAGACATAGACGAATACCTTATCTTCGCCCTCACATTACACGAGCATAATATTGATTGTGTTTAACAAAGTTTAAATTTTTATAAATGTAAAGGCATTTTGTATCTCTGAGACGCAGTGACCATCTCATTCCCATTGGAAAACATAAAAATTTTATGACATACCTACTTAATTTTATTTAATTTTTATATGTAGTACTAAACATGTACCCACTTTATATCTCTTCACTAGATAGAATGCAGGAGATTGCGTTATATCTCCCATAGAAGATGCAACTGTACGAAATTTAGATAGAATACGTCATCGACCCGACGGCGAAATTATCAATGCTCAAGCTGGCGTTCCAGGTTCGAATCCTGGCGAGGGCGTATTTTTTCCTCTTCATTTTCGGCTTTGCATCTATCTAATGAAGAAATATTTAATTATTATTATATATAACACATGAACAATTTACTTATGTAATAGTAAAAAATAAAATAAAAATATGTAATAAAATTGTATGGCCTCGTTGCAGGCTAACATGATTGTGTAACTTGCAACATCTTAGCTGTAGTTAGGTATAGTGTCACCAGGATGTTATGATGCGTGGGAAACACGCGAAACTGAACCGATGTGAACTTTCGGTTGAAAGTTTGTCGATAAATTGTATGAATTAATAACCTAAATTATCGACAAACTTTCGATCGAAAGTTTACGTTCCTTAGGAATGCAGACAGTTTCGCATATTTCCCACGCATCATAACTTCCTGGTGGTACTATATCCAGTTGTTGTCTCTCGACTGAACCCCTCTCACACGTCACCAGCAAGTGATTAAACATCTTCAGGTTTGCCACACACGTCGCAGTATGGTGATGGCACTTTCTTCATAAGATGTGCAAACTTGTTCAGGGGAACGTGTCCGGAGTCCGGAGCGCTATTGAAACACTCTCCTCTACTGCCGATGGGCACATGAGAAGCATTACCAGATGCCTTCTGAAATCTGTACCACAATATTAAGACCGGATATACTCATATTCACAAAAGCGACAAAGCATGTAGTAGGTACTTGTTGAACTTACAGTTCCATGGGAAAGTAATATACCGAAGGACCACAACATCAAACTTAACAAGTACTGCAACTTAGTAGACCGGATTGTGAGAAATGGATTCAGGACTGATCTCTTCGCTGTGGAAGTCGGAGCAAGAGAACTATCAGCGAAGTCGCTCTACAGTCTCTTCAAGAATCTAGGGCTGCCAAGATCGACGCTAAGCTCATACATGGAGAGAGCTTCGAAAACGTCACGGAAGCATCCTACTGAATATGGATAGGTAGAGAGAGGTTGGTCGAGAGCGGGACTGGTGTTTCCCCGCGTCCTAGTCAACGCAGACTAGCTGACGAGGGCTTGATGCGAGCCGAAACGTGAAGCATGCGCGGGAAATTTAGAGTGGCCACTCGCTAGTCCCGACCTCGATTAATACCCTCCTCTACTGCCGATGGATATGTTCGGTGAAGCCATCGTAAGGTTAGATCCACACCTTCCCATGTGCTTAGTAAGAATTTTCAATAGTTCTTTTAAGGATCTGCCAACACAGCGTACGCCATTTCGTAATTTAATTACAAAATAATTATATAATTGAATTGTAAGTGAAGACGAAAACGAAGTCAAGTCTAAACGAAGCTACCGTGCCGTCTAAGTCGACCGTGTTTACATTCGAAATCGGGCAGGCTATGACCAACAAAAATGACAGAACACACATAGAACTTTACCAACCTAATCGACTTGCGCCATTTTCGGCCGGTATTTGCCGTTGACGCGCGATGGGTTAACTGTGACAAGGTTGTACGTATGGATGGATGTGTTTATAATTAAGTTTTCTATTAAAACACGATTGTTGATTATCGGTTGCGTGCGTGCGACACGATCGACTTAGAGCAACAGGCGGGCGGGCACACAGGTTCAGTTTCTGCCGGGCCTCTGTGACTTGAAGCTGTGCTCCTGCTGCGGTATGTTGTCCTGGTAGTCGTTGCCCTGTCGTATGTGCGGCCGCTGCTGGTTACCCTGAAATAAATACATCACCTTTGTTAGTTATACAAATTTTATACACACACTAGCTGTGCCCGCGGCTCCGCCCGCTCTCATATTTGACTTCTCTGCTAACCTCATAAGCCATTTAGCGTGATGGTAAGTAGCCTATAGTTGATGGGAACAATCAAGCTATCCGTAGATTTATTTTTATTAAAATCGGTTCAGTGGTTCTCGAGTTATAAGCGGACAGACATACATACATACAGACAGACAGAAAGCAGAAGTTGGATTTTATTAAAGGTAAAAGGATGCAGGGGGCTAACGAATATAACATATTTTTTTTTAATTTTTACCTAGCTGAAACTATAGGGGGCAACACTTACGGCGAACTTCTTACACCAAAAAAAAATTATGAAATAAAAAAATAAAAATCGAACCCTAGAGTTGAAGGCGGTGGTTATTTTTGCTTGCTTTAGCACCACCGCCTTTAACTCTAGGGTTCGATTTTTATTTTTTTATTTCATACATTTTTGAAGACGGTTTTTATATTTTTTTAAATAGTTTTTTATTTCACAGTTTTTTTAGTAATTTTTATTTGCTATTAATGTACTCGGCGGAATCGCTCGGCCTTCGGCCTCGCGATTCCGCCTCGCTTTCCAATCCGATCTTGACCAAAAAAAAATGGGACCACCTTGGAGCTAGACTGAACCGAAAACAAAAAGAATCATCGAAATCGGTTCACAATTGGGAAAGATATACATAAAAAAAAAAAAAAATACATGCACATGCACCATGCGCGGGTATCGGGTAGCTGTGCATGGTGTGCGAGAAATATTTGTGTAAGAACTGTTTCGCACCGTGGCATCTTTCATAAGTTGTATTTCTTCACTATTTCTCAACGTAAATTGTATATTTTTGTAGTATTTTTTTTTAGGGAAAAACTTAGAATTTTTTGTTTGTGGAGTAAAATTTAAATTATTTCAGTTTGATTTTAAACCTGAAAGATGAAAGAATTTTTGCTTTTTCTAATAAAAATAATTTCTATGTCATTTACTAACAAATTGTTTTATTTATTCATTAATATGTTAGAAACTTCTAAAAAATATATGCAGTCATTGTTAGAATACCACAGGTCTTATATGACCGATAGGACAATATGTCCCATGCTCAAAATTGCTGCTTTCAGCAGTAAAAAAGGGTGCAGTGCTTTCCTTATTAGTTTTTGTCTTTCAATAGAGTGAAATTAAAAGGTCGGGGAAAAAGTCTTTTCGCATATAGTATGTATAAACTTGTAATACAATTTCTTTGGCTGTACTATTTGTATCTGGGTAGTTTTGATGACATTACAAAGGTTACATTTTCAAAAAAGGAACAGATTAGTAAAATGTTCTTTCCCGCTATTTTTCATTTATTTTTCATTCTGTCAAAGTGAGTGAACCTAATGAAGAAATTCGATACATTTTTAAATTATAATAAAAAAAAAAGAAAAAATGCAACGCATGCCGCGAAAAAAAATTGTGACGTTCACGGACCTAATGCAGTGTCAGTAAGAGTAGCACAAAGTTGGTTTAAGCGTTTTCAATCTGGGAATTTTGATGTCAAAGATGCACCTCGCTCTGGTCGCCCTGTTACGGATAAAATGGACGCCATTTTTTAAAAAGTTGAGCTAGATCGGCATTTGAGTAGTTACGACGTAGCTGAAAACTGTAAATTGACCACAAAACAGTTTTGACCCATTTGAAGAAAGCTGGGTACACAAAAAAGCTCGATATTTGGGCGCCACACGAGCTCACTGAAAGAAAGCTAATGAACAGTGTACTCATTTGCGATTCTTTATTGAGACGTAATGAAACCGAACCGTTTTGAAGAGATTGATAACTGGTGATGAAAAGTGGATCACGTACGACAAGAATGTGCGAAAAAGGACGTGGTCAAAAGTCGGCCAGGCTTCACAGACTGTGGCAAAGCCCGGGTTAACTCGCAATAAGGTGATGCTGTGTGTATGGTGGGATTGGAAGGGCATTGTTCATTATGAGCTTTTACCGCTGGGCAGAACCATCGATTCAGATCTCTACTGTCAACAACTGATGAGATTAAAGCAAGAAGTTGAGAGAAAGCGGCCGGAATTGATCAATAGAAAGGTGTGGTTTTTCATCACGATAACGCAAGACCACACACATCTTTAGCCACTCAGCAAAAATTAAGAGAGTTTGGCTGGGAGGTGTTAATGCATCCGCCATATAGCCCTGACCTTGAACCTTCAGATTTCCACCTGTTTCGGTCTCTTCAGAATTCTTTAGGTAGTTTCAGGTTAACATCATGAAAGGACTGCGAAAACTACTTGTCGCGTATTTTTAATCAGAAGTCCCAAAATTTCTACAGCAACGGGATCACTACCTAAAAGATGGCAGAAAGTCAACGAACAAAATGGCACATATATACTATAAATTAAAAGTAATTACACTTTGAAAAAAAAATGTCTTGAGTTTTCATATAAATTGCGAAGAAACTTTTTCCCCGACCTAATATAACGAAATTATAAAGTTTCAGTTGCAGTCCTGACACTGCACCCCCCTGCCGGTCTGATAGGGTTAAGTGTGCCTGACTGAACGACCTAACAGAAGGACTGATATTGCATGTAGGTACTTGAAGATTGGTGTGTTGACATCGCGTTGTCCAGAAAGTACCTGGATGTCGCGTTTAGGAATGACAACAACACGTTCATACACCATGTGAACTTTCTAATATAATTTAATAATTCTTCCGTGTTTGTTTATCGTCTCAACTGGAATTTGTCCACATGAAAATGTCCCCACACGGTCAGAAAAAAATCCTTTTTAGATCCATCCCCTGTCGGACCCGCCTCAGCCGTGTGTTGTTGGGTATTGTGATAAAAGTTATCAAACTTAAGACGGAGTAGAGAGAGAGAGACAAATATTTACATAGACGCAACCAATTTCGCGATGGAGAATGACGGACGAGAAGAATCTTGAAAAACACGTCTGTGTGGGCAAACTCTAATCTCTTTGACAAACAGTGAATTCTATTTCTCGCGCTTTAGATTAGGTTTATAGTAAAGGTTGTTGTAGTCTGAAGGTATGTAATGGAACAAAGACAAAGATGCAAACTAACTTTTGGGATGTGGGAGAAGTACTAATAAAGCCTGGGGTTTTTCAAAAGGGGCGTGAAAGGCTCCTGTCAGGCCGGCATGACATTCGCAATCACCGTGCATCACGTAGATTGCGTCCTACACTGGTGGCCGTGGACAGGAAAACGGAGTGTGGGAAGACCACCCGCCAGGTGGGACGACGACATCAAGTACGTCGGCGGAAAGCAGTGGTTCCGTACCGTTGAAGGCCGGGAGGACTGGAGGAAAATTGGAGAGGCGTATGTCCAGCAGTGGACGCTTACACGCTGACTGACAAAACTGTGACAGACGGACAGACAGACACAAGATTGATCCTATAAGGATTTAGTTTTTAGAGTTCCGTATCGGTACGGGACCCTATTACTAAGCCTACGCCGTCTGTCTGTCTGTCTGTCTGTCCGTCCGTCCGTCCGTCTGTCTGTCCGTCCGTCCGTCTGTCCGAGGGTTGTATCTGCATGTTCAGTGGTTGTATGTCTTGAACCGTAATAGGTAGCCCGTTGAAATTTTTACAGAATATGTGTTATTATGACCGATATAACAAATTATAAAAATAAGAAAAAGTAAAAAAATTACGGGGGTTCCCATAGAAGAAACCAAAAAGTGTATGCGCGCGCGCCATCTACCGAATAGATTATGAAGCATTTTAACTAATCATGACATTTAACTAATATGAAGCATTTCATAACACGCCATCTAGATGGCGTGAGTGGCGCTAGTTTTCTGGTCAGGCTATACAAGGTTGCATAGTAGTTAGAAGTTGTAGATTTCCAAAGGGGTGTGAAAAGGCTCCTTCAGGCCGGCAGGGCATTCGCAATCACCGTGCATCACAGAATGTCCATGGACATCGTTAGACACCTACTAGGTAGGTGAAACGATGCCACACGTCGCGCATTCCATAAAATAAAATAAAAAATGTAATCCGGTATGGGTGGCTGAATCAGAGGGCCCAGAGGCCATGGTTCGACGGAATATACCTGTCTGGGATCGTTGGTGTTGTCCTCCTGCGGTGGTGGCGTGGTGGTGGGTATGTCGCAATCCTCTGTAGGTGGCACTACGCAGCGCAGTGACCGTCTGAAAAAACAAAACAATTTCGCAATTAAAATTTTACCGAATCTGCCAGAGCGAAGCCTGCATATTGGCTATAAATGGAATTAGAAATTGTATTATTATCTTTCTAAAGTCTGCGTCGTTCGTCTTCAACCAACATGGGTGGCTGTGAGCCGAGAGACCAATGGTGCAGCCATTGGTCCCTCGGCAGAGAGAGCCAAAATCCCCCGTATCCTCGCGAAATCACGTTCAGTTAGGCGACATGTCAGCATGATCCTCATTCGTTTTTGTGGCGGTAATCTTGAAAAAATTACATGTAGGTATACTTTTATATGTGCTTCTAGCGCATATGTGCAAAGGATAAACGTGAAGCGCGCTGGTGGTTGTCACTGGGTTTTCCCCCATATTTCCCCTCAAGTATACCCTTCGGTCCTTCAAGAGAGGCCTGAATAGACACCTGTCAGGCCAGCATCGCATTCGCAACTCCCGCGTACGACCGAATCTCCACGGGCGTCGATAGACACCGATATCCGACTGCCCGGTTTTGTGTAGTCGCCGGATGGGTCTTTAAGGCGTGGTAGCGTTCACGTTTGCAGGTTGTACGATTTGGCAGCATGAAGCCGTCGAAAGTGCATACTTTATGTCGCCAACTTTCTGGAATACTCCCTTGTTGCGAAGCGTAA
Source organism: Nematopogon swammerdamellus (assembly GCA_946902875.1). Classification (NCBI taxonomy): domain Eukaryota; kingdom Metazoa; phylum Arthropoda; class Insecta; order Lepidoptera; family Adelidae; genus Nematopogon; species Nematopogon swammerdamellus. The sequence goes on along the minus strand of OX336336.1, from coordinate 3,622,060 downwards.
GACGCTCATCGAGTTCAAGTCAAATGATTTATTTTGTAGACGGAAGAAAATGCGAGACCTGTCAAACACGAGCATGGCGGGGCAGCGCTGGAGTCGCGGGTAGCCGCCCTGGCACTGCCAGTAGCGGTTGCAGGACTTGCCAAGGGGCACGTTGCCGTTCGGGTCATCGTTGCACAGAGCTGGAACAATGGATACAATGTTAACATAACATCAAACATAACTTTCCTGTGTCGTACCGTGTGGGGCCGGTACTTAAAAGAATAGCCCCGCTGCATATCTCCCCGTGTATGTCGTAAAAGGCGACTAAGGGATATGACTCCCTTCTTATAATACTAGGTGTTAGGGCTTAACCCGCCCGGGTTGGTACCACCGCACTGAATGAAAGGTCGGTCGAATGAATGAATAAATAATTTCGAATTTGGAATTTAAATAATTGCAATTTTTAAAGGCACCAAGACCCACCTGCTGCATGACTCGGTGGAAGGACCGTGCAATAGTGAGAGGTGGCTAACCCGTCACCCTTTATCACGGCCTCTTGTTCTCGGTCGCATCACCAGCCCACCGTTTTATTTTCTGAGTATCTAACTTCTCATGTTTGTTTAGCGCTGGCGCTCTAAGCATCAACACTAATAAAAGTAAGTAATTAAATGTAAACAGAGGTAAAATTTTTGAGAGTTTATAAGTTAAATTGAGAATATACCTACAGACAGGGTGTCCGTAAGATATATTTAAACGAGTGATTATGTATGTACGTAAAAATTCAAAAATCTTTGGTTTTACGTTTTAATTTCTCCATACATTTTAATCAATCTGTAAGGTATCGGTCATGGAGTAAGTTACTTTGTTTTATGAGATATTGCGTTTGTAGACTCTATTGTATGATACTAAAACTAAATTGACACCTCTTCTCGCGAAACCACGCTCGGAGAGGCGCCATGCCAGCAGATTTGCGGACTGTTGCTAGGCTGTCTAGCCTGTTAACACGACGACGTTTGAAGACACCCAAGTTAAAGGATTCGGGAAACAAACTTGCCGGAAGACAGTTCCATACTCTGGCGGTGCGACAAAGAAACTATTTAGATAACCGATATGGGTTCTCAAAAGCCCAATGTCAACAACAAAAGTGTGCTGAGTCTCTTTGCGACGAGTCATGCGGAGGTAGGACGGGTGGCGGGAATAAAGGATGCTAGTTGCACGGAGCAGCGTCCGAATGCCTGGCTTCTTGATTACTTTATTTTCAAATTATTTTTTTATGTAATTCAGTATTCAGTCGTATGTGTACAACTGAATAAAATACTATTCTATTCTATTCTATTCTATTCTATTCTATTCTATTCTATTCTATTCTATTCTATTCTATGGGTGGCTGAGTCGGAGGAGGGGCCAAAGCACATGCTCCGACTAGACAATATCACCACCGAGAAGGTAGGTGCCATACCGGAGACTTCCCTGGATTGCTAGCTATACTGGACTAGAGGAGAGACTTATTTGTGAACTATCATTAATATTAAGTTTGTACCATTCTTCTTCTCTGTTGCTACCCTCTTATTTAGTGTGTTCATGATTAAATCAGGTTGACTGGCAGATATTGCCTTAGTTGATAAGTTCGCCTTTTGTGCAATTTTGTATTATGTTAAGCAATAAAGTATATTCTATTCTATTATGCCAGCCACCCTTCACCGTTCACATTATCATCGCGAACATAATAGGCAAACATTTACCGCAAATTATTCGATGCTTTATTTCACGCACGGAGCTATCTCATGTGCACGTAAATTGAATACAAACACGACACGACGACGCTGCTGGCGAGGAAACTCAATGCATAAAGAATAAGGTTTAGGAGATGAAGAGGCGGGAAATATAAGGATGGGAGATATAAGGGAGAAGAAGGTGCATGCAATTTGTCAGCCTCGGTAGCACGCTCAGTGGCGCGGTCGGTCGAATGTCGATCGTGCGTGACCATAAGCACACATGAGCGCGGTCAGTAATTGGATGGGTGACCGCTCGACTGACCGAAGTGAAGGGCTGACATGACGGATGTGATAATACAAACAATAACACAGTAACAAGTAAATTGAGTGATTAATTAAATCGTATCAGTTGCTTAAAAAAAATTACAAATATTCAAAACAATAATTTAAGTATAGGTACAAAATGTTTGGCTATCGATGCCTATTTTACGGAGGAAATGACTTACTTTAGGGTTGAAAACGAAATTCTTCCTTTGACATTTGTGCAATAATAAATATTTATTCTGCATTTAAACAAAAATGACGAGTGTAATAAATAAGACATTGGAAATTATTATTACACACTGGCTGTTGCCCGCGGCTTCGCTCGCGTGAAATTCATATTTCAAAAGATGAAGGTACTTTATTAAAGGTGAGGTCGAAGGCCGAGCTAGGTTCAGGTAAACGATAAACCTGATCGAAGAAAGTAAGTAAGTAAAGGCGAGCTCGAAGGCCGAGCTGCAATATGGAAGATAATAAACCTTCTATCTATAAGATAGCAAGTAACTAAGCGCGAGGCCGAAGGCCGAGCTGCTGAGTTTAAACTAAATTACACAAATCATATCTTGAACATATTTTTTACAGCCATTTTGGCGAGGCGATGGCCATTCCTGGCTTTCATATTTCGCTGCCCGGCGGCATATATCCAAAGTCTAGTATGCGAGTTGCTCTGATTGGTGGAGAGACGAGCCTGGCTCCGCCTCCGTCATCCCCAGCGAACCTACTGAATCCGACATTCGTTTGGTCGCATAATGTACTTTGGCGGCTCAGAGGTAGAGTGGAGGGTTTTTATTTTGATCTCGGCCATGGGTTTGTGTCCCTTTTGTCAAAATTTAGTTTTTCTTTAGCAATGTTAGGGTGTTAAAACTAGGTTATGGTAATTTTTTTATAACCACCTAAAAATACTTTATTTTCGAAAATACTTCCGAAATTTAAATCTCCCGCCAAACTGGCATCGACCAATCAGAGCAACTCGCCTACTAGACTTTGGAAATATGCTGCCCGGCTTCATTTCGTGTGCGCGTCACGTGCGGCTGTCCACTGAACCCGGCACGTTCTGCGGCCGCGCGGAGAGATATATCAATTTCTTAGCTTCCTAGATGCGGACTTATGGAACTGGAGAGATGAGAAAGCGAAATTTATTACAGCGATGATTTCGAGCTCAACAAAGGAAAAGTAATTCGTTTTCTTTTACCGTAAATCTGAAACTCTTCAGCGCACTACCGGAGACATATTATACAGGCTGTCCTAGATCCAGCGCACAATATTACAATCAAACGAGTCATTAGATAATACATACATACCACACGCTGTATCCCGACAATCGGGGTAAGCAGAGTAATCGGTGTTGTGCTGCAAGTACTCTTTAAAGTTACAGCGCAACACCGGCCACCACGTTTAGCAATGTATTAGGACCAGACAACTAATAAGCAGCAAGCAAGGCACGAGGACCCACCTGCTGCCATGATTCGGTGGAAGGACCGTGCCAAAGTGAGAGGTGGCTTGCCTGTCGCCTTTTAGCACGGCATCTTGTCGTTATTCCTTAGTCGCATTTTACGACATACACAGGGAGAGATGCAGTGGGAAAATTCTATTTAAGTAGGTACTGTTCCCTTGCCCCCTTACTAGGCGGTAGGCTCAAATTGTAGCCGAGTGGGTTGGTACCACCGTACTGGATGTAAGGTGCCGCATAGCAGCATCGGATGTGTTATCCTCTAGTCCAGTATAGCCAGCAATCCAGGGAAGTCTCCGGTATGGCACTTACCTTCTCGGAGGTGATATTGTGAATTATAACAACAATTTTTGTAGCTTATGAGCTGAGGAATCGGGTGGTCGTAATAGTATCGTAGGTCGGGTGATAGTAGTCGATCTGGGGCACCCTGTACACCGGAAGGATTTCATACAGCTGAAATGTGGAATAAAGACACCGACCAGCGAGCCTCAAGACGCAACTTTCTTTGCAATATAGAAATCGAGTGAGCCATGGTGATGCCAGGGGGTGTGCAGAATGAAGCGGGGCGAGTGACGGCCAATCGAACGCGGCGCTCAGCGGCGGCGCATCTCTGTTGCCATGGTTACGTTGAGTTTTACATAGTTCCAATGCATACCAGTAGACACTTAGACGAAGACGCGCAGATGTGTGGTCCGCAGGCTCAGCGTTCGGTGGATAAAGATCATGATGATAGCAGCAGTTTTACTGATGTATGCGTGAGAGTATATATACAATTATAATTTCACAGATTTTTTTTTTTAAGATTATGGAACCTTAGAATCGGGAGGCTGAGATTCAAACGGTAATATTAACTCGCCCATAGTTACGAGTACTTACCTTCCTCGAGAAGGTTTATCGTATTCCAGAATACAGCTCGGCCTTCGGCCTCACCCTTGGTTACTTACTTCTTCAAGAAGGTTTATCTTCTCCTTACTTTCTTCTTACTTTCTTAGAGAAGGTTATTGTCTTCAGAATGCAGCTCGGCCTTCGGCCTCGCCGTTAGTTACTTGCTTTCTTCTTTTATAGAATACATATTAGCTCACTGGGTGCCAAACGAGGCCTTTTTAGCGTTTGACTGTCCTCCTCTAAAAGCTGATGTTTCTTTGTTTTAGTGTCAGTACTCTACGGTACGCGGCAGTTAATAATGAACATCGAGCTTTAGAAAGAGACAATCCGATTGTAGAGCGTCGTCTCTGTCGCACAGAGACGTGCGAGTTCATGCGACAGGGAGACGACACTCTACAACAGCAGTATTGTCACTTTCTAAAGCTCGATCTTCATAATAATAAATACACTGCCGGGTACTGTTGTACGCGTGTGTGACAGGCAATAAGAGACGCAATTGTTGTCGTCATAACTCTAAGAACAAATATAAATGTGAAAGAGCACACACGGTCGATGAAGAAAATATACGAGGAAATATAACTTTTACGTCCGCAGAAAGTCTCCTCGTCGAGAATACGATGAATATGAAAGCGGTAACAGCAATAAAAGAAAAAGAAAGGTGACTTACATACAACGACGAGTGAGCTGCGCGGAGGAGTTAAGGCTTTATTCCGCCGATGCAAAACATGCGAACAATGAGCGTTTTAGCTTATATTATGTGCCATTTGTTAGAATAATTTTCGAAACCAAATACTCATATTTTTCAATCGGATTTCTTTTGCTTTTCAATAAAAATATATGAATTATAACATGCTTAGTGATTTATTTCTTATAACATGTAACTTTTGCAAAAAAAAAAACACAACAGAGGACCATAAATTACGTTTTCTTAAAAGACATTTTTAAGGAAATCAAGACACCTATACAGAAAATATTCTGGAGAAATACAAGAAAAAGATGAGAACGATTATTTATCCTGCTTGTTTTTTTAGTTTTTGTATAGGTTGACCCTGGAAAAAGCTGCTAAAACACCATGTTAGCAATTGTTTACGACAAGGTGGGGTTTGAAGGGGGTTCGTTAAGTAAATAAGCCACATTTTGAGTACAATTGTTTTCAAAAAGTTCTCTTTATTCTTGGCTTTCGTGATAAATTTTTATATTTTTTCTGTGTGGCGTGATTTCTCTGAAATACATTTTTGAAAATTTCAAAAATCTCGTTTTTTCCTAAAATTTGCATATCGCAGCCTGACGAGACGGAAGTTAACTTTACATACATACATATCACGCATGCTGTATCCCGACAATCAGGGTAAGCAGAGTAATCGGAGTTGTGCGGCAAATACTCTTCATCTTGTCCTTATACCTTAGTCGCCTTTTACGACATACACGGGGAGAGATGCAGTGGGGCTATTCTTATTAAGTACCGGCCTCTCACGGTACTTTAACTTTCTCCATTATTTTGATGTAATAAGAACAGTCAAATTTACGTTCCTATCTTTTTATTTTTTGAATATTTATTGTGATGACTCAATAAAGCTTACGAACTTCATGACATCAAAAAATACAAAATTCCAATTTTTTCGTTTGAAATACAAATTTTTACCTCCGGCGTTGTAGTTATATTTAATCTTAAAAAAAAAAAACAAAATGACAGGAACGTAGATTGGGCTGTCTTTAAGACAAGAAAAAATATTGTATAAATCTGTAATTTTTCATCTAATTTCAGTTTATTTATCATAAGTTTCATTTAATTTCATTCACGGTTCACCTTAACTGAATATTTTTTTTGTAATAAGGACAAAATTGTATCTATGTACTTACCTGTCTGTTTTATTTAAAAATTAAAAATATTTATATTTAGCCTTGTATATTTAATCTAAACAAAAAACAGGTACGTAGATTAGACTGTACTTATTACAAGAAAATATAATTATAAAAATTGGTCAATGTTTAGGGGCTGGGAAAACATAAACATCGAAAGACGATTTTGTATGGAGAAAAATAACCTCTCACGTGACCACAAAGTGTCAAAAAGCCATATATGACGTTTCTCGTATGGGGGTCCCCTTAAATGTTGTACTTTTTTTTTGTGTTTGCTGTTATATCGGCCATAATACACATATTCTGTGAAAATTTCAACCGGCTAGCTATTCCAAAGATGCAGCCCTCGGACAGAAGGACAGACAGACAGACGGCATAGGCTTAGTAATAGGCTTCTGTACGGGGTACGGAAACCTAAAAACAAAAGCTAAAAAATGTTACCGCGTTCAAATTTCTCTTTGCTCTCTTATTTCGTTCCTAATTATTAACGCGAATTAAATAATGAACGCGTACAATTCTAATCCGGACTCGTAATTAGGTGTCCTGTTCGCGTAGGGTTGCCAGGTGCCCGGGATTTCCGGGATAGTCCCAGGCCAGGCTCCAATGTCCCGTGTCCCGGGCGAAGGATCATTTTGTCCCGGAGAGTGCAATTTGTCCCGGGAAGAAAAATATACTACGACTTGACGTCGCGCAAATAAGCCGGCGAACAGAAGTCCACATTTAAGATGCTGATAAATTACACGAATTATCAAATCACAAGAAAAAAAGAAAGATTCTACGTTCATTTTAGTGTAGTGTTGCTTACTACAATTGTTTCCTATAAAAAAAACCGGCCAACTGCGAGTCGAACTCGCGCACCAAGGGTTCCGTATCGCCATGTCATGGTTAGCGCCACTCACGCCATCTATGGCGTGTTATGAAATGCTTCATATTAGTTAAATATCATGATTAATTAAAATGCTTCACACTCTATTCGGTAAATGGCGCGCACGCATACACTTTTTGGTTTCTTCTATGGGAACCCCGTGATTTTTTTATTTTTTTCTAATTTTTATTATTTGTTACTATATCGGCCATAATAACACATATTCTGTGAAAATTTCAACGGGCTACCTATTACGGTTCATGAGATACAGCCCTCGGACAGACAGACGGACGGACGGACGGACGGACAGACAGGCAGACGGCGTAGGTTTAGTAATAGGGTCTCGTACCGGATACGGAACCCTAAAAAACACTCTAAAAGTTCGCCGTAAAAATTACAATAGAATTGTATAAATATTTTTAAGGTTTACCCATAAAATATGATTTAGTCAGTTCAACCAAACCATGCTTCGGTCGTTCAGTCATGCATTATGGAAGAATGCATTATATTAACGAAAGACATTTATGGAGCGAATGTGATTGGAAGGGTCGGGGTGGGTCGCCCTAGCTAGACACACGTTCCTGGACCAGATCGGGCATGTTACCCGTAGTACCGTTAGTACCCGTGGCCGACGAGCATGTATGAAAAACATTATGACAGTGGAAGATGCGGCAGACAGAGGGGTATCAGGATCGAGGCACTTGGAGATTCGTTGTCTCTGCCTACTCCACTGGGAAACAGGCGTGACCTATGTAAGTATGTATAACCAACCGAATTGAACAGTCTATATATTTTACAAAATATTGTATAAATATTTGTCCACCTTATTTGTGAAGGACTGCAGGTAGATACATATGTCCCGGGAAGGCTAACATCAGATCTGGGCAAGCCTACGTCCGCGCCGCGCCCGCCGCGCGCCGCGACCGACGTAATGGCGGTAAAGCGAGACACACTCGAGAGATTTGCGAAAATAAATTTATTGGGCGTCCCGAATAATTTATCACGGAAAATGTTTTGAAAATGTCAAAAACAAGGGCCAGTTATTTGTTACAATTTAATATACTTGGTTTGGAATACGATAGACTTTTTCTACTACCAACCTACTTATTTAACTATATTAATCGATTGTCCAAAAGGTTGACTGGAAGAAATGTCTGTTGGAGATAAGTCCACCTTTGATTTTTAAAATTTTTAATTTAATTTCTAATTCTATAATTTGTAATGTATACTTTTTATTAACTAGTACGTACTTATATGTAGTGTATATTATAGTATATCATAGTTATTTTTAACCGACTTCCAAAAAAGGAGGAGGTTCTCAATTCGTCTGAATGTTTTTTTTTTTTTTATTTTTTTTTTTGTATGTTTGTAACACGATTTCTCCGTCAATTGAGGGCCGATTTAGAAAATTCTTTTTTTGTTAGTTAGGTCATACTTCCGAGGTGGTCCCATTTCAATTTTATCGAAATTGGTTCAGTGGTTTTCGAAAAATCAGCATAATACTATGGTGTGTGGTTACCTTCAGCAAAACTTGTGATGTGGTCGTTTTCGGCAATTTTCAGTTTGATAAATTAGTATGGTGTGTGGTTACCTTCAGCAAAACTTTTGTGATGTGGACTTATTCAGCAATTTGCAGTCTGACACATATGGCGAATAATTCTGTACCACTTCAATCTATTTCGATTATTCGATTTCGATTATTCTTTTTTATGTAATATTACTAATAATATTACTAAAAAGAATGAAATAAAAACTGTTTTAAAAAATATTAAACCGATTTCCAAAAAACAAAAAAAAAAAGAACTAAAAAGTATTAAATACCTAATATTTTGAAATTTTCTCTGTCCTGTTGAAATACATGAATCGATATACTAGTGATACATATTCGGACCCTTGTTTCATGAATATTCTAAATTTGAAATTTTTTATCTTTTCCGACCGGCCAGGTGCGCTTAATTTATTATGGTACGAGCAAAGAGTTTGTATTACGTCGGCGACGTAATTCAAACTCTTTGGGTACGAGTACCATCGAGCTGGTCTGATGATGGAGACAGAAGGTGGCCATAGGAACTCCTAAACTACACATGATAAACCCATCGTGTTTGGGCTCGTTGCATTTGTCTTCACGAGCAATTTACTTTAGACCTAAGAGATTCTCAATTCGACGGTATGTTTTCTTTTTTTGGATGTTTGTTACGCGATTACTCCGTCAATTGTGGGCCGATTTTGAAAATTCTTTTTTTTTTTATTTGAAAGGGGATAACCCTGAGGTTGTTGAAGTGAAAACTTCTTTAGCGTCGCTTGGCACTTTTTAGGTGGGTAAAAAATGTATAATTCGCGACATCGCGTCAGCGTCATTTTTAAAATGAAACCTTAAGTCATTGCATTAAGGGTTAAGTTAGAGTGGCACGGGATCTGCCGGCACTCCCGGAGTGCAACTGTTCAGTAGGGTTCGGTAACACGTTTATGTCTGTCCATTCTACTAAGTTCTGCAAAATGAATGTAGGGTTCCGTAACAAATGCATGTCTGTCTTTTCTACTAAATTTTACAATTTTCAACCAAGGTCCTCCGACGGTTATTTTATAATAAAAGTAGGGTTCCGTAACACGTTTATGTCTGTCCATTCTACTAAGTTATGCAACATCACCTACAACGTCCGTGATGTCAGCCCATAACACCGGGTAAACTAAGTGCCATGTCAGTGCTTCCCCCTTTGATCGTGCTGACTACACTGAACTGGTCGGAAAACACAAACTATTTACATAGCCGTTTCGACCGACGTTTAATTCAGTGCGGTGGTACCAACCCGGGCAGGTTAAAGCCTACCACCAAGTAAGATTAGGAGGGAAGGGACTTACAGTTTTACGAGGAATCCGAACCTCGGTCAGCCTCCAACGGTCAGCGGTCACCCATCCAAGTACTGACCGCACCCAGCGTTGCTTAACATTCAATAGCGACAGTTGACTGTCTGCACCACTGAGCTATCGAAGCTGACGTGGTCCTATTTTAATTGGGTCAAGATCGGATTGGAAAGCGAGGCGGAATCGCGAGGCCGAAGGCCGAGCGATTCCGCCGAGTACATTAATAGCAAAAAATTACTAAAAAAAACTGTGAAATAAAAAAAAAGTTTTAAAAAACATAAAACCGACTTCCTAAAAAAAGTAAAACTAAAAAACTATTTAAAATAAAAATATAAAAACCGCCTTCAAAAATATATGAAATAAAAACCTAAAAAAAAAAAGAACCCTAGAGTTGAAGGCGGTGCTAAAGCAAGCAAAAATGATGCATGAAAGAAAACATGAGTGGATGATAATATCCTTTGTGATTTGTGTAGCCTTTTTAGCACCGCCTTCAACTCTAGGGTTCTTTTTTTTTTTAGGTTTTTATTTCATATATTTTTGAAGGCGGTTTTTATATTTTAATTTTAAATAGTTTTTTAGTTTTACTTTTTTTAGGAAGTCGGTTTTATGTTTTTTAAAACTTTTCCTTATATTATGTTTTACATTCCCACACTCAAGTCTTTTGCTACTATCTACTTATATCTCAAACATCCAAAGCTTGACTGGGAGAAATCCCTGTAAGGGACAAGTCCGCCTTCGCCTCTTATTGCATAAAAAATAAAATGTTATTATAATTAAAATGTAAGTTTAAATTAACACAACTGTAATTTAATGTACTTATAATAAAATTGTAAGTTTAACTAAACTACAACTATAAATTAATCTACACTAATATTATAAAGAGGTAAAGTTTGTAAGTTTGGATGTTGGAGGTAATCTCCGAATATACTCATTCGATTTTGAAAATTCTTTGGACCTTCAGGATGGACATAGGGTATGCGAGCGAAGCAGCGGGCAAAAGCTATGTAAATTATAATTAAACTCTTTAACTAAACTACAACCTTACCTTCCCTTCTTATATTACTAGGTGGTAGGGTTTATCCCGCCCGGGTTGTTACCACCGCACTGAATGAAACGTCGTCGGTCGAGACGGCTATGTAAATCGTGTTTTCCGTCCAGTTCAGTGTAGCCGACATGAAATGAAGGGAAGCACTGACATGGCACTTAGTTCACCCGGCGTTATGGGCTGACATCACACGGATGTTGTAGGTGATGTAGCCAACTGTGTCAGTTTCAATAATAAAAAAAAACTGCAATTTATGTAATTATAATTGAACTATAAGTTTAACTATAACTGTAATTAATTTAATCACAATTAAAACTGTAATAGACTGCGCTCACCCACCAACAGAGATGAGATAACTGTTATTAATGGTAAAACAGTAAACAAAATATAACTTGACAGTAAAACTAATTAAATAAAATTAACCTAATAAATTTGAATGTTAATTTAAATAAGTACCGTACATGCTTTCCAAGGAGATGTAATAAATTAGTTGATTACCTAATAAATAATAAAAACTAAATAATTACATTCTTGCTGTAAGTAAAAAATTAATTGTAAAAATGGTAATTAACTGTAATTGTAATTAATTACACAGTAAACTGTAATTGTAAACACTCACGGTGCTTCTGACAGCCGTCCACATTCTCGGGCCAGTCGCAGGAGTGCGCATGCTCGTTGTACAGCAGCCCACCGATGCAGAGCTGCTCGGTGGCGGTGCCGTTCCAGCAGGTCCAGTAGCGCGTGCAGGAGGTCTCGTGCCCGAAGATGCCGTACAGCCAGTCGCAGTGTTCCGACTCTATTGGTGGATCTGTGGACACAACACGTACGGGCTTATTTTTTTTTTTAAGGAAACTGACACGGTTGGCTACCTCACCTACAACATCCGTGATGTCAGCCCATAACACCGGGTGAACTTGGTGCCGCGTCAGTGCTTCCCTTCGGTCGTGCCGGCTGCACTGAACTGGACGGAAAACACAAACTATTTACATAGCCGTTTCGACCGGCCTTTCATTCAGTGCGGTGGTACCAAGTACCAACCCGGGCGGGATAAACCCTACCACCTAGTAATAAATTATAAGTTATTGAACGCGCAACCCAGCAAACAAATTGGTGCTAACGGCAGGTTGTTTTAGATCTCGGATTCGTGTATATGCATAAATTTTCTATGTAAGAAATTGTCTTTTTAGGTACTACGAGTAATAAACATACTCTTCGTCATCTTTAGACCAACGAACCTAGTCTAGGTTCACAGCTGCAGTCCCAAAATAAATATTTGTACCACTTTGTGTATGTTAGTATGTTGTATGCCTACTGAAAACGAAGGTTTACTCAAAACGCTGAGTATATTGAACACGCCTGCGGCTTCGGGCTACATTGGAGCCAAATTGGATGCACGCTAAAGCAATTTATGACTCCTGCAGCGAAGAGTTAACCCTGATAGTGTCGAGGGAAGTGAGAATATTTACATTTTAATCGTAGGACACTTTATGAGTTGCTGAGCGAAGTACGTAGAATGGAGTCCACCGTGTTAAAAGGTGGGGTACTAGGCAAACATCACATCGTATTATCCTAATATAGCCATATTTCAAGTGACTTAACTATAATTTGCATGCATATAGTTAGGTAAAGATTCACATACATTATTGTAATGTAATTTTTTAAATTCTCTGAAAAATTAGTGGGTGAAAATCTACGTTTGTTACAAATACGTCTAATACGAAAAATGCTCCGTTGAGCTTAGAGTCAATAAGATTAAGAATCATCTAAATAAATTCAAACTGTAAGCATAGTAATTGGTTTTTCACTGAATTATCTTTGAACTTTCTGAATGTGGGCCGAATGTTTGTCTATGGCGGCGCGCGGCCGAACACGGCTTGCGCTGCGCCCGCGCATTTTCGAACGTTTTTACCACTTTTCATCCACTTATTTTTCAGAGAATTTAGAAGATTACATTACAATAATGTATTCACATTATACCTTGAATCTTTACCTAACTATAAGCATATAAATTATAGTTAAATCACTTGAAATATGGCTATGGTTAGGATAATACGATGTGATGTTTGCCTTAAAGGGGGGTACACCCTTAGTTGATATACATAGAGGTATATATATACATAATATCGATGATTTCGTGTAGTTGGGTACGAATAGACATATAGCCCGTCTACAAGCATTTTCTACTGATCTTTCCCTGTTTCCTTAATTTTTTTAGCAGTTGGGTTTTATAATAATTTTTTTTGCGTAAGTCATTGATCCTTCAATATTATTGTGTGTTACAAAATAATCTACCCGCGTATCGAATTTAAATTTGGTAAAACTTACCGTTTTGAAGTTAAGGTGATGTGACCTGCATACAGACAGACGTAGACGTACCACACGCTGTATCCCGACAATCGGGGTAAGCAGAGTAATCGGTGTTGTGATGCAAGTACTCTTGTAAATTACAGCATAACACCGACCACCAATAACACTTAGCAAAGTATTAACAGCATAAGTAAGGCACGAAGACCCCACATGCTGCATGAATCGGCGGAAGGACCTTGCCAAGGTGAGAGGTGGCTATCCTGTTGCCCTTTAGCACGGCATCTCGACCTTATCTCTTAGACATAAAAGGGTTCCTTTATAACCATTCTGGCACTGAACCCTAAAAAACACCACTGCAAAGAATCATTCTGGCGCTGAACCCTAAAAAAACAGCACTGCAGAGAATATATTTTGGCACTAAACCCTAAAAAACAGCATTATAGAGAATATATTCTGGCACTGAACCCTAAAGACAGCACTGCATAGAATATATTCTGGCACCGAATCCATAAAAAAAACCACTGCAGAGAATAATTCTGGCGCTGAACCCTAAAAACCAGCACTGCAGAGAATATATTTTGGCACTAAACCCTAAAAAAGAGCACTGCAGAGAATAATATATTCCCTAAAAAATCCTCGTAAAATTCGTAAGAGAAAGTACTTTTCATTGAATAACCATTTGAAGTGGTGTGTGCGTTTGCAAGGAAATCGTAGCCTCTAACATCTCTACGTAGACAATTCATTAATACATAGTCACAGATAAAATCAAATTTTCAACCATACCTACAGGCTCCACGATTTTTGCTGTAAACGTATCGAAAATAAAAGAGTGCGAAGTTGTGAAAAAATATGATTGAGTATGAAAAAAAAAATGTAAATTGGAAAAAAAAAATACGGAATATGCAGAGAAAATTTGCGAGGGAGGTTTCGGGATTTCCTTTCTCTTTTTATTTTCAAGGGAGCGGACGCGGGAGGGCGGCGAAGCTCAATTAAAATGAAACGGGTGAAAAAGAATCGATACGTTTATGTACGTAGTATACATATACTATCCTTCCTTCCTTACCTTTAATAAAATCCAACGTCTGCTTTCTGTCTGTATGTATGTATGTCTGTCTGTCCGCTTATAACTCGAGAACCACTGAATCGATTTTAATACAACAAAATTCTACGGATAGCTTGATTCTTCGTATCAACTATAGGCTACTTACTATCACGCTAAATGGCTTATGAGGTTAGCAGACAACTCAAATATGAGAGCGGGCGGAGCCGCGGGCACAGCTAGTAATATTATAAACGCGAAAGTTTGTGAGGATGGATGGATGTATGGATGTATGGATGGATGCATGGATCTTTGTTCCTCTTTCCCGCAAAAACTACTGAACGGATTTTGATGAGACTTTACAGTACTATAGCTTATACATCAGAATAACATTTATAGACTATAATTCATAAAGACATTGTGTAAATTGGCCCAAATTTATCGATAAATGTCAAGTAAGTTCGAAAAAATCCCGCCATCTGGGAGCTATCTCGGCGTGCGCTGCATAAACCGCTAGAGTTACACGAAAATAATCTATGGTGGGGTTGTTTCTCTTAAATCGTTCTAAAAAAAAGTCCGCTACAGCATATATCTCCCTTTTACGTGGAAGCCACTATTGCCAAAATAGTCGCGGACGAAGTCGCGGGCAAAAGCTAGTGAGGAAATAAACGTTATTCTATTCTATGCTATTCTATTCAAGTCGTACTAGGAATTGTTTGAATTCTACACGTCGAAATACATTAGGAGTGGCGGAAATGTGCTTATTTGAATTAGGAATTCGAAAACCGAGGTAGTCATAAAAACATTTATTTTTATAGAACACGCGATATGTGGCGCCGAGCCACTCATAAGGTGAATTTTATATAGCCTATCCTGTGTCCCGTACAATCAAATGTGCTTGCACTAATTTTCATCGAATTCGGATTATCGGTTTAAGAGTTATGGAGGAACATACATACAGAAAATATTTCTAAAATCATCAATTTAGTTTTAGTATCATAAATAGAGTCTACACACGCAATATCTCATAAAACAAAGTAACTTACTCCATGACCATCCCTTACAGATTTATAATTAGTAATGATGATCACGTGTAGCCGGCGATTTCGTTTGAAGGGTTAACTAAAATACCTACAGTTTGCCTTAACTTAGAATCAGCAGTTAGAGTGTTTTCATTTTACGAAGGTACGAGGGGTATGAGGTAGGAAGTGGTGTGAGACCGCGCGGAGCTCAGTAGGGAACGACTCGGTTCGACGGAGCGACGCGGAGACGTGCAGAACGTGTGTACCGACAGGGCACCGAGTTCGTTCTCTACTGAGCTCCGCGCGGTCGCCTCTCGCACTACTTTACCTCGTACCCCTTGTGCCTTCGTAAAATGAAAACACTCTACCTAGCAGTAATGAGAACGTTAGGCTAGGTACGATAAGCCACAGTAAGTGAGTTAGTACGTAGGTCGGTCGGCAAACAGAATGTTTGCTCTGTACGTTAACGCGGTCACACCATAGAGAAATAATGTTATCTAACTCAATGGGTCACACGGTCATTCGAAGGTCGTTGATGTACAATTGCTACCCTGTGACTGTGCTCAGGGTGGAGCAATTAACTAGTCTCGAATGGTTTCTCTTTTTTTTTTCATTTTCCTAATGTAGACAATGTACATTATACGCCATTCCCATTTTCCAATGCTTAGACTCAGTGAGTCAGTTTAGATAATAGGGGAGGGGGTAGGGAGGGGGGGGGGGGGGGGGGGGGGGGGGGGATATGGTCGGTATATTTTCTTTATAATAGAACATTTTGAGTTATTTCATTAGGATATAAAATGTCACATAATTGTTTTGAATATTGTGGAAATATAGGCATTCGTTACAACACTAATTAGCAAATTTAAAATTTGCTAATTAATTGAAATTTTTTTCGTCCAGTACATTTATGAGAAAATAAGCTGTGACAGACGGAGAGACACACGAGTGATTTTTTTTTTTTTTTTTATGGAAACTGACACGGTTGGCTACATCACCTACAACATCCGTGATGTCAGCCCATAACACCGGGTGAACTTGGTGCCACGTCAGTGCTTCCCTTCGGTCGTGCCGGCTACACTGAACTGGACTAAGCGTTTCATTTTTTTCTCTTTTGAAGTACGGAACTCTAAAAATCACGACTTTACAGAAGAAAGATAAATATTCATTTAGATTTTTGCCGCCCCTATTCATTTATAGATTGAGGACGCCTGATTTTGCTTACCCCTTTTAATTTTGTTGCATTCCGGGTATTTATACACTGTCAAAATTGGCAAGAACGGTCGGCTTGCGAGAGGTCCGGGGTTTGAGTCCGGTCGGCGTGCACCAATTTGTTTTTTTCTTACAGAAAAATTTATATGCATACCTGCAACTGCTGCTTCACCGTTCGGAACAGGTGTAAAACTGTGTAGGTCCCTTCCCTTGCCCCTTACTAGGTGGTAGACTCAAATTTGTAGCCGACTAGATTGGTACCACCGCACTGGCTGCAAGATGGCCGCATAGCAGCCTCGGCGGTTTTCTCCTCTAGTCCAGTATAGCCAGCAATCCAGGGAAGTCTCCGATATGGCACCTACCTTCTCGTAGATGATATTGGCTGGTCGGAGCGTGTGCTTTGACCCATCTGACTCAGCCGCCCATACCGGATAACATAAAAAAAACCGGCCAAGTGCGAGTCGAACTCGCGCACCGAGGGTTCCGTATCACCATGTCATGGTTAGCGCCACTCACGCCATCTATGTCGCACGCCGCAGTATGAAGCATTTTAACATATGGATTAGTTAAAATGCTTCATACTCTTTTCGGTAGATGGCGCACTTACACTTTTTTAATTTCTTCTATGGGTAACCCCGTCAATTTTTTACTTTTTTTTTCTTATTTTTATTATTTGTTGTTATATCGGCCAATAGCACATATTCTGTGAACATTTCAACGGGCTACCTATTACGGTTCAAGAGATACGGCCCTCGGACAGACAGCGTAGACATACATACATATAGACAGACAAACAGACAGACAGACGGCGTAGGCTTAGTACTCTTACTTCTCTTACTTTTACTTTTACTTTACCTTCTCTTACTCTCCTGTCATTCAGTTGATTATGTTGCACAACGGTACCACCGATTAATGTACATAATATGTAAGTTTATTATATACATTATATATGCTTATTAAAGTATTTATGTAGTATTCATATGTAGTTTATCATACATATTTCTTTACAGTCTAACACATTGCCACAAGCTATTCTTGTTCGCCTGCGTGTCCTTCTCCCACATCCCAAAGGTTAGTTAGAATAGAATGCCTCGCGGCATTAAGCTCGCCTGTTGTACCTAATTTTATAAATTGGTGTTCAATAAAGAATATATACATACATACATAATAGGGTCCCGTACGACGGATACGGAACCCTAAAAATCACAGACGATATGTCGATGGCAACACTTCGCCAACTCTGCAAAACGCCGACCCGACGAGCTGCAGTGTTCGTTCAGATCGCGTTGGGCGCTAAGTGGCTTTGTGTGTACAACGGGGCGCCACCAGCCGCGCAGCTCGGCACTGTACAGGGGCGCCGCCTCATATCGCGATATTGATTGGACAAGCTTATTGAAAGCGCATGATTAATCATTCTGTGTCAATGCAGACTACGCGGCTTATAGAGATCGGATGTCACGAGACTTGACGATGAGATCAGTAGCACAGCAAACATGAATGGGGTCAAGGTGTAGGCAGCAGTTTGAGAGGGTGTTAAAATTGATCCACCAATGTTCCAATAGCAGATGTAAAAAATTAAAATTACGCATTAAGTTTATCCTTAATCACTTACGTCCAGTGTGGTGGTACCAACCGAGTGGTGGTCGGATACAATTTGAGCCTACCCCCTAGTAAGGCGAAAAGGAAGGGACCTAGCTTTACAACGATTCCGAACGGTGAAGCATTTTTGCACCAGAAAAAAGAGCATTGGTGCACGTATTTTGTGTGTGTGTTTTTTATAGATAGCACGACATTTGGCATCGTTCCACCTACAAGTAAGTGTCTAACAATGACCATGGACATTCTGTGATGCACGGGGATTGCGAATGCCCTGCCGGCCTGATAGGAGCTGGACTTACCACGGATGCGTACCAATCGGTTCTGCAGATCTTTCCTCCACAGAACTGGTAAACTCTGGAACGCTCTCCCTGCCCACATATATCCCCCCATGTGCAGTCTCGGGTCCTTCAAGAGAGGCGTGAATGGGCACCTGTCAGGCCAACATGGCATTCGCAGCCCCCGCATGCGACCGAATGACCATGGGCGTCGCCAGACACCTTATGGGTGGCTCGGTGGCGCTACATGTCGCGCTTACTATTAAAAAAAAAAAAAAAAAGTTGATACATATCACACACGCTGAATCCCGACAATAGGGGTAAGCAGAGTAATTGGTTTTGTGCTGAAAAACCATTACCTACTCTGCGTTTAATTGTGTTTTTTCTGTTAAATTACAGCACAACACCGACCACCACGTTTCGCAAAGTATTAGAACAATATTCAATCGATCAAGACCCATCTGCTGCAAGAGTCGGTGGAAGTACCGTGCCAAGGTGAGAGTTGGCTAGCCTGTCGCCCTTTAGCACGGCATCTTATCCTTATCCCTTATTCGCCTTTTACGAAAAAGTATGCTAGTTAAATAAAAGCTACATATAAAGCTACATATAAAGCTACATAAAAAATACATATAAATGAAGTTATTGGTTTTCAAATGAATACACCAAATAAAAATAGTGAATAGAATTTCCTAGTGGGTGCGGGCCCAATGGATACTTAAAACTCTCTCGTAAAAACGCTTTGTTACAGCGCTAAGTATGCGCGACCCCTAGAATGGTTTCGTGAGAGCCCACCTACCCGAATGATTTGTACTTTTGAAGCACGTCTCGTCGGGAAAGTTGTTCACGCGGCGCGGTTCACTAGAGATGACCCAATTGTGCCCAAATGTGGGTATCACTTCGTTGGCGTTGAAATAGGGTTACCATTAAGGAATTTTAAAAATTCTGATAAATACTGATAGTTAAATTAGAAATTTTAAAAACCCCCGACCCTTAAAAGTAAAAAATAATTGCCATTTACTAACTTAAATGAGTCGGACTTCTAAAGTAAATAAAATATAAAAACTCAGAGCTACTCCTTTACCGACTGCCGTAACGTACTGACAATTTAAGGGCCAGGGTTTTTTTAAATTTGTAATTGAACTTTTATTTCAAGCTTTAAAAAAAACCGCATGCAAATCGGTCCACTTTTTATTAAGATAATTAATTTTTGATTATTACCTAATTACTTGATTACAAACATAGATATGCTAAGAACCATCCCGATTAAACCAGCTTTCTAATAAAAAAAACCACACCCAAATCGGTCCACTCTTTTGGGAGCTACGATGACACACCGTTTGCGTCGGGTCGGTGGTTGAAATAAAATTATATATTTTGGAATGCTCAAATGTAATTATTTCAAGCAAAAAAACCGCATGCAAATCGATCCACTTTTTAAGATAATAATTTTTTTTCTTAGTTAATTACTTGATTACTTGATTACAAACATAGCTAAGAACCATCCCGATTAAACAAGCTTCCTAATAAAAAAAACCGCATCCATATCGGTCCATCTGTTTGAGAGCTACGATGCCACAGACAGACACACAGATCAGAGCAGCTTAGTCTCTATAATTTTTGACGTCCCGCAACATTTGATGCGGTTTTGGAATTTTCGGTCGCGGCAGGTAGCCGAGGCCTGCTGAGCCTGGGACTGGTTCCTCTTCCCACCCCTCCCCCCTTCCCTCTCACCTCGCCCCTACTCCCCATACCCGCAGACTGCTGCCTGTGGACCAAGATGGCGGAGTCTGGTTCCATATGTGGAAGCCTTCGCCATGCTTTCGCGAAACAGTACAGACATAGATGGCGCGAGATGCGTAGACGTGGTTTTCATTCAGTGGATTCTTCTAATTACTAGTAACAACACGGAATGCGTTTAAAAAAAAAAAAAAAATTATGGAAACTGACACGGTTGGCTACATCACCTACAACATCCGCGATGTCGGCCCATAACACCGGGTGAACTAGGTGCCATGTCAGTGCAGTGCAACACACACACACACACACACACGTAAAACTTATAACACCCCTCCGTTTTTTTTCGTCGGGGGTTAAAAAGAGTTAATTAATATAATACGAGTATAATAGATAATGGATCATAATTATTTGTAATAAATTAGTTTGAAATGAATTTGTTAAACGTTTTTAAAAATATTGAGTTTTTTAGAAAAAAAAATTGCATGTTTATTTCTTAATAACCTTATTTAAATTATTTTATGCAACGGACGTGCCCCTATGTAAAATATACGACAACTACATTCAGGAGGTCGGTCGTCGTTCACTGGACTCAGTAGGCGGGGGATCGGTCGGGTACGCTCGGCAGCTGAAGGGAAACTCACTGAAGCGGTTATACAAACGTTTTCGAAGCAGCGCCGACGGACTGTGTGCCCGGTGCGGGGAAATTAATAGAGAGAAACTCCATTGCCATCGATAGATAAAATACATTTTAATGTAATTTGAGACCTGAGAAAAATCAATATCAAAAGGTGCTCCACGCGGGTTTTTGTGAATTAAATGAAATAAAAGAAAATAAGATAAGATAAAATAAAATAAAATAAAATAAAATAAAATAAAATAAAATAAAATAAAATAAAATAAAATAAAATAAAATAAAATAAAATAAAATAAAATAAAATAAAATAAAATAAAATAAAATAAAATAAAATAAAATAAAATAAAATAAAATAAAATAAAACAAAATAAAATAAAATAAAATAAAATAAAATAAAATAAAATAAATTAAATATAAAAGTATCAGTGATGTGTATGTTGTAATTGCGCATTTGTGTAGGTACTTCTATGTCACCTCCTCAGCAATTAAGCTCCCTCTACGTATTTATCTCTATGCTCCAATGAAAATAGACCGCGCGGCGCGTTGTGTCCGCTCGCCGCCCGCCGCCAATGAAGCCGTTCTCATGGACCATTTCCTTCGAACATTATTCTTATGTTATTGCAAATAAAACGAATGACTTGTTTTCATCTAGCTAGAACGTAGGCAAAATTTTATTTAACCTAATCCCTATTACTAAGCGTACGCCGCCGTCTGTCTGTCTGTCTGTCTGTCTGCCCGTCTGTCCGAGGGCTGTATCACTTGAACCGTAATAGGTAGCCCGTTGAAATTTTCATAGAATATGTGTTATTATGGCCGATATAACAACAAATAATAAAAATAAGAAAAAGTAAAAAATTCACGCGGGTTCCCATAGAAGAAACTAAAAAGTGTATGCGCGCGCGCCATCTACCGAACAGAGTATGAAGCATTTTAACTAACCATGAATTTTAACTAATATGAAGCATTTCATAAACACGCAATAGATGGCGTGAGTGGCGCTGACCATGACATGGCGATACGGAACCCTTGGTGCGCGAGTTCGACTCGCACTTGGCCGGTTTTATTTACGACCATCGTGAGACCTTTTCAACTGAAAGAATTTACAGAAGAACAATAAAATAAAGTTACGAAAGTTTAATTGAATTTGTTTTATAGTTTTGCGGTCGGTACGGCTATGCCAGACAGCCGGCTTGTATGCGTCGTAAAATTGGAGAGGCGTATGTCCAGCGGTGGACGCTTACACGCCTTACTGACTGACTGAAGTTTGCATAGATATATTTTTTTTAATAGTCAGTGATGTTTAGTTGTTTACCCCTAAAAGCTTAATAATGTTTACTAAGTTTAAAAAAACTTTTACTTACTTTTTTTTTCTAAAAATCCTCAATTTAGCTCATTAAACAAAATAACCTACTCCATGACCATCCCTTACAGATTTATTATTAGTATTGATTTCTAGAAAAGATGGAGTGCTTTCGTCATTAAAATGTTGTATCAACTTGAACTAAACTAAACCTACTCATATAATTTTGAGACCGAGCACGATATATCAAGTTGAAGGCTGTACGTACAGTGTACACTCTGCATGTACCAGCATCGAGTCGCGGCGGCGCGGCGGGGTGGTGTCTCGCTATTCCAGGAAGGCTTGTAAAATATGTAACACTTAGCCGCAATTCTGACTTTACACACTTTGATGTTAAAACGAATTGTGTTTTGTGTTTAATTTAATTTATTGGACATGTTTGCATTGCGATATAATTCAATAGTTAAATCGATTTAAATTAAACCTATGTAATAAAGGAATATTATTTTTGGAATGAAGTTCCCTATCGCACGTACACTCCACACACTTGGCGACGAAAAAAGTGTAAGACTTCGACCGTCACAACATTTTTGCTGTAGTATGTGTGTTTGTGTGTTTACAAGCGTATGTCTATGTACAGGTATATTACTGCAGTATAGGCGTCATTTTTTATTTTTTATTTTTTATTTAATTAACTCTTAAACGTTGTTAATTTATTTCATTGTGCCTGGTATTTAATACAGAGGAGTTCCCCGTGGACCAACTGAGTGGCATAACATAAGATATAGCGAAAGGACCTTCGTTCCAACCGGGTGTCCCGCGACACTTCTCGTCTTTTTGTAACTGCAATTTTTATAAATTGTATTGGCGAATGGGACAAAAAAAAATTTATGAACCATCAATCAGTCATCCATCAATATTGTCAATATTATATCTTTATTGTCACGTTTTCTTATTCTATTTACATATCTATATTAATTCTATCTATACAATTTAAAAAATACATACAAAATTAATACAGACAAAAACAAAAAAAAGAAAACGGTAAAATTCCGCCGACGGCGGGAGACAAGCCCCAAGCACGCCGGCGGGTGCAGGCCGTGGCTACGGAGCTCTCCGGGACGACGCGAGACTAGCTTCGAGCGATAGGTGGTGGTACTAGACACGTAGGCCACCACCACCCCCATCTCGGAGAGCTCCGTATCCACTTACTGCGGAGCGACGACGCGCAGCACTTTAAGTCGATGAACCATCATCATGCGCGCGCCGCCAGGGTGGTGCACTATGGCACCGGCAGCGGGGGCTGTAAGTGGGGTAGTGTTATATTATTATTATAATCCCTGGGGCCCGACCATCGGTAGCTTGGGTTCGCCCCGCTGCCGGTGGTGGAAACTCCGTTTATTTTTATATTAATTTTAGATTTTAATTGTTAAAAAGATGTAAAATTTATATAAAAAGGAACGTGTAAATAAATGGATGAAATATAAATCTGTAAGAAATGGTCATGGAGTAAGTTACTTTGTTTTATGTATGAGATACTGCGTTTGTAGACTCTATGTATGATAGTAAACCTAGACGATTTTTAGAAATCTTTTCTGTATGTATGTTCCTCCATAACTCTTAAACCGATCATCCGAATTCAATTAAACTTATTACAAGCACATTAATACTATACGTGACATAGGATAGGCTTAAATAGGATAGGATAGAATTAAATTCAGTTCCGGCCGACGGCATAAATATCTGAATCTGTACTGAACTTCGTTCATAACGAACAAATTAAAATTCGTACGATGTAACTTTACTAGTATAGCGCCAAATGTGCTAAGCGAGTAGCAGAATAGTGCTTCGTTCGTAGTGACGTAAATCTTTGTAAACAAAGAAAGTTCACAGTATGCAGTAATGGAAGTAGGCAGTCTCTCTCGGGGGTATTAGTAGGTAGAACGTGGGGTAAATTTTTAGGGTTCCGTATCCGTCTTACGAGGCCCTATTAATAAACCTACGCCGCGCCGTCTGTCTGTCTGTCCGAGGAGGGCTGTATCTCTTGAACCGTAATAGGTGGCCCGTTGAAATTTTCACAAAATGATGACGTGTTATTTAATAAGGCCGATATAACAAATAAAAAAAAACAAGAAAACGTAAAACATTCACGGGGTCCCCATACAAAAAACTAAAAAGCGTATGCGCGCCATCTTCCGGAAAGAGCATGAAGCATTTTAACTAATCATGAATTTTAACTAATATAAAGTATTTCATTAAACATGCCATAGATGGCGTGAGTGGCGCCGACCATGACATGGCGATACGGAACCCTCGGTGCGCGAGTTCGACTCGCACTTGGCCGGTTTTTTCCTCTGCGCACTTTTTAATTCCCCCAGGTTTGCTTGGCGCTTATTTGTTAAGTTGGTAGGTACAGATTGAAAATAATGTAATGTCATGGATATCATACGCTGTATCCCGACAATCTGAATAAGCAGAGTAGTCGGTGTTGTGCTGCAAGTACTTTTGTAAATAACAGCGCAACACCGACCACTACATTTAGCAAAGTTTTACGACAATACAACTATCAAGCAGCAAGTAAGGAATGCGAGACCACGCACCTGCTACTTGACTCGGTGGAAGGACCGTGCAAAGATGAGAGGTGGCTAGCCTGTTGCCCTTATGCACGGCATCTTGTCCTTATTATCTCTTAGTCGCCTTTTGCGACATGCACGAGGAGAGATGCGGTGGGGCTATTATTTTTAAGTACCGGCCCGACCGACGGGAAGCACTGACATGACACCTAGTTCACCCGGTGTTATGGGCTGACATCACGGATGTAGTAGGTGATGTAGCCAACCGTGTCAGTTTCCATAAAAAAAAACTATTTAGATGCGGTTGTCACTGTTACGTTCTGCCATTTCTCAAGATGGTTTTAGGATATAAATCATAACGCTACGTCATCGGCGGCCTGAGCTGTGAGCAAAAAGTCACGCGAAGCGTAGCCGCGGGCAAACGCTATCAATACTAATAATAAATCTGTAAGGGATGGTCATGGAGTAAGTTACTTTGTTTTATGAGATACTGCGTCTGTAGACTCTATGTATAATACTAAAACGAAATTTACGATTTTTACAAATTTTTTCTGTATGTATGTTCCTCCATAACTCTTAAACCGATCATCCGAATTCTATGAAACTCAGTACAAGCACATTTGATTATACAGCACACAGGGTAGGCTATTCAGTTGCGGTAACGCTAAGATAATGGCTCTCATACAAACCGAATGGTTCCCCGCGCCGAAACAAAGGTACGGTAACGGGCTTATTTACTTTCTTCTTTTTGACGTGATAACGTCTTATAAATTGATGAACACCGGCTGCACCCACGAAAAAGTGTCACGTTCCATCTGAGCCTGCGTGTGCAAGCGAGAGCGCATAACAAGCGATAGAGAGGCACAATCGGCCCAAGCGCCGCAGTGTTGCCAAACGTACGGTAATTGCCGTATCGTAATCGAGGCTAGAAATCGACAAATGTACGGCGTACGGCAGCGAAAGGGGTGCCGTACGAAAAAATACGGTAATTCTTATAGCTGTGTTTCTTTATGACGTTATCACGTAAAACTATCGTCCGTAAAGCGACTTTACAGACAACCAATTTTTTAAATACGAATTTCACGCGAGCGAAGCCGCGGGCATAAGCTAGTACTATCTAAAACAGTTTAAATTGAGTCAAGAACAAAATGGTAAACTATGCGACTTAGCTCATGTTGATTTTACCACAGAGCAACCCCCGGACCCACCAAATTGAATGAACTAAGCAAGTCGAAGGGATGAAAACGTCACTTCGTCGTCGCTCTCTGCTCGCTACCCGGATGGAATGACGCGGACAATGAAAGCAACGTTTTTTTTACGTTTATTTGTGAACGTTCCTGGCTTCCAGGAACTCTATTTATAACACTGGTAACAGTCCAAAATTGACTTAATGTTGAAGGAATAAGGTGCAATTTTCTTCTGGAATTAATTTAATATAATGTCATTTCATTTTGTGCTTTATCAGATTGAAATAAAGCTGATGTTACTTTATGTTTGAATTTTGTAACTTTGAATAATATCCGATAGAATTCAAGGTGGAATGCTTTAAGGAACGATGACAAAATTTATATTTTCAGTACTTAAATATATTAAATAGACCAATAATGGTGCGACAAAGAAACGATTTACGAATGAAATAACTGTATTACTTAATTCATTTGACCCCTATATGTTTTTATCTCCAACGAACAACGAGAGCAGGTAGGGTGCACATACGGTGATAGATTGAAGCCGCGTACAGACCTAGCGAGCGAGAGCCAGCGAGGCCCAGCGAATGCCCATCGCCGATGGCAAGCGAACACTCGCTCGCCATCGTTTGCTATCGCTGTTACGGCCACACTGATTTGCAATCGTTCGCGCGCTCTTGCGCGTTAGTGTTCCGGCCAAATACTCCATTCAATAGGGAATTTAACCCGTACATTAACACCGTCCACACTGCGCACGGCCGAAAGGCTGATTCCGGAGCACGACCGAACGCCACCGAACGCAATCGAGTGCGCGCCTTCGCATTCGCTTAGCGTCGCTGTACCGTCCACCAGACCTGTTCGCGCGGTCTCGCTTGTTAGCCTTCGCGCGCTCTCGCTCGCTAGGTCTGTACGCGGCTTAATGATGAGCTTTCATTATAATATTTTTTATACAACGGAATGTTACGTTGTACGCAGCCTTATGCACTGTGCGAAGGTCAGCGGCCAATATGTCACCCTTTAGCACGCCATCTTGTCCTTATCCCTTAGTAGCGTTTTAATACATGCACGGGGACAGATGCAGTGGGACTATTATTTTATGGACCGGTTCATAACACTGTACCATATTATACGGTACCAAATTCGATGCAAGCACTCATAAAGCCGCTCATACACTGTCGAGAATTCGAGATCGCTCTAAGGATCGCTCTAAGGATTCTCGTTGTTTTCGAGTCGCAGATGAGTTTCCCCAATTCGAAATTCTTCGTTCTTCGTATTTCCTCCTGAAACCTCTCCGCCCCTCAACAGTTATTTCACGAATTCATGAATTTGTCCAAAATAGGAGGAAAGGGAAAATGGTAAAATTATTGTGAACTAACCACCGAATTAGTCGGTCGTCGTCAGCCTCGGTAGCTCAGTGGTGCGGTCGGTCGACTGTTGTTAATCGAGATATCTAGATTTGACCCTAAAGGTTTTGATTGAAACTGGTACATATGTATAAACCAAAGCTAATAAATACATTTATATAGGTATTGCTATAATAGGTAGGTATGTTTAGTCTAAGTTAGGTAGTGGGTACTGCGTAGGTCGAAAATACTCCGGTCTATATTTGTCATCCATTAAAGTTTATTGCCATTTGCAAATTGATTACCTTCGTTAACTAAATTCATATTATATAAATTATGTATAATTTACTTAGTTACTTAGCATTACAAACAGGGCATCTCATTAGATATTCATATACTGACTTGTTAATAAACATGTCAAATAATTTATGTTCCAATTCAGTTTTTGCAGAAAAAAATAAAAATAAATTGACCATGCTGTTTTATATGTACCTACTAATTTGTGTCAATGTGTCTAAATAATCTCTAGCTTCCCGTTTCTCGTCATTTACTGAAGCTCGTGATGCCATTATCTTTCGTGCTCGTGGTGTAGATCGACCAATCGCTTGTCTTTAGGGTCCCGCATCCGTACGGAGACCTCCCTACAACGTCCGTCCGTCCTAACTTTCAAGCGCTGTATCTTGTGAATCGTAATAGGTAGCCGCTATGTCGAATGTTCTAACAAATAATAAAAACAACAAAAAGTAAAAAATTAAGAAGGGGTCCTCGTACAAGAAACGTGTTATTGTTCACGTTTTATTTGTCTTGCTCTGTCGTAAGAATGGTAATACATACAAGCGTTACATTCTTCCAACAGAAGTTCACGCGTATGATTTTGTCATCATATTTACGAGAAGCCACAGTTTTTTAGTATTCAGAGTAATTTATTCGTCACAGATGACAACCCTAACACGGCACGTGTCGCGTCAGAAGAGATAGATTTACGCGATAGAAAGAGAAGCGTGACAGCGCAAGATTTTATACTTTTGGCCATAGAGACAATCTATGCTTTTCAAAATTAAAATATATACTTTAGTTTATGTTTTCGAGTGTAATCCTATTTTGTTCTTGTTATTGTTTTGCTTTGTAATGTGCAGTTCGGCCCTAGAGTTCTAAATCTCAACATGTAAACTCAATTTCTAACTTGAAATAAATGATTTCACTGCATCTTCTATCCGAGTTTCTTTCAAGATAGAGAACAAGAATATTCAGCATCCACTGGTGAAAGTAATCATCAGTGCAGTATGTAGCGCTGTGCGAGCTGAATTGCACTTTATTGCGTCTCTGCATGAGCAGTTATGTGTCTTTGTAGAGTGTGGCTTCTGGTACGATAGTACCTATTAAGTATTCTGTGGTAAAAGCTATAAAATATCATGTAGACGCATCTCAGTCGCTGGTAGCGCACGTAATAACCCCGGAAGCGGCTGTCCCTTTCGAAAAGATCCACGACCGTGCTCTCCCGTCTCCTCTAATGTTATTACTTTAATGCCTACTCCACATAAAACGACACAAAGAGTGATAATAAATGTACAGGCGTGTTTGATTTCGAAGGCGATTCCAGAGAAATATGCAAATAGAAGTATGTATCACAGTACCGCGTGGGGCCGGTGTACTTAAAAAGAATAGCCCCATTGCATCTCTCACTGTGCATGCCATAAAAGGCGACTAAGGGATAAGTGCGAGATGTCGTTCTAAAAGGCGACAGGCCAACCACCTTGGCACGGTCCTTCCATCGAATCATGCAGCACGTGGGTCTTCGTGCCTTACTTTCTGCTTGATATTTATCTTGTCATAACACATTGCTAAACGTGGTGGCCGGTGTTGTGCTGTGATTTACAAGAGTACTTGCAGAACAACACCGATCCGGTACGGGTGACTGAGTCAGAGGGGCCTCCGAGAAGATAGTTCCTCTTGGATTGCTGGGGTACAGTACATACATAAACTATATTGATACAGTATGTTGGTATCAACCCCCTGCTCTGCTCTATGGGCTCTGAACGGCAAGCAGCACGTGTAGGTATGCACGTACATTTTTCAAACACAACACAATCATTGGCGCACGTCGAGCAGGTGAAAGAGAAGTAGAGAAAGACAACATCTATACATATAATAAAATCGTAGAGGTAAGAAAGTCTGTACATTGAATGTATTCGGAAAAAAACTAACCAGGGTGGCTTAAAATGAGATACTGAACATGTTAGAACAGTTTTTAAAATTTTTGTTTGTTTGTTTGTTTGTTTGTTTGTTTGTTTGTCTGTACGCGCATCACGCAAAATCCACTGAACGGAATTAGACGAAACTTTGTATAGTGGCAGTTTATATGCCGGGTTAACATAATACGTAAAAAAAAATTACAAAAATAAAAAAAAATTAACAATTATAAACATTATTGCGCGTTTAAAATCACGTAGTCCAAAGTACATAATTATATCTTGAGAACTGGCAGCAAATACGATTTGAATAAAATATTCATTCGAAATTTAAAAATAAGTAGATATGTACAACGAAAATGACAGTTCTTCTTTTTTATAACTTGAACACAATAGTCTATACATATCTATTCTTTCTATACATATCATAAAATCGTAAATGCAAAAATGTCTATTTGTACGCTCATCTCGCAAAAACCACTGAACGGAATTTGACGAAACTTTTTATAGTGACAGTGTATATCCCGGATGAACATAATAATTTAAAAATATAATAAAAATCACGTAATCCAAAGTAAAGGTAAAAAACAATTTTAAATGTCATGTTGACAACGGAGAACTGTCATCTCGACGTGAGCTGGCCGGTGACAAATTGTTTGATAAATAAAAATAATAATTGAAAGTCGAAGTTATGTCGCTGTCATTGGTGCAATACAATTTATATATCTGTTGCCCGCGGCTTCGCTCGCGTGAAATTCGTATTTAAAAAAAAGAAAGTAAGTAACTAAAGGCGGGCCCGAAGGCGGATCTGCGCTCACGTAAACGATATTCTTTCTCGATGAAAGTAACTAAGGGCGAGGCGGAAGGCGGAGCTGAGTTCAGGAAGAAGAAAAACATTCTTGAAGAAAGTAAGTAACTAAGGGCGAGGCCGAAGGCCGAGCTCTATTCTGGAAGACCATAAACCTTCTCGAAGAAAGTAAGTAACTATGGGCGAGGCCGCAGGCCGAGCTGCGTTCAGGAAGAAGCTAAACCATCTTGAAGAAAGTAAGTAACTAAGGCGAGGCCGAAGGCCGAGCTACGTTCGGATAATTGAAGAACCATCTCGAAGAAAGCAAGTAACTAAGGGCGAGGCCGAAGGCCGAGCTGCGTTCAGGAAGAAGCTAAACCATCTTGAAGAAAGTAAGCAACTAAGGCGAGGCCGAAGGCCGAGCTACGTTCTGACAAATGATAAACCATCTCGAAGAAAGCAAGTAACTAAGGGCGAGGCCGAAGGTCGAGCTGCGTTCAGGAAGAAGCTAAACCATCTCGAAGAAATATTATATTCTATCGAAGAAAGGAAGTCTTTAAGGGCGAGGCCCGAAGGCGGAAGAGGGTTTTTGGTTTACCTGAACGCAGCTCGGCCTTCGGCCTCGCACTTAGTTCCTTCCTTTCTTCCAGCAGTTTTATCGTCTTCCTGAACGCAGCTCGGCCTTCGGCCTCGCCCTTACTTACTTCCTTTATTTGAGAAAGGTTTATCGTTTACCTGAAACCAGCTCGGCCTTCGGCCTTGCCCTTAGTTACTTACATTCTTCTTTGGAATACGAATTTCACGCGAGCGGAGCCGCGGGCTCAGCTAGTTTGAAATATATCTGCCGCCGTCGCACTTGTGTACTGACGTATCTTCTGTCCAATGCGAATGTACTGCATGCCGACCAAATGTAGAGAGCAAGAATGTATGCAATGTATAAGAAAGCCGATTACGAGGATATATTTTTATGTGCGACTCTCTTTGAGCAATTTGCGTTAATAATATTTTCAATGGCTTATCATTTCCTTGACTTATTTCGTAGGTACGCATGTTTTCACAGCATTAGCTCTAATTACATTATTTTAATTAAATTAATTATGTTTGTTTTGGACGACGTCGCTTGTACGCCAGACAATATTTTTTTTTTAGGGTTCCGTGTGGGACACTATTACTAAGCCTACCTAGCCTGTCCGTTCGTCTGTCCCATATTTAAAGGGCTGCATATTTTGTTCCGTACTAGGAACAGGTTGAAATGTTAACAATATTATGAACGAAATATCCTAACAAATAATAAAACAAAAAAAAATAAAAGCAAAAATTAAGGGGATATACCCTTGATATACCCCTTATAAGAAGGTTTTTTTTCAAGGTTTGTAGGTTTGCGTGTTCATACGGAAGCCTCCTTCTGGTCTGTCCGTCCGTCCGTCCGTCTGTCTGTCCAACCTTTCAAAGGGCTGCTGTAACCGTAATAGGTAGCCGTTTAAATAGATTTATTTATTTATTTATACTTGTTATGAAGAAATATCCACACATTGAAACATCGGAAATTGTAGCAGGCGAACTGTACTGATCATTCATATGAAAGTTAGACTGTACTCGAACTTGTCACTATTTGTTCTAATAGCTTCGATTAAACCCACGAGAACCGCAGAGAAACCCAAGAACCGGCAAGAAACTTCGACTGCCGAAACCATACCAGATTATAAATTGATGTTTGATTTTTCTGTATTTTTATATCTCTTAAATTATGCATTTTATAAAGGTTAAAAATGTTATTTATTAATTAAAAATATATAATATATTTGTATGTATTCCTTATAACAAGCCCTTTTCATTTATATGTGACACATATGATGCACTTGAAAAACATTTTTAACTTTCTAAAATTGTGCCCCAATATTGACCACCAATATCGATATTCGTTAATTTACGCTTTACGTCCGTGATTGGGTCATCAAACTCTGTATGTGTACCAAATTTTAAACGTCCATTTATTTTCGTCCAGTAGATTCGGAGAAAATAAGCTGTGACAGACGGAGAAACAGACACAAGAGTGATCCTATAATGGTTTAGTTTTTTCCACTTTTGAGGTACGGAACCCTGAAAACTACGCGAAAATGCTTGATAGTCGTGACGATAAAGACATAATTTTATCTCAACTGAAATCTCGATACTAGATTATTGACTGTGAATGTATCTGAATAAAACATTGGCACGGAATGCACGGCGAGGCGGAACAGTCATTAGAGATTCCGTCTGTAGAATGCCAAAACACAGAACAAAGAATCGGACGCCCTAGCAGAAATGTCAAGACCTAGTCCAAGACCTGTCTGAATCTGAATCTGAATCTAGTATGATGAAGTTTGGCAAGATGCAATAGGTTTCAAGAGCACAAGGTATAGAACCAAAAATACGAAAATAGTTTAATTGTATGTTCGTTTAGGCTTTTACCGCTGTTACACATTATATAATATTTTTTTCGGTTATGCGGTATAATTAAAGTGACTCACTTTTGTTTGTTGACGTTTCGTCCCACACTCCGGAGAGATCTTCAGGACTCGCGGTCTGCGACGACCTGGAGGACACCCGACACGTCGCCGTCCAGTCAGATGTCAATGCCGGTCGCCGCTGACGAAGATTGTAGCGATGTGAGGGTACTTCGGCCGATGCGGGTAGGTTGGACATCTCTTGCTGGAAAAGGTCGGTGCATACGTAGCTCACTGTGTCTATGGCTGCCAGAGCTTGATGCTGGTTACCACCCGAGCCATGCTTCGCCAGCAGTGGAGTCCACGATGAAGAGAGTACCATGCTGTATTCTCTGTTAAATTTGGCATGTCTGGAAATTTCAATGGATTCCCGAACCAAACGTTGTACATATAGTGTTTTCCCACTGATATCATCCTGGTTTGGTTGAATCGAATCCAATGATTTGTGCAACTGTCCAGAGCATGCTCACAGATGGCTGACTTATGGAACTCGTTGTTCTTCATCGCCCTGATGTGTTCCGACTACCTTGTCTGAACACTCCGCTTCGTTTGTCCGATGTAGCACCTCCCACAGCTACATGGTATTTTGTATACACCTGGAACCTGCAGTGGAATCTGATCCTTGACTGTTCTCAACATCCTTGGATTTTTGGGAGAGGTTTGTAGAAGGTCTTTATGCTTAACTTGCTCATCAACTTACCTATACGGTCCGTGATCCGTCGTATGTATGGTAAGTAGGCGCACCGCCTTCCGACCTCTACCCTCTGCCGGCCCTGTTGTTGCATGTTGAACAGATAGGCAGGCTCGTGGTTTGTAGCCATTCTGCCGCAACGCTGTCCTTACTTTGGCAAGTTCCTCCTCGATGTGATCATCATCACAGATCTTGTGTGCTCTCAAGAGCTCACAATTTGATCTCTTCCCCAGGGCTCCTGCTCTCCGTCGGAGGTGGTCGGAGTCTCGTTCGCCGCGCAAGTGGAGGACCCGTGCAAGACGAAGGCACGCGTGGTCGCCGACGACAAGTACTGCGACAAATACTGGGAGTGCGACAACGGACAGACCTGACATCACGGATGTAGTAGGAGATAATATGTAGCCAACCGTGTCAGTTTCCATAAAAAAAATTCTGTGAATATGCGCATTCCGTCGTCGTACATAAATCTTCGTTCCGTGTACCAGACACATCCGGTACACAAATAGGAAGAGAGCAAGCCGATAGCGAGCGAGTGCGGATGTCATGTCGATCTAGGAAGCTCGGGATTCAATATTACCAGACATGCAAACAAAATACCTAGAAGCGACCTATCAATGATGTTCATGTGTCAGGGATGTTTGCTCTCGGCTATTTATGTCACATTTATGTCGTACTTATGAGGCTGGAAATATGGAAAATTATTACAAAAAAAAAAATCGCTCAAGAGTGAGTCGTCGAACTCGTGTGGAAAGGGTTCTATTTTCGTTTAGATTTATTTTATATACCTTTTGCCCGCGGCTTCGTTCGCGTGAAATTCGTATTTTAAAAGAAGAAAGTAAGTAAGTCTGCTAACGTACCTTTATTTCGGCGCACGGAACAATTAGCTTTGTATGAGAGCCGTATCTTAGCGTAATCGGAACTAAATTTTATTTAGCCTATCTTGTGTCCCGTATAATCAAAAGTTTCATCGAATTCGGATTATCGGTTTAAGAGTTATGGAGGAACATACATGCATACACACAGAAAAGATTTCTAAAAATCGTCAATTTAGTTTTAGTATCATACATAGAGTCTACAAACGCAGTATCTCATAAAACAAAGTAACTTACTCCATGACCATCCCTTACAGATTTATTATTAGTAGTATATTGATTTCGTTTTCTTATAAATTCCAGAAGAAGCCACCGGAAGACAGTTCCACACTCTAGCGGTGCGACAAAGGAAGGATCAGTGTTCAGTGTAGCCGACATGAAATGAAGAGAAGCACTGACATGGTACCTAGTTCACCCGATATTATGGGCTGTCATCCATCACGGATGTTGTAGGTGTAGGTGATGTAGCCAACCGTGTCAGTTTCAATAAAAAAATAAATGATTTTCAGAAACGATTTGTTATCAAAAGTCAAATGTCAACAGCAAACGGTGTTGGTGTTTAGCCTCGTCGATCTCGTCGCAGAGACGAGATCTGCGGAGATAACAGTAAATTTTCAGATCAAAATTGATTTGTCCGTTGAATAAGGATATGCGTAAATGGCCACATAAATAACGCCTGTTTTCCAAAAGGGTAGGCAGAGACGACGGATGTCCACGCAAAACGAGGGGTTGTTATAAGTTTAACGCCTCCATATGCCTGTATTTGTGTGTGTGTCTGAGGGTCTGACTGTGACATCGTAGCTCCTAAACGGATGGGCCGATCTGGATGCGGTTTTTTTTTAATTTAAAAGCTGCTTTAATCGGGATGGTTCTTAGCTATGTTTAATGAAGACTAGGTCAGCCGACTCCAAGATCATCGACGCTTTTCCTAAAATTAGTGAAAGGATCTCTGCTGTAAAATGTAAATTTATTACACTTTCACTCGTCGCCTATATGTATGTAAATAAACGGAAATAATTGTAAACGATTTGATGTGCTTGTAATCTTACTTACCTAATCTAACAAAATTATTACAAGTTCAAATTACGTCTCTTAAAAAACTTGAAATAAAAGTTAAATAATAAATAAAAAAAACTCCCGACACATCAAACTAGCCCTCGAAAAGTAATAAAATATATTTCCGCTTAGTTAATTAAAGGCGTCGGGGGAAAGCTAAGTAAATAATTTCATTTCGTTGTTCCATTTGCAATTTAACTTTTATCAAAAAAAGTTTTAAAAAACATAAAACCGACTTCCTAAAAAAAGGAAAACTAAAAAACTATTCAAAATAAAAATATAAAAACCGCCTTCAAAAATATATGAAATAAAAACCTAAAAAAAAAAACGAACCCTAGAGTTGAAGGCGGTGCTAAAAAGGCTACACAAATCACAAAGGATATTATCATCCACTCATGTTTTCTTTCATGCATCATTTTTGCTTGCTTTAGCACCGCCTTCAACTCTAGGGTTCGTTTTTTTTTTTTTAGGTTTTTATTTCATATATTTTTGAAGGCGGTTTTTATATTTTTATTTTGAATAGTTTTTTAGTTTTCCTTTTTTTAGGAAGTCGGTTTTATGTTTTTTAAAACTTTTTTTTTATTTCACAGTTTTTTTTAGTAATTTTTGCTATTAATGTACTCGGCGGAATCGCTCGGCCTTCGGCCTCGCGATTCCGCCTCGCTTTCCAATCCGATATTGACCCAATTAAAATAGGACCACGTCAGCTTCGATAGCTCAGTGGTGCAGACAGTCAACTGTCGCTATTGAATGTTAAGCAACGCTGGGTGCGGTCAGTACTTGGATGGGTGACCGCTGACCGTTGGAGGCTGACCGAGGTTCGGATTCCTCGTAAAACTGTAGGTCCCTTCCCTCCTAATCTTACTTGGTGGTAGGGTTTAACCTGACCGGGTTGGTACCACCGCACTGAATTAAACGTCGGTCGAAACGGCTATGTAAATAGTTTGTGTTTTCCGACCAGTTCAGTGTAGTCAGTACGATCAAAGGGGGAAGTACTGACATGGCACTTAGTTTACCCGGTGTTATGGGCTGACATCACGGACGTTGTAGGTGATGTTGCAGAACTTAGTAGAATGGACAGACATAAACATGTTACGGAACCCTACTTTTATTATAAAATAACCGTCGGAGGACCTTGGTTGAAAATTGTGAAATTTAGTAGAACGGACAGACATACATTTGTTACGGAACCCTACTTTTATTATAAAATAACCGTCGGAGGGCCTTGGTTGAAAATTGTAAAATTTAGTAGAACGGACAGACATACATTTGTTACGGAACCCTACATTCATTTTGAAATAAATGTTAAATTTTGTAGAACGGACAGACATGCATTTGTCACGGAACCCTACATTCATCTTGCAGAACTTAGTAGAATGGACAGACATAAACGTGTTACGGAACCCTACTTTTATTATAAAATAACCGTCGGAGGACCTTGGTTGAAAATTGTAAAATTTAGTAGAACGGATAGACATGCATTTGTTACGGAACCATACATTCATTTTGAAATAAATGTTAAATTTAGTAGAACAGACAGACATGCATTTGTTACGGAACCCTACATTCATTTTGCAGAACTTAGTAGAATGGACAGACATAAACGTGTTACCGAACCCTACTTAACAGTTGCACTCCGGGAGTGCCGGCAGATCCCGTGCCACTCTAACTTAACCCTTAATGCAATGACTTAAGGTTTCATTTTAAAAATGACGCTGACGCGATGTCGCGAGTTATACATTTTTTACCCACCTAAAAAAGTGCCAAGCGCCGCTAAAGAAGTTTTCACTTCAAAAACCTCAGGGTTATCCCCTTTCAAATAAAAAAAAAAAGAATTTTCAAAATCGGCCCACAATTGACGGAGTAATCGCGTAACAAACATCAAAAAAAAGAAAACATACTGTCGAATTGAGAATCTCTTAGGTCTAAAGTAAATTTCTCGTGAAGACAAATGCAACAAGCCCAAACACGATGGGTTTATCATGTGTAGTTTAGGAGTTTCTATGGCCACCTTCTGTCTCCATCATCAGACCAGCTCGATGGTACTCGGTACAGTAGGTACCGGTCAGGTACCATAATAAATTATGCGCACCTGGCCGGTCGGAAAAGATAAAAAATTTCAAATTTAGAATATTCATGAAACAAGGGTCCGAATATGTATCACTAGTAAATATCGATTCATGTATTTCAACAGGACAGAGAAAATTTCAAAATATTAGGTATTTAATACTTTTTAGTTCTTTTTGTTTTTTTGTTTTTTTGAAATCGGTTTAATATTTTTTAAAACAGTTTTTATTTCATTCTTTTTAGTAATATTACATAAATAAGAATAATCGAAATCGATTGAAGTGGTACAGAATTATTCGCCATATGTGTCAGACTGCAAATTGCTGAATAAGTCCACATCACAAAAGTTTTGCTGAAGGTAACCACACACCATACTAATTTATCAAACTGAAAATTGCCGAATACGACCACATCACAAGTTTTGCTGAAGGTAACCACACACTATAGTATTATGCTGATTTTTCGAAAACCACTGAACCAATTTCGATAAAATTTAAATGGGACCACCTCGGAAGTATGACCTAACTAACAAAAAAAGAAT
Source organism: Nematopogon swammerdamellus (assembly GCA_946902875.1). Classification (NCBI taxonomy): domain Eukaryota; kingdom Metazoa; phylum Arthropoda; class Insecta; order Lepidoptera; family Adelidae; genus Nematopogon; species Nematopogon swammerdamellus. Next base: position 3,584,164 of record OX336336.1, on the reverse strand, counting down.
TTTCTAAATCGGCCCTCAATTGACGGAGAAATCGCGTAACAAACATACAAAAAAATAAAAAAAAAAATAAAAAAAAAAAATTAAAAAAAAAAAAAACATACAGACGAATTGAGAACCTCCTCCTTTTTTGGAAGTCGGTTAAAAAAGAAAAGAACGTGAAATATTTTGATATAGTTGGTACTCACTTATCTGAACCTTGGGGTACTCGCAGTAGTTGGACCTCCACGGATAGTCGCAGCCCTCGGTGACACCCCTGTGCTTGCCCGCGAACACGAGCCCGTTCGGGCAGTCGTACTGAATGGTCTGCCCGTTGTCGCACTCCCAGTATTTGTCGCAGTACTTGTCGTCGGCGACCACGCGTGCCTTCGTCTTGCACGGGTCCTCCACTTGCGCGGCGAACGAAGCTCCGACGGAGAGCAGGAGCCCTGGGGAAGAGATAAAATATATTTTTTTTAACAATAATAAGTGACAGGCTAGCCACCTCTCACCTTGGAACGGTCTTTCCACCGAGTCATGCAGCGGGTGGGTCTTCGTGCCTTATTTGCTACTTGATAGTTATCTTGTCCGAATAATATGCTAAACGTGGTGGCCGGTGTTGTGCTGTAATTTACAAGAGTATTTGCAGCACAACTGCGATTACTCTGCTTATCCCGATTGTCGGGATACAGCGTGCGTGATATGTTTGTCTGTAAAATTCGTAGGTATCTTGCTTTTGTTCACTAATATATCCTTATATGAATTAGATTTAAAGAGATCTTTTAATACTCGTAGATATTTTAGGGCATTTTTAAATCAGTTTTTATTTTAATTACTCATCGCATCTAAGGCCCACTTGCACCAAAACGAGTTTAGAGTTAAGTAGCGAGTTATGGATTTAAACGCGGTTCCAACAGTCAACGGGTGCTAGCTTAACGAGCTTAACTCGTTAAGCTAGCACCCGTTGACTGTGGGAACCGCGTTTAAATCCATATCTCGCTACTTAACTTTAAACTCGTGTTGGTGCAAGTGGGCCTAAGTCTTTAAGTTTACTCTGTTTTTAATTATACTCATTTTAAGTTTCAGATTAACAGTGGGTACTAAAGACTTACATAAGTTGACGTTTCACCCGCCCGTGACATATCACGGGCTTCTTCAGGAACAATATAAAGCAAGATAATTTTATTATGAACCGTGTGGGGCCGGTACTTTAAAAGAATAGCCCCACTGCATCTCTCCCCGTGTATGTCGTAAAAGGCGACTAAGGGATATGACTCCCTTCCTATATTACTGGGTGGTAGGGTTTAACCCGCCCGGGTTGGTACCACCACACTGAATGAAAGGTCGGTCGAAACGGCTATGTAAATAGTTTGTGTTTTTCGTCCAGTTCAGTGTAACCGGCACGACCGAAGGGAAGCACAGCCGTGGCACCAAGTTCACCCGGTGTTGTGTGTGGGCTGATATCACGGATGTTGTAGGTGATGTAGCCAACCGTGTCAGTTACCATAAAAAAAATAAAAAGAATTAATGCCTACAAAAACCTTAGATCCACTGGCCTAAGAAATGTAACCACGTGGTATCCCCAACTGAGCACGTTACAAAAGCGAAACGCATTTATACCATAAAACTAAGACTGAAATATGAAAATACAACTCACGAAGAAAATAAAAATTAAAAACTCGGTACGCCCTTTTAGAAGAAGGAGACACATAATGTTAACTGTCCCACGTGTGAGCGGGATAACCGTACATTGACTGAGTAATACGAGACGGGTCGTCCCATTTTCTGTGTACCAGTATTTACGCCGCTGTACCAAATCTAGTATAGTGGTTGATCGATGGTTTATGGGGACGGAACGGACGCAATGATGTTTTAAAGGTATAGATTCAGCGTTCTATACAATATTGGAGGAGAATTTGGTATTCAATAGAAAACATTGCCATCTAGCGGTAAACTAATGCAACGCTTTGTGAAGTAGTGCGCTGGGCAAGCACCGCGCTGTTGAAGTGAAGGTTAACTAGAGTATTACCAACGAACGTTCGGCGAGCGGTGGTCGGCCCGTTCGGTGATTTGTAAATATTTTCGAAATTACATGTTATACGTGCACTTATTTGTGATATGTGACGCCGCCGTCATCCTTGTTTCTCTTTCCGGTACGATTTTTACAGTGTCGCAAGGGACACATAGGCATTGTAGAAAACTACGATCGACGCGCCTGCGCTCGCCGAGCGTGCGAGCGTGCGACTGACAGAACTCGAGATCCACCGTTTGGCTTATGTCAGTAGGAACCGATCGAGCGTATTTGATTTGAAGTCTAATCTAGTAATATATATGTCAATGGACGGGCGGCGGGGCCGTCAAACAAAAGTTCGTTGTACGTTAGGGTTTTTCCTCCTCGTAAATAAATGCCTATACATGAGTATTTTGTTGTCGGAATAAATAAATAATAATGTAGCCCACAAACGTTGATCGTGTCTCCCGTCACGTGACAGCACAGTGGACTCGACGGCTTAGTGGACCGAAAAGGACACGTGCATTCAATTGAAAATAATGTATTTTGACTGGAAAAATATAGACGTAATTAAATAAAAAACCGGCCAAGTGCGAGTCGAACTCGCGCACCGAGGGTTCCGTATCGCCAAGTCATGGTTAGCGCCACTCACGCCATCTATGGCGTGTTTTATGAAATGCTTCATATGAGTTAAAATTTATGATTAGTTAAAATGCTTCATACTGTTTTGGGTAGATGGCGCGATACACTTTTTAGTTTCTTGTATGGGGACCCCGTGAATTTTTTACGAAGTTTTTTACTTTTTCTTATTTTTAGTATTTGTTGTTATATCGGCCATAATAATACATATTCTGTGAAAATTTCAACGGGCTACCTACTACGTTTCAGCTACCTACCTCGAACAGACAGACGGACAGACAGACAGACAGACAGACGGCGTAGGCTTAGTATAGGGTCCCGTACGACGGGTCCCGAACCCTAAAACAGGAGATATTATATTGAGCATGTAATAAAGTTTATATTATGAGCTTTGAAATACATACCACACGCTGTATCCCGACAATCGGGGTAAGCAGAGTAATCGGAGTTGTGCTGCAGGTGCTCTTGTAAATTACAGCACAACACCGGCCACCACGTTTAGCAAAGTATTCGGACAAGATAACTATCAAGCAGCAAGTAAGGCACGAAGACCCCATTTTTTTTATAGCCGTTTCTACCGACCTTTCATTCAGTGCGGTGGTATCAGCCCGGGCGGGTTAAACCCTACCACCTAGTAATATAAGAAGGGAGTCATATCCCTTAGTCGCCTTTTACGACATACACGGGGAGAGATGCAGTGGGGCTATTCTTTTAAAGTACCGCCTGCCGCATGAGTCGGTGGAAGGGCCGTTCCAAGGTGAGAGGCGGCTAGCCTTGGGTTTTGCACGAAGGTCCCCAACCAAGCGGGACTAGTCTGCAGGCCTAGAGCCTACCTACATCAAACCAAAGCAACAATAACAACAACAAGGGCAAGAACAAGGTGCCGTGCTAAAGGGCGACAGGATAGCCACCTCTCACCTTGGCGCGGCCCTTCCACCGAGTCACGCAGCAGTTGGGTTTTCGTGCTTTATTTGCTGCTTGATAGTTATCTTGTCTGAATACTTTGCTAAACGTGGCACATCGGTGTTTGTAATTTAAAAGAATATTTGCAGCACAACACCGGTTACTCTTACAGCGTGTGGGGTTGTATTTTTTTTCATTGAAACTGACATGGTTGGCTACATCACCTACAACATCCGTCATGTCAGCCCATAACACCGGGTGAACTTGGTGCCACGTCAGTGCTTCCCTTCGGTCGTGCCGGCTGCACTCAACTGAACGGAAAACACAAACAATTTACATAGCCGTTTCGACCGACCTTTCATTCAGTGTGGTGGTACCCACCCGGGCGGGTTGAACCCTACCACCTAGTAATATAAGAAGGGAGTCATATCCCTTAGTCGCCTTTTGTATGTTTGTATGTATGTATGTATGTAAATAATAATAGGCTAGTGGTAGCACTACTCTACAGAATTATGGATTCCAGCAGTGGATGCATGCAGGCTGGCTGACTGACTTGCTGACTGGCCGACTGACTGATCTTTGTCTCATACTGAATAAGCTTCCTGTTGTGAAACGGCCGTGAAAACGGGAAGCCGGAAGTGTAGGGGGAACCCTTTTGTCCCTTTTATATCCGAGGGATTTTCATTCCATTACTCTTGTAAATCTCTGAGGTCTGGCTTCTTTGTTTTATTTACTTTCAATTCGCGAGGGGTGGTTCGGTAAAGTTTTTGGCCTTGAGGTAAAATTTTGTGTTTTTTTTCTTGCTTGTAACAGGCGTTATTAATTTGAATTTTATTATTATTATTTTTTCATTTATTTATCTATATACGCGAGACTCCTTGGCGCCGTCAGCGTGGATTGTTGAGCCGACGACGACGCCCAAATGATTTCGGTTTAGAGCGGGGGGCTGCGAATGCCGTGCCGGCGGCGTGACAGATGCCTATTTACGCTTCTCTTGAAAGATCCTAAGTCATACACTGAAGGAGGGAGAAAAAACATCAGAGTTTCGCAGTACGGAAGATAAAAGAAATACTGGAGCGCTTAGTCCGAACTTTAGGCAGCTCTACAGTATAGGGATGCATTCCCTGTCTGCTACGCGTGGAGCTATGGTGAAATAGTGAGGTCGGAATAGTTATCTTATTAATTTTATTAATTCTTAATGTTTTAAGGACAAGATGACGTGCTAAAGGGCGACAGACTCGCCACCTCTCACCTTGGCACGATACTTCCACCGAGTCATGCAGCAGGTGGGTCTTCGTACCTTACTTGCTGCTTGATCTATTGAATCTTGTTCGAATACTTTGCGAAACGTGGTTTTCAGTGTTGTGCTGTAATTTACCAGAGTTCTTGCAGCACAACACCGATTACTCTGCTCACCCCGATTGTCGGAATTCAGCGTGTGTGATATGTATGTATGTATGTTAATGTTTTATCGGTAATACTATGGCAGCTGCTCTGACGAACTCGCTTCCCTCATCCCTCCTCATCCTTTTCGCCTTCGTCAAACACGCCATAAGTACACCCATTTGCAGTCAACATAACAGTTCCTCGAACTGCACGATTCTCTAAATCGCTCTTGTGTCGCATCGCAAAGGTGTGGCATGAGCTTCCGGGGAAAATCTTTCCCCACTCCTACAATCCACAGATCTTCAAATCGCGGGTCAATAGCCATTCCCCAGCGACATTATTCCGCCTTCAAGCCGGACCGGCATCTCCTCGGGGGTGAAATTGGCTGCGCTTAAGGGTCCGACATCGAGCACAGCCACCCAGTTAGCCAGCAAGAATAGTTTTTTTCTATTTATTCTAAATCAGTCAGTTTCATCAAAATCGGGTCGATAGATCCGGAGATATCTGCCTGTGACCGACAGACGGACGGACAGACAGACAGACACCAGATTGATCCCATAAGGATCCCTTTTTTCGCAATTTGCGACGGGACTCTATATAAGTAAATATCAGGACTTATATGCGAACATATACAGACAGCAGACGTGACATTTTATATTATGTAGAGATAGAGAAAGAGAAGAAGTGAAGACGAGAAGAGATAAAGAAAGAGAGGAAGAAAAGATATGGACAAAGAGAAAAAGAGTGGAGATAGAGAAAGATAACAAGAGAATATATAGAGAAAGAGAACACGAGAAGAGATAGAGGAAGAGAAAAAGAGTAGAGATACAGAAAGAGAAGAATAGAAGAGATAGGGAAAGACAGGAAGAGAAGAGACAGAGAAAGATAACAAGAGAAGATATAGAGAAAGAGAGCAAGAGAAGAGATAGACAAAGATAAGAAGAGTAGAGATACAGAAAGAGAAGAAGAGAAGAGAGAGAAAGGAGAAAAAAAGATGAGATAGATAGATGATGAGAGAAGAAGAGAGAAGATAGAGAAGATAGCTAAGTCTAAAACATACAGCACTAAACTTAACAAAGGGGTTGGAAGAGAATTCGTAGAAGATCGTAAGTATCACATATAAATTTTTATAAAATCTATTCCTAGCTCACGTCAGATTTCTTCTATTAGACGGATAATAAAAAATGAAACAAGATAATGGTTTTTAGTTTGCAGCATATTTCTCTAAGTATATCCATTAAACTAAAAAGTCTAAGCTTAGTAGGATAACGAATGACATGAATAACCAATTATCTTAATAAGGATCATCAAAAAGTTAAAAATTTCAAGAGGAAAATTTAAAGATTCCACTTAATCGGAAACTCATTTCCAAAGTTTCCCCCTCGGCAAAGTTTTCCGGCGCATGTACGCACGCACTTACTTAACTGTAGAACCGATCGATTGGCTAGTCGCCAGTATACAGGTGTATGTGTATATACAGGTGTCCGCCATAGACATTTTGTCAGCCTCGGTAGCTCAGTGTTGTTAAGCACACCTGGGCGCGGTCGGGCTTTCTTACTTTCTTCTTTTCAATACGAATTTCACGCGAGCGAAGCCGCGGGAAAAGCTGATTTTCTAATCAAGTAGCGGTCGGTGTTGCGCGCTTTAATTATCCACGTTCCTGCAGCACATCACCGATCGCTCTGCTCTACCCGATTGCTTAGATACAGCGCGATGTGTAAGTATGTAAGTGGTGTAGATAGATAGAGCACTACCAGGTGTAAATCGGACAGGTTTGCGGACCTTGGCATTCGCAGGATGAGGCGAGACACCTGTCAGGATATTCAACCTGCGTCCCCGTGCGCTTCAGGGCCATTGTCTCCGTGTATGGTCGGTAACTATGTGACTAAAATAATAAAATGACAGGTGACACTGCACCACCGAATGAATGTTCTAGACTGCAGTTCGGCTATAAGGCAGCATATCGTATATAAGGCGTAATCTTCTATCTATATCTTCATATATATATATATATATATATATATAATATGCAGGGTGTTCGGCGCATCGACCGACGAATATTTTTTGTAGGTAAGTGACCCCACTTCAAATTTAGAACATGTACCGGTCACGCGGGCAGTGGGCACTTTGTTCAAATTATATTGTATGGCTAGTACAAAACGCTGAGGCCCTGGGCACAGGTTGTGGTTGGATAGGGTGCGGACCCCAGTGGCAGTGAAGGCTTCACCACCGGCTCTCGACTTCGGTCGGGGTTCCTTCGGGTGGACAGGTGGTGGCTCGGATCGGCTGGGGAAAGGTCGCAGCCTGTGTTTCCCATGGGATTTTTTCGGAAGAACGGATGTTCGACAGAGCAGCTATGGGGCCTCGATCTGGCATACATGATCACTGTACTCGCAAGAGTGCAGGTTGTAGACGTCTGCATTTTGTGACCGGAAGGTTGGTATCTCTGGACTAACAAAACGTAAATCAATAAAATGATAGTAAAGGATGTTCAAATTCTCCATTGTTAAGTTTAGACTCTTGCAAAATATCCCTAATTTTGACCACATAGTGAATTATTTGTATGACATGTGGTATACCGTTGAAAAGGGCGTAAACTAGCGAACTTTTTTAGAGAAAATTAAGCTTTCAATTGCCGTCAGTTTTTTTTTCAAATGAATTAAGAAATTTCTTAATTTCTTAATTCATTTGAAAAAAAAACTGATCTATCATATTTTTACTTGTTCTCGGGACTTTTCTTTTCCTGCATGCGATAAGTGGGTGTGACACCACCTCAGCACTAGGTTTTCCAAGACGTTGATTAGCTCTTTTCAAAAAAAGTGTACAATTGAAAATTTGGAATGTCCCAGACATTCAGAAATTTTTTATAATAATTATTATAAGCACTCTACATAATTAAACTGGATATTTTTCTAATAAGCATATGTATTTGTTACAAAATTTACCTTTATGTTCAATCCAAATATCAGTGATATTAAAATATAATAAAAAACAACACAAAAAAGTGTAAAATCTTCATGTCTCACCTGTATTATATGAAACTTTCAAGTCTCAGGTAACGCTGGATATTAAATAACGCCATGTTCTAAGCTGTTTAGACATATGGTAAACAATTAAATTATACGATTTATAACTCTATTCCGGCGAAATAGGGTTCTAAATAGCTTAAAATACAATAAATAGTTTTTCCCAGGAATTCGACAGAACCGGAATTCCGGTAATCGTCACGGTAAATTTTTCAATGTATCTGACGAAATATCGCTCAAAATGTGGTTATTTTTCATTTTTGGCAACATTCTTGTCTATACTATGGCCGGCATTATGCAGCCAATACAGTTTACTTTAGTGTACAAAAACCTGTGAAGAAAGTGGTCATGTTACGTGGGTTCGCTTTTCAAGTTCCAGATAGTGACTGGAGTTTACAAGGTGAAGCAATTTATTATATTATTTTATGTAACCTAACTATAGTTTTGTTCATCAAGTGTTGTAAAGTAAGTCGAAAGTAGCCACAAATTCAACACAAAAAGCTTGAATAATTTTAAAAATTATAATTTGACGTGACGAATTCATATCAACAATAATTATTGTTGATATGAATTCGTCACGTCCGGTTCGTCACGTATTGTATAGCCGGAACAATTTTGTGACGCACCGGAACTATTAAGCTGGGGCTACATTTAACTAATCTAAGAATAGGTATTAAATTTGTTGCTCGTTCTTGTTCTCGCCAGAGGTTTTAGGGCCTGTGTGCGTAGTCCATGTCGAGTCGACTTTTGACAGATGGTGTATTAAAAACATCAATGATACTCGTATATTTAGTGTTACTGGCATTGTTCACCTATCTAGATTAAAATACAGAAATGAAATATAGACAATATTAATAAGCGAATAAGCATTACAGATGCATTAACAACCACATTAAACATTACCTAGTTACTTTTTTTATAAATTTTTTTGTGTGTTAAGGTTTTTATTATATTTCCATATGTTTCCGAAAACGAAAGTAATCCCATATGGTAATATTTAAAAGGCCATTTTAAGTGGTCACTGTAATCTGTTTTAAATATGTATTTAAATATTACTTAACAAAAAAGCCTTTTATTTCTTACAGAATTATTGGTTTACAAAGTAGTTTTGATTAGTAACGAAGGTTGAGTAGTTAGTTATTTTTATACAATTGTTTTGTTGAATTTTAAATTATTCTGCAAGAACCCCTCTGCAGGTAAAGGCCTCCTCCAAAGTGAGCCAGTCTTCTCTGGACTTTGCTGTTTGTATCCAGTTTGGACCTGCTGTGTTTTTAATTTCATCTTCCCATCTGTTGCAAGGTCTCCCTTTCTTTCTTTTGCCTACTGGCCCCCTCCATGCTGTCACACTTTTTGTCCATATTTTGTCCTTTTTGTCGTATATTATATAGTAATATTTAAATAAAAAGCCAAAAAATTGGTAATAAAAATATAATTTTATTTTAAATATGTAGGTATATAAAATAATCTATGTACTTGTGCTGTTGATATGCTGGAAAATTAATAAAAAATAAATAAAATGTTTTGTGTGGTTGCATGTAAGAACCAGGGCACGACTGGAGGAGGATACAAAACAAACGCCGCCGGGGACCGGCGATACTGGATGTCGCGCCCACTGCGCTCGTAGTTTACTAAAATTTTCTCATAGTTTACAAAAAAAAAAAAAAGTCGGCAAGTGCGAGTTGGCCTCGCGCACTGAGGGTTCCGTATCATCAGCATCACTCAATATATTTGTAGGTATTATGTATGTGCAAAAAGAATTGTTTTGGAAAATCACGAACCCCCTAAATAAACATTACAGCAATGGTTTGACTGTGCGGCATTCGTGAAGTTGAAATATACAAAAATATATTTAATTTTCATATATGACATAACGACATATCTACAATTTTCGAATTTTTTCTTTACTTGTGATGTGAGAGCTTGCTTCTTGCCAAATTTCATTACTCTAGGTCAACGGTAAGTATCTATAGGTTTTGATTTCATTTGAGTGAGTTTGCAAGTATTAAAATTTGCCATGTTAAACAGCCGTATCTTTTGATTATATTGATTTAGAAGCTTTCATTTTCTATAACTCGAAGGGATCGCAGACGTTAGTATTTCATATTAATTTCAATTTGATATCTTGACTCGTTACTGAGAAAAAGGGTCTTGACACAAAAAACAAGCAAATTTTTTTAAATATCATATAACTACAAGTTTAAAATTTACGTGTGCTATGAGACCTTGCTTCTTACCAAATTTTATGATTTTAGGTTGACGAGAAATACCCTATAGGTTTTGATTTGATTGGAGTGAGTTTGCGAGTATGAAATCTGACATACATGGCCGTATCTTTTGATTGCGTTGATTTAGAAGTGTGCGTTTTCTACACCTTAAAGAGATCGTATATCTTAGTATTTCAACTTGTTATCTTGATCTTTTCCTGAGAAAAAGGGTCCTTGACATACAAAACAATTATTTTTTTAATGTCAATAACTACAATTTTAAAATTTTCGAATTTTTTCCTTTACTTGTGCTGTAAGACCTTGCTTCTTACCAAATTTTATGATTCTATGTTAACAGGAAATACCCTATAGCAGGGGTCGGCAACGTTTTACTATAGGAGGGCCATAATTGTTACAAGAGGATCAGTGCGGGCCGCATCTCATCTTCATAAGTACATACAATTTTAAAATAAAAAAATATAAAAACCGCCTTCAAAAATGTATGAAATAAAAAAAATATGGTGCTAAAGAAGGCTACACAAATCACAAAGGATATCATCCACTCATGTTTTCTTTCATGCATCATTTTTGCTTGCTTTAGCACCGCCTTCAACTCTAGGGTTCGATTTTTTTTATTTCATACATTTTTGAAGGTGGTTTTGAAATTTTTTAAATAGTTTTTTATTTCACACTTTTTTTTAGTAATTTTTTGCTATTAATGTACGTTCGGCGGAATCCGCCTCGCTTTCCAATCCGATCTTGACCAAATTGAAACGGGACCACACGGGAAGCACCAGCTTTCAAATAAGAAAAGAATCATCAAAATCGGTTCACCCAGTCGAAAGTTCTGAGTTAAGTAACAAACATAAAAAAATAAAAAATAAAATACAGTCGAATTGAGAACCTCCTCCTTTTTTTTTTAAGTCGGTTAATAAAACGCATTGGTGCATTTTTAATCAATATTTATATATATTTAAATAATTAATATTTATTTGAATTCAAGTTATGTATTTCAATGAAATATTACTATAAAAAACTGTCAAAATCTTAATATGCGATCTTTGCGGCTGCATTTCACTTCCAAGTTTTGGAATATCTGCTTGCATCTTAGACGTAGAAACGCGCAGTATCGCATCTAAATGACGTGCATCAGTTAATCAGGAACAATGCTTATTTTTTTTAAGCCAACGCGTTCGTGAATGTCACATATTTCAGTTTAGACGCGAAATAAATATTTTTTTTATCTTTATTTAAGTTTAGGGCTTTAGCCGTATTCGGATATGTCAGCACCATGGTGACTTTTCAAATAAGTATTTAATTTCGAATGACAAGACCTTTATTTACAAAAAAATCTGAGTTTTTCCCAGTGGTCAGACTGATGGTCAGACTAGTCTGGCCAACGGAATTTTTTTCCCCGTTGGTTAGATTCACGGGCCGCAAGGAGGGCGCTCGCGGGCCGCATGCGGCCCGCGGGCCGCGGGTTGCCGACCGCTGCCCTATAGGTTTTGATTTGATTTGAGTGAGTTTGCGAGTATGAAATCTGACATAGATGGCCGTATCTTTTGATTGCGTTGATTTAGAAGCTTTAGTATTCTACACCTTAAAGAGATCGTAGATCTTAGTATTTCGTATTAATTTCAATTTGTTATCTTGATCCATTCCTGAGAAAAAGGGACCTTGACATATAAAAAAAAAATAATTTTTATGTCATATAACTATAAATTTACAATTTTCCTTTACTTGTGCTGTGAGACCTTGCTTATTACCAAACTTTATGATTCTAGGTTAACGGGAAGTACTCTATAGGTTTTGATTTGATTTGCCGGTGGCAAAATATGTGACTTAAATGGGCTTATCTAGTGATTGCGTTGACCTAGAAGCTTAATTTTTTTACACCTCCGAGGAAACGTAGACCTTAGTATTTGATATTAATTTCAACTTGATACCTCTAGCCGTTCCTGAGAACAGCCAGCCAGCCAGACAGACAGACAGACGGACAACAAAGTGATCCTATAAGGGTTCCGTTTTTTCCTCTTTTGAGGTACGGAACCCTAAAAACCGGATAAGTAATTTATTTTTTGAAAATAAATTTCTATACTAAAGTCTTTAGTTCATCGCTATTGGAATGCAGATAATAAAAAAAGTTTTAAAAAACATAAAACCGACTATCATCCACTCATGTTTTCTTTCATGCATCATTTTTGCTTGCTTTAGCACCGCCTTCAACTCTAGGGTTCGTTTTTTTTTTTTAGGTTTTTATTTCATATATTTTTGAAGGCGGTTTTTATATTTTTATTTTAAATAGTTTTTTAGTTTTCCTTTTTTTAGGAAGTCGGTTTTATGTTTTTTAAAACTTTTTTTTTATTTCACAGTTTTTTTTAGTAATTTTTGCTATTAATGTACTCGGCGGAATCGCTCGGCCTTCGGCCTCGCGATTCCGCCTCGCTTTCCAATCCGATCTTGACCCAATTAAAATAGGACCACGTCAGCTTCGATAGCTCAGTGGTGCAGACAGTCAACTGTCGCTATTGAATGTTAAGCAACGCTGGGTGCGGTCAGTACTTGGATGGGTGACCGCTGACCGTTGGAGGCTGACCGAGGTTCGGATTCCTCGTAAAACTGTAGGTCCCTTCCCTCCTAATCTTACTTGGTGGTAGGGTTTAACCTGACCGGGTTGGTACCACCGCACTGAATTAAACGTCGGTCGAAACGGCTATGTAAATAGTTTGTGTTTTCCGACCAGTTCAGTGTAGTCAGTACGATCAAAGGGGGAAGTACTGACATGGCACTTAGTTTACCCGGTGTTATGGGCTGACATCACGGACGTTGTAGGTGATGTTGCAGAACTTAGTAGAATGGACAGACATAAACATGTTACGGAACCCTACTTTTATTATAAAATAACCGTCGGAGGACCTTGGTTGAAAATTGTGAAATTTAGTAGAACGGACAGACATACATTTGTTACGGAACCCTACTTTTATTATAAAATAACCGTCGGAGGGCCTTGGTTGAAAATGGTAAAATTTAGTAGAACGGACAGACATACATTTGTTACGGAACCCTACATTCATTTTGAAATAAATGTTAAATTTTGTAGAACGGACAGACATGCATTTGTTACGGAACCCTACATTCATCTTGCAGAACTTAGTAGAATGGACAGACATAAACGTGTTACGGAACCCTACTTTTATTATAAAATAACCGTCGGAGAACCTTGGTTGAAAATTGTAAAATTTAGTAGAACGGATAGACATGCATTTGTTACGGAACCCTACATTCATTTTGAAATAAATGTTAAATTTAGTAGAACAGACAGACATGCATTTGTTACGGAACCCTACATTCATTTTGCAGAACTTAGTAGAATGGACAGACATAAACGTGTTACCGAACCCTACTTAACAGTTGCACTCCGGGAGTGCCGGCAGATCCCGTGCCACTCTAACTTAACCCTTAATGCAATGACTTAAGGTTTCATTTTAAAAATGACGCTGACGCGATGTCGCGAGTTATACATTTTTTACCCACCTAAAAAAGTGCCAAGCGCCGCTAAAGAAGTTTTCACTTCAAAAACCTCAGGGTTATCCCCTTTCAAATAAAAAAAAAAAAGAATTTTCAAAATCGGCCCACAATTGACGGAGTAATCGCGTAACAAACATCAAAAAAAAGAAAACATACGTCCGAATTGAGAATCTCTTAGGTCTAAAGTAAATTTCTCGTGAAGACAAATGCAACGAGCCCAAACACGATGGGTTTATCACGTGTAGTTTAGGAGTTCCTATGGCCACCTTCTGTCTCCATCATCAGACCAGCTCGATGGTACTCGGTACAGTAGGTACCGGTCAGGTACCATAATAAATTAAGCGCACCTGGCCGGTCGGAAAAGATAAAAAATTTCAAATTTAGAATATTTATGAAACAAGGGTCCGAATATGTATCACTAGTAAATATCGATTCATGTATTTCAACAGGACAGAGAAAATTTCAAAATATTAGGTATTTAATACTTTTTAGTTCTTTTTGTTTTTTGTTTTTTTGAAATCGGTTTAATATTTTTTAAAACAGTTTTTATTTCATTCTTTTTAGTAATATTACATAAATAAGAATAATCGAAATCGATTGAAGTGGTACAGAATTATTCGCCATATGTGTCAGACTGCAAATTGCTGAATAAGTCCACATCACAAAAGTTTTGCTGAAGGTAACCACACACCATACTAATTTATCAAACTGAAAATTGCCGAATACGACCACATCACAAGTTTTGCTGAAGGTAACCACACACCATAGTATTATGCTGATTTTTCGAAAACCACTGAACCAATTTCGATAAAATTGAAATGGGACCACCTCGGAAGTATGACCTAACTAACAAAAAAAGAATTTTCTAAATCGGCCCTCAATTGACGGAGAAATCGTGTTACAAACATACAAAAAAAAAAAAATAAAAAAAAAAAAAACATACAGACGAATTGAGAACCTCCTCCTTTTTTGGAAGTCGGTTAAAAATTAGGAATTACTTTATTATTTGTGTTATGTATAATCATTAGCCAAAAAATACCGAAATATGTAAAAGAATAATAACGTGTTCATTAATAGATTAATCATCATTAGTAATAATTTGTGTTAAATTGATAGGAGGTAACAGAATAGTGTAAGCTTAGCTTTATTTTTTCCAGTTTGTCACTTAGCATTCCAGATAGTCACTGTCCCAAAAATAACTGAGACAAAAACTAATGTTTTTCCATTCAAATTAAGTTATTTATTAGTTATTAAATGTAAGTTAATTTAGTTAACATTTAAGTATATTTTATGTTATTTGTAATCTTTAAATTGAGCAACTTCTTTAAGAAGAGAAAAATTAAAAAATATAAAGTCTGAAGTTCCAATTGTGACGATCTTGAAAGAAAAGTAATGGCTAGGCCATGATTGTAGTGATTATTTTATATTTGAAGAGAATTTTTCTGAAGATTTTCAGGTTACTTAATAAGTAAGTAATAAAGAAAAATTAACTTAACACCTAATATTTTTATTTTTATTTAATGTTTTCCTTTGTGACGAACCGGAACGTGTTCCTATGAACACTTACAAAAAAAAGTTTGATTATCACGTTGTTTTTCTTGTTACTGTTATGTTTTAATGTTTTTTACATAATTATAAGTATACTTCATCTAATTACATAAGAAAATGCAGCAAAATCTCACAAGAAAAACATAAATTCCGGTGCGTCACTTTGTACACTTTTTCTAAAAAGAGCCCTGATATTACCATCGTTTTTCTGATATTTTAAATTTTAAGAAACTTTGTCTAATTTTGATCGGCTGTATCTCCGTTAATATTGGGCCTGAAAATCTGGTTCACCAACGAACTTTTAGGAAATTTAATGCTCTCCAACTTTGTCATGCAATGTGGTCAACAAAATATCCTTAGTTTAAGAGATATTGAGAGAGCGGCGGGTGGCCGAGTGGTTTGGGCATCGGCTGCTCATGCGGGAGGTCCGAGGTTCGAATCCGGTCGGCGTGTACCAATGAGTTTTTTCTGACGAAAAAATTTACGTGCATACCTACACCCGCTGCTTCACCGTTCGGAACCGGTGTAAAACTGTAGGTCCCTTCCTTTGCCCCTTACTAGGTGGTAGGCTCAAATTGTAGCCGACTGGGTTGGTACCACCGTACTGGATGTAAGATGGCCGCAAGCAACCTCGGTTGTGTTCTCCTCTAGTCCAGTATAGCCAGCAATCCAGGGAAGTCTCCGGTATGGCACCTACCTTCTCGGAGATGATATTAGCTGGTTAGAGCATTTGCTTTGGTCCCTCCGACTCAGCCACCCATACCGGATTACATAAAAAAATATATATATATATATATATATATATATATATATATATATATATATATATAAAAAAAGTCAAATATTTTGAGGTTTTTGCCCACCTCCAAGTTAGCACAGGGTCCTCGAGGTCAAAAACTTAGGATAGTATTCCTAGTGTACCCCCAAATAACCTGTAAAAGTTTCATTAAATTCGGAATACTTTCCAGCTACCCCCACCTTTTTTCGAAATGTCGACTGGACTTACAGTTACACATTAGCGTTATACTTATTCGTATACTCGGCATGAGACGTGACGAACAAGTGTAACCCCCAACCGTCGCCAATCTGGTCGGAGTGTACAGTCGTAAAAATTAACATTAAAATGTGATGTATATATAAGGAAAATCATTATAACCTGTTATATCTGAATCTGAATCTGAATCTGTGCCTTCTGTTAGACCAGACGTCGCGCAAAGTAATTTTTTTTTAAAGATGGTGAAACTCTTCGTGATTATCTCCCTGGCGCTGTGTATAATTAATGTTGTATACTGTGGTAAATATTACGCAATAATTTATTAACTTATACTCCGTTCATCCTAGCAACTAATGCCGAGCGGTTTCTCGCTCTCGCAACGGTTATTACTCTTCTTTACACAGGACACAAGGTTGTGTTTGTGAGTCATAGGTGTATGCGAAAGTCATCTCAAAACCAAAACGGCGCGTGCGCCGCTGCGCCTGGGAGTTAGTGTTGCGTTTTTATTCTGAGAAGGTTTCAAGTAGACAGATGCAGTCGGCCGGTCAGTCGACTCATTACATTCAGTAGCCTTTCCTACGCGTCATAATAATAACGTATTAATTGTTTTACATATTTTTCACGTATTATTTTGAAGTTTTGTATATTATTTGTGTTAGTGGGTTAACTTATCCACCTAAAATAGAACGAACAGCTGAAGTAAGTAGATTAGGCACAAAATTTTAATAATATATAATTTTAATTTTAAATAATTTACAGTGAAAATATAAATATTTTAACTTGATTCCAAGCAAAAAATAAAAATAAACAGGTTTATTGGAAAATTTTCATTCATCAAATAAATAAACAATGATTCAATAATTTTTTTAACTTAAACTATATTCATAACCTCAGCTAACAGTCACTTCAATCACCCTTTGCGAGAGCGAGAAGTATAGAGAAAGAGAAACCGCTCGGCATTAGTTGCTAGGTTGAACGGAGTATAGTATCTACAATTATTATGTTTATAGAAGTCGTGTGAAATTTTGTATGTATTTAAGTCAGAAGATCAACTAACTACCTAGTACCTACTCAGATGCTAAATGCCACGGTAATAGGTTGTCTAGCTAGATTACACGAGGGCGGCCACATACACTCGTTTTCTTGATTCAATTTCCAAATTCGTTTTTCGATTGAGGCTAAAGTCTATGGCATTACACACACAATCGTAAATATTCCATACGAAAATAATTCCTGACGTTCGTTTCGAAAGCCAGCCCGTACGTACAGAATCGGACCAAACCGAAAAAGAAGAAATCGGATGCAAGACCTGCATACAGTATGGTTCGCCAAACACATTTAATCGGTGTCGCCATCGATTAGATTAGATTAGAAAGTTTCTATAGCAGTGTAACGTATGTAAATATATAAATATCCTTATAACTCTGAAAACCACTTTATCAATTGAGTCATGGCTAAGGACCCTTGACTACAAAAATACAGAGGAACTTCTTACTGTTATTGCTTAAGGTTTTGATAGGTTAAATTATAAAAAAAAAAATGTTTTTAAACTCAATTTATTATATGTACTAACTTATACACTAATACCAAATAACATTAATTTAAATATTGAAATAATGACATATAAAAATGAACACAATAATAATATAATTATTTCTATACATAAATCAAATATATTTTTAATATTTTATTCAATAATGATTTTTTTATTTATTTATTATTCTAACTAATTTGCATGTGTTAAATTACCCATTTCATTAAAATTTTACAAACATTTATTCTACATATACTAGTGAGCGCAAAATGAATATTTCAGTTTGTATATTAAAGAAGTCTTTCTGCGAGACAGAAATTTTCTAGTGCAGAAGACAAGTCTATTGGCAGTGTAATGATTTTACGAGCATGTGTAAATAAATATTTCATTTCATTTCAATTTACATACGGTTTTCACTGTCACATTCTGTCACTTGTCAAGATGTTTTAGGCTATAGATCATAACGTTACGTCATCGACGGCCCGAGCTGTGTGCAAAAAGTCACGCGAAGCAAAAGCTAGCTAGTCAGTCAGTCAGCGTGTAAGTGTCCACTGCTGGACATACGCCTCCAACTTTCTTCCAGTCCTCCCGGCCTTCAGCGGTACGGAACCACTGCTTTCCGCCGATGCACTAGATGTCGTCGTCCCACCTGGCGGATGGTCTTCCCACACTCCGTATTCCTGTCCACGGCCGCCAGTGTAGGACACGGCTACTACAAAGCTCTAGCATACTTTAAATTATGATTTTTTACATAAAGGTGGGATTTATTACAATGTGGATGATATTGAAGAGGTGGCCCGCCTGTTCTCGGAGTTCCAACAGAAATTCAACAAGCATTATAGAGACGAGGCCGACAAACAGAAGCACTATGAAACATTTGTAGACAATTTGAAGGAAATCAACGAGCTGAACTCCAGAGGCGGCAGCGCTACGTACAGCATCAACCAGTTCACTGATCTCACTCTTGAAGAGATGAAGCAATACAAGGGATTAGGAAAAGAATAATGTGAGTTTTAAAATTACTTTGGTGGTTCGGCCATGTTGGAAGAATGGATGAGAGACTTAACGAAACAGATTTATGGAGCGAATGTGAGTGGAAGAGTCGGGAAGGGTCGCCTTAGGCCTTAGACGCATATACTTAGACCAGATCGGGCATGTGCTCAAAAAGGGTCAAGTGCGTACCTAGTACCCGTAACATGATGACGATGATAAAATACGTAACAATGTTCGCAATTATTGTAAACTGCAGTAATTTGATAGTAATTTTTAGGAAACCTGCAAATTTTCATATGAAATGTTTTATCAAAGTATCACACCCGTCGATGATACTTTATAGTATTTTTGAAAACCAAAATTGTTTTATTTATGTTTCAGGTACATAATATAATAACTCATCAAACAAGCTGACATCCTGAAAATATGCTACTCTGTCAAACTGGCTCGAAATTAAATTAAATAACAGGTGGAAGTTAAAAAAAAAACCTTGTAAAAACGACTTGTATGCAATTTAATAAAAATATTATCTTTCTCTCCTTCTCCGTTCGTGAATAAATATTACAATTTAGCTCTCAGTCTTATCGTGAGCCTTATCTTCTTATGATATGAAGTTTTTTTACTGAACATTAAAAAATAAGTAATTTCTGGGGAGTGGTGTTGTACTGGGGAGCCGAGGTCGCAAATGGCTGGTAGGTAAGCTTAATGTGCAGGGTGATTTAAAAGATGAATTTTAGTTAAATTATTTTTTGCCGGAAACACCTAGTTTCAGAAAAAAAAATTAATAAAGAAACTAATTTTCCATACAAAATTAATTTTTCATACAAAATTTACTTTTTTATTTTAAAGCACCAAAACATTGATATTTATTAGAAATGTATGCAAAACAAAATGGGCCGCCTCAAAATTATTTTAGGGTTACCCTGGTAATTTTTTTTAAACACCAAAAAACATTTACCCATCCTCCCCCTCTGCTCCCCTCTTCTGAGCCACCCCCCATTATAATATTAAAAAAAATAGAAAAAAATATTGTACACAGAACATTAATTTTTTATACAACAACCCCTCCTCCCTTCTCCTCTCCCCTCCAGAATAAGGGGTGGGGGTAAATGATACCCCCCCCCCCTGCGCCCCCCCCCCCCCCCCCCTCTAAGTACCTACTCATTATTTTGCCAGATGAATAAATGTTCCCTGGGTTTCTAGGACTAGTTACTGCAGTGGCGTGGCGTTCATACAATCCGATTCTCGCCGGCTTCCCTATTAATACTATGCACCCAGTCAGTACGCACACTATTATGTCTAACCTACACCTCCGGCTTCCCTCAGTCAAATTTTCACGCCACGCCACTGCGTTAGTAAAAACAGAACCTCAATACAATCAATCTTGTTATGAGAATTTCACGTATATGGACGTTTCAACTGATAGCATACCTTGTCGTTGACAAGAGGGAAGTACCTGAGTCGCGGCACCATCACATCATCATCGAGAACGAGAACGCGATACCACACGATCCTAGCCATGCTGGCTTCTTAACAGGCTAGACAGCCTGGCAACAGTCCACAAATCTGCTGGCATGGCACCTGAGTGAGCGTGAAGTCGCGAGGAGAGGTGATTTTGGCTCTGTCGACTGCACCATTGGCACATCGACCGCACAGCCACCCATGTTGGTTTACATAAAAAAAAAATGTAATCTAACCTAATGAAATCTTACCTACTATATTTTTGCGGCGTTTTCCTTAACCTCTGTTCCGGTCTTTCATAAAGGACTTCAGAAAATGTGTGTGAATTCTTAATTTAAACGTCTATGCACTTACGTAAGTATTTCAATTTTTTACAACGGAGCATTTCTAAGCATTGCAAGTAGATGACTGTGAGGGTTCGGCACCAACGAAAATGTCATTCCGCACCCACGTCCGTCAGGGGGCGTGTTCTTTGGAATCCCCAGTATCTCCCAAATTAGGCCACGCCCCCTGACTGACGTGGATGCGGGATGCCATTTCCGTTGGCCTATCCACTATTGGAGTAACCGTTTTGTATCCCAAAAATAATGATCTACACGGCTTCATTCAAGTTCCTCGAAGTTATCACAGTGGCATCTTCGGCGACAGTGCCTTGCGCAAGAACTTGCGTCATATCGGCGACGCGAGCGCAGCAGGCTACTTACTGGCTGCCCTGCTGCGGAGCGTCGCACTTTCACCGAACGCGCAGGCTTTGACGGAGGCGCGACGAAAGCGGTAGCCGAGGCGGCGAGACGAAGGCCTTAAAATAGACCCATCTAGATTCTTCAGCGTCGACGTGCCTACCTATTCTACGTAAAATTTGCGGTCGTGTTGTTTACATAACCTCGCTTTTCAGGGTTCAGTATCCATATTCCATACGGAAGCTCGTCGGTCGAAACGGCAACGTAAATAGTTTGCGTTTTCCGTCCAGTTCAGTGTAGCCGGCACGATCGAAGGGAAGCACTGACATGGCACCTAGTTCACTCGGTGTTATGGGCTGACATCACGGATGTTGTAGGTGATGTAGCCAAGCGTGTCAGTTTCCATAAAAAAAAAGTAGGGCGGACAGATGCAGGATGCTCATATATTAAAAACAAATGACTCCGATTTTTTTTCTTATATTTTCCTGGGTAGTCATAAACTGGCCTACTCCCTGGTTCCCGCTTGACGTTGAGTTTTGGGACACGCTGTATAATTATTTTGCACGGGGCAAGACAATATAAAAACTTTAAATAGAACAAAACAACCATAAACGAGAAATAATAGCCATAATTTTTAAAATCCTACGATTATTGCCAAAACAGTAAAATGATGATTTTTTTTCTACACAATATTAGCGAATGGCGAATAGAAAAAACTTTCTTTTCATGCCTGACATACCCGAAGCGACGACGGGAAAATATTTCTTCAAAGCGACTTCACTTCATTTCCGTATCACCGGTATGAAAAGCATATACACAAATCAAAATCAAATCAAAAAGTGTTTATTGGTCACCCACATACAGATACATAATATACTTAGCTATTTTAAAGGAGCTTTATACATAAAAATGTGCGTAATACATAAAAATGAGCGGCGTGTGGCCGAGTGCTTTGGGCATCGGCTTCTCATGTGAGAGGTCCGAGGTTCGAATCCGGCCGGCGTGTGATGAGCTTTTTCTGACGAAAAAATTTACGTGCATACCTACAAACTGCTGCTTCACCGTTCGGAACCGGTGTAAAACTGTAGGTCCCTTCCCTTGCCCCTTACTAGATGGTAGGCTCAAATTGTAGCCGACTGGGTTGGTACCACCGTACTGGATCTAAGATGGCCGCATAGCAGCCTCGGTTGTGTTCTCCTCTAGTCCAGTATAGCCAGCGATCAGGGAAGTCTCCGGTATGGCACCTACCTTCTCGGAGGTGATATTGGCTGGTCGGAGCATGCGCTTTGGCTCCTCCGACCGGATTACCTATAAAAATAATGCCAAAAAAATTTACCTATATAAAATATACTGTACCCATCACGGCACACATCATTCGCAGGTCTGCGGGATATTCTAAGGCCTAAGGAATGCCTTAGAATTTGAATGCGATCCCAGTAGCGACATATTGCTTCGGAAACACGCGACAAAGGGAGCACCCATCAAGTAAAGCATTCATCTTTCTTCGCAGGGGAGACTTAAGGGATGGAAGAATGATCGAACCGTTCGGTTATTTGGGCCTCCTTTGAAAGCGGACAAAAGGTATTTGTGTAATGGAGAAAATTATGTTCATGAAAAAAAGGAATCGATTCTATTGAGATTATAATTTGCTATTTATTTGGAAAACTTTGAGTTTTGCTTGGAAGCATACCCGAGAGCAAGGTGTTACGAGATTTAAAGAAGCCTTAGGGATTGTTTAGCAAAACTATTAAAATGCTCACTAAAACGCATAATATAATGTATAAAATTACTACAAGCACTACTGAATATAAGTAATATTATGCAAGTACAATGAATACAAGTACTATCTCCGTCAGTGTGAAGTCAATAGTTAAAAAATCCTTATATTCTGAATGAACAAGTACGTATGTATATATGCGTATTTAGGTATTATACGAACTGTAATTCATATGTATTTAATTTAATTTATAATTTGTAATTTATACGTTTAATTAACTAGTACGTACTTATACGTAGTGCATATTATAGTTTACCATAGTTATTATGTTTTACATTCCCACACTCAAAGTCTTTTGCTACTACCTACTTATATCTCACAACGTAAGACTCTCAAACATCCAAAGGTTGACTGGGAGAAATCCCTGTAACGGATAAGCCCGCCTTTGCCCCTCATGTAAATTACTTATCGTTTGTTACTGTAAAATGTTTTGGAGCAATAAAGTATTTCTATCTATCTATCTACAATTTGTCTGTGTGTCTAAATTTGATTGTGTATATTTAAGAGAAAATACAAATGTATTTCTTTCTCTTCACGTCTTTCTTCTATTTCTTAATTTAATATAACATAATACAATAGAATATCGTTTATTTCCTCATTTCTACAATAAGATATAAAACAGTACAGAACAGAACAAGGAGGAGAAGGGAGACAGCTCCCACGCAATGAGAGCTCCGCCGCTGGGATGGTTTTTCTCTGGCCCCAATACACGTAAACATATAACAAAATTTAATATCAGATATCACAAAACGAGAAGAAACAAAGTATACTTTTTCTAGTAAAAAAAAAAAGAGAAAACTACCAAACAGGACACAATGGTAGCAAAAATATGAACGAGACTTAGGTAATCAAAGTATTTTATCAAACATTCACGTATTTGCGTATTTATTCCCCGGATACCTCAAGCAGCTATGAATAATCAAACGACACCAATATGGTGCATTTACCTATTTAGATTTAGAAAGCATTACTTTATAGTCGTGTATATCAATAGTTAAAAAAAGATAAAAACCGCCTTCAAAAATGTATGAAATAAAAAAATAAAAATCGAACCCTAGAGTTGAAGGCGGTCGGTTATTTTTGCTTGCTTTAGCACCACCGCCTTCAACTCTAGGGTTCGATTTTTATTTTTTTATTTCATACATTTTTGAAGGCGGTTTTTATATTTTTTTAAATAGTTTTTTATTTCACAGTTTTTTTAGTAATTTTTATTTGCTATTAATGTACTCGGCGGAATCGCTCGGCCTTCGGCCTCGAGATTCCGCCTCGTTTTCCAATCCGATCTTGACCAAAAAAAAAATGAGACCACCTTGGAGCTAGACTGAACCGAACACAAAAAGAATCATCGAAATCGGTTCACAATTGGGGAAGATATTGCTGAACATACATAAAAAAAAAAATACATACAGCCGAACATAGAACCTCCTCCTTTTTTGAAGTCGGTTAAAAAGAAAATATTAGAACAGCACTGCGCCACCAGTAAAAATGTCAGTTAAAGCTTTCCATTTCGTACGTTCAATTATGACGCTGCGCCGGCATAGCCTAGCCTACCACGTCTACTCCTAGCTAGACGCGTCGACTCCACGCGATGAGGTGTCCAATCAACGCACGCACCGCGTTCCACACATTATAGCCTAATCTTTCCTTGACACCGCACTGACAGCGGAAATGCTTTTAGTGAGACGTGACGTACCCCGTGAGTGATCCACACCCGTGGAAAACAGCGAAAAGTATAAATATTATATATCACGCTATAGGTCACGAAGAAAAACGCCGCCATAGAAAGCGATCCTTGAACTTAACAGCAGCGTTCGATTCACACACTCACACGAAAGCTAAGAATACGAAGCCCTAGCCTGTCACAAAGTTAAATATTCATAGCGAGGAGACGGGTAATGCTCGATTTATTGCGATCTCGTGATAGGATTTGCGGCTGTTCATCCCGTCTCGTCTCGACATAAACGGAGTACTACAGGGCTGGTTATCGGGTGCGAGTCTATACTAAAGTTTGATTTTCAGCAGTGAGCTCTTGCTGGAATTGAATAAGTTTGAAGAGACGCTTTCGTGTTTGATTTTAGTTTAATCAAAACATATCGATTATCCCGACTGAACTGTATGTGCAAGTTATTTATAAGGCAATCAAAACTTCTTCTCTTCTCCTACTTCGTATGTGATCAGTCAGGCGAACATTTGAGCAAATAATATAAGCTTGTAATGAAAATAATATATACATGTTTATTTATAGATAAACAAATGACACTTTCAATCAAAGAAATATGACGAATTACCAACCGCAAACTTATTTAAAGACATTATCTTTTCCAATTTGAGATAGTTATCAAAGTTAGCAATTTATTGCGATCACGTCTTAGCAAACTCAGTAGAGCCTCGAATCCTAGGTGCTCTCTCCCTGCGTCCGAACACAAAAGGTCTCAGAGAGGCAAGTTAGTTGGTTTTCATCAGTCACGTATAATCTTTACGAGTCTAGCCGAGATCGAAGTCGTCTGCACGTTGGTTTCACCCCACACGCCCACTGTAAAAGCGAAGGAAGCTCAAAGAGAACGTTGATTTCTCTCTGCACCTATAAATTCGCAACATACTTTATTCGTAAACCCATTAGGGCAAACACGTCGGGTCGCGTCGTTGAGAATTTAGTCCACGAATGCAGAGTTTATGTTGGGTACAAGATGGGTATTGCGATCACAATCTGAAAAGTCAGAAACTATGTGGGTGAGTCAGGTGACAACTTTGGTTACAATTCAAGTTATTCAGGATTTGATATCTATAGAACCATCTTGGACGTCGATGAATAAATGGGACCATTTAGGTACAATATACCTAGTGCCACCGCAATCTTGTGAAAGAGATCTATGGTTCAGGACCGCGATTTTTTTCGAAGAAAACTAAATTAACATCAAAACGTTAAATGCTATTAATTAAAATAGAAATTGTCCTCACCTGTACCGCATAAAAGTATAAACACGCACACATACATAGTACAAGTAAGTAAGTATGGTCTGAATAGCTATAATTCTTGACCAGTGATTCTGATTACTTGACTACCTGCTTCATGACTACTGACTACTGGTGATGTGACATATCACCATTTATGGGAGCTAACTGTATTTATGTCACGCATGCGTAGAGCTTGAATTGCTATTCAATTATATTGCTGTATTTTTCGGTTTTATGTTGACACTTTCGCAATGATGAGAGAACATAAAGTGCCATTGTTAGTTGGATTTTTTTTCCTTTCAGTGTGAAGCGACAAAGCGAACATTAATGGTGATTTCGATGTGTATTACGAACATTTGTGGCGAGTGATTGCGATGGTTTATTCCGGACACTGTGGTGAGTGATTACGAAATGCACACATTTCGAACAATTGTGGGGACTTTTTTTTTGTTTATGGAATCTGAAACGGTTGGCTACATCACCTACAACATCCGTGATGTCAGGGCATTCGCAACCCCCGCATACGACCGACTATCCATGGGCGTCGTTAGACACCTCATGGGTGGCACGGCGAAACATGACGCGCTATCTATAAAAACAAGTCGTACCTATGTACTAATTTTATTCGATATACGAGCAAGTATGTAGTCGATTATCGATGTTTCGCTTAGTGAATTGGTCTCCAGTACCGCTGTTGTTGGCGTGAGACTCTACAAGTTAAAGGTAATTAATTAATGACATCGAAAGCAGTTCATTCATTGCCGACTGTAAGGCAAAAGACACAATGATACAAAAGATTTATTGTTTTTTAAACAGTGCTCATTAATCAAGAGAAAATGATGAATTGATCAGTTATTAAGGTTTTTAGTAAAAGTCGTTCAGCCGTTTAGACTGTAATTGTATTACGAAACTAACAATTTTGTCAGCCTCGGTAGCTCAGTGTTGCGGTCGGTCGACTGTTGTTAAGCGACGCTGAGCGCGGTCAATACTTGGATGCGTGACCGCTCGACCGTTGGAGGCTGACCGTGGTACGGATTCCACGTAAAACTGTAGGTCCCTTCCCTCCTTACCTTACTAGGTGGTAGGGTTTATCCCGCCCGTGTTGTTGGTACAACCGCACTGAATAATACGTCGTCGGTCGAAACGGCTACATGTAAATAGTTATAGTTTTCCGTCCAGTTCAGTGTAGACGACATGAAATGAAGGGAAGCACTGACACGGCACCTAGTTCATCCGGTGTCTGACATCACTAATGTTATGTTGTAGGTGATGTGGACAACCGTGTCAGTTTCCATAAAAAAAAAATATATACAGGGTGTCCCAAAACTCGACGTCCAAACGAAATGATGTGATAGCGGGGATCACTTCCAATCAGAATCATTTTCTGTAGTACATTTTTTTTAAGTAAACTTCAATCAAAGTCAAGGCTTCATTGATGAATTACTGAAAAATTCCAATTGAAATAGGCCTTACTATGGATTATGAAAGTGCATTTTATGAAAAAACATGTTTACACGAAGGTACACTAATTTCAATAAAACCCCAAAAAATCAAATGAACCTCAGCTACGTGTAATTTTTTTTATGATTTTTTTTCGAAAATTGGATTTGAAATTGGAAACATTCTAGGCTGATTCTGATTGGAAATGATTCCCGCTATCACGTCATTTCGTTTGGACGTCGAGTTTTGGGACAACCTGTATATACCTATATGTATATACGTCAACGACTCCGTAACGAAGGCTCGGTGTGCGCGAGGTGAATGCGGAAGACAGACAGATGGCTTTCCTCTGAGAAAGTCAGCTCGGTCTATCTGGAGCGCGCGCGGTCGTTGGGGCAGTTAGCGCTATTTGTCACACACAAGCACATAACCCGCGTATTCGTAACAGCTTCGAGATGCAACAGTCGATGCTTGTGTCTTTGTTACCTCTACCCTTTGGAATTCCTAATAAATAAAGCGAAGTTTCTACGGGCGAGCGTACAACGTACGTCATTATGAATATCCTTATAACTCGAGAACCACTTTATCGATTTACATACGGTTTCCACTGTTACATTCTGCCACTACTCAGATTGTTTTGGGCTATAAATCATAAAACGCTACGCGGGAAAAAGCCAGTAACAAATAATTTCTGTCTCTATCTCTTCTTCTTCTCTATCTGTACTTCTCTTTCTTCTTATAAATAAAAGAGAGCGTCTGTCTGTGTGTATGTATATTTTTATGCGGTTTGCACTAATGGAAAGAGTATTTCTTGAGGCTCACTATAGGTTATATACTATCACGCTAAATAACCTTAGGGCTGAGCAGAATAAAAAAAAATATAGTATGGACGACGGGAGAGAGATATTATCCTTTACCTTTAACAAAATCCAACGTCTGCTTTCTGTCTGCATGTATGTCTGTCTGTCCGCTTATAACTTGAGAATCACTGAACCGATTTTAATACAGTTTGCTTCTACTAATAGCTTGGTTCTTCCCATCAATTATAGGCTACTTTTCATCACGTTAAATTGCTTATGAGGTAAGCAGAGAAGTCAAATATGAGAGCGGGCGGAGCCGCGGGCACAGCTAGTAGAATATAAGAGAAGCGATAATTTATTGTCATATCTGCGTTTAAATCGAGCGAAGCCACGGGCAACACGAACTATTTACATAGCCGTTTCGACCTAAGTTTCGCTCAGTGCGGTGGTACCAACCAGGGCGGGATAAACCCTACCACCTCGTAAGGTAAGAAGGGAAGGGACATACAGTTTAACGTGGAATCCGTACCACGGTCAGCCTCCAACGGTCTAGCGGTCGGTCACCCATACAAGTACTAACGCGTTTAGCGTTGCTTAACAACAGTCGACCGACCGCACCACTGAGCTACCGAAGCTGACATCCTACATAGCTTACATTGATCGTTCCTGAGAAAGCATATTATGCCTACCCTATGTCCACACAGACGCTTCCGATACATCATGTACCGACAATTACCACCTATAACCTCATTCACTCACAGACGCTAGACAAACAGTCAGTACAAAACGGCCCCAATTAAAGCGTGTATGTGAAGGTACGCTTGCCAAATAAAGCTAAGAGTCGATTAGTGCGTACGGAGATCGTTTCAAAATATTATATATTTCGTCACGAGTTGAATGGAGCTCTGCCACAACTCTGCCACAACTCTGCCACGTTGCATGCACGCGCTACGCTTATTATTTAGATGTTAGATTTTATTGCATAACTTTTAAAAGTACATAGCTGGCTTTAGTCTAGTTAAAAAAAAAATTATGGAAACTGACACGAATGGCTAGCTAGATCATACTACATCCGTGATGTCAGCCCATAACACATTGGTGAACTAGGTGTCATGTCAGTGCTACCCTTCGGCCGTGCCGGATACACTGAACTGGACGAAAAACACGAACTATTTAAGTAGTCGTTTCAGCCGACCTTTCATTCAGTGCGGTGGTACCAAAACGGGCGGGTTAAACCCTACCACCTAGTTAGGTAAGAAGGGGAGGGATCTACAGTTTTACGTGGAATCCGAACCACGGTCAGCCTCCAACGGTCGAGCGGTCACCCATTCAAGCACTGACCGCGCCCAGGTGTGCTTGTGATCCGACCGACAGTCGACCGACCGCACCACTGAGCTACCGAGGCTTACAACAAGTGATAAACATATAATGTCATTTTTGGCCTATATCGGCCGCTCTGGAGTAAACGGATAGGTTTGACGAGACGGAAGTTAACCTTTCTCCATACAAAGTCGTCTTTCGGCATTTATGTTTTTTACCCCCCTAAACCTTATCCGATTTTTACAATTCCTTTTTCGTTGTAATAAGGACATTCGAATCTACGTTCCTGTCTTTGATGTAATTTTTTGAATATCTAAAGTGATGCTGATGACTCAATAAAGCTTAATGAACTTCATGACATCAAAAAAATAAAAAATTCAATTTTTTTCGGTGCAAATAAATTTTTTTATCTCCGGTGTTGTAGGTATATTTCATCTAAACAAAAAAATTACAGGAACGTAGGACTGTCCTTAAGACTTAAAAAAAATGTTTAAAAATCGTATAAGGCTTAG
Organism: Nematopogon swammerdamellus; assembly: GCA_946902875.1. Taxonomy (NCBI): domain Eukaryota; kingdom Metazoa; phylum Arthropoda; class Insecta; order Lepidoptera; family Adelidae; genus Nematopogon; species Nematopogon swammerdamellus. Next base: position 3,554,477 of record OX336336.1, on the reverse strand, counting down.
GGGGCTAGAATACATATGTAAATGCCGAAAGACGATTTTGTATGGAGAAAGTTAACTTCCGTCTCGTCTTAAGATTCCAGATTCGTTACAACGAATTATTTTGTAGGTCCACTCCCGTTGCTGTCGGTACATAATGTGTGCTATTGTCTCAAGGCGGCGAAAGCTCTCAGTTTCGTAACAAATACGCGAGCATTAGATAAGTCTGTTAGTAAGTCACTCGGTGTGTGAAACCAACTGTTGACTCTTGTCGAGTGAAACTTTTGTCTTATGTATCTTTGTGACTAGAATGTTTTAATTAACAAATACGCACTGCTAGACCAATAAAGACAATTTACCTAGTACCGACCTTTCATTCAGTGTGGTGGTACCAACCTGGGCGGGTTAAACCCTACCACCTAGTAAGGTAAGAAGGGATGGGACTATGGGAGTCGATGAGACATACAGTCTTACGTGGAATCCGAACAACACACACACAACACACAAAAAATTATGAATAAAACTAAAATAATATAAATTAAACCTAAAACACATTTTTTTATTTTTTTTTATGGAAACACATAATATTACAGAACAAAACTTTCCTCTAATTCGGCGAATAAATAAATATGTTTAAACTAAGTTAGATTAATAATTTTTCTATACTAGCTACTACCTACTTTGTAATTTTTTGGATAAATAAATATAATTACATACATACATACATAGCGTCACGCCTGTTTCCCGGTAAGGTAGGCAGAGACCACGGATCTCCACGTGCCACGATCCTGACACACCTATGCCGCCTCTTCCACTCCCATAATGTTCTTCATGCATGCTCGTCGGTTACGGGTACTACGCACTTGCCCCTTTTTGAGCACATGCCCGATCTGGTCCAGGTACGTGCGTCTAGGGCACCCCTTTCCGACTCTTCTACTCACATTTGCTTCATAAATTTTTGTCGATAGTCTCCTATGACCTGTTATCCATTCTTCGAACATGACCGAACCACCGAAGCATCCCTTTCTCAATCCTTGTCACCAGTGGCGGCTGGTGACTTCAGTGACCGGTAGTGCGCTAAGTACCTACCTCCTTAAATACCATTTCCCAACACATTCCCAATGTTATTTCAAGATCGCGACTTCCGAATTTTTCAAACGCCTGCGTTTTTTTATGTAGTAGTGTAGTAGTAGTATGAATATTCTCTAGACACTCAATGAGTTGCAAAAAACAAGAAAATAAATCCAAACAAGTTTTTTAACTCATTTATAGTACCTTTATGAACACACCCATAGACCACAACACTACTGCAGCTTTCAAAAAGAAAACAATAGCAATGTAATGTCCCAAAAATACTAAACAAACGAAAAAAAAACATTTGAAATGTAGGAATTGAACCCGGGATCACCTGATTGTAAAGCCTTACCTTTAACCAACTTTTAGGCATGTATCGGCACCACTTAATACACAATTATCACGTGACAGAAAGCACAAAACCTAACCATATCCCATTTTAAATATTCGCGCGTTAACGGGTATGTGACATCACATGACAGCGCGCTGACTCTAGGTAGGCGGACTCGTGCAAAAGGAATCGCTCGCGACGTGTCGCACGCGCGGATATTCACGATATAGCGTCCTTGTTTGGCGCTCGTGCGCCGCACGCAGAACTCCATTTCGGCCCATACTGTTTCTATGAAGTATCTTTTGTCTCACGCGCCAGCGGTGTTTTGCCGATCCCCATACATTCAGATGGGAGACCCGCGTGCGTTTATCGATTCCGCACGGGGCGCGGGTTTACTCGCAAAAACGTGCCTTGTTATCTGTAAAATAAGGTCGAATTCACATTCGTATTTATTTGGAGTACGATCTTTATGGTTTTAATGTAGGTATGTTGTATTGTAAGATATTATTTATTTTGAGCGAAGTGAAGACTTCTCGTGGTATGGTAGTGCGGCGCACGGGCGCACTTTAGGACCGGCCGCCAGTGCTTGTCACTATATCTTCCTTCAGCCCACAGCGCTCTCGCACTACACTACTTCTCAATCTATCTTTCATTGTAACTCCACACATACTCCTCAACGCGCGTATTTCGACATGTGGAAATATAATTAATATGTTAAAAATTTTATTCAGTTCATTTGGCAGATTCATTTTCAATGTACCCGAAGCTTGGCAGACACGAGATTTGTGATTTTTAATTTATTTATAAGAATGGTTTTTTTATGGAATCTGACACGTTTGGCTACATCACCTACTACATCCGTTATGTCAGCCCATAACATCTTGGTAAACTAGTAGGTGTCATGTCAGTGTTTCCCTTCTGTTGTTCCGGCTACACCGAACTTTACGGAAAACACGAACTATTTACAACCGAAATTTCATTCAGTGCGGGTGGTAACAACCCGGGCGGGTTATACCCTACCACCTAGTAAAGTAAGAAGTGAAGTGACATATAGCTTTATGTGGAATCCGAACCACGGTCAGCCTCCAACGGTTGAGCGGTCACCCATTCATGTACTGACCTTGCCCAGGTGTGCTTATGATCACGGCACCACTGTGGTACGTGTTTCTTTAAAAGGGTGTGCCATAAATTCAAATTGCCGCGCGCACCATCGCGTGACGGATAATGGCCGCTGCGGAGCGCATAAATAACTTAACCATATGCAAATATCTAGGTACTCCATTATCGATACGACACCTGAAAGCCTTTTTCAATCCTGCTAATCCTTCAATCCTGCAATCCTACTCCTACTCTCCCGGAGCGAACCAACAGAAGCCGATATTCGTATGGTCGTTTATGTAATTTATTAACTCAGTGGTAAGTGTGTAGGGTTTGTATTTTTTGACCAGTTTTTGTTTTGTTTTTTTTAAACAATGTGTTGAAATTTTTTTAGGGTGTTCAGTTTTTTTTAAAAAGCTTTATTTTCGGAAATACAAACGTAACAAAAACGACATGCACCGCCTCAACATTAGGTTAGGGTTAATATATAGAAGATGCGTCGCCGCAACGCATCTTCTATATATTAACCCTGGTTATTTTTTTTTAACCACCAAAACATCACTTATATTTATCACTTGCCGAAGTCGAAACTAACATGCACCGCCTACTACATGCAAGGAGTAGGATTGCAGGATTGAAGGATTAGCAGGATTGATAAAGGCTTTCAGGAGGCGGACCGCTCCATTTTACCCCAAGCCCCCAGGGCCAACAGCTCGCTTCAGATTGCGCGGACTTCGTTTGACCGTAGCGGAGCGGAACCACTTAGGGCCTCTTTTCGGTCGGATTACTTAGCCTATACCTATGAGAATCGGGAAGTCCACTTTTCTCATACACCAGGGAAAGTGTCTTTCCAATCTGTAAATCTTGCACTGCAATTTTAACATTTTTGTGTGTAAAAGATACAACCAAACAAACAAACAAACAAATATACTTTCGCATTTATGTGAAATATCTATGTCCCTATGTCGTCCTTTTTTCGTTATTTGATTTTAAATAAAATATATTTCATTATAAAAAGGTAAAAATATTGCAATTTTATGGTATAATAATGGCCACTTATATGGCCAATAATATGGCCACTTTTTTTAAATGAAATAGTTTTACGAAACGTGTGTTTCGGGAAGGTACATGTAGACCAACCAGATCAAGTAAGTCGGGACAGTTATACTCGCCGACACAGATGTTGCGCAGTACTGAAGCATCGAGTATCACACGACGAACGGCAAGTGATGGGACATTATATTTTTTTAAGAGGTCGGAATAAGAAAGATTAGATGAAGTAAGTCGGTAGTGAAGAGCACGAAGGAATTTTTTCTGAATAATTTTGATTGAGTTAGAGTATACTGCATAATGTGGGTTCCATACCGCGGACACGTACTCCAATTGCGATCGTACCAAAGTCTGATAGAGTGTCATATAAGATTTTGACTTTTTAAATTTCTTGGTTGACCGCAGAACGAAGCCCAGCATTTGATAGGCCCTGGTAGTAATACGATCGACGTGCATGTCAAAGTGCAGTTTGTCGTCTAATATGACACCTAGATCACGGATATTGCTAACTTTTTTTAACACATGACCGCCGATACTGTATGCATGCATGAGTTCAGCCCATAACACCTCGGTGAACTAGGTGCCATGTCAGTGCTTCCCTTCGGTCGTGCCGGCTACACTGAACTGGGCGGATAACACGAACTATTTACATAGCCGTTTCGATCGACGTTTCCTTCAGAGCCGTGGTAACAACCCGGGCGGGTTAAACCCTACCCCCCTTAAGAAGGAAAGGGAATTACAGTGTTACGTGGAATCCGAACCACGGTCAGCCTCCAACAACGGTCGAGCGGTCACCCATCCAAGCACTGACCGCGCCCAGCACCATCACGCCTGACAATCGACCGACCGCACCACTGAGCTACCGCCATTACCCTCACCATCACCATCACAATCGTGTCAGTTTAGATTAAAAAAAAAAACAGTAGATGGCCCTTTGTTGAAATCAAGACGGAAATGAAGCGACCCTATAGGGGCGTATAGGGAAAACGCCGGCGGCCCGAGTCACGTAATCACTTAGTAGCTAGCTTGCGCGTCCTGGGGGAGCTCGCTGATTGGTCCATCTACTTAACTGGATTAATAAAGGCTTTCATATGATTGGTCTAAAATTGTATTAGGTTAGGAAATTTTGATGTAGAGCGCTTCAAACTACATACGAACTACGAACTCTGTAACGGTTCTGCAGATATGCCCATTTCTGCAGAATAACTGCAAACTGCATACTTTGTGAGTGTGTTACCTGAATCCTTTAATCTGGGTGTCTTCAAGCGTCGTATTAACAGGCTAGACAGCCTAGCAACAGTCCGAAAATCTGCTGGCGTGCCATGCTAACTGAGCGTGGTTTCGCGAGGAGAGGTGATTTTGGCTCTGTCGACTGCACCATTGGCCTTTCGGCACAGCCACCCATGCTAGTTCACATATAAAAAAATACTTTGGGTACACCTGGGTTAAAGGATACGCGAGGAACACAGTTTGTATGGAAATAGTCTTTTAAGGGTTCCGTACTTCAAAAGAGAAAAAAAAACTGAATCCTTATAGGAGCACTCTTGTGTATGTCTGTTTGTCCGTCTGTCAACTGCTAGTTATATATATTCGGTGACTGAGCCCTCGCCTCGCCGTAGGCACTCACGTAGGCAGTGGTTCCCAAAGATGTCTGGATCGCGACCCATCTAAAAAAAAAAAATTCTAAATTCGGGACCCACCCCTTATCTATATGAAACAAAAAAAACTGCGTTATATTTCTGCTTCGTTATACATGTTGTAACTATGTGAAGGACTTGTTATATTCGAAAAAAAACATCCAGTTGTAACTGAAATTTTTAAATACTTACTAAATATGTATAAGATGTGCCCTAACTGGTTCGGCTACGAAAGACACGTCCCGGCCGACAATGTATTGCGTCCTATCAGTTTCAGGGCAAACCGTGTCAGTTTCCATAAAAAATAAAAAATAAAAAAAATTGCGAGTCTTGCGACCCACCAGTGGGTCGCGCTCGACCCATACTTTGGGAAAGGCTGCCCTAAGATGATGTCATTTTCCCAGTGCTTATGTAAGCACACGAAGTAGGCGTAAGTAGTTTCAGCGTAAGTTGGTACTGTTTTATAAAGAGATATCAGTTAACGGAACGGAAATTATATTATAATAAAGGAATTTATTTTTTTTACTTTTTAAGGATAGGGGGTATCCTTAAAAAGTAAAAAAAAATAATTCCGTTTACTTATTAATGGAGTCGCAGGGCCGCTAAGTAAATATCCGCGCAGCTCTGAGTTTTTATTATATTTGATTTACTTAGCGGTCCCCCGACTCCTTTAAATAAGTAAACGGAAATTATATTTAACTTTTTAAGGGTTGGGGGTTTTTTAAATTTGTGATTGAACTTTTATTTCAAGCTTAAAAAAAATGCATGTAATTGTACTTTGTTACTTGGGAATATGTTCACGCGTGATGGAAAATGTGAAGGAGATGTAGAAAAGAGAGTGAAAGCTGGCAACCAAGTGAATGGGGCGTTGCACGCTATTATGAGCAGCCAAAGCATGTCAACTAGGGCACGTTTGGCTGTCCATGGTGGAGTGCTGGCCCCTACACTTATGTACGGGAGTGAAAGTTGGGCATGGCAGACGAAGCATGAAAGCAGGATTAATGCTGTGGAAATGCGCGCGTTGAGGAGTATGTGCGGAGTTACAATGAAAGATAGATTGAGAAATAGTGTAGTGCGAGAGCACTGTGGGTTGAAAGAAGATATAGTGACAAGGATTGAGAAAGGGATGCTTCGGTGGTTCGGTCATGTTGGAAGAATGGATGATAGGAGACTAACGAAAGAAATTTATGAAGCAAATGTGAGTGGAAGAGTCGGGAAGGGTCGCCCTAGACGCACGTACCTGGACCAGATCGGGCATGTGCTCAAAAAGGGGCAAGTGCTTAGTACCCGTAACCGACGAGCATGCATGAAGAACATTATGGGAGTGGAAGAGGCGGCAGAGGTGTGTCAGGATCGTGGCACGTGGAGATCCGTTGTCTCTGCCTACCCCACCGGGAAACAGGCGTGACGCTATGTATGTATGTATGTGTATGTACTTTTAAAGATAATATTTTTTTTTATTACATAATTACTTGACTAGTTGATTACAACAGCTTAGGAGCATCCCGATTAAACCAGCGTCCTAATAAAAAACTGCATCCAAATCTGTCCATCAGTTTGGGAGCTACGATGGCCCAGACATACACACCCATGCACACATACACACACACACGTCAAACTTATAACACCCCTCTTTTTTCGTCGGGGTTAAAAATTCAATGAGCGCACTGGGAGTGGAGTGTCTGAACTTTAACCTTTCAGTACGAAGAAGGTCGATGCAGTTTTATTATTTAACTGAAGCATCCTCTCAACTTCGCACGGCGCATCCACGTACGATCCACTCTTGTAAACATGATTAATTTTCCTTCCTTTAAAATACAGTATATTGTACATACAGGCATACATACCACACGCTGTATCCCGACAATCGGGGTCAAGCAGTGTAATCGGTGTTGTGCTGCAAGGACATTTGTAAATTACAGCGCAACACCGACCACTATGTTTATTGTTTATTGTTTATTGTTGTTTATTGTATAATTTCATCCATAGGTAGGTAACCTACGCTTGGACATGTCGAAAATTCCGGCAGTTCTAAATTCTTCGCAAAACAAACTTCGCAAGTCACAATGTTTCGTTAGCAAAACTTTAGGATAACTGTCGAGCAGCAAGTAAGGCGTGAAGACCCACCTGCTGAGTGACTCGGTGGAAGGACCGTGCCAAGGTGATAGGTGGTTATCCTGTCTCTCTTCAGCACTGCAACTCTCCCTTATCCCTTAGTTGCTTTTTACGATATGAACGGGAAAAGATGCAGTGGGGCTATTATTTTTAAATACCGTACCCACGCGGCAAGTAAATATCTAAATATTGTTTTTTTTTATGTAATCATGTATGGATGTCTGCGTCAGAGGGGCCAAAGCACATGTCCCGACCAGTCAATATTACCTCCGAGAAGGTAGGTGCCATATCGGAGAGTTCCCTTTGAATTGCTGGCTATACTGGACTAGAGGAGAACACAATCGAGGCTGCAATGCGGCCATCTTACATCCAGCACGGTGGTACTAACCCAGGCGGCTACAATTTGAGCCTACCACTGATTGTTTGTCAATATAGGTAGCCCGTTGAAATTTTCACAGAATATGTGTTATTTTATTATGGTCGATATAACAACAAAATATAATAAAAAATAGAAAAAGTCAAAAATTAAGGGGGGTTTCCATACAAGAAACGTGTTTTTTTTAATGTTATTTTTGTGGTGCGGAAACCTCGGTGCGCGAGTCCGACTCGCACTTGGCCGGTTTTTTTTATTAATTGCTTATAATGGAACGGGAACGAAACCGGACTAATATGCTAACATTTTCAAAGATTCAGAAGGAAAGGAAGTCAAGTGTAAACGCGGCTTATCCACAGGGACGCTGCAGTATTTACACCTATGTACGTAAGTAGTCGATTATCCACTTCACTGGAGACGTACCTACGTTCATTCAGTGCTGTGGTACTAATCCAAGAAACGAATCCAAGCAAGCAACAGGTTACGGAAAGTATGTTTCTAATGTAGTAGATACGGTAATTAAATGCCATCTTATAAAACTTTAAAAATATGAAATAAATTAAACCCATTTATTGCTGTTTTTGCCTTTCTCTTTTAACTGCATGCCTAAAACTAAACTTAGTACCTAGTCAAAGGATTTTACGTCGTCAGTGGTCAACCATTTTAGTATGACTTAATTTCCACACTTAAGGCCCTGTCAACCTTATTCACCCGTACTCCTCTTTCAAGGCGCCGCCGCTTTCGCTTTCGCTTTTGGAGTAGGATGCAACTAAGCAATCCATTTTAGCGTAAGCGAAAATTAGATTTTTATTTTTTTATTCCAAAACTACGGATCGAAACAATAAAGTAAAAAGCGACGGATTTAGATATATATTCAACAAATAAAATAGATTTTTTCCAAAGCTTTCATTTGGTCACGTTGCCTTAAATACGTTTTTATAACTAAATTGAGAGGCATGTTCATAATTTTTTTCTATCGACCGAAGTTAATCAAATCGTGTTTTCAAAAAGCCATCGATCTGCGCTGATAGATGATGTTTTAAATATATTAAAACTGAATCAGTCAGGTAAGTAATATTGGCGGTACACTTCTTGAAATTCAAGTCAGACCGCAGTCTCACATCACCTTAAGTAAGCCGCTCAGCCCACGCTCACCACGGTGACCATGTTGTTCTTAAAATATTTTGTTTGTGCCGCTGTTGGCGAACCAAGGTGGTGATGCGGTCGCGAGCCTTCCTGCGCCATTTGAAGAGGGTTGCCGCTGGGAGTCACCTATATCCTCTGAAATTCCACGGAGACTCACAGGGAGCGAGGATAAAAATACGTAGACTCGATATCAGCATACGTTGCATACACAATACACATGGTGTTACACAAAGAGTTTGTATTATGTCGCTATACAAACTCTTTGGTGTTACATTAAGACGAGACGGAAGTTAACGTTCTCCATACAAAATCGTCTTTCGGGGTTATGTGTTTACCTTATCCCATTTTTACTATTCTTTTTTTTTGTAATAAGGACAGTCGAATCTACTCGTACGTTCCTGTTTTCTTATTTTTTTATTCCTAAAGTGATGTGATTGATGACTCAATAAAAGTTAATGAACTTCATGACGTCAAAAAATTAATCATTAAATTTTTTTCGGTCGAAATACAAATTTTTAGCTCCGGTGTTGTATTTTCATCTAAGCAAAAACGACAAAGACAGGAACGTAGATTGGACTGTCTTTAAGATAAGAAAAAAAAACATTGTAAGAATCGGATAAGGTTTAGGAGGCTAGAAATCATAAATGCCGAAAGAAGATTTTGTATGGAGAAAGTTAACTTCCGTCTCGTCTTATATGGTGTTGGTTTCGGTAACCAGAAAGCCTAAAATTGGAAAAAAATTGGTAATATAGGGAATCTCTTATAGATTACAGGAAAACCTAAACGAAACATGGAATGGTAAGAAAAATGTAATGGTACGGAACCCTCTTCACGCGAGTTCGACTCACACTTGACCGATTTTTTTATTCAGGATTAATTCTGCAAAAAATATAACAAATTTATTGTTCCTATGCTCCCGAAGATAATAATAATAAATTGTCCACGCCGTCGGTGCATTTCATCGACGGCGAAGATGGAGCGTTGACGTCGGCCGAGCCACAACAACTACGGTGAGGGCGACGTCCACCATCGGCCAGCTTGGCGTCATCGGGACCTCGCGTCCCGTCTAGTGCCACCGCTACCGGTGGTGTAGTGCAACCATGAGGCGACGCTCGCGCGAAGATCAAGATTTTCAAAACAGCTGCGCGACGACGTCGCCGTGCAGTCCGGCGGATACGGAGCTCTCCGAGATGGGGGTGGTGGTGGCCTACGTGTCTAGTACCACCACCTATCGCTCGTAGCTTGCCTCGCGTCGTGTCGGAGAGCTCCGTAGCCACGGCCTGCACCCGCCGGCGTGCTTGGAGGCTTGCCTGCCTCCGCCGGCGGTATTACCGTTTTTATTTTTTATTTGTTTGTATTAATTTTGTGTATTTTTATTACCTTTTATAGTTATAATATATGTAAAATTAATATAAATGTAATATAAAAATGTGAAATAAAGAAAATTGCTGCAACACACTATATTTATGTCATTATCGAATTAAATTCTATTTATGTCATTTATTATTTGTACAATTTTCTTTCACCTTCAAGTCGTTGGCACTTCTATGTGTTAGTTTCCCTGGAAGTGAGGTTTAGTTCCCTGTCTCCTTATTCCGCGTTTAATTTACCCGCGGAGTAAAATTTGCTGACACGACCCGGCGCTATGGCAAGCAGTTCCAAGTGTTAAGGCGGTGCACGTTGATGTGTTTTGACATATGTCACACGTCCTATTATATATGTGGCTGACATTTTCGTATGCTAAAGTAAGCCAATAGCACATGCATTAATATTTTATAGAGGATCTCCATGGGTCGCTGTGCCCAATAGTCAGTCCAGTTAAGATAGTCAGACACAGCCAATCACAGGTCTCCTCGCGCAAGCATGGTTCAGGGGCACCATTCCATGAGGAGGACAAAATGTCATCAGGCAATTAATTCACACGGCTTATGATTCAGGAAAATCGTTCCATACATGACTATAATACATGAGGCATAGACAGAGAAGTTTTCGTTTTCAAAGGCACGGGGTTTAGTACTCTTCCGTCAAGTTCAGAACAGAAACTCAAAAATAGTGCTGCTCGCCACGGTGCTTACGTCGTTCTACCGAACTTCTCCCGTAAAAAACAGTCTAATAGTACGGTGTGGTTGTGCTGTACAAGAGCTTAGTTGACATAAATGTCATAATGAATTATCCCTTCAATTACAAAGAGCACACTTCTATTATACCCTGTATATTGCAAAGAAAATAATGAAGGAGTGTGAACAATTTGTAAAACATTTGTGATTTTTTGTAGATTTCCTATTTGGATGTCCAAGTATTTGAGCAAATCTTTGCAATAACCAATTATAATTTACACGTCACAATATTTTTTGAAGTTTATCATTCATTATTGACATCTCCAACAGTCTGACATCTCCAAATTTGGCAGTCTATAGTATAGTCGCCTTAAGCGTTATTTAAGAGGGTCCCGCGGCAGTTTATGTATTCGCTTTAATGAAACTCACGTGACGAGCCTTGTAACTTTAGGGGTAAATTTCGTCTCGAAATTATGAAAATAATATCCTCCCCAACTAACGGCCTTTAATAATTTTGGCGGATCGTCCCGCTTTTGTGTGAAAATTAAAGGCACAGGTCAGTAAAAGCATTGTCATCGGCCTCAAAATTGCCTTAATTTGTTTAAAATCTACTTGAACTTTTAAGGTAAAGACCTTTATTCCTTATAAACATAAAATTATCTTATGTTTTAAAACAGTTTTCATACTTTGTATTTTGAAATTGCAATAAATGAATGTGTTTTGTATGACAAACCATTCTGAATATTAAGTAAGGTTGTCCAAGAAATTTTCCGACCGCGCTCTGGGTTGCTTAACAACAGTCGACCGACCGCACCACTGAGCTACCGAGGCTGACATACAACTAATATCTAACATTAACCTACCATTTCTATAAACACATCTGAAACTTTTGGCCCACCTGACATCTTGAAGTACCTAGTTTTATGTATGGTGAAGTAACTTTTTGTTATTCTATTGAAATAAAGTTCATTGTTGTCTGCAATGCGTCTAGAATATCAATAATGAAGGCACGCGCGAAAAATACTTGTTGGTAAACCCGAGACAGGCTTTTATTAAAAAAAGTTTCCCCTTTCTCTACTAACGTGTTTTTGTGTCTGTTGCTTGCAGACCAGGAACATTTACACACACAGCACAGACGTCTGACGAACTTGGTTCCATTATCCCTCCTCCTCCTTTTCGCCTTCGCCAAACCCGCCATACTCTCGCAGTTCTTCGAACTGCACGATTCTCTAAATCGCGTTCTTGTACCGCACTGCAATATGGTGTGGAACGGGCTCCCGGGGAATATTTTTCCCCACTCCTACAATCCACGGATCTGCAAGTCGCGGGTTAAAAGCCTTTCCCCAGCGACATTAGTCCACCTCCAAGCCGGACTGGCACCTCCTCGGCGGTGAAATTGGCTGCGCCTGAGGCTTCGACCTCGACCAGAGCCACCAGTTCGGAAAAAAATATTTAGGAACAGGACCAGGAAACGTGTGGGGCCGGTACTTAAAAATAATAGCCCCACTGCATCACTCCGCGTGCATGTCGTAAAATGCGACCAATGGATAAGGACCAGATGCCGTGCTAAAGGGCGATAGGAAAGCCACCTCTCACCTTAGCACGGTCCTACCAACAAGTCGAGCAGCAGTTGGGTTTTCGTGCTTACTTGATGTTTCTTAGTTGTATTTGTCCTAATACTTTGCTAAACATAGTGGTCGATGTTGTGCTGTGATTTAGTTCTTACTCTGCTTACCCGCATTGTCGGGATACCGCGTGTGGTGTGTATCTATGTATGTACCAGGAACATTTTTCAGATGTCTCGTCCGATTGCTGGTTAAACCCTACCACCGAGGGTACCACCTAGTAAGGCAAGAATGGAATCCGAACCACGGTCAACCTCCAACGGTCGAACGGTCACCCATTCAAGTTCTGACCGCTCCCAACGGTGTTTATGAACGCGAACGACAGTCGACCGAACGCACCGCTGAGCTACCGAGGCTGTCATACATAGCCCTTCTAAACCATCTCTAAACCCATCTCCATTTATAATTTTTTCGAAGGAGTGTTCCATCGAATGCGAGTTCTAAATCTAAATGATCAGATAAGACTTTCACATAATCGTCGCGAACTGACGTGAGCACCGAGCAGTGAGTCACGCGCGATGTTCAGAGCGGTCGCTGTTGATCTCGTATCGTATCGTCACGACAACACGCTCAGATTGAGATCGCCTCGGAAAGGCAATGTCGACAGTATACAAGTTTATAATTGAAGCCTGAGAGAGATCTGTGTACCTACTAGCTTTTACCCGCGACCCTGATCGCGGCACGTATTCTGTCAAATTTACTAGGGCTCATTTCGCCAACATAGACTTAACGAGTAGGTAAGTAGGTAAGTACCAGTACGTCCACTCTTGAGCTCATATTTTTTTATAGAAAGCGCGACATGTGACACCGAGCTACCCGTAAGGTGTCTAACGACGCCCATGAATATTCGGTCGTACGCGGTGGTTGCGAATGTCATGCCGGCCTGACAGGTGCCTATTCACGCCTCTCTTGAAGGACCCGAGACTATACTTGGGGGGAAATATGTGGACAGGGAGAGTGTTCCAGAGTTTACCAGTTCTGCCGAGAAAAGATCTGCAGAACCGATTGGTATGCATGCGCGGTAAGTCCAGCGTATAGGGATGTAATCCCTGCCCAGTGCCCGTTGTGCGGAGGTGGAAAGTGGACTAGAGAAGACATATCGAGTTACGGATTTAAGCTGTCATTTGTTAATCGGCCTTTAGAGATACTTAAGTATGCTATTTCGCAATCGGCCCTACATTTTCTTCATACATCTCAATTTTCAGACATCTCTCAAGCCAGTGTCCGTTGATTTATGTAGCGTGGTTGATTTTTTTCCGCTCCGCGCGCAATTTTCGTTTACCGCCTAGTCCCTTGGGAAAATATCGTGATCTTACATAGCCATTAATGATCCCGGGATATGCCAGATTCTAATAATGTAAATCGCATGTGAATATCTTCAGCCGTTTCGAAGTTTATATAGACAGATGCTACTGATAGGTGCAGCCTCTCTACTAGATTGTATCTGTTGTATAAAGTACTAGGTACCTACCTATTGTATAAAGACATCACATCTAGTATATTGTCAACTAGACAATATATTATATTATGTGCTGTTGCTGTCGCCTCCTCTCGCCTTGTGGATATCGTGACTTTTATGTTACTTACTTACGGTTCGATGCCCGTATTCCCGCATTCACGTTCGAAACGGCGCGAGCGTTGGACGTGTCAGTCAACAGGTGCCCCTCCAACGACAGCTCTGCGTACAGTAAGACAAAAAACTTACTCCAGCCTGCTGCTATATCAATACAAATACCCACCTTAATACTTACCCACCTACACCGATTGCACTGTCAGAGGAGTGTGCTGTTACGTCACCAACTGCAACAGCGTCGTGCTTCACTTTAACACAACCTATATATATCTACTTACCTATAAACTACAATGCAGCAAAATATCAACAAATGCGCCAGATGCGAGACCGATATCCTGGAAGAAGATGGACTCAACTGCTGCGTCTGCATGAGGGGCTACCACTTCAACTGCGCAGGCATCAGCGAGATAAACTTCAGGAAAATGAGAGCATCAGTAAAGGCAGTGTACCAAGGACCGTGCTGTGGAATTGAAAAACGCTATGGGAAACCGCCTCCTGCTCTCACCACAACTGATCTGACAAAACTAAACCCTGTACAAAGCTCACCTAATCTGGAAACCGCAAAGGACGACGCGACCTCGACCGCAGTAAGAAACGATGTCCTACTTCAGATTCAGAGAGACATAGCCAAGCTGCTGGAGGGTCAGACGGAAATGCGGAAAGAGCAAAAAGAAGTCAAAGCCTCGCTTGAGTTTCTCGGTGACAAGATGCAAGAATTGGAATCAGATTTACAAATGCAAAAAGGTCGTATCTCCAGCCTGGAAAAGGCTACCAGCGTAACTAACGAAATCTCTCAGCAGATTAACAAACTACAAGTAGAAAATGAGGACCTACGTCAAGAGATGCTGAGCACATTTGTGGAGGTAAAGGGAATCCCGTCCGCACCCCAAGAAAATGTTATACATGTACTAGATCGAGTGGCGAAGGTTATTGGGTGCGCTGTATCGTCGACAGAAATCGCTGCTGTTCGTCGTCCGACCGGACAATTAACTCAGCGAGATATCATAATCCAGTTCACTACAGAGCAAGCAAAGGAAAAATTCCTGTCGTGTGCAAAGGAATCAAATAAAAAGAGGAAAATTGAAGGAAAAATCGGGTTGAAATCTAACGAAATTATAGGTGGAGAAACCGGTAATTCAGTGTTCATAAACCAACTACTTACGAAAAGGCGAAAACAACTCTTATCGCGTGCAAAAGAATTCGGCCACTCCAATGGGATAGAATTTGTCTGGACAAAAAACGGGCAAGTTTACATGAAAAAAACCGACTCCAAATCTGAACCCGCTCGCATAATTAAAACGGAAAAAGACTTCGAAAGATTTTTTCGAAAATCTACTACTTCCGAGAGCAACACCGAAGAGAAAGGGATGGCAAATTTTAGGGGGCCACAACTTGGAGAAATGTATAAGTCGAAAGAGACGTATAGCGGCGCTGACGCATAGTAGGATTTGCGTTTATACAGATAACACTTTCGTCGTCGTAGATCTGATACTGATAACCGGTTTCAATGGGTTAATGACTTGTCAAAGAGTGGAGATCACGGCAGGTACGACACAACACATTTTTCTTTTTCTTCCTTGTTCTCTTATAATATCTTCAAAATGCAAAACCTGCATTTTATTGTTATGGATTCATGTTGATTTTGTATGTTTGTGTATAAGTACCTATGGTTGCACTCACTCACAATTTAAGATTACTCAACTTGTGGTATTGCATGTGTCTCGTATTGTTTGTCATGTACATCTTATTAAATCTATTAGTACTGACGATTTAAAAGAAGTTAGTAAATTAAGTCTTATTATAAATGTAAAAAGAAACTCACCAACCTATACTCAGATTTCATTGTGCCTACTCATGGAATCCACTTATCATAACAAATACCGCAACTTACTAATCATGGAATCACTCCTAAAATTGCAATTATTACAAGTAATTCAGAAAATATTGCTTGCCATTCAATACATTATTAGATGTGTACTACTTACAGCCATATGCCTTGAAATGGAACACTATAATATTACTACTTATATTATTATACCAATTTCAACTGAAACTATCAGTTTTACCATCGAACTGTCAATTACTAAAATTACCAAACTGACTATCACCAGAATAATGAAATCTCGCCTTAAAATTCAATTTTAATGAAGATATTGAAAATGACATTGAAAATATCGATGTCGTGAATACCCACATAACTCATTTACCGGAAGACTGTAAAAACAAGATACCCAAAAAAACCAAGATTAAAACTATTACAATAAATATTAGGAGCATCAACCGTAACTTTGATCATCTGGTGGTATTGCTTAAACGACTAGATATAGTTTTTGACGTAATCATTTTGACAGAATGTTGGCTAAGTGCACAGACTCTCATACCCTGCCTAGAAGGTTATGCCTCCTTTCATACATCAAAAAACAAAAACAAAAGTGAGGGAGTGGTAATTTATGTACATTCTAAACACTCGGTTTCAATAAGCGAACCCAACCTTCAGGACGCTAATTGTCTCATAACTGAATTTTCCGATAGAACAGTTCTGGTTTCCATATACCGATCACCGCGATTCAATTGTATTGACTCTTTCCTCGACTCGTTAAATGAAACACTTACCCTATTAAGTTGCAGGGATAATTTAATTCTAACGGGCGACATGAACATTAATATAAACTATACTAACAAAGATCACAGGGCAGAGAAATATCTCTGCCTAATTGCTGAACATGGACTTCTCCCAGCCATAACGCAGCCAACTAGGGAAACGGCCTGTTTGGATCACATCATGGTTAGAAGTAAGGATAGTATAGAATCCTTGATCTGTCAAACGTCTATAACGGATCACTATCCTATTATCCTGTGCCTAGGTAATTATAGAGATGTGAAATCACAATGCCGTAAGGTCAAAATTGTAGAATACAAAGCGATTGCGACTTCACTTCAGAACTATAACTGGAACAGAGTCACAGAATGCAACAATGTTGATGAAGGTATTGAAATACTTATAAACATATTAAAGGATCATATCGATGCTAATACTACTACACGAACGGTTCCAAGATCAAAAAATAACCTCAAAGGCTGGATTACACCTGGGCTTATTAGATGCCTCAAAAAACGTGATCGACTACACAAACAAGCAAGGAAAGATCCCCTAAACTTCGAATTACAAAGGAGATACAAATCATATAGGAATGTATGTGATCGAGCAACCAAGACGGCAAAGAATAGATATATGGAAAAGGAACTACAATCAAATATAAATAACTCTAAAAAACAATGGGAAGTTATAAAAAAAGCAGCCTATTTGCCAGGTAAATATAGTAAGCCATCTTCTGATTTGATTGTAGACGATGATCCATTAACCTCGGCGAACTCTGTGAATAATTACTTTGCAAATGTTGGCGTATCAAAGGCTAAAGATAACCTGGATAACCTGAAAAGAACTGAAGAAGAACTGGCTAATACTGTGCACAGCTCTTGTTCGCTGTTGCACTCTTTTTTCTTAGCTCCGACCAACCAAATCGAAGTTGGAAAGATCATAGACTCGCTCAAAATAACAAGTGCAGGAGGTTGGGATAATATCAGTTCTATGCTTATACGAGAAACCAAACAATCTCTACTGGAACCACTCACATACATCATAAACTTAAGTCTCTCTTCTGGCGTTTTTCCACGGGCGCTGAAGAAGTCAGTTGTAGTACCTATTCACAAAGCTGGGGACAAGACGATCGCTTCTAACTACAGACCTATTTCACTGCTATCAACTTTTTCCAAAATCTTGGAAAAAATTGTTAAAGAACGACTAGTAGAATATCTAGAAAAACATGATTTACTATCAAATAACCAGCACGGATTTCGACACAAAAGGAGTACTGAAGATGCAGTAGGTAGGCTTGTAGATTGCGTTAGTGGAAGTTTGGACCAAGGAGAGCGATGCCTTGGCCTCTTCTTAGACCTAGCCAAGGCATTTGACACCGTATCCCAAAAAATATTGCTAAGAAAAATGGAAATGCACTACGGTATCAGAGGCGTGCCATTAGAGTGGTTTAGCAGCTACCTCAATGAACGAAAGCAATGCGTCAGAATAGGTGATGTGGTGAGTAATGAGGTACCTGTCAATTTTGGCGTACCACAGGGAAGCGTCTTAGGACCAGTCCTTTTTATCATGTATATCAATGAGCTATGTGAAAAAATTATCCCCAACTGTAAAATTTTTACGTTCGCCGACGACACAGCACTCATTTTCACTGACAAAACCTGGGATGATGTCTACAAAAAAGCAGAATCAGGGATGAAAATCATTAAGAAGTGGTTGGACGTCAACTTACTTACATTAAATGTTCAAAAAACTAAACACTTAGCTTTTAGTATAAACCGTTCTACCTCGCCTGATGAGCAGTATAAACTACACTTGCACACATGTCCAGAAGGCAACAGTATCCGACATACAGTGTGCAAGTGTACAGAAATTGCTAGAGTTAGACATGTACGATATCTTGGAATAATTATAGATGACAATATTAATTGGGATGTCCACATCGAGGAACTTTCTAACAAGACACGCAAATTGATCTATGTATTTAAACGCTTACGCAATATACTCACCGTTGATACTCTACGTGTTGTGTACTTAGCTCTTTGCCAGTCTCGACTGACTTATTGTATATCGTCCTGGGGTGGTGCGGCAAAAACCACACTGCTATCAATTGAGAGAGCTCAACGAGTAGTACTCCGTGTCATGATGAAGAAACAGTTTCGGTATCCTACATATGATCTTTTAAATGAATGTCAGGTTCTAAGTATAAGAAAGCTGTTTATAGCAAACATAGTAATAAAATGCCATACTCTAATAAGCACGGTGAAAGATGAGGTAAGAACTAATAGCACTCGCTTTTCTCACCTTTTGCATGTGCCTGCAACCAGAACCAAAATGGCACAACGATTTAGAATGTTTCTCGCTCCTTTTATATACAATAAAATTGACAAGCAATATAACACACATGCAATGACACTCACCGAATTGCGCAGTCTTGTAAAAGCTGTACTGATGAAGTATGACTATGAGGAAACGGAAGTCATGCTTGCGGTCATGCAGTAATCTAAATTATACTAAAATATACAAAACGACATAAAGTGTGCTGATCATTTTAACTATTAATATAAAATTGTTAATAGAGAAATACTAACTATACTCAAACAAACACAAATCCATATCAATTTCCTTCAATACATATATACCTGTACATTCCACGGAAGCACATACTACTTAATAATAGACGATGCATATTACTATTTTACTACTGAATGGCACTCACCATATATATACATTAATTGCAGTTATATACTTACTTGCTTATCTATTTACATACTTACTAATTAATTGTATAGAATATACATATAACAAATACACATAAATATACATACATGTAATGTCACACGTGTGTACATATACATATTAAGAAAGAGAGGGAATGGGAAGAAGTGCCTAGTGCCTGATCTGTGGTGATCTGCCATTCTTTGACGGTCGCCGACAAATGGACCTAGCAACAGCAATTCGATATTTGTGATGTGGAGATATTCATGAAAGTGAGGGTACTCAGAGAGTTGTTAAATTTCATGTATCAATGACGGTTTAGTGTTGGGTTTATTAATGTTGCATAGACGACTTTTTGTGCTTGTAGATAATTTAACAAACATTCATTGTAGTAATGTATAAATCTTTGTCTAAACAATGTAACTATATAGGAATAAATTAGTACTTATATATCTGTTGCTCATGAAGCAGCCGCAAGGCCAGTTTGGGCGATAGCTATTGCTTTTACATTGTAATGCAAAATATATAATAAACTTTTTGAATTTTTTTTTTTTTGTATACACGATGGACCAAATAAGGAAATATTTTAATTCCATATTTCTTTTTAGTTGCTTCACTGAAGCGAGATAAACTAAAATATTTGCCTTGGCCCTAAAGAGGGATGTCTATAGTATAGCTATAACAAAACTATTTACGGAATCAACATTTGTTTATCATTCATTACTTAAATTATTTTTGTTTATTTAATTTTCATTTATTTATTTATTATAGTGATACCGCACTACGCGACCTCCGCCGCGAAAAATATTCATTGTAAGAAATTGTATGAAGTGAACAGCACGGCGCGCGACAAGCAATGCGCATGGACAATTTTGTGCGGCACCTGCGCACTGCCGCAGTGCGGTCTCACCTTTATCATATTGTTTGTAATCTGTCTTTACATCACACGGAACGAAAGCGCGATAAGTTGATAATCTCCGCGACAGCCGGGACCGTAGACCTGAGACAATGCTGGTGACAGCCGTGAACCGAGACCGCCGCGCCGGCCGCGAGAAAGTGAGAGACAGAGACCATTGTACTCATGCTCAGCTAGTGTGCGGATTTTGTGACAAACTTTTTATTTTCATAACTTACTAGCTTTTGCCCGCGGTTCCGCTCGCGGTAGACTCGGTTTAATAGCAAGCCCGATTTAAAAGCAAATACATATATGATAAGATAATAAACGATCGCTTCAATTGTATTATAATAAATAAAAATAAATATTCTCTCTCTCTCTCTTCCGTCCATACTATACTTTCTTTGATACTGCTCAGCCCCAAGGCTATTTAGCATGATGGATATTATTATAGCCTATAGTGAGCCTCAAGAACTACTCTTTCCATTGATGCAAACCGCATCAACATCTGTTAAGAGGTAAAGGAGTTTACCCCAAACATACATGTATGTATACAGACAGCCGTTCCCTTTTATAAGAAGTAGTATAAGTGTATAATATGAAACATTAAGTTGGTGGTAGAACACTTAGGGAAACCCACGGAACAGACGGGTAAACGCGTTAAACATTCCCAGTTTCAGTAACTGTAATGTACAAGATGAAGTTTAGGCACATTGAAGTTGAAAGCTCCGGCGCACTCAGTGTGCTAACACGAGGAATTTAAAAGCTTAGAAGAGGCATCGAAGTACCGCCGGTACTTTAAAAGAATAGCCCCACTGCATCTCTCCCCATGTCAGTTAGCGTGTATGCGTCCACTGCTGGACACACGCCTCTCCAAGTTTCCGCCAGACCTTCCGGTCTTCAGTACGTAACCTCTGCTTTCCGCCGACGGGATTACTGTCGTCGTCCCACCTGGCGAGTGGCCTTCTCACACTCCGTTTTCCTGTCCACGGCCGCTAGTGTAGGACACGGTTACTTCAACTGTCGTCATCTCTCCCCATATGCATGTCGTAAAAGGCCTCAAACTAATTGATAAGGACGAGACGCCGCGCTAAAGGGCGACAGGGTAGACACCTCTCACCTTGGCGCGATCCTTCCATCGAGTCAGGCAGTAGGTGGGTCTTCGTGCCGTATTTGCTGTTTCAGAATTATCTTGTCCTAATACTTACTAAACGTTGTGGTTGTGTTGTGTTACCAGAGTACCTGCAGCACAACACCGATTACTCTGCTTACCCCGATTGTCGAGATAAAGCGTGTGGTATGTATGTAGTTAGGCATCGACGGCCATCGCATTGAATTAATCTCGCAAAAAATGCGTGGTAGAGAATGTTTTTAGACCTTAGGTCCGCCACTTATAACTTTTTTATTGTGCAATAAAGTAATTTTCAATTCCATTTCAAAACTCAACGTATATACCTATTGCAAACGACAGGCTCCGCCGATGAGCGCCGCGTTCGATTGGCCGTCGTCGCTCGGGTCGTTCCTTCTCTATAACTCTCTCTGCTTCATTCTGCAAACGCTCGACTTTTGGCGCGCTCGATATGTTGCGACTTTAGGTTAAGTGGTCGGTGGCGCCAGCACATTAAAATACGCTATGTTGCGTCTTCAGGTTTAGTGGTCGGTGGCGCCAGCACATCTAGCAAGCAAGTTAGGTGCAATTGAGTTGTCAATTAGTTTTTTATTTCAATATTGAAAATACCCCATGTTGCGTCTGCAGGTTTAGTGGTCTGTGCGTGGCGCCAACACATCTAGCAAGTTAGGAGCATTGAGTTGTCAAATCAGTTTTTTATTTCAATATTGAAATTACGCCATGTTGCGTCTTCCGGTTTAGTGGTCGGTGGCGCCAGCACATCTAGTAAGATAGGTGCGTTTGAGTTTTCAATGAGTTTTTGACGAGCGCTCGAGGTGTCAAAGTGCAAAGTTTGCGTAGGTACAATTACGTGCGGTGCTACACAACACTCTAGGTGCCCACTATATTTTGCTATTACTAAAGTATGTACTTACAGAGCTAGAATCAAAAGATATTTGAATAATAAGTTTTTAACCCTATAGCATCGAGATGCATGTAATACTTACTAGAGAGCGCATTCGGGCAGCGCGTCGCGGTCCACCGAGTTGAGACTATCCAGCCGCAACTGAGTTTATTCGGTCGCGATCCGCCGGCGTCGCTACACGCGCAGCCCGCGCGCACCACCCGCCTCAAACTCCATTTCCACTCCATGCCGTGCCACGTCGCTTCCTTCCCTCATCAGCAGGGATCGGAATAAGAGTATAAATACCTAATCTTGGCGAGAAGACATAATATGGATTAGTTAAAACCACCTTATTCTGAAATTCTGGAAAATTTGTTGGAATTCCGGGATTTGAAATATATATCCTTAGTGATATAGTTAGTAACTTTGACACTTGTAACATGCTGTAATGTATGAATACCTTAATTAAAAACCCAAAAAATATTTAGAATATTTATATGTTTTGTATATGATTGTATCTGATTGATATTCTTGTATACAGTCTTAAGAGTCAATTGAATGAAATAATATACGAATACTTTATTTTTCAAATTCCGGAATTCCCGGGAATTTTCCATGATTTAGTTTCAACCACTCCATGTTATGTCTTCTCGCCAGATTCAGATTCAGATTCAGATATTTACTTATGTTAAATGTAACATACTATGTCTAAGAAAAAGAAAATAAAAGATAGTAAAATACAAAGAACATAGGGTTCAGTCAACATTAAGTATGTATACTCTACCTATTCCGATCCCTGCTAATCAGTAATTGCGACTTAATTTCTTTGCAAAATTATTCGTGGCGCATGCTCTAGTAATATATCTCGATAGAGCGAAAAGTTCGTCTCAGACAGAAACCGAACAATGTTCATTCTACAACTTTTGAATGGCCCCGTAAATTTCCGATGCTGAAAATGTATTCTGCATTTACGACGAAACTCCAAGTACATTTTGCTCATGGGCGGAACTAGGTTTTTGGGGAAAAACGGCTTTCTCTATTTCTCACATTTATTTTTTTCTCGAAATTTCTATTCGAGTAATGTTTACTTTAATCAAGAGGAATAAAGGTAATTTTAATCAAAAGGTAATTTTTAGGGTTCCGTATCCGTCGTACGGGACCCTATTACTAAGCCTACGCCGTCCGTCTGTCTGTCCGTCTGTCCGAGGGCTGTATCTCTTGAACCGTAATAGGTAGCCCGTTGAAATTTTCACAAAATATGTGTTATTACTTATTATGGCCGATATAACAACAAATAACAAAAATAAGAAAAAGTTAAAATTCACGGGGGTTCCCATACAAGAAATTAAAAAGTGTATGCGCGCCATCTACTGAAAAGAGTATGAAGCATTTTAACTAATACATAGATGGCGTGAGTGGCGCTGACCATGACATGGCGATACGGAACCCTCGGTGCGTGAGTTCGACTCGCACTTGGCCGGTTTTTTGTACATCCTTTCGCAATAGGTGTGGAATGTTGAAAGGGGTGATTGTGTGACCAAGACTTGTGTGAGTAACTTATTGTTTTACGACTTTTTTATTAACCCCCGACACAAATGGAGGAGTTTTATAAGTTAAACGTATGTGTGTGTGTCTGCTGTGGCATCGTAGCTCCCAAACGGATGGACCGATTTGGATGCGGTTTTTATTAGTAGAAATCTGGTTTAATCGGGATGGTTCTTAGTTATGTTTGTACATAATCAAGTAATTAAGTAGGTAATCAAAAAAATTATAATCTTAAAAAGTGCAACGATGTGCATGCGGTTTTTTTAAAAAAACTTGAAATAAAAGTTAAATTACAAATTTAAAAAACCCCGACCCTTAAAAATTCTAAAAAATATTTCCGTTTACTTACTTAAAGGATTCGGGGGACCGCTAAGTAAATAAAGTATAAAAACTCAGAGCTGCGCGGGTATTTACTTAGCGGTCGCCCGACTTCTTTAAGTAAGTAAACGGAAATTTTTAAATTTGTAATATTTTCAAGACATGTGTTTTTCTATTCTCCATACATTTGAATGCTAAGCCCTCGTATACCGTAATCGCATACCGGATTTTATAGACAAAGTAAATGAAAGTTAGACGGCTTGTAGATCCGCCCCTTCCTCGCATTATGCGCGGAGTTTGAGCGGGCGCGGACGGTGCGGTGGAGTAAATCACCATTGTCGCGGGAATGGTAGATATTCAGGAAATGAGTTTTATATTACAGCGGGAAAAATATATATTTTTGATGAACCGTTTGCAGACGAAGAGATGTAAAATGTTATTTAGAATTCCGCACCTGCTCCGGTAAGCTTGTCTATTTATGTGACAAAATATTTAAAATTTCATATTGAATTACTCTTTTTATGGTTCCGTAGCTTAAGGCGGCAATAAGACTCAACCCGAGCACTGATGATTGAAACACGAACCGTATACCGATGTAAACAGGTGCGAGATTCATTCTACTCGTGCGGTGGCTGATACGTCGCGCCGACGATGATCGTTTGGTCGAAAATCACACTATATATTAAATTTCACGTGTTGGAAAGATGGAAAAAAATATCTATTTCGCTACGATTGCAGGGAAAAATATTATCTCTATTTCTATGAGGGTCTTGTATTGAAACAATTTATGCTTCTCAAGATAATTTAACTTGAAAGTACAATTTTCTTACTTTTCGTTATTTTTGGAGATTTATTTAACACCTTTTCAAAGTAGTAAAATATAATTTTTTTCGCTATGTTTGTTAATTAAAGATCAATACATAACATTTATATTTTTATAGATTTTTATCTTTACCAATAGCTCAATAATTTCGTTTAAAGTTGACCTTTTGAGTCTTATTTCCGCAAGGAAAAACGGAACCATTATAAGATCATACCGGTGTCCGTTCGTCTGTCACAGACGTTTTCGAAGTTTTTCGAAAATTAAGTAACGTAGAAACTTGAAATTTGGAATAGATGTTGATGACGCGCACATATATATTGCTCATCGTGAAAACTAGATAAAAATTTATTTCACATTAATAGGATTTTGGGGCAAATTTGATATTAATAAAAAAAAGTGGAAGGATTCTAAAAATATTTTAAAGTTTATAAAATTTTGTTACGGTTACGCTAAGATGTGGCTCAGTTACAAACCGAATTGTTCCGCGCGCCGAAATAAAGGTACAGTAGCGGGCTTACTTACTTTCTTGTTTTTTGAATACGAATTTCACGCGAGCGAAGCCGCTAGTCAAATAATCAATTGCCGAACCCTCTGGCATCGTTGTTGGCCTGAAAGACATTAATCAAACTGCCAGTACACATTCTAACTATTAACGTTGCTTCTAAACCGGACTCCATTAGTCAAATTAATCTATGTTGAGGTGCTTGTGCAAGCGACATCTTTACTGGTTAGACCTCCTCGAGTGTGAGATGGCACGCGAGTTTCGTACACTCTGCCTAATTCGAAGTAAGCAGTGGGCTATGGGATGACGTGTCAAAGTTTAGTAGATAAGGTTTACCTACATTCTATAGAAAAATCGAGTGAGAGGTGCCATACCGGAGACTTTCCTCTGAATTGTAATACTGGACTAGACGAAAACATAGCCGAGGCTGCAATGCGGTAATTTTTCGTTCAGTACCGTTGTGTGTGTGAGGGTGTGCGTGTGTGTGCGTGCGTGCTTGCGTGCGTGCGTGCGTGCGTGTTTTTCAGTGTGACGTCTGCATTGCAGGTATTTGTCTTGCTTAAAATTTTCCATTCCTCCGCAGTTTCAGAAGTACCATCTTCCTAGTACTCCCACCTATTAATGTAAGACAGTGTTTAAAAAGTGAAATAAAAAAAAATACTCCCGACCCTTAAAATGTCAAAAATAATTTCCGTTTACTTACTTATAGTGGGGGATTTAGTGCGATATACCCTGCATTTTTACTTAGAAGGCTCATACTTGCAACAGTTGTTCCTTAGGTGCTCCTGAGTGGATTTCCATCGGTAGACATCGGGGGTCACCGCGGGGGTGGCGGGGGGAGGGGGTGGAAGTTTGCTTCTGCCGCGCTTCACTTTGTACCCTATTCCTTCAAAACTATAGGTATTAGGGCAAGTGTGATGTCATTTTCGGATAACTCAAGGACGAAGGATTAATTTCTGGAAGAAACATTTTGCCTTTCTATACAAAAAAATATAAATATTAGGCCAAACTCACAAAACGTGAAAATATTTTTTTTAAATAAACGCCGTTTACTTTTGAACTACTAAAGATAAAGATAAATAAAAAATATGGGCTAAAATCTGCATTTACAAGGATTACAAATATATAAATTTTATTGGGATGGCGTAATAATAAGTGAGTGAAAAAAATTTCAAAACAGTGCCGTGTATTTACATTTTGAGGCGAATATCGTGCTAAGATGCGTAGTGAATTGAAAACAGTACCTAGGTGATACGTGATAATTATTATTATTATACATTTGTAAAATTATTGCTAATTAAACATTAAATTATTCACATACACACATACCCACCCTCACATACACACACACATACCTACCTTACCCATGTTTGTGATTGCTACCTAAAGTAAATGCTTTATATTATTACCATGTCGTAATTTAAGATTTTTGGAAACTGACACGGTTGGCTACATCACCTACAACATCCGTGATATAAGCCCATAACACCGGGTGAACTAGGTGCGATGTCAATGCTTCCCTTCATTTCGCGCCGGCTACACTGAACTGGACGGAAAACACGAACTATTCACATAGCCGTTTCGACCGAAGTTCTATTAATTTCATAAAGTTTTAACAGTTTATATTAGTTATATTAGTTAAAAAAGTCGTTCCGGAAGTGACGTAGAAGTTCTGAAAAGGGGGGCCCATATGGCGAACAAAGAAGTATCCACTTCAAAAAAATATTAGTAAATCTACATGTCATAAAAAATAACGACGTATTTTTCAATCGTCGTCATTGCCTTTTCGAGCCGCCCTTCAGTCGCTGACACCAAACTCTCAGTTAAAGCGGGAAAGGCCTCCCATGCTTCAAAAGCACTTTTCTTGCCTTTTCCGCTGAAGCAAGAGACAGCGTCACACCCAGAAAACGCATGAAACAGAGGCAAGGCCCTCGCTCGCTGTGGTACTGTAAAAAAATTACATTATAATATAAAGCATCTATTGTGTCTATACTTAATATAGGTATAGGTAATGCAAACATTTAAGTCTTTACTTATGGAAGTCGCAATATCATGGCAGCAAAGTTACTGGCGGAAAGCAGTGGTTCCGTACCGCTGAAGGCCGGGAGGACTGGAGGAAAACTGGAGAGGCGTATGTCCAGCAGTGGACGCATACACGCTGACTGACTGACTGAAAGGTACTGGTGGTGTTTTCCAGTACCTATGTGCACCCACAGCTCTTGAAGCTGAGGTAATTTTTGCACCTGTGCAACTGCTAGCACTACGACATCGGTATTTACAGTACGTAGCATAATTTTTGTTAAGCCCATCATGCGAGTATCCGCCTCTTCATGATTACACGGGGCTAATCGCTGTGTGTCACGGGCACGGGTGATGTTGTTGAAAATATTTGGCCCATCCGTGATGCAAACTTCTTTCCCATTCTCAATTTCGTTTGCGAAGGATTGGCGGAGTATTGAAAGCAAGTGAAACAGTCCTTCTTTGTTTGAATTGTCCCTTAGGAAATTCGCCCAGCCTTTGGGTATTTTAGCCGTAGCAGCCACCAGTGTTTTTTGTCCAGTGCCACGTTTTTCTTTGGTTATATTTTTTAGACTGTCGCTATTATACGCTCGCTTATATACGCTCTTAAACGCGGCGGAGGCGCACGTACGGTGCGGCGCGGGGGCCGACTAAAATCATACGCACCCCGCAGCTATCCCCCGCCCGCTCGGCTCTAATGGATATAGGTAAGTAGGCATAGGTACGTACTTACTACGTACCTACCTAATAAATAATCTACAAATTAATAGAGTATAGTTAATTAGTAATTAATAGTCGAGTCGGCGACTGTCCTCCTGTGAAACTTGGAAGCGAAACCCTACCACACACTAGCTCCGTGCGTTATGTAGGAATGCACTTAGATAGGAGGCAGACATTCAAAGAGCACATCAGGCGCAAAAGACAGGAACTGAACCTACGGCTCAACAAACTGCACTGACTGATGGGCAGAGCCTCTAAACTGAGCACATCCAACAAACTCCTCATCTACAAAGCGGTCATCAAGCCGGTGTGGACATATGGCATACAGTTGCGGGGCACTGCAGGCAACAGTAACATTGAGATCTTGCAGAGATTCCAAAACAAAGTGCTTCGAAACATATCAAACGCACCATGGTTCTCTAAAAACGATGACATACACGAGCATCTCAAAGTGCCGAGCATAAAAGCTGAGATCCAGTCGAATCGTACCAGATACAAGACGAGACTAAAAAATCACCCAAATATTCTGGCCACGGCACTCCTGGACCAAACCGGCCCTGGAAGGCTGAAACGACACCAAGTGTTGACCCTAGATCTTCGACACTAACAACCAAAAGGGAGAGCCGTCAATGGATGGCTCACCTCAAACGCCATACCCCAAACAACAAATGATCTGCTTATGGTATAGTTCCGATGGCAGATGGCTAAATCAGAAAAAAAAATAATTATAGAACTAATATAAACTGTTAATAGAACTTTATGAAATTTATAGAACTTCGGTCGAAACGGCTATGCGAATAGTTCGTGTTTTCCGTCCAGTTCAGTGTAGCCGGCGCGAAATGAAGGGAAGCAATGACATGGCACCTAGTTCACCCGGTGTTATGGGCTGACATCACGGATGTTGTAGGTGATGTAGCCAACCGTGTCAGTTTCCATAAAAAAATGACGACATGGTAATAAATATAAAGCATTTACTTTAGGTAGCAATCACAAACATGGGTAAGTATTTGAGGGTGTGTGTGTGTGTGTATGTGAATAATTTAATGTTTAATTAGCAATAATTTTACAAATGTATAATAATAATAATTATCACGTATCACCTAGGTACTGTTTTCGCTATGTTAGCCTCAAAATGTAAATACACCGCACTGTTTTGAATTTTTTTCACTCACTTATTATTACTCCATCCCAATAAAATTTATATATTTGTAATCCTGGTAAATGCAGCTTTTAGAAAATATTTTTTATTTATCTTTATCTTTAGAAGTTCAAAAGTAAACGACGTTTATTTAAAAAAAATATTTTCACGTTTTGTGAGTTTTGCCTAATATTTATATTTTTTTGTATAGAAAGGCAAAATGTTTCTTCCAGAAATGAATCCGTCATCCTTGAGTTATCCGAAAATGACATCACACTTGCCCTAATACCTATAGTTTTGAAGGAATAGGGTACAAAGTGAACCGCGGCAGAAGCAAACTTCAACCCCTCCCCCCGCCACCCCCGCGGTGACCCCCGATGTCTACCGGTGGAAATCCACTCAGGAGCACCTAAGGAACAACTGTTGCAAGTATGAGCCTTCTAAGTAAAAATGCAGGGTGTCCATACAAACTATCGCACTAAATCCCCCACTACTTAAAGGAGTTAGGTACTTGAAGGATGAACCTGCGTAGCTCTGAGTTTTTATATTTAATTTACTTATCGGTCCCCTAACACCTTTGAGTAAGTAAACGGAAATTATTTTTGACTTTTTGAGGGTCAGCGCGTGCCCGCGGCTTCGCTCGCGTGAAATTCGTATTTCAAAAGAAGAAAGTAAGTAACTAAGGCCGATCTGCGTTTAGGTAAACAATAAACCTTCTCAACTAAAGTAAGTAACTAACGGCTGAGCTGCATTCTGGAAGACAATAAACCTTCTCGAAGAAAGTAAGTAACTGAGGGCGAGGACGAAGGCCGAGCTGCGTTCAGGAAGACGATAACGTTTTCGAAGAAAGTAAGTAACAGAGGGCGAGGCCGAAAGCCGAGCTGCGTTCAGGAACACCATAAACCTTCTCGAACAAAGTAAGTAACAAAGGGCGTGGCCGAAGGCCGAAATTGATTACAAACATAGCTAAGAACCATCCCGATTATACCAGCTTTCTAATAAGCCCGATGTACATTATTTACTGCGGCGAACTGTACATTGCTGAACGTGATTTCGCGAGGGGAAGCGGCGGTGTCTGATTGTCCTCCTGATGAGCTCCTGAGCACAAGCACCGGGCAAGTTTCCTTATAGGAAAAGTTAAATATTAAAGGACTGACTGCCCCGACTGACCAAATTGTCCCCATCGCCCTAGTACCCCTTAATGTCCCTTTCTTAATGACTGCATTACCCTGATGGACTGCTAAAACTAATGGTGAGTGATGGGGTCGGCTCGTCGGCTAGACATCGTAAACCACTTGCAACTACCCACATATAATATACGAGCTTTTGCCCGCGGCTTCGCTCGCGTGAAATTCGTATTTAAAAAGAATGTAAGAATGTAATGTAAGTACATACATAGGTAAGCTCGCTACGGTACCTTTATTTCGGCGCGCGAAACAATTATGTTTGTATGAGAGCCACATCTTAGCGTAACCGGAGCTGAATTTTATTTAGCCCATCGCGTGTCACGTGTGGTTACATGTGCTTGTACTAAGTTTAATCGAATTCGGATGATCGGTTTAAGAGTTATGGAGGAACATATATACAAAAAAAAAATTTCTAATCGTCAATTTTGTTTTAGTATCATACATAGAGCTATAAAAGAAATATCTCGTAAAACAAAGTACCTAACTTACTTCATTATCATTCTTTACAGATTTATTATTAGTATTGATAGGCACCACATACATAATATACCTAGCTGCCTAGCGGCGGGTGGCCGAAACACTTCGGGTTTACTTTTGTGGTCGTCTGTTCCGCGAATACCTCGCCATATATGACGTGTGGGTAGGTAGGACTTGTAATTTGATACCATGTCAAAAGTTTTAAGGTAAATATGTCAGATATCAAGAAGGTCAATTTAATAATGACCATGAATCCTCACTTACTTGACACCAGTGCTTGACACATAAATAAAAAAAACATATATAGATATATAACATCTAGAGCGCATGGCACTATTGTATTGTATTGTATTGTATTGTTTATTGATCATTCTTATGGCAGTTAGACTGCGCTCGAACTTGTCACAATTTGTTCTATCCGGTTCGATTACACCCACGAAGAAGAACCGACAAGAAACTTCGCAGGGTATTTTTTTAAAACATATTTTTACAAGTATTTATTGGTCTGTTTGGTTGGTACTCCTGTTGTTTGACGTATATCGTCGTCAGATTGGTATTGGAGTGCCATGTAAATTGAGTTTCCTACATCCTGCTTCTTATGGCTATGGGAGTCCTTGGAGCAAGAATACGGTAGCAAAGATTACGCAGTAGTGGTAATATTAACTTTTGGGGTGTGGATTAGAAGAGGGGACCCTTGCTGGAAAATTGCTAGTAACCTTATTGTGTAGGCCGAGTTGAAAGATGAATTATAGTGAAAGAATTGTTTGCCGGAAATGAGTAGTTTCGGAGAAAAAAAAGAAATTCTCATACAAATTAATTTTTCATACAAAATAAAAAAATTTTTTTTTTTTTTAAGTCACAAAAACATTGGTTTTGAATATAAATGTATGTAAAAACAAGGGAAGTGGTATGGGTGAATGTTTTGGTGGTTAAAAAAAAAATAACCAAGGTTAATTTATAGAAGATGCGTCGCTATAGCGACGCTTCTTCTATAAATTAACCCTAACCTAATGTTGAGGCGGCGCATGTCGTTTTTGCATAAATTCCTATTCAAAATAAATGTTTTGGTGCATTAAAAAAAATAAATGAAAAATCGAAAATTTATTTTGTATGAAAAATATTTTTTTCAAAATTTTTTTTCTCCGAAACTCCGCATTTCCGGCAAACAATTCTTTCACTATAATTCATCTTTTAACTCGGTCTACACAATAAGGTTACTAGCAATTTTCCAGCAAGGGTCCCCTCTTCTAATCCACACCCATCACAAGTTAGTGTTTAACCTAGCAGAAGATATTTTAAGACTTACAATATTACAAAATTTTCGAATAGAGAACCTCTACCGTCTTTGTATTACGAGAATCTTTGCGTCCCTGTCGCACGCGTGGGAGTCAGTTGAGACGCATTGAGATCAGCTTAGGCCTTAGTAGATATCGATTCGATGGTTCAGCGATGAATTTTAGAACTTATAAATAAAGTTTGTAAACAATTTAACTTTCGGCAGCCATTAGATGGATTTCGTTATTATGCTTATCCTTAGGTAATCTAAGTTTTGTGTACTTTCTTTTTTGAACTCATTCAACCTTTTTTTTTCATGGAAACTGACACGGTTGGCTACATCACCTACAACGTCCGTGATGTCAGCCCATAACACCGGGTGAACTAGGTGCCATGTCAGTGCTTCCCGCTTTGTTCGTGCCGGCTACACTGAACTGGTCGGAAAACACATACTATTTACATAACCGTTTCGACCGACGTTTCATTCAGTGCGGTGGTAGCAACCCGGGCGGGTTAAACCCTACCACCAAGTAAGATTAGGAGGGAAGGGACCTACAGTTTTACGAGGAATCCGAACCTTGGTCAGCCTCCAACGGTCAGCGGTCACCCATCCAAGTACTGACCGCACCTCAGATCAGGAAAGGAATTCCTTAGGACCGCACCCAGCGTCATTCAATTGCGACAGTTGACTGTCTGCACCACTGAGCTATCGAGGCTGACAATTCTGATGTAATATAGGTATTTTAGAATATAATATAGGTAATAATTATTATAGGTATTTTAGGCAGTGGGCTGGGCACATCAGCAGAAGAGACGACGACCGTTGGAGTAACCGTGTCCTACACTGGCGGCCGTGGACAGGAAAACGGAGCGCGGGAAGACCACCCGCCAGTTGGGACGACGACATCACGTACGTCGGCGGAAAGCAGTGGTTCCGTACAGCTGAAGGCCGGGAGGACTGAAGGAAAATTTGAGAGGCGTATGTCCGGCAGTGGACGCTTACACACTGACTGACTGACTGACTGACAGACTGGCGTATTTAGGTGTTAAAACTTAGTCGCTATGCATACAATACAATGGAACATATTTATTCATGAGAAATACCTTGTAGGTATACAAAACGTTTATATCACTCAAATATTTTATTAAATTTATTTTTTATTGAAACTGACACGGTTGGCCACATCACCTACTACAATCCGTGATCAGCCCATAACACCTTGCTGAAATAGGTGCTATGTCAGTGCTTCGCTTCGGTCATGACGGCTAAACTGGACTGGACGGTTTCAACCGGCCTTTCGTTCAGTGCGGTGGTACCAACCCGGGCGGGTTAAACCCTACCATCTAGTAAGGTAAAAAAAGAAGGTAACTACAGTTTTACGTGGAATTCGAACCACGGTCAGCCTGCAACGGTCGAGCGGGGTTACTCTCAAGTTCAGTTCAAGAGAAAAAATACGTCTCGACCAGGATTCTGGTCGGGACGTATTTTTTTCTCTTCATTTTCGGCTTTGAATTTTTCTAAAAAGAAAAAAAAAATCATTTATATATTTCAACCTCGGTTTTGGTAGATACTGAAATTAATAACAAAATATGTACATCTACAAAATTCAGGTTAAGAGCTCTTCAATTTTATCGCAACATCAATATGTACTATACAAACACGTAACAGGCCTCAGGCCAAAATTCTACTAAATACTCGCACAAGGCAGCCATTCCGTGAAACAATTCGAAAGAACGGAAGCGGGATCGGATATAAGAGAAATTCCTTATAGCATATAGATACACAACACCCCTCTTTTGCGTCGGGGTACGTAGTAACTAACAACTCATCTGTCAAATAACACATATTTTGTGAAAATTTCAACCGGCTAGCTATTATATTACGTTCTGAAGTTACAGCAGTAGGACAGACAGACAGACAGGCGGCGTAGGCTTAGTAATTGAACTAGCATTCCTTATTCCCTGTCACCTGTCCTATCTCCGCATGACTCGTCGCAGAGAGACTCAACAAACTTTTGTTGGCGACAATGGGTTTTTGAGAACCCATCGGTTCTCTAAATAGTTTCTTTGTCGCACCGCTCGGGCGGGCGTGAAAATGTCTTCCGGCGAGTGTGTTTCCCGAA
Organism: Nematopogon swammerdamellus; assembly: GCA_946902875.1. Classification (NCBI taxonomy): domain Eukaryota; kingdom Metazoa; phylum Arthropoda; class Insecta; order Lepidoptera; family Adelidae; genus Nematopogon; species Nematopogon swammerdamellus. The sequence continues at coordinate 3,520,074 of OX336336.1, read as the reverse complement.
TCCCTTAACCTGGGTATCTTCAACAGCCTAGCGACGACGACGGTACGCAAATCTGATAGCATAGCACCTAACTGAACGTGATTTTGCAAGGAGGGGTGATTTTTGTCTCTGTCGACTTCAACATTGGCCTCTCGGCACAACCACCCATGTTGGTTTACATAAAAAAATTCTTCCGTACTGGGTACGGAAACCTAAAAAAATACAATCAAAAGTAGTGATTTGCACTTATTCGAGTTATTTTTGATAGGAAAACTAGCATGGGTGACTGTGCCGAGGGACGAATGGTGCAGTCGACAGTGCTTAATCCACTAACACGATAACCTATCTATAACCGTAGAAATTCGCCAATTCTATCTTTTTTTTATTGAAAGCACGTCATATGGCGCCGAGGCACCCATGAGGTGTCTAACGGCGTCCATGGACATTCGGTCGTATGCGGGGGTTGCGAATGCTATGCCGGCCTGACAGGTGCCCATTCACGCCCCTCTTGAAGGACCCGAGACTGTACTAATAAGTTTATATCATGAGTTTGCTTATTACCGTAAGGAAAATCACCCCTTCCATCATGACGAAATTGTATGCAATGCGCATACCGACAACAATGGCAGGTCTTAACATTTGAAGTCTCCGCACGGCGCAGCATTTTCGAGGCACGCATCGAAATTGCATGCGTGATTAAAATTCACCTATGACATAAGAGTACAGGTAATACCCGCGCGCGTGGAACCGCTTTTGGAACAAGCGGATCGAGTTGATTCTCATCAGGTTATGACCTCAAGACCTACTCAATTTAAACTGAGTAGTTTCGTTCGTGAACGCTTGACCAGTTTGTGCGGGCGTAACTGTGCTCAACGAAAGCGATAGTGGGCATATTACATTTAAGCGTTATATGAAAGACACGTTGTGCTGGCTGCTGCATCCACGTTTATTTTCTTTACTAGCGTTTGCCCGCGGCTTCGCTCGCGTGAAATTCGTATTTAAAAAGAAGAAAGTACGTAAGCTACCGCACCTTTATCTCGGCAAGCGGAACAATTCGGTTTGTATGAGAGCCACATCTTAGCGTAACCAGGTCAACGGGTCAAGTTGGAGATTAACGCGGCTGGGGGTTTGGGCTCCGTGGGGGAGTCGGCGGAGATGGGCACAATTTATTTATTTTTTTATTTAATTTAGTAATAATTTTAATTTTATGTCTAGTTTTCAATATTAATTTAGGTTTATGTTATATGTAGTATGTTATTATTTTAACAATTTGGTGTAATAATGTGATGTGCAATAAATACATACATATATACATATCAACACGCCGAATCCCGACAATCGGGGTAAGCAGAGTAATCGATGTTGTGTCTCAAGAACTCTGGTAAATTACAGCACAACACCGAACACCACGTTTCGCAAAGTATTCGAACAAGATTCTATAGATCAAGCGCAAGTAAGGTACGAAGACCCACCTGCTGCATGATTCGGTGGAAGTACCGTGCCAAGGTGAGAGGTGGCGAGCCTGTCGCCCTTTAGCACGGCATCTTGTCCTTATCCCTTAGTCGCCTTTTACGACATGCATGGGGAGAGGCTATTCTTTTTACGTTCCGGCCCCACACGGTATATACTATAAAAACCCCCCGACTCCTTTAAGTAAGTAAACGGAAATTATTTTCTACTTTTTAAGGGTCGGGGTTTTTAAAATTTGTAATTTAACTTTTATTTCAAGCTTTTAAAAAAAACCGCATGCAAATCGGTCCACTTTTTGAGATAATAATTTTTTTGATTACTTAATTACTGCAAACATAGCTAAGTACCACCCCGATTAAACAAGCTTCCTAATAAAAAAAAACGCATCCTAATCGGTCCATCCGTTTGGGAGCTACGATGCCACAATGAGACACACACACACACATACACCCTCACACACCTGCACATAACCTCTCATTCACACACAAGTCAAACTTATAACACCCCTCCGCTTTTTTCGTCGAGGGTTAATTAATGCGCAAACATAGATTTCATGCAACGTTACTCACCGAAGGCGATATATCCGTTGCGTGTCATTTCTCAGCCGCCACAGCCTTCAGACACCTTCACGCTTTCAGATGTCCTGGAACGAAAATACAAATCGCTTAGCCTCGATCCAATATGGTGGTGATGCGATATTTCGCTGATTCTATCATCTGATAATAATAATGCGATTTTCGCGTAAATGCGAAAATTTCAATCGAACGCGAAACGAAAACTCGTATCAAGTCTACATAATAGTCTACATATACCTAGTTACATAATGTAAATAATACAAATACATGTATGTATGTATTCAATCAAATCAAATAAAAAAATATGCTTATTGCCTTTTAAAATTTTTGCAAAAGGTACAACTTAACGCCGTAGGCGTTCTCCTCCAGCCAACCTTTGGGTTATCATGAATGAGTTTATTATAATAAGAGTGTATTATATAATTTAGGTAATTCTCATTATAGTTTTATCTTCACTTCTCACGCTCAACTCTTCTGCTACCTTCCAAAGGTTGACTGTAAGAAATCTCTTTAAGGGATAAGTCCGCCTTTGCACCTTATGTAAATTTACTAATGCACTTATTACTGTTGAATGTTTATTGGAGCAATAAAGCATTTTCTATCTATCTATATATCTATCTACATAAAATAACTATTCACATAAATTTAGCTCCGAGGACACTCGTCGCAATTAATTTATTTTTCCGCAATATGCGCCATACTCGGATGAGGACAGTGTTGGCATTTTGCGGAATTGAAATGGAAAAATTAAGTTAGTCGGGTCATAAATCAACCCCTATTTACCTGCGTGACAGGGCCGCGGCGAGCTGAAATGGCCGTGAGTTCTATTCCAAGTGCATTTATATTTTTTTATTATGTAATCCGGTATGGCTGGCTGAGTCGGAGGGGCCAAAGCACATGCTCCGACCAGCCAGAGCCAATCACCTCCGAGAAGGTAGGTGCCATACCGGAGACTTCCATGGATTCCTGGCTATACTGGACTAGAGGAGAACCCAACCGAGGCTGCTATGCGGGCATCTTACATCCAGCACGGTGGTACCAACCCAGTCGGCTACAATTTGAGCCTAGTAAGGGGAAAGTGAAGGGACCTACAGTTTTACACCGGTTCCGAACGGTGAAGCAGCACGTACGCACGTAAATTTTTTCGCCTGGTATAAAGCCTGGTTTACAGCGCCGCCGCCGCCGCCGCCGGTAATATTGCTAACAGCAACCAGTGTTAATGACAATGTTTTCATTCAACAAATGTTATGGAATCCATTTAGAAATTGTTAATAACATTTTGTTTCCAACATGTACACAGTAGCATTTTTTTTTAATTTGGTTATTTCGAATTTTAAAATGTTAATAACATGTTTCGTAGTCAAATTATATTATTAATTATATCAAATTATAAAATTATATATTTTTTTTTTTTTTTTTATAAAACCCGACTATGATAAACTCTACCAGACTAGTAAGTCTGAAACTTTGTGTATAATCGCCCCAATGTACTGGGGTTCATATAAGCAGATTCACACGAGTTTATTTTGCATGAAGTTCACTTCTATCTCGTTCACTTGTCTCTCGCATAAGTCCCACGCTCGCTTCGCTCTCACACTTTTGTTTCGCTTGAACATACCTTTCACTCACTGCCCTAGGATCTTTATTTTTTTTTATGGAATCTGACACGCTTGGCTACATCATCTACAACATCTGCGATGTCAGCCCATAACACCGGGTGAATTAGGTGCCATGTCAGCGCTTCCCTTCGGTCGTGCCGGCTACACTGAACTGGACGGAAAACACAAACTATTTACATAGCGGTTTCGACCGACGCGACGCGACGTTTCATTCAGTGCGGTGGTACCAACCCGGGCGGATCGAACCCTACCACCTAGTTAGGTAAGAAGGGAAGAACTCAACCGTACTTGGAATAATCTAAGCAGATAGAATATGTCTGCTCGATGGAAGCGGAATAAATGACATCTATTTACACAAGCCCTTGTTTATTTCACGAATGAACCGCTCTGCAACGACATTCTACTTTCTGGACAGGCCCTCGTCATACATTTTACCGGTAGAAAGGTGCGATTGGAGTTGTTCTGTATTGCCAATATTTAAAACAGCGTAAGTGCGCGACCGCCTCATACATCACGTTACGTTTCCGCTCTGTGAACGTCGATAGAGTAAGACGGTTAAATGGCAATTTGATACGTATAAAGGAGACAACGATTGGAGAGTGTGCTGAATGCTCACAAATAGCGCGTCTCAATTCGGTGCGTTGTATGCCACTTCCCGATAATTTTTAATTCGTTGCCGCTCTGGCGAACAGAAGGCGAGCGAGACGCACAAGCGGGCGCCCTCAGGCAATCACAATATTTTTATTGACGTATCGAAGGATACCGAAGTGTTATTTTATGAATGAAAACGTCGTGAATGCGAAATTGAAGCAATTCGGTGACTGTGAAACATAAAATGAAAATACTTTTTTTTTTTATTATGAAAACCAGCATGTGATGAAATGAAACTAAGGGAAGCACTGACATGGCAACTATGGCAGGTGATGTAGCTAACCGTGTCAGTTTTCATGAAAAAAAATGTGTGCCTGCGCTTAGGGTCCAAAAGTTCAGCCGACAGAGCCAAATACACCTCTCCTCGCTAAACCACATTCTGTGAGGTACCATGCCAGCAGATTTGCGAACTGTTGCTGAACGTCTAGCCTATTGATACAACGTTTGAATAGCCCGCCGGAAGACAGTTCCACACCCTAGCGGTGCGACAGAGGAGAAACGATTTTTTTTACAGAAAGCTCGACATGTGGCTTCGAGCCATTCATAAGGTGTCTAATGACGCCCATGGACATTCGGTCGTACGCGGGGGTTGCGAATGCCATGCCGGCCTGATAGGTGCCTATTCACGCCTCTCTTGAAGGAACCGAGACTGTACTTGGGGGGAAATATGCATGGAGAGCGTTCCAGAGTTTACGAGTTCTGTGGAGGGAAGTTCTGCAGAACCGATGGGTACGCATCCGTGCTAAGTCTAGCGTATTGGAAAGCAATCCTTGCCCAGTGCACGTTGTGCGGAGGTGGAAAGGGGACGAGACGGCGGGATCGCGTTAAACAGCGCCTCCGAGCATTCCCCATGGAATAAGCGACAGAACTGTGACAGAACACAGTTAGGGCGCCGACATCCCTACGGAGTCGCCTAGTTGAGTTGATTTGTTCTCGAAAGCCCAATATCAACAAGGAAAGGGTGCTGAGGTGAATCGACATACTTTCAGGCAAGGGTAGGTACTGGCCTCGCGGACACGCCCCCTTACCATATCTACTCTCCTTCAAAAAACATCGGGTCACACCGATCGACGCCGCCGCTTCTCGCGGTCGGTCAGAAACAAGGTATCTCCTGACTAGGGTTGCCAGGTGTATAAAACAGAAAGCCAGATTTACCAGCCCGTAAGCCCGGACATTTTGGTAAAAAGGCCGGACCCTTAAAAACTAAGGATTTATTAACTATATTTTGAAATAAAAAATCATCATCAGGCCGGACACCTTCTAATTTGGCCGGACAAGCATTTAAAAATCCTAACCATGTCCAGCTTTATCCGGATGTCTGGCAACGCTACTCCTGCCTGCCCTGCCTGACAGAACTCGAAGCGACGACGACGCACGCGCACGCCGCGACGCGAGACGTAACGTTACGCGCGTCGTCCCCGCGCCGCGCACCGGTGGTCGTCTCGGAGAAAGTGTTTTGTGTGCACAATTATTAGTACTCGCGTCTCGCGTGTAGTATTGTAGGTACTGCGGGCCCGGGCCTCATGTCATGTGTGATGTAATATGTGCTAGTGCGAGCGAGATGGAGAATCCGCCGCGCGAGCTGCCGCAACGACTTCGCCCGCGTAACATGTTGCGCTTCTTCTTTAGGATTCCGTACAAATTGTGTGAAGAAATCGTTGTGTGAAGACTCCTTTGTCTATCAGTCAGTCAGTCAGCTTTTATAAGAATAAGAATAGTTTATTGGATAAGGAAAAAAAATGTATATTATAGCAATTGTCAATAAATTATTACAATGTTAGTTAGATAGATAGAAAATGCTTTATTTCTCCAAGAAACTTTAATAAAAGTCACAAGAACATTCGAACCTTCACATGAGATGCAAAGGCGGGCTTATCCCATACGTAGATTTCTTATAGTCAACCTCAAGAATAAGTACGTAATAGTAATTTTGTAGTTATTTATATGTTCAATTAAATGTCGTGTATTTCGCAAAATATCCGATAAAAAAACGTTTCCGAAAGAATGAAAAGCCGAATGTATTTTTTAAAGGAAACTGACACGGCTGGCTACATCATCTACAATATCCGCGATGTCAGCCCACAACACCGGGTGAACTAGGTGCCATGTCAGTGCTTCCCTTCATATCGTGTCGGCTACACTGTACTGGACAGAAAACATAAACTATTTACATAGCCGTTTCGACCGACCTTTCGTTCAGTGAGGTGGTAGCAACCCGGGCGGGTTAAAGTATACCACTTAGTAAGGTAAGAAGGGAAGCGACCTACAGTTTTACGTGGAATCCGAACCACGGTCAGCCTCCAACGTTCAAATGGTCACTCATCCAAGTTCGCACCCGCGCCCGGCGTGCTTATGATCACAAACGATAGTCGACCAATCGCACCGCTGATCTACCGAGGCAGACAAATGGAATGTTTCGAAAATATTAAATGCCTCGGCTTATTTACCGAAGCATTTCCCAATTTCTTTCCCCAACCGATACTTTCATAATAGAATCGTGTACAAAAGCCCCTTATCGCAAATAACGATTTTTATCGATCCACATTAAAAGCTTCCGAAAAAGCTGCGTGACTCGGCCGCTTATACGCACAACGAGAGATTTCTTTGGACTAATATTTATCTATTCGGAGGCTGGATACAGAAGGAAACTTTCAATGGAAGCAGGGGGAGTAAAGTATTGTGTTTCGCCTTCTTTATGAGGCCACCGCAGTAAAGAAAGCCTTGCGGGGTGTAAGAACGCGTTAGAAGGGCTATAGTTCTTGTTGATTTATGTTTTAGCACATTTTAAGCCTCAACGGAGTGAAATTTGCTGTATAATTATTATTTTATATTCTCAGTCTCGGTAGCTCAGTGGTGCGGTGTGTCGACTGGTTGTTAAGCACATCTGGGGGCGGTTAGTACTTGCATGGGTGACCCCTCGACCGCTGGAGGCTGACCGTGGTTCGGATTCCTCGTAAAACTGTAGGTCTCTTCCCTTCTTACCTTGCTAGGTGGTAGGGTTTATCCCGCCCGGGTTGGTACCACCGCACTGAACGAAACGTCGTCGGTCGAAACGGCTATGTAAATAGTTCGTGTTTTCCGACATGAAATGAAGGGGAGCACTGACATGGCAACTAGTTCTCCCGGTGTTGTGGGTTGACATCACCTATTATAAAAACCGGCCAAGTGCGAGTCGAACTAGCGCACCGAGGGTTCCGTATCGCCATGTCATGATCAGCGGCACTCACGCCATCAATGTATTAGTTAATGCTTCATACTCTTTTCGGTAGATGGCGCGTATACACTTTTTAGTTTCTTGTATGGGGACCCCCTTAATTTTTAACTTTTTCTTATTTTAATTATTTGTTCTTATATCGGCCATAATATTCTGTGAAAATTTCAACAGGCTACCTATTACGGTTCAACAGATACAGCCCTCGGACAGACGACGGCCAGAGAGGGCAGGCTTAGTAATAGGGTCCCGTACGACGTATACGGAACCCTAATAATATCGTAAGTACCTATTTAAAAGAATAATATTAAATGAGATAATTAAATATTAAAAAATGCTTCGTAATCTATTCGGTAGATGGCGCGCGCGCATACACTTTTTGGTTTCTTCCCCCGTGAATTTTTTATTTTTTCTTATTTTTATTATTTGTTGTTATATCGGCCATAATAACACATATTCTGTGAAAATTTCAACGGTCGACCTATTACGGTTCAAGAGATACAGCCCTCGGACGGACAGACGGACAGACAGACAGACGGCGCGTAGGCTTAGTAATACGGTCCCGTACCGGATACGGAACCCTAAAAACGTGAATATCTTTCTATCGACCAAGGAGACTTTTTATCGACAAAGCACCCCGCGCAGCTTCACTTTCCTAGGCCATAAAACTTTATTTCCCGACCTGTCAGGGCCGTTTTATACTTTAGATGTGCCAGAAAACGACAGTGAAAATCCCGTTTGCTTTGATTGAGTAGTTTTCGACTTATAGAACATCTAGCAACCTACATATATACAGTCCGCGCGTACGTTCGTGGCTTCCGGCAGGAAAGCGATAATGGAATTTATAGTGTTGTGAATCAATCTCTGAAAGTAACAACATTTACGAAACCTATTTTTTATTTATGACATTAAATTATTTATCTAATAAGGTTTTATTGCGTGGTTGAAGTACGAAGACAAAACAGGGATAATAGTTTAAAGATCTATCGGCCTCCGCCCGCAGATGCCACGAACGTGCGCGCTAACAGTACAATGTTTTATCAAAACGCCCGCACAAGAGAAGCGTGCATGCTAAAGCTGGGGGTCTTACATCGGCACAAAGACCTAAATGTATGTAAATTCCCACAAGTAAGCCTTGGACGTCTCGTCGACAAAAGCCTCGCCAAAGCTTTCAATATGGGAAAATCTGGGCCAACAGTTTATTTCTCTGTCTGTTGTGTTATTGAATGGTTTCTTTATACTCGTATTATCAATACTAATAATAAATCTGTAAGGGAAGGTGAAAACTGACACAGTTGGCTACATCGCCTACAACATCTGTGATGTCAGCCAATAACACCGGGTGAACTAGGTGCCATGTCAGTGCTTCCCTTCATTTCATGTCGGCTAAACTGAACTGGACGGAAAACACGAACTATTTACATAGCTGTTTCGACCGACGTTTCATTCAGTGCGGTGGTACCAACCCGGCCGGGATAAACCCTACCACCTAGTAAGGTAAGAAGGGAAGGGACCTACAGTTTAACGTGGAATCCGAACCACGGTCAGCCTCCAACGGTCGAGCGGTCACCCATCCAATCACTGACCGCGCTCAGCGTTGCTTAATAACAGTTGACTAACCAACCGCGCCACTGAGCTACCGAGGCTGACGAATTTTCTTATCCCTTAGTCGACTTTTACGACATGCGACGGGGAGAGATGCAGTGGGGTTATTCTTTTTAAGTACCGACCCCACACGGTACAAGTTGTTCGGTTCATGTTCGGCCCACACGGTTCATGTTGAAGGAATGAATGATATGAGACTAACGAAAGAAATTTATGTAGCGAATGTGAGTGGAAGAGTCGGAAAGGGTCGCCCTAGACGTACGTGCATGTGCTCAAAAATTAAAAAGTAAAAAAAAAAAATCCGTTAAAGGAGGAGGACTTAAAAGAGTCGGGGGACCGCTAAGTAAATTCCCGCGTTGCTCTGAGTTTTTGAAGTGAAAACTTCTTTAGCGGCGCTTGGCACTTTTTTTAGAAGGGTAAAAAATGTTAATCTCGCGTCAGAACTCGCGTCAGATCCGTAGCCTGATCGAAAAAGCGTAAGATTCGAAACTTCTTTAGCGGCGCTTGGCACTTTTTTTAGATGGGTAAAAAATGTTAAACTCGCGTCAGATCCGTAGCCTGATCGAAAAAGCGTAAGATTCGTTGAAATTATGGATGAAAGTAGATTTTTCTGAGAAATAAACTTTTTGATGTAAAATAATTATAGATAGATAGATAGAAAATTCTTTATTGCTCCAGTAAACATTAAACAGTAAGAATACATTGTAAAATTTACATAAGGCGCAAAGGCGGACTTATCCCTTACAGAGATTTCTTACAGTCAACCTTTGGATGTTTGAGATTCGATGATATAGTGGAATGTAAGTAGGTAGTAGCAAAAGAGTCGAGCGTGACAATTGAAGATAAAATAATAATAAGAATACTTATTAACAATACATATAAGTACATGCTAGTAAAATATAAGCTATACATGTTTAATACATATAAATTAATAAATATATAGAATAATACATAAAAATAAATATACATACATATATACTAGTCCATCCAGGTAAGTATGAAACCAAAGTTGTTTTTTTGTTTTTTAGTTTTTTACTTCACATTGACGGAGGTAATACAGTTTTAGGTGTTTTTTGAATAAGGAAAGTGATTTAAAATGTCGGATAAAGTGTGGTAGTGAATTCCACAGTCGAGCTGCGTGAACATAAAATGAGTTCGTGTAAAAACCAGTTTTATGAGAGGAGATAGCTAAAATATTGTCATGACTAGACCGAAGTGGGACACCGTGAGAAGATAGGTTCTGAAAACGGGAAGATATATTTAAGAAGTATAATAGTTCTGTAGTGTTAAATTTTTTATGTAATATAAATTGTCATGTTTTTCTACGATAGCTCAATAAATGAATATTGTATTTTAACACATAAATGATAGTACATACTTTTATACTGATAAATAAAACAATTCGTGCGAAATTATTCCCTAACCATTCCAAAATAATGTTCTTGTCCAAAATATTAAAAAATGCACAAAAGTGCACTTCTGCCGGCACTCCCGGAGTGCAACCCGTCCGTTTTTTTATATTTTATTTATTTAGCGGTCCCCCGACTCCTTTAAGTAAGTAAACGGAAATTATTTTTGACTCTTTAAGGGTCGGGGTTTTTTAAAATCTGTAATAAAACTTTTATTTAAAGCTTTTTTTTAAATAGCCGCATCCAAATCGGCCCATCCATTTTGGAGCTACTATGGCACAGACACACACACCCAGACACACATACGCACTAACGTTAAACTTATAACACCTCTTTTTTCGTCGAGGGTTAAAAAGGGTCAAGTGCACCGGATGGCTAAATCAAGTGGCTGTGTGCAATATGGAGTCGTGGTTATTGAATGAGCGCAGGAGATTGTGTCATAGAAGAATACGCCATAGACCCGATGGTGGAAGTAGTAACGCGCTGGTGGCGTAAGCCGGACTTACAGGTTCGAATCCTGGTCGAGACGCATTTTTTTTTTCTTTTAATTTTCGGCTTTGCATCTATCTAGTAAAGAAATATGGTTATCTAGTTTGTAATTAATTATTAACCAGCAAAATATTATAATTCAGAACGTTTAACATTGTAATATTTGTATAAATAGCTATGCTTTGCATATATGAAATAATTATTCTATAATAAAGAATACCACCACATAAATTAACTAATTAAGACATGAATAAAATTGTTTTTGATTACTCCTAATATTTGATTTTTATATTTTTTATACAGGGTGTTCGGCACATGGACCGACAAAATTTTTTTGTAGGTAAGTGGGGTCATTTGCAAGGTTTTGACCTATGACACCTTTTGTCTGGTGTCACGTGGTATCGAGATACGATTTTCAATTGCGGTCGCTTTTTTTTTTAATGAATTAAGAAATTAAGATTCTGTCATATTTTTACTCGTCTTTGGGATCTACAGAAAAGAGTATGAAGCATTTTAACCAATCATGAATTTGAACTAATATGAAGCATTTCATAAACACGCCATAGATGGCGTGAGTGGCGCTGTCCATGACATGGCGATACGGAACCCTCGGTGCGCGAGTTCGACTCGCACTTGGCCGGTTTTTTTTCTTCTAAATACTTTCTTCTTTTACTTTTACTATAAAATACTTTTTATTTACCGCTTTCAAAGACAAGTTGCCAACCCTAATTGTGATTGTTGTATAGTCTTCGATGTCACAATTTGGACGAATTGATGCGTATTTAATTATTCCAGCTGCGTTTGGATCATTGCTTATAACTTGATTTGGTAACGTTCTGGTCTGATTGCAGAGAGCAGAAAAATATTGCGTGGATCTTTTCACAAACAACATCGCGGCGGCGGCTTCGCTCACGTTAAAGTTGGTAATACGATTTGTGTTTGAGAAGTTGATGCGATGTGAAAGTACGTCAGAGTAATCGGTGTTGCGCAGCATGGACTTTGCTAAATTACAGCACAACATCTACCACCACCTTTAGCAAAGCATTTGGACAAGATATTTAACAAGTAAGGTACGAAGGCTTTGCGTGCGTACCTGCTGCGTGGCTCGGTGAAAGGACCGTGTCAAAGTCAGATGTGACTGTCCTGTCGCCTTTTAGTACGGCATCTTGTCCTTATCGCTTAGTCGTCTTTTGCAACCTGCACGGTCCATGTCCAAAGGCGACTAAGGTATAAGGACATTACCGTGTTGGGCCGGTACTTAAAAATAATACCCCCACTGCATCTCTCCCCGTGCATGTCGTAAAGGCGACTAAGGGATAAGGACAAGATGCCGTGCTAAAGTGCGACGGGATAGTCTCCCTCCTCTCACCTTGGAACGGTCCTTCCACCGAGTCATAGCGGGTGGGTCTTCTTGCCTTACTTGCTGCTTGATAGTTATCTTGTCCGAACACTATGCTAAACGTGGTGGTCGGTCTTGTGCTGTAAATGACGAGGTAATTTACAAAAGTACTTGCAGGATAACTCCGATTACTCTGCTTACCCCGATTGTCGGGATTCAGCGTGTGGCATGCATGTACATGCTCATTTTTCCAACACAATTCAAATACAATTTCTGAATAGCTTCTTCCATTTTTCTCACCTGTAACAGTTTGTATCAGATTCATTTTGACTCGTACAAGGCGCCGCGTAGTATAGGTGCGTAGAGTTCCTCCAGTGTTATTCGTTTAGGTTGGTATTCACTTAGTCACAGGTACTCAAGTTGGAAACGCCACTTGCGTCATGGGGGTAATGGCAACTAGTTTCCATGATGGGGGATTTTTATGTTTTTTTAAATATCATTTTTAATAATTTATTTATTTTTATTTATGCATTTATTTATTTATTTCTAATTGGCATTACATGTAAACGTAATTACATAATAATATAATTAAAATTCGGAATTAAAATCGCGAAAATTATTTTTTACTTTTGAAAAGTTGCTCATGAGTCGGGAGTTTTTTAAAGTAAATTACATTTATTTCAAGTTTTTTTTTATATACGTAATTTTAAATTTTAATAATTTTGTTAAGTTAGGTTAGGTTTAATAATTTATGAACTTGTACATACATTATTAAAGTGTTATAATGATTTCCGTCTATTTACTTAAAGACGATGAGTGAAAGCGTAATAAATTTATATTTTACAACAGAGATCCCTTCACCAATTATTAGGAAAAGTGTCGATGATCTTCGAAAAATAAACCGCATCCAAATCGGCTCACCCGCTTGGGAGCTACGATGCAACAGCAGACACAGCCACATATACAGACGAAGGCACCAAACTTATAAGACCCCTCCTTTTTTGTCGGGGGTTAAAAATACATTTAGAAAGAGGCCACTTTATTGAGAAAGAAATATATCTTACTCTAACCGCGCAGTATCCGGGACAAGATAATTTTGGCAGAATCTACGAAGCTTACATACAAAGGTACGTAATACCTACCACCTGCCCTAAATTAATAATCCTTCTTTCGCATACAGTCGTGAAACTCATACGTACTGCGCCGATATAGGTCTTATAAATATTCATTTACCTCGCACACGACCTCGTATACGAGACGGACGAATTCAGTAGCGAAAACATCGAGAAATATCGTATCGTCTTAGATCGAAACCAATAATTTGATCGTAAATCGCAATTAATAAAAAGGCGCTATTTTGACATTGAAAATGTATTTCTGATCGCTTCATCGCGAATTCGCCCTGGTGTCGTGAGTTTTATGGCTACATGCATACTTAGGATTTAAAATGACGCGTATTGACGAGGGCTACAAGATGGTGAAAAAAAAATCAGAAACAGTTTGAGAGTTTTTGAGAAAATCACTAAATACCGCTTAAATAAAATAGCCGTTTTAGGGGGTTTATTGACTCTGGACTGTACTGACTGACTCTGACTGGGGATGTTTTTTTTATTTTGTGAAAAAAATTATTATTTGGTAGTTATAATTTTTTTTTATTTTCCATTACGCGAGATACGAGTCGTCTTTATCTTGCAGTGTGAGTAGTTAAAATGGTTTTCACGTATGCATAATTTTTTTACACTAATTAATAATAATTAATAATTAGTTAATTCACAAGTAATCGTGATGCTCGTGAACGGGAGCTGGCTGTTTGTGGAGACTGGCCTGCTCCAATTGGCTCCAACGTGTTATATGAATGGTTTACGCTTTAAGGAAAAGAAATGTTGTATTTGTTATACATTTTTAGAAATAGTGATGACTCGTACTATGTAGGCTATGTAGTTCAGTGTAGCCGGCACGACCGAAGGGAAGCACTGCCAGTGCACCTAGTTCACCCGATGCTATGGGCTGACATCACGGATGTTGTAGGTGTTGTAGCCAACCGTGTCAGTTTCCATAAAAAATAATAAAAAAAATTTAGGCAGTGGCAAACACTTTTGTAAATGTTGACAAAGTGGACGTAAAAAACAATCCAGCGAGGTTTCTTGCCAGTTCTTCTTCGCTGTGATAATAGAACTGGCAAAATGCTAAATGTTTTAAATGTTAAAATATGATGAATCCGAGTACAGTGTACTGTCTATGGATGATGATGAATAAAGAATAATTTACCACCTTTAATCCACTGCTTTAATCTAGTTTTTTTTTGTGCGGCTGTAATTTGCACTCTAATATAGCACAATAAGACTTTTATGATATTTTAGCTAGTAGCTTTCCGAGACAGTGATAAAAAGCGACGTTCTTACTTGTGGCACGAACAACGAGTCATCGCACTAACTTCTACTCACATTTATGTTCTGTGGGCTAATTATTGGTTTGCAGAAATGATTCTTTTTCTCGATTTAAATATAATCGCTATAGAATAACAATGTAATAATTTCGCTTCAAATTGCGTATTCGATGGAGAAAATGGCTAGTAGTGAATTGACCCGCTGGGCTAAGGCAAGACTCATATTTGCAGACGGGCCCTGAAAGTAAAACTCCTAAAAGCAACCTGTTGGCAGTGCCGTATTCGTTGTTACTGGACCATAGGGCACGATTCAGATTTCACACCCTCAAAAATGTATCTAATGAATGTGTTATTATTACAGCTAGCTCTTGCCGGCGCGGCGGCAGCTCCATACGCAGCAATGGGTTTGGGTAAACTATGCTTAAAAGTTGCGCACACTCCGCAAACGTTTTTATAGATTCATTTATTTCACACATTAGAACACATTTTCACATTTAGAACACACTATGTTCACAATATTGAAATTACAGTTCGTCATAATTTTCGTTTTGTCCTGTTCAGAAATATAGGAAGAATTGTGAAAGACATCTTAGGTCAGCCTCGATAGCTCAGTGGTGCAGACAGTCGACTGTCGCTATTGATGGTTAAGCAACGCTGGGCCGGTCAGTACTTGGATGGGTGACCGCTCGACCGTTGGAGGCTGACCGTGGTTCGGATTCCACGTAAAACTGTAGGTCCCTTCCCTTCTTACCTTACTAGGTTTGGTACCACCGCACTGAATGAAACGTGTGTCGAAACGGCTATGTAAATAGTTCGTGTTTTCCGTCCAGTTCAGTGTAGCCGACATGAAATGAAGGGAAGCACTGACATGGCACATAGTTCAACCGGTGTTATGGGCTGACATCACGGTGATGTAGCCAATCGTGTCAGTTTCCATAAAAGATATATATAACATACGAAATCTAAGTAAAAAATCCGGCCTAATGCGATTCGGTCTCGCGCACCGAGGTTTCCGTACCACCACGTTTGTCAGCCTCGGTAGCTCAGTGGTGCGGTCGGTCGACTGTTGTTAAGCAACCCTGAGCCCGGTCAGTACTTGGATGGGTGACCGCTCGGCCATTGGAGGCTAACCGTGGTTCCTACCGACAGGATAAATTATCTTAAAGAATTTATTTATATTGAATGATAATAATAACATTTAACTAAGTTTGTAAAAAAAAAACGTTGAATTTAGATTTCATTAATATCTTTATTATTTCATATATAAATAGTGACTATTTTAAAAGATTATTTTTTAATGGAATCGCCTCCTTGATTTCGACTTTCAGCATTTCGGGCCAGCTGTTGTCAGACCCCAGCTACGTCACTGTCCGCTGGCTTTGATCTTGTAATGAGATCCGAGACCCACCTCACTCCTAATTGGGTGAGCTGAGGGATAATTCAAACTTTTAGGTCCAATGTCTCTATGAAGCCCTAGCTTTAGTACCCGGTTGTCTTCGCAGAGGACTCTCTTTGCGATGGCGTATTTATGGGGTGCTAAAAAGAACACTTATATAACTTTCGGGTGTCAGTAAAATTTTAAGGAAATTCTTTTCGCGCAATAAAAATATTATTTTATTATTTGTGTCTGTGGATGTAAGATGGCCGCATAGCAGCCTCGGTCCTCTAGTCCATTATAGCCAGCAATCCAGGGAAGTCTCCGGTATGGCACCTACCTTCTCGGATGAGATATTGGCTGGTCGAAGCAAGTGCTTTGACCCCTCCGACTCAGCCACCCATAACGGATTAAATTAAAGAAATATGTTTATATAAATATGTAATTATTAAAATTATTGTTTAATCATTAAAACGATTAAACAATAATAATAAACAAACCATTTTAATTATACATAGGGCACACTAAAAGTTTCCGGAATTGGCCACTTACATAAACAATATTTAAAAAGTAATTAAAACATTTGAAAATGGAACTCTTTGGCTGTAGAATGCAGTTTGTTTCATCTGACTGTCAATTATTTTCCATTGTGGCGCCATTTTAAAAATTGCGTGTCTACATTAACATAAATTTAACCCGGGAAAATTTTCGTAGTATGATTTTCTACGATTTTGAGTGTAATTTGACAGCTCATCAGAGCCTCGCTCGGCTTCAATCTGCTTTTGGCGATGAAGCACCATGCAAAACGACTATTTATTGCTGGTTTGCAGAATTCAAGCGCGGTCGTGTCAATCTCAGTGACGAATCTCGCGATGGTCGCCCGTTCACCGCTGTGAACAACAAAAACATCGATGCTGTGCGCCGTATGATCGAAAAATACAGGCATGTGACCTACCATGAGATTCGGGCATCCTTAGACATAGGCATGAGTCAAATACAATCAATCCTACACAAACATTTGGGTGTGAGAAAGCTGTGCTCGCGGTGGATCCCACACAATTTGACCGAGGCTCAAAAAACGCACCGCGTCACTTGGTGCAATGCCATGCTTACCAGATTCAACAAAGGCGCTTCAAATTTGGTGTGGGACATAGTAACAGGTGACGGCACCTTGTGACTTTTTTCTGTTCCCAAAAATTAAGAACCAATTACGCGGTCAACGATTTTCATCACCAGAAGAGGCTGTCGAAATATATGAAAAACACGTTTCTGAGGTCACCACGGAGGAGTGGCACAAAAGTTTTCAAAATTGGTTTAATCGTATGAAAAAGTGCATTTACGCAAAGGGAGAATATTTTGAGAAACAATAAATTCATTTTTGACCTTTAATAGTATTTTATTCTTATTAATTCCGGAAACTTTTAGTGTGCCCCACGTATAGCTGAAATAAAGATATACCTAAATAAAAATCTGTAAATATAAAATAATGAAAATTAAATTAAATTACTTTTCTTTCTTCCATATAAAGTAAATCGCAGAAATGTGAAAAACCGGCCAAGTGCGCGTCGGACTCGCGCACCGAGGGTTCCGTACCGCCACGTAATTGGCCGGCACTCGGCCGGCACGTAATTTTATTAATTTGTTGTTGTTTTACAATGCTTACCTTTGTGCCCGTTTGTCCGAGCACTATCCTTTGAAATCATAAAACGTAGCCAGTTGAAATTTTCACAGAATATGTATTATTGTGGCGAATATTACTAACAAATAATAGAAAAAAAAACGTAAAGTAAAAAATCTAGTAACGTGAAATACAAGAAACGTGTTTTATTTGAATTTTTTAGGTTTCCGTATCCCGTGAGGAAGCCTATTACTAAGCCTACGCCGCCGTCTGTCTGTCCGTCCGTCCGTCTGTCTGTCTGTCCGAGGGCTGTATCTCTTGAACCGTAATAGGTAGCCCGTTGAAATTTTCACAGAATATGTATTATGGCGGATATAACAACAAATAATAAAAAATAGAAAAAAGTGAAAAATTAAGTGGGCTCCCATACAAGAAACGTGTTTTTTTTTCAATGTTTTTTTTGTGGTGCGGAAACCTCGGTGCGCGATTGCGACTCGCACTTGGCCGGTTTTTTTTGTTTTTGCTCTATCGTAAAACCGGTAATACATACCAGCGTCAAACTTGGCGTGATTATAGAGCAAACTGTAATCCCCTAAAATACAACTGTAATAATAAAAACCGGTCAATTATTTTTAATTATTTGTTTTATAATAAAACATTTTTTTACGGAAACTGACACGGTTGGCAAGCACCAGTGATGTAATCCCATAACATCTCTGTGAACTAGGTGCCATGTCACCGCTTCCCTTTGGTCGTGCCGGTTACACTGAACTGGTCGGAAACCGAAAACTCGAACTATTTACATAGCCGCTTCCATAAAACTACTGCACTGAACTGGATAGCTGTATCGAACGACCTTTCATGCAGTGCGGTGGTATCAATCCAGGCGGTTAACCCTAACACCTAGTAGGGTAAGAAGGGAGGGGACCTGCAGTTTTACTTGGAACCCGCCTTTCATGCAGTGCGGTGGTATCAATCCAGGCGGTTAACCCTAACACCTAGTAGGGTAAGAAGGGAGGGGACCTACAGTTTTACGTGGAACCCGAACCACGGTCAGCTTCAACGGTCGAACGGTCACCCATCCAAGTTCTGACCGCGCCCAGGTGTGGTTAGGATCACGAATTCGCGAACGAATTTAGGGCAATGTAAAATTAATCATTTATTGACTTGCGTGCGATGTACATTAAAATTTTATTATCTTCACCGTCTCATAATCATAACGGTGGTGCTGCCATAACAAGAAAATCAATTATTCACTAAGCAGAATGAACGCATATTAATATCTAGTGGCAAAATCGAGCCACTCAATGAACTCTGTGTTACGGTGATTATATCATTGTATTACATCACGTCTCTTTAGGGTTCCGTATCCGTCGTACGGGACCCTATTACTAAGCCTACGCCGGCGTCTGTCTGTCTGTCCGTCTGTCCGAGGACTCCGAGGGCTGTGTCTCTTGAACCGTAATAGGTAGCCCGTTGAAATTTTCACAGAATATGTGTTATTAATATTATGGCCGATATAACCACAAATAATAAAAATAAGAAAAAGTAAAAAAATTCACGGGGGTCCCCCATACAAAAAACTAAAAAGTGTATGCGCGACATCTACCGATGAACAAATTTTAACTTATTAGTTAAAATTGTAGATGGAGTGAGTGGCGCTGACTATGACATGGCGATACGGAACCCTCGGTGCGCGAGTTCGACTCGCACTTGGCCGGTTTTTATAGTACGTACGGCTTCAACATAAGCCCGTATCGGTCCACTGCTGAACATATGCCTCTTCCAAGGCACGCCAACACACGCGTTCTTCCACACTGCTCTTATCCATCCACTCCCAGCTACCTTTTTAGGTTTCCGTATTCATGCAGAAGCCTATTACTAAGCCTAAGGCGTCTGTCTGTTTGTTTGTCTTTTTTTTTATGTAATCCGGTGTGGGTGGCTGAGTCGGAGGGGCCAAAGCACATGGTCCGACCAGCCAATATCACCTCCGAGAAGGTAGGTGCCATTCCGGAGACTTCCCTGGATTTGCTGGCTATACTGGACTAGAGGAGAACACAACCGTATAATACATAAATTTAACAGATAAAACAGGCTTAATGACACAGCATACTTTGCTTGTGCTTTAGAGGTTGAAGGTCTTTTGTGAGTACAGAGTCACCAATGAGGCGAATGTCTCGTCGCCGAATAGAATCCAAGGCTGAAAGAAGGTACTCAGGGGAACCCTCCCAAAGATGGCTGCAATATTCCATCACTGGTCTTACGTGTGCACTGGTCTTACAGTACTGGCTTGTGACAAATAACATCTACTAACAATGAGAACTTTTTTTCAGTTACTACCTAACTTTATTAGAGCAAATTATTTTAACTTTTTGGTTACGAATGCTAATAATGTGTGTTTTTTTTGTCTCACAACCACACAAAACGGCTATGTAAATAGTTCATGTTTTTCGTCCAGTTCAGTGTAGCCGACGTGAAATGAAGGAAAGCACTGACATGGCACCTTGTTCACCCGGTGTTATGGGCTAACATCGCGTACATTGTAGGCGATGTAGCCAACTGTGTCAGTTTTGAAAAAAAAAAAATAAGCAAAGCAGAAATTCTCTAAGGGCACGCCGACCGGGCGACTCGTATCGTCGACTCGACATATACGGTGATTCTCAGCGGCGATTCCTGGTCCTGAATATTGGGTTGGCTCTGGCTAAGGATTTTTTTTTCATAATTTCATAACTTAGGTACCTACGCGTTAATTTATTTCTACCACAATGAGTTCAAAAACTGAAAGACGATTACGATATAGATAGTTTATAATATTTAGTTTAACTGATTTATTTTGCTCACTTACGATTTATTTGTCTGTAGATAGGTACCTACTGGTTGTGTCAAAGCTGTCGAGTTGCAGCCGACAACAGCGACGTCTCCTCTGGCACGACGACGACGAGACAGGCATACAAGCCTTGTATGGAATACGATGGCGCTTCAAAATGTAGCCAACCGGCCAATGAATGCCTTGATGTGTCGTCATTCGTCGTCGCCCGCGTTTGACGCGCGCGAAATTTCAAATTATGTAACGGGTACGGGATTGACGTTTTATCTTATTAATCGTGGATTATATGACATAAATAATATAACTCCGAAATTTTTTCACATTTATTTTAGCCTGATACTTCTGTATTAATGGTGTCATTCATTTTATTTGGTTTGGCGGCGCCAACCTCGCCAACTGAGAGGAGTCGCCGCTGTGATTCTATCCATGTTCACTTATAAATCGAGAACCACTCAATAAATATATATGGGGGTTTCACTCACATTTTCTGGTACATCTATGGATGGTTATAAAATATTTTCCTCACGTCCTAACCTAACAAATCGAGCGGAAATTCAGTAACGATCAAACTACCTGCTCAATATATTCACATGTGTTTCACTAACGTTTTCTGGTATACCTAACTATGGAGGAAATAACACATGTTCCATCTAATTCTAAAGAAGAAAAACACATTAGGTATTCATGTATTGGGCCCACCTGAAGAGCTCCTTCCATTTTTTTAAGTCCGTCAAAAATTTTAATAAAGGTTTACGTAAACAGACGTAATGATGAACTTGCTAAACGTAAAAAAACTCAGTATACTTAACTGAATTTCTATCAGAAATAACAAAGCAATATCTGAGCTTTCAAATGCTCCTCAAATGCCGTAAGGGTGCTTCAAGGCGTTTTTTCTCGAATTTTTAAGATATTATTTGCATACTCCGGGGAAGAAAAACGTTATCGTTTAAGTGCTCACAATGCTTATGGAAGTAAATGCAGAGTGAAATTTATTTGCAATAAGTCCACCTTTTCCGCCACACAAAAGTAATATGTACATGCAATCAAAATATTTAAAATACTAAATCTTCATACAGTTACTAAAAAAATGGAATCTTATTCATAAAACTGTCAATCTATATTCAAACATCGAACTCACTTCAACCTGCCGTTAAATTCCACAGCCGTCACTCACTTCCAAATTCGAATATCGATATTCGCGCGCTAACACCCGTACGCGTAGTTCGGTCGACGGACGCACACTGAGCACAACTTCTGCGACTGCGCAAGTGGACTGGTGAATGTAGCTTTGAGGTCTTTTCGCTTCGGTCCGCGCTCACTTTTCTAGGTGGCTGTCCGTTGAACTTTGCCGATTAGTATTCTGCGTGCATGCCGTGGGAAGGTCTGTTGTGTCCAGGCGAAGCGTTAAAAATCATAGAACTGATGTCATACATTGCTTGAGTACCTTTTTTAGGGTTCCGTATCCATACGGAAGCCTATTAATAAGCCTACGCCGTCTGTCTGTCTGTCTGTACTACCGTTCAGTGGATACAGCTTCCGTATGGATACGGAACCCTAAAAATGGCAAAAAAACGGTCCCCATACAAATTATCATAATAATATGTGGAAGAGCGCCATCTACCGATTTTTTTTTTTATTGAAACTGACACGGTTGGCTGGTTAAATCACCTACAAGATTCGTGACGTCAGCCCATAACAACGGGTGAACTAGGTGCCATGTCAGTGCTTCCCTTCATTTCGCGTTGGCTACACTGAACTGGACGAAAAACACGAACTATTTACATAGCCGTTTCGACCGACTATTCGCTCAGTGCGGTGTAAGGGACCTACAGTTTAACGTGGAATCCGAACCACGGTCAGCCTCCAACGGTCGAGTGGTCACCCATCCAAGTACTGACCGCGCTCAGGTGTGCTTAACAACAGTCGACTGACCGCACCACTGAGCTACCGAGGCTGACGAATTTCCTTATCCCTTAGTCGACTTTTACGACATGCGATAATAGATATCAATGCATGCGATGGTGAGAGATGCAGTTGGGCTATTCTTTTACGACCTCCGTTACCGACCGTACCGACCCCACACGGTACAGAAATCATCATTTGACGCTAACATTACTACAAAAGTATGAACGGTCACCCATAGATGGCGTGAGAGATATGAAGGGCTCAATCAATAGAAAAAAATAAGCTGTGCCGGAACGCGAGATACGTGAATGCAATGCGTACACAACATGTGATCAAAATCAAATCACTTTAAAATATTAGTTACATTTTACATATAAACAGCATCGATAAACAGTATTAGAATTAATTAAATAGTACCAATTACGTTAACAAGTACTCATAGTCATAGACTGTTTGTGTACCTTGCTGTCCACCTAGACCTGTAAATGTGGTTTGCCCTATGGACCTGTGTGATACCTCATGACTTCACCCGCTGCTGGATGCTAATTCTAGCATTTTAATACCTCATGACTCATGTCATGTCATGCATGACCCGCTACTGGATGCTACTTCTAGCATTTTAATACCTCATGACTTCACCCGCAGCTGGATGTTACTTCTAGCATTTTAATACATCATGACTTCACACGCTGCTGGATGCTACTTCTAGCATTTTTTTTTTATGGAAACTGACACGGTTCGCTACATCACCTACAACGTCCGTGATGTCAGCCCATAACACCGGGTGAACTAGGTGCCATGTAAGTGCTTCAGTGCTTCCCCCATTGATCGTGCCGGCTACACTGAACTGGTCGGAAAACACAAACTATTTACATAGCCGTTTCAACCGACGTTTCATTCAGTGCGGTGGTACCAACCCGGGCGGGTTGAACCCTACCACCAAGTAAGATTAGGAGGGAAGGGACCTACAGTTTTACGAGGAATCCGAACCTCGGTCAGCCTCCTACGGTCAGCGGTCACCCATCCAAGTACTGACCGCACCCAGCGTTGCTTAACATTCAATAGCGACAGTTGACTGTCTGCACCACTGAGCTATCGAGGCTGGCATTTTAATACATCATGACTTCACCCGCAGCTGGATGCTACTTCTAGCATTTTAATACATCATGACTTCACACGCTGCTGGATGCTACTTCTAGCATTTTAATACATCATGACTTCACACGCTGCTGGATGCTACTTCTAGCATTTCAATACATCATGACTTCATCCGCAGCTGGATGCTACTTCTAGCATTTTAATACATCATGACTTCACCCGCAGCTGGATGCTACTTCTAGCATTTTAATACATCATGACTTCACACGCTGCTGGATGCTACTTCTAGCATTTTAATACATCATGACTTCACCCGCAGCTGGATGCTACTTCTAGCATTTTAATACATCATGACTTCACCCGCAGCTGGGTGCTGCTTCTAGCATTTTAATACATCATGACTTCACCCGCAGCTGGATGCTACTTCCAGCATTTTAATACATCATGACTTCACCCGCAGCTGGATGCTACTTCTAGCATTTTGATACCTTTTTTTTTATGGAAACATACACGGTTTTCTACATCACCTACAACATCCGTGATGTCAGCCCATAACACAGGGCGAACTAGGTGTCATGTCAGTGCTTCCCTTCATTTCATGTCGGCTACACTGAACTGGACGGAAAACACGAACTATTTACGTAGTAGTTTCGAACGACGTTTCATTCTGTGCGGTTGTACCAACCCGGGCGGGATAAACCCTACCACCTAGTAAGGTAAGAAGGAAAGGGACCTATAGTTTTACTTGGAATCCCGCGCTCAGGGTTGCTTAACAACAGTCGACCGACCGCACCACTAAGCTAGCGAGGCTGACAGACTCAAGACTTCACCCGTTTCTCGATGCTACTTCTAGCATTTTTACCTCAAACTTCAACAGCAGCTGGATGCTACTTGTAGCATTTTAATACCTCATGACTTCACCTGCTGCTGCATACTACATCTAGCATTTTGATACATCATGACTTCACACGCTGCTGGATGCTACTTCTAGCATTTTTAAATTCTCTGGTGTCCAGCACAATGGTGTCGAGAGCGGAGGTGTTAACGATGCCGTTTAGGAGAATATGGTTTTCCTTGACTATTGCTCGAGTCATAAGTTGCATTCTAGCTTTGGAATGAATATGCATTATGTTAAAATTTTTGTACTTGGGAAAGGAAAAGAAAATCCGGCCAAGTGCGAGTCGGACTCGCGCATTGAGGTTTATGCACCACAAAATAAAAACAAGTTGAAAAAACTAGTTTGGGGATCCCTCTTAATTATCTACTTTTTTTTTTTAATTTTTATTATTTGCAGTTATATCCACCATAATAAATAACATATATTTTGTGAAAATTTCAACCGGCTAGCTATTACGGATCCTAAGATACAGTGGTAGGTAGGACAAACAGACAGGCAGATGGCGTAGGCTTCCGTGCGGGATACGGAAACCTAAAAACTACTTCTGTTTGTCTGTACAGAAAGGGTAAACTTGAAAAGGCGCGTAAAAGCGTCAGTCAGCGTGTATGCGTCCACTGCTTGACATACGCCTCTCCAATTTTCATCGTGTAGCTTACACTATTATCTCGAATCGGTTATAGTAGGCTGTCGCCTAACAATAATGTTATTTGTTCGTAGGCAATCACGACATTTCACTGTTAGACTGAGAGGCTGACCGTTGTTCAGATTCCACGTAAAACTGTAGGTCCTTTCCTTTTTACCTTAATAGGTGGTAGGGTTTAGGCCGACCGGGTTGGCACCACCGCACTGAATAGAAAGGCTGTCGAAACGGCTATGTAAAAAGTTCATGTTTTCCATCTAGTTCAGTGTCTTCGGCACGACCGAAGGCAAGCACTGACATGGCACCTATTTCACCAAGAAGTTATGGTCTGACATCACGGATGTTCTAGATGATGTAGCCATCCATCCGTGTCAGTTTCCATAAAAAAACGTCTACTCCACTCCACTCCATTAGTGTTACAAGACTCGTTTCGGAAATTGCACTGGTACGTATATCGAAAGTTTCAAGGCAGTCACCACGCACTGTACATGGTGCTTCACAAAAAGGCGATTCAGTCACACGAAAGAGGTTGATCCTTTACAAGGAATCAAGAAAAAATTGTGGTTTTTAGGGTTCCGTATCCGTCGTACGGGATCCTATTACTAAGCCTACGCCGTCTGTCTGTCTGGCTGTCCGTCTGTCCGAGGGCTATATCTTTGAACCGTAATAGGTAGCACGTTGAATTTCTCCAGGTCCAATGGTCTCTCGGCACATCCACCCATGTTGGTTTACATAAAAATGGTATAGTCGACACAGCCAAAAACACCACTCCTCGCAAAACCACGCTCAGTGAGACGCCATGCCAGCATAGTGTCGGACTGTTGCTAGGCTGTCTAGCCCGTTGATACGACGTTTGAAGACACCCAGATTAAAGGATTCGGGAAACACACTCGCCGGAAGACAGTTCCATACCCTAGCGGTGGGACAGAGAAACGATTTTGAGAACCGATGGGTTCTCCCAAGCCCAATGTCAAAAACAAAAGAATTGCTCAGTTTCTCTGCGGCGAGTGCTGCGAAGATAGGTTGGATGGCAAGGAATAAGGGCAGCAAATTTCTTTTTTTTTATGGAAATTAACACGGTTGGCTACATCACCTACAACATCCGTGATGTCAGCCCACAACACGGGTCACAACTCAAACACAAACTCTTTACATAGCCGTTTCGACCGACGTTTCATTCAGTGCGATGGTATTATCCCGGGCGGAATAAACCCTGCCACCTAGTAAGATAAGAAGAGAAGGCACTTACCGTTTTACGTGGAATCCGAACCACGGTCAGCTTCCAACGGTCGAGCGGTCACCCATACAAGTATTGACCGCGCCCAGGTGTGCTTAACAACAGTCGACCAACCGCACCATTGAGCTACCTAGGATGACAAGCAGCAGCGTCCATGATACTACCTGCAGGACAGACTAAGTGCTAGGAAGCGAGCGAGTTAGCGCCCGGTGGATCCGCTTGGGTCCTTTACGCATCTAACAAACTCAAATGGTTTGTGTTGGAACACTCTGTACGCATAAGATCACGTGACCGGATTGTTGGTCCTCCGGGCGAGAATATAGGCAGGTACATAAACCTGTTACATTTTACAGATGCGTCTGTTCGTACAAGGTCGACTTGGTGCGTTCGCTTTGGCAACAGCTGTATGGATGCGAAAGTAGCCCACTCGTTATGTACAAAAAACCGTTTTAAAAAAACACTGAACCGACTTTAAAAAACAACTACTTAGAACTAAAATCAAAATCATTAAATAATTGAGTTGAAGGTGGTACAAAAGCACAAAAGGGCTTCATCTATCAATTTGATGGTGTGCTTTTGTACCGCCTTCAACTCAATTATTTATTAACTAGCGTTTGCCCGCGGCTTCGCTCGCGTGGAATTCGTATTTAAAAAGAAGAAAGTAAGTAAGAAAGAAAGAAGGCCGAGCTGCATTGAGGTAAATGATAAACCTTTTCGAAGAAAGTAAGTAACTAAGAGCGATTCTGAAGGCCAAGCTTCAGGGTAACAATAAATATTCTCGATGAAAGCGCTCTTCGCCGTCGCCGAAATATGATCGAAAATGCAGTAGTGGCACCAAGTTCACCCGGTGTTATGGGCTGACATCACGGATGTTGTCCGTGATGTCAGCCCATAACACCGTCCGTCCGGTGATTGTAGCCATCCGTGTCAGTAACCATAAAAAAAAAAAAGTCGGGCGTGTAAAAGGATTCGAAAAGACAGATAGCCCGACTACAGTAATTTCGCTCAACTTTCCTTGTTATTTCCTTCGTGTTTCGTTGTCGAGCATTATACAATTTTTTAAGTGAAAACTTCTTTAGCGGCGCTTGACGCTTTTTTTAGATGGGTAAAAAATGTTAAACTCGCGTCGGATCTCGCGTCAGATCCGTAGCCTGATCGAAAAAGCGTAAGATTCGAAACTTCTTTAGCGGCGCTTGGCACTTTTTTTAGATGGGTAAAAATTGTTAAACTCGCGTCAGATCCGTAGCCTGATCGAAAAAGCGTAAGATTCTTTTAAATTATGGATGAAAGTTGATTTTTCTGAAAAATAAACTTTTTGATGTAAAATAATTATAATAGTTGTGTAGTGTTAATTTTTTTATGTAATATAAATTGTCATGTTTGTCTACGATAGCGCAATAAATGAATATTGTATTTTACCACATAAATGATAGTACTTTTATACTGATAAATAAATCAATTCGTGCGAAATTATTCCCTAACCATTCCAACATATTCAAAAATACACAACGTTGATGTTTAAGTTTTCACTTCTGCCGGCACACCCGGAGTGCAACCTTAGGCTTTTATTAATTTTTTTATGCTGCGGTAGTATCTAATAAAATGTTGATTTCGTTTCACTATATTTATCTGCAAACTTTTATCGTCATAATGGCCACACATTAAAGTATGAAATGAGATTCTCTTATGAGAAATTTCAAAAGCTCTTTGGAACTTTGAATGTAAAGTGCAATTTCGTCAGATACTAAAGTGGTAAAAGCTAGATTCCACACAAACTGGCTAATTTCAAGTTTTTGTATGAAACCTGAATGATTATTTTGCTTTTTAGGGTTCCGTATCCAATCCATACGGAAACGTACGCCGAAGCCTACGCCGTCTGTCTGCTTGTCTGTCTGTCTGTCCGTCTGTCTGTCCGAGGGCTGTATCTCTTGAACCGTAATAGGTAGCAGGTTGAAATTTTCACAAAATATGTGTTATTATGGCGGATATGAACGCTCTCCCTGCCCATATATTTCCCCCCAAGTACAGTCTCGGGTCCTTGAAGAGGAGCATGAATCAAGCAGGTACCTGTCAGGCCGGCATGTTCGCAACCCCCGCATACGACCGAATGCCCATGGGCGTCCTTAGACACCTAATGGGTGGCTCGGCGCCACAGTCTTTCATGTCACATGGCTTTCTATAAAAAAAATCTACTAAGTAAGTATTTCATTAATATATATGAAAATCTAATAATAATGAAAAAATTTTTTTTTTTGGAAACTTACACGGTTGGCTACATCATCTATATATATCTACAACATCCGTGATGTCAGCCCATAACACCTTGGTGAACTAGGTGCCATGCCCTTCCCTTCGGTCGTGCCGGCTACACTGAACTGGACGGAAAAAACGAACTATTTACATAGCCGCTTCGAAAGACCTTTCTTTCAACCAACCCGGACGGGTTAAACCCTACCACCTAGTAAGTAAGAAGAGTGAATGTTGCAAATATATACTTGGAACTGGTCCGAAGTGCAGAGTAAAGGCATACAGTAGCGAATTAGTTTTCACTTCATTGCTCACGCTCACGCTGTGCTGGAGAAAGGGCTATAAATGTGACGCTAAACATACGGAGGGGCGCGCGGAGCTAGGTCGACGGGTGGAAGGGCGACAGGTGAAACGATTGAAACACGATTGAAAGGTCAACTAGTAATTTGACTACTGAGAGTTACAACCGCGTTCGTCTGTTCCTTTTCAAATTGCATTCTAGAATGTACCGCGGTCGGTGGTACTTAAAAAAATACCACTGCATAATGTAAAAGGCGACTAAGGTGGAAGGACCCGGTGCCGTGCTAAGGGCGACAGGCAAGTCACCTCTCACCTTGGTACGGCCCTTCCACCGAATCATGCCAGCAGGTGGGTCTGCATGGCATGCCTTATACTTGCTGCTTGATGTTATTATCTTGTCCGAATACCTACTTTGCTAAACGTGGAGGTCGGTGTTGCGCTATAATTTACAAGAGTACGTGCAGCACAACACCGATTACTCTGTTTACCCCGATTGCTGGGATATTATATTATTTATAGTTATTTTTTTCATTGCATCCGAACTGGGTCTCTGTGATGGAGGTCGGACCATCCCTCAGGCGCCGCAGCTAATTTCACTCCCGTGGAGGTGCCAATCCGGCTTGAAGGCGGACTAAAGTCGCTCGGGAAAGGCTCGATTCGAAGATCCGTGAATTTTCGGAGTATGAGAAAGATATTCCCCGGAAATCCATTCCAGTGTCTTTGCAGTGCGACACAAGAACGATTTAGAGAATCGTGCGAGAGTTTGTAAATGGAACCATACTCGGACCTTGGTTCCATTTATTTATTCCATTCCATTTATATATTTACTAGGTGTGCCCGCTGCTCCGCCCGCTCTCATATTTCACTTCACTGCTAACCTCATAAGCCATTTAGCGTGATAGTAAGTAGCCTATAGTTGATGGGAAGAATCAAGCTATCCGTAGAATTTTTTTTATTAAAATCGGTTCAGTGGTTCTCGAGTTATAAGCGGACAGACAGACATACACTCAGACACTCAGACACTCAGACAGAAAGCAGACGTTGGATTTTATTATAGGTAAAGGAAGTATTTTAGTGACTATCTACACTATTGCATTTGCTATCTACACTATTGCATTGCATCCCTACACGCTGGACTCGAAAACGATATGGACAAATCGATTCTGCAGATCTTTCCTCTACAGAACTGGTAAACTCTGGAACGCTCTTCCTGCTCATATATTTCCCCCCAAGTACAGTCTCGGGTCCTTCAAGAGGGGCGTGAATGGACAGCTGTCAGGCCGGCATGGCTTTCGCAACCCCCGCATACGACCGAATGTCCATAGGCTCGGGCCATATTTCGCGCTGTCAATAAAAAAAAAACTTGAGATCAAGATTACTTTTACCGAGAGTTCTGACTACGAAGACTTATTAATTAAGTGTATCAGGTGTCGATATTATTATATAATACGATATCAATGCCGATATAGAACAATACGTATACCTACATTGAGTGTCGACATTACGCATGTTTGTTTGTATCCTACATCACGGAGAAATGTGATCGGAGTCGATGACTTCAGATAGCTATTATTATAATTTTACTGTCTCCGTGCGGTCGCGTCTCGACAACATCATCGATCTATATAGCGCACACATAGGGTAGTTTATTATTATCCGACTTCAAAAAAGGAGGATAATATAATAGGATCTATGTTCGGCTGTATGTATTTTTTTTATGTATGTTCGGCAATATCTTCCCCAATTGTGAACCGATTTCGATGATTCTTTTTGTGTTCGGTTCAGTCTAGCTCCAAGGTGGTCCCATTTTTTTGGTCAAGATCGGATTGGAAAGCGAGGCGGAATCGCGAGGCCGAAGGCCGAGCGATTCCGCCGAGTACATTAATAGCAAATAAAAATTACTAAAAAAACTGTGAAATAAAAAACTATTTAAAAAAATATAAAAACCGCCTTCAAAAATGTATGAAATAAAAAAATAAAAATCGAACCCTAGAGTTGAAGGCGGTGCGGTGCTAAAGCAAGCAAAAATAACCGACCGCCTTCAACTCTAGGGTTAAATTTTAATTTTTTTATTTCATACATTTTTGAAGGCGGTTTTTATATTTTTTTAATTTTACTTTCATTTTTAATAAAATATCGCGAAAGCAGTCAATAAATAATAGCGCTATGAAATATTAATGAAATAATATTTAATTTTATAAAATAATACTCGTAGGTTAGAAATAATATTTTTAAGAACCGTATGAGGCCGGTAATTAAAATGAATAGCCCCACTGCATCTCTCCCGGTGCATGACGTAAAAGGCGACTAAGGGATAGGGACAAGATGCCACTGCTAAAGGGCGACAGGTTAGCCACGTTGGCACGGTCCTTCCACCGAGTCATGCAGCAGGTGGGTCTTCGTGCCTTACTTGCTGCTTGATAGTTATCTTGTCCTAATATTTTGGTAAGCGTGGTGGTCGGTGTTGTGCTGTAATTTACAAAAGTACATCCAGCACAACTCCAATTACTCTGGTAACCCCGATTTTCGGGATACAGCAAAAAAAATCTCTCATTTAATTTTCCGAACTACCCATCTACCCTACTCACAATCCTAGGTATGACTGGCAGATAATGCCCTTAGGCTTTAAGTCCGCCTTTTGTCACTTTTTGTGCAATAAAGTATATTTTCATTTCATTTCATTTCATTCAGCGTGTAGTATGTATGTATGTACTAATAAACTATGACGGTATAAGTAAAACACAATTGATACAGGAACTGACTTGTTTATAAGCAAATATAAATATTTTATTACGTAAAGGCAGGAATCGAGGGAGGAGGGTTCCGTACCTGTATGGAAGCGTACGCCGTCGGTCCGTCTGTTGAACCGGGTAGCCGATTGAAATTGTCACCGAACATGTGTTATGGCCATGGCCGATATCCTAACTAATAATAAAAAAAAGTAAAAAAAAAACTCATTCAAGAAAAGTGTTCTCTCAAGGGGTTTTAATTTTGTTTGTTTTTACTCTGTCGTAACGACAGTATTACATAAAAGCGACAACACTTTGTGTGATTATAGTGCAAACTCTAACGTAAAACAACGTATTATTAAAACCGGCCAATCACGTGATGGTAGAGAACTCTCCGTGCGCGAGTGCGACTCGCAATTTGCCGTTTTTTTTATTTCACCTGTTCTTAGTCCGATGTATCTCTGATTCTAGGCCGTTGACACTTCGTCGATCTCAACATATCGTACGTATCCGCTGTTTTTGGCGGCCTTTATACGATAGTTTTCTGACATGATCGTCAGCAATTAATTAATTCGCGGCTATTAGGCCCACTTGCACCAACACGAGTTTAAAGTTAAGTAGCGAGTTATGGATTTAAACGCGGTTCCCACAGTCAACGGGTGCTAGCTTAACGAGTTAAACTGGTTTATATATTAAATTTGTGTTGGTGCAAGTGGGCCTTAGTTTGTGAAGATTCATCGATCAGCGAGCGCCTTCACTGTTGGAGAAGCAATATCGGAAGCGTTAAGGCCCTGTCAACTCGTATTCACCTATTCGTTCAAGGCGCCGCCACAGAATAGAATCGCGCCGCTTTCGCTGGTTGGGGTAGGATGAAATGCAACACAATCAATCAATCAAAATTTTTTATTCCAAAACTACGGATCGAAACAAAAAAGTAAAAAGCTACGGATTTAGATATATGTATATTCAACAGATAAAACATATTTTTTCCAAAGCCTTGATTTGGTCACGTTGCCTTAAATACGTTTTTATACTTAACTAAATTCAGAGGCATGCTCACGATTATTTTCTATCGAGCGAAGTTAATCAAATCGTGTTTTCAAAAATCTATCGATCTGCGCTGATCATTGAAGTATTACATATATTAAAACTGAATCTGTCAGGTGAGTAATATTGATGGTAAACTTCTTTAAATTCGAGTCAGACACAGCCTAGTCACCTTAAGGGCGTTAGATTATTTGATTGATTTCTTGTCGAATATAAGTTGGAATCGGGCAGACGAAATCGTAGAGAAACGAAATATAGTCGCTTAGAAAAATGTGTCTTGTTCATCTGTTCTTAGTTCGACGTAAGTATCTCTGATTCTATATCGTTGACACTTCGTCGATTTCAACATATCGTACGTATCCGCGGTTTTTGGTGGCCTTTATACGATAGTTTTCTGACATGATCGTCAGCAATTAATTAATTCGCTGCTATTAGTTTGTGAAGAGTCATCGATCAGCGAGCGCCTTCACTGTTGGAGAGGCAATATCGGAAGCGTTAAGTAGGGCGTTAGATTATTTGATTGATTTCTTGTCGAATATAAGTTGGAATCGGCCAGACGAAATCGTGGAGAAACGAAATACAATCGCTTAGAAAAATTGTCTTGTTCATTCTGTTCTTGAAATACATTTTTAACCCCCGACGACGCAAACGGAGGGGTGTTAAAGTTTAACGTGTGAGGGCATGTGTATGGGTGTGTCTGTCTGTGGCATCGTAGCTCCCAAACGGATGGACCGATTTGCATGCGGTTTTTTAATATTGAAAATGTTTTTTCGATCGCGTTGGTGGGGCACCCATTTCAAGGAAAAGTGCGACATCGCCCTGGTGTCGTGAATTTTACAGCTACGTCGATGATTGGGTCTCAGCGATGTCAAAAGATGCGTCTCGGCGAGGGCTACAATATGGCTTAAAAAATTTTGGAAACGTCATAAACTTTTAAAAAAAAATAAAAAAATGTCGAAAATTTACGTGACTTTTTTGTGTCTTCTCTCATTGAATCGGCGATTTCTCGAAAACGAAAAATGATATCGAAAAAATGGAAAAAAGCCCTCGGGGTATTGAGTTGGGCTACAATTTGCAAAAAACGGGACCTCGCTATCTCTCACGGTCTAGGCTGTAGCTTATCCTTTATGCGGCGGAATTTTGAATACCGCGGGAGGTATGTGCGGCGCGCGGACTAATATCTGCTCGGAGCGGTGGTGTAGGCGCCGCCGTAAGGTGGCCGGTCGAATATAATAAATGAGACAATATGTTGAAACTAATAGACTGAGCGATTAATATCACCTCGTTTGCCGTATTAGACATGTGAGATTTTTCGAGGGATCGAAGAAATTGTATGGGTAAGTTATTAATGTATGGAGCCGGAAGGAAGCCATAGGAACTCCTAAACTATACATGATAAATCCACCATGTTTGGGCTCATTGGATTTGTCTTCGCAAGTACTCTAGTCATATATGATTTCCAGGGTCCTGATGATAGAGGTGGAAGGAAGGCATAGGAATATACATATAGGTTAGGTTAGAAGATGCGTCGCTACGCGACGCATCTTCTAACCTAACCTAGGTATATAATATTTTTATATTTGATATTTATTAATTTGTTACTTTACTTAGACATAATGTCAGCTTATCACTTTTTCTGTCTAAATTTTAGTTTACATTTTTTTAAGCTGCTTGTGTTTTTGAAAAATAATAAAAAATATATAAATGTAATACTTTTTTTTTATTTTGTTGAGTTCATTTTCAATGTACCTCGAAGGTCGTGTAATGCACGAGATCTGTGAATTTTTTATTAGAAAGCTGGTTTAATCGGGATGATTCTTAGATATGTTTGTAATTAAGTAATCAAGTATGTAATTAAGTAATCGAAAATTTAAATATCTTAAAAAGTGGAAAGATTTAAATGCGTTTTTTTTAAAGCTTAAATAAAAATTTTAAAATCTCTGATGCATAGAAAAATCAAGAATAATTTCCGTTTACTTACTTAAAGGAGTCGGGGAACCGCTAAGTAAATAAAATATAAAAACTCAGAGCTTATTTACTTAGAGGTCCCCCTCCTGCCGATTTATTGTATTTCCCCCCAAGTACAGTCTCGGGTCGTTCAAGAGGGGCGTGATTAGGCACCTGTGAGGCCGGCATGGCATTTGTAACCCCCGCATACGACCGAATGTCCATGGGCGTCATTAGACACCTTATGGGTGGCTAGGCTCCACATGTCGCGCTATCAATAAAAAAAACCTGCTCGACGACTCGGCGCCAAGGTGAGATGTGGCCAACCTGTCGCCCTTTAGCACTGCAGCATGCCCTTATCCCTTAGTAGCCTTTTTACAACATGTACGAGGAGAGATGCAGTGGGGCTGTAAAAAAATGCCGAACAGTTGTAATTTTGCAATACATTTCTACAACTTGTATCGTGTCATCAAGTCAAGGTTCGCTGTTAAAAGAGTACCTTTTCACCGACTTAAGTGGTCACTTTCCTGGTCCGCGCGCACACAAATAGCCCGCGTTCGTACATAGCTCGGTTCATGAATCGCTGTAATAGCCCGTTGGGTTTTCTCTTTCGTTGAAAACGGAGGAAATATTGTTATGTGCACGAAGAAAGTAGTGATGTGACAAATAAGGAACGTCGCACACTGGCGCTCCGTCACAGATTACTAAATAGTTACTTCGTAACAGATGAATCTCTCCATAGAAAAAGTTACGTACCTTCGGCTTTAATAGCCTAAACTTTTACGACGCCAGTCGCTGCGTGCGAAAATGTACCTAAACGAAAGAGCGTAAAGTGATTATTGCTTTGCAGCTGCGCGCGGACGCGGGGCCTTGAAGCAAATTCGGTGACGTTAGGGCTGCTACTTTCGATAAAAATATCAATGCATTACACAATCTTTAATATTATTATATTGTAAAGAGGAAATATGTGTGAATGTTTGTTCGCGAGCTGCAGCACAGATTTAAAAATGTTTTTTTACTGTTAGATAGGTACCAATTTTTTTTTTGTTTAACATATAGGCTACTACTAGTTTTAGACCGCGGCTTCGCCCTCGTTAAAATATATTAAAGGAAGAAATTAGTTCAGCCCGAAAATACTTCAGGTAATCCTACCTACCTACTACCCCTGTAATGTTATTATTGTTACCTGTACGCATGCTTATCTAACCGATTTTATTCGGTATAGATTAAAAATACATCTGCCAAGCGAAGCCGGACTTATTGCCGGCGGCAATTACTTCCAGTCGACCTTTACATACACCTTTCTGCTTGGCAGAAGGCGGACTTATTTAACACAACATAAACAAAAATACCTATCTACCTACCATTTTTAGTGTTCCGTACCAAAGGGTGCCACGGGACCATATTACTAAGCCCCGCCGTCCGTCCGTCTGTCAGCGGGCTGTATTTCTATTACCGCTATAACAAGAAATAGTAAAAATATAAAAATAAAGTACCTACATAGTGTTAAATCTTGTACGGTGGTACGGAACCCTTCGTGTGCGAGTCCGACTCGCACTTGTCCGGTTTTTTAGAATAGGTAATTATTGCTCAACAAAAACAATATGCTCACATTTCTTCATCAGCAGGTAAATGGAAAAAAGAGAGATTTTTATCTCTCCTCTTGCTGGATTTACATCCATCTACTGCACATAAATTGCCACTGCCACTATTAACAGAAGCCATGTCAACTTGAATTAAGACATAGGCAAAGAAACTCTTTGGATATAGGTAGGTACGACCGTACGAAGCAGTAGCGTGAGCGCGCGCTCACGTGTAGGTTAGCTCCACGCGGCAGCCCAATGAATTATGGATCGCCGGCGGTCCGGTCGGCGGTAGGTAGTTATCGCGCGCAAGTACATAGAGTGCGTGAGCCCTGGCTCCGTGATTGAATTTTTCTTAGTTAGTATATTTAAATAGAAATTAACTTTAAGAAATAAACTAATGTTTATTTGTCAAATGTGGAGTCATAATTTAAAAAAAAAAGAAAACAATTTGATTTGCATTCAAAAAATATAATTAAATTATTATAAGAAGCAAAAACTGACCTCACTACATCACTTACAACATCCGTGATGTCAGCCCATAACACCGGGTGAACTAGCTGCCATGTCAGTGCTTCCCTTCATTTCATGTCGGCTACACTGAACTGGACGGAAAACACGAACTATTTACATAGCCGTTTCGACCGACGTTTCATTCCGTGCGGTCACAGAGCATCAAATACCTACCGCCCGCGCCCCCTACTAGAGGCGCCCTAAGCGTTGATATTTGAAACCCAATAACCGTACGCTGAGCTGCTAGCGCTTCGTATGTGTGTGTGTGTGCTAGTATCGACACTACACACAAAGAGGAGCAAGTTAGACACACGCACAAAACAAATGCACACGCACAACACACATATGTAAGTCATAGGCCACGCCCACAGGCTTCAACGGCGTTGTAGAGAAATCGCGCTCACGGCGCCTCTAGTAGGGGCGGGCGCGCGCATTTCATGCTCTGTGCGTGCGGTGGTTCCAACCCGGGCGGGATGAACCCTACAACCTAGTAAGGTAAGAGGGAGGGACCTACCGTTTTACGTGGAATCCGAACCATGGTCAGCCTCCAACGGCCGGGCGTTCACCCATCCAAGTCCTAACTGCGCCCAAGTGTGCTTAACAATAGTCGACCGACCGCACCACTGAGCTACCTAGGCTGACCAAATATAATATATTAACTAATTAATTTGGAAACTTAACAGATATAATACTGACTCGTTACAATATATACTTAATTAAAAACAGTAAAGCCAATTACAGGTCGGTTAACCAAAGCTGGCGCGTGCACAGTACTCACACCAATGCAATTGTGCAAGTGCGAGTGAGACAGATCGGGGCATACGCATCACGAAACCCCGATCTGTCTCACTCGCACTTGCACAATTGCATTGGTGTGAGTGAGTACTGTGCACGCGCCACGTAAAGTTTGTAAGTTTTAGATGTAGGAGGTAATCTGCAAAAATACTCATCCGATTTAAAAAAAATATCTGACAAATATTTAGAATGGACCTTCAGGATGGACATAGCCGAGCGAAGCTGCGGGTAAAATCTATCATATATAAACACACCAAGTCTCTTATGTCAGTTTCAGAAATCCCACCAGCTTATCATCGCTAGACGAGCGTCAATCGGTGTTAGTGCTATTGTTGAATGATTTACCAACAAACTATCTTGTACATAACTGGGTACAATCTTGTGTGTCTCTCACGGACGGAGTTGCGCATTGTGTGCTGTTTCCCAACCGCCGCCGTCGTCTGTGGAAGAAACGGAATCTTGTGGCGCTGTCAACGTTACAGTGACAATTTATTTATTTATTTATTTATTTATTTACTAAAACATTTACAACTAAACCTAAAAAAAATAATCAATAATAAAAAAACTGGCCAAGTGAGAGTCGAACTCGCGCACCGAGGGTTCCGTATCGCCATGTCATGGTTAGCGTCACTCACGCCATCTATGACGTGTTATGAAATGCTTCATATTGTTTAAATGTCATGATTAGTTAAAATGCTTCACACTCTATTCGGTAGATGGTGCGCGCCGCGCGCATACACTTCTTGGTTTCTTCTATGGGAACCCCCGTGAATTTTTTACTATTTTTTATTTTTATTATTTGTGGTTATATCGGCCATAATAACACATATTCTGTGAAAATTTCAACGGGCTACCTATTACGGTTCAAGAGATACAGCCCTCGGACGGACAGACGGACGGACAGACAGGCAGACAGACAGAGGGCGTAGGCTTAGTAATATGTCACGTACCGGACACGGAACCCTAAAAACCGTCCAGGGACAGGCGAGCCGGAATTGCAGCGTTGCCGGGAGCCACCAACGGCAACGACGACGACGTCGTCGTTGCCCATCAAACGAGATAGAAAATCTCATCCATGGGCACCGACGCGACGACGCGAAGACGGAAAGGCCCCCATAACGCTCGCAGCGTTCCCCCTTAAATTGTTTAAAGTTACTTAGTTTAGTTTGTTAGTTTAAATAATAGTTTTAGTTAGATTTATATTAATTAAGTAGTAGGTATTATGTGTTTCTTCTATTATATTTCAATGGTTTATTTACTTATTGATCGATTTATTTATTTATTGGGTTTTTGATATGTAGGACATATTTACAGTACATGTTAGCTTAGGTATACTTAATTAGCCTTATGTCTATGCAAAATATAAACACTGTTTTTTTTTTAAGTCGCGTCGTCGTTCGTCCGCAAGACTGTCAATTATTGTACCAGGAGCTCGACCAGGAGTCGAAGTCGAGTCGACTAGCAGTCGTATTATGTCTGTGCTTCCCTTTTGTCACGCCGGCTATGTTGAACTAAAAACTATTTACATTACCGCTTCGATGGACCTACATATTGTTTAGTGCGGTGGTATCAATCCGGACTCCCATCATCTAGTAAGAGAAGAGAAAACAATGTTTTATCCCGTCTGGATCATTACGACCGCACTGAACGAAGATCGGTCGAAATGGTTGTGTAAAAATAGGTCGTGTTTTCCGCCCAATTCTGTGTGGCCGGCACGAAAGGAAGCACTAACCAATCATTTTAGGTTCCTTAACAAAATTTTTATTCTTTCATAATCCGACTTTTTCTGGTAATACACCTAAATACCTGTTCCATTTAAGAGGTTACAAACTACCATGGCGGGCTAGGTACTATTCGTAATTATTCCTTTGCACTTTTGACAATAGACGTGAAATTCCAACACGACAATGATTCAGTTTCGTTGTTTTTAGACATTCGTGTGAAGGTATCGTAAATGGACGAGTTAGCATCAAGCGAGGTTCTCAAAATGATACCAGATTTGCCAATGTCGAGTCAGCCGGCAATGCGTCAATGCATTTAGGCCTCAGAGAAAGAATAGTTATAGAGCTCGCATTTCCGACTGCTTGAAAAGGCGCAACGAAAGTTTACGAAGATCCCTTGGCAACTAAAGCAACGTCCTACGAAGAACGGCTCATTTTTTTTAAGGAAACTGATACGGTTGGCTACATCATCTACAACATCCGTGATGCCAGCCCATAACACCGGGTGAACTTGGTGCCATGTCAATGCTTCCCATCATTTCATGTCGGCTACACTGAACTGGACGGAAAAAATTAACTATTTACATAGCCGTTTTGACCGACGTTTCGCTGAGTGCGGTGGTATCAACCCGGGCGGGATAAACTCTACCACCTAGTAAGGTAAGAAGGGAAGGGACCTACAGCACAGAATACTTAACCTACAGTTTAACGTGGAATCCGAAACACCGTCAGCCTCCAACGGTCGAGCGGACATACATACGCTGTATCCCGACAATCGGGGTAAGCAGGTTAGTCGGTGTTGTGCTGCAAGTACTCTTGTAAATTACAGCACAACACCCACCACCACATTAAGCAAAGTATTAGGACAAGACAACTATCAAGCAGCAAGTAACGCACGAAGAACCCCTGCTGCATGACTCGGTGAAAGAACCGTGCCAAAGTGAGAGGTGCCTAGCCTGCCGCACGGCATC
Source organism: Nematopogon swammerdamellus (assembly GCA_946902875.1). NCBI lineage: Eukaryota > Metazoa > Arthropoda > Insecta > Lepidoptera > Adelidae > Nematopogon > Nematopogon swammerdamellus. The sequence continues at coordinate 3,479,890 of OX336336.1, read as the reverse complement.
TTGTCCTATTAATAAAATTATCGCTAAAATTTGTTCCGTATACTTAAAAAGAGTATTAGTTTGTATGAAACGTCTCCTTACACCTCGTATCAATCAATAAATACTAATATGACATGTGTAAGGGAAGGTCATGGAGTAAGTTACTTTGGTTAAGAGATATTGCGTTTGTAGACTTTATGTATTATACTAAAACTAAGTTGACGATTTTAAAAAATCTTGTTTGTATGTATGTGTGTACTCGTATGTATGTATGTTCCTCCGTAACTCTTAAACCGATCATCCGAATTCGATGAAACTTAGTACAATCACATTTTTCTATACGGGACACAGGATAGGCTAAATAACATTCAGTTCCGGTTACTCTAAAATGTGTCTCTCATACAAACCGAATTGTTTGGCGCGTCGAAATAAAGGTACGGTAGCGGAATTACTTACTTTCTTCTTTTTAAATAGGAATTTCACGCGAGCGAAGCTGCGGGCAAAAGCTAGTTGTATGAATAAGGCAGCAGACGCGCGCTCTGTAGCTATTAATTCTCTGAGATTTTATGTAAGTAGGTATTCTTATATTTGTGCAAGGTTTCATTCTAAAGATTATGGTCTAACCTTCATGTTGACACCGCGTTATTGTCTATTGCCTCTGAAAGGATTATTTATTACTAGCTTTTGTCCGCGGCTTCGCTCGCGTGAAATTCGTATTTAAAAAGAAGAAAGTAAGTAAGCCCTCGGCCGTACCTTTATTTCGGCGCGCGGAACAATTCGGTTTGTATGAGAGCCACATATTAGCGCAACCGGAACTGAATTTTATTTAGCCTATCCTGTGTCACGTGGTGTGTCACGAGCAATGGAGCGAGCCATGCTGGGAATATCGCTACGTGATATGGTGCGTAACGAGGCAATCCGCCGACGCACCAAAGTAGTCGATATTGGACACCGGGTGGCTAAGCTCAAGTGGCAGTGGGCTGGGCACGTTAGCCGAAGAGACGATGACCGATGGAGTAAGCGTGGCCTACACTGGCGGCCGTGGACAGGAAAACGGAGTGTGGGAAGACCACTCGCCAGGTGGGACGACGACATCAAGTACGCCGGCGGAAATCAGTGGTTCCGTATCGCTAAAGGCCGGGAGGACTGGAGGAAAATTGGAGAGGCGTATGTCCAGCAGTAGAAGCTTACACGCTGACTGACTGTGTCACGTATACACAGTTAAACGTGCTTGTACTAAGTTTCATCGAATTCGGGTGATCGATTTAAGACAAGACGGAAGTTAACTTACTCCATACAAAATCGTCTTTCGGCATTATTATGTATGTTTTCTAGCCTTATCCCATTTTAACATACATACAGAAAAGATTTCTAAAAATCGTCAATTTAGATTTAGTATCATACTACAAACGCAGTATCTCATAAAACAAAGTACTTACTCAATGGCCGTTCCTTACAGATTTATTATTAGTATTGATTCAGTATTAGAGGTGCAATAAGAGCGGATCTGCGCCCCCTGAAGAGAGCTGTTTGAAGGCAGCTCCCCGCACGGCTCTCATCTACGTGTCTCGCCTGCGAAAGGACATGAAGATCGAGGACCTCATCCGCCACGTCCAGGATAAGGGTGAGCGAGTTGAGAGTGTCGAGGCTCTTCCTTCTCACTGGGCTGACACGAACTTTTGCGCTTTCAAGCTGTGCATTCCTGCCGAGAAGGTGAAGACATTCCTTCGCAGTGAGTTTTGGCCCTCCGGTGTGGTGTTCCGGCGTTACAATCGCGACCTTCATCGTGAGTTCGCGCGCCATAAGTATGCTGAGCCCGCGCCGGAGCTGTCTACAACTGCCGTCCTGCACATTCAGGATACGCAACCCGCGCCGCCGCCGACGACGCCCGCGCCGCTGCCGACGCCCGCGCCGCTGCCGACGCCCGTGCCGCGGACGCAATCTGCGCCCACTCTACGCGCACCTGATCCACCGCGTCAGCAGACTAATATGACGCATACGGGTCTCTATTGGGACCCGTACAGACACAAGTGGAGAAAAAGTAATTTTAGTTCTTAGGTTAAGACATTTAATATGTATTTTCAATATGGCCCTAGTTGGCTGAAATAAAGAGATAAATAAAATAAATAAATAAAATAAAAAAATTAGGATTTCTAAGAATGGGTGGCTGAGTCGGAGGCGCCAAAGCACATGTTCCGACCAGCCAATATCACCTCCGAGAAGGTAGGTGCTATACCGGAGACTTCCCTGGATTGCTGGCCATACTGGACTAGAGGAGAACACAACCGCGGCTGCTATGCGGCCATCTTACATCCATTACGGTGGTGGTACAATGATCGTACATTCAGTGAATACAAGACGAATCGTCGAATTTTTAGGGTTCCGTATTCGGTACGAGACCCTATTACTAAGCCTACGCCGTCTGTCTGTCTGTCTGTCTGTCCGTCCGTCCGTCTGTCTATCCATCCGTCTGTCTGTCCGTCCGTCTGTCTGTCCGAGGGCTGTATCTCTTGAACCGTAACAGGTAGCCCGTTGAAATTTTCACAGAATATGTGTTATTTATTATGGCCGATATAACAACAAATAATAAAAATAAGAAACAGTAAAAAATTCACGGGGGTGCCCATAGAAGAAACCAAAAAAGTGTATGCGCGCGGGCCATCTACCAAATAGAGGGTGAAGCATTTTAACTAATCATGACATTTAACTAATATGAAGCATTTCATAACACGCCATAGATGGCGTGAGTGGCGCTAACCATGACATGGCGATACGGAACCCTCGGTGCGCGAGTTCGACTCGCACTTGGCCGGTTTTATGTGTACCAGTACATTTCCAAGACCAGTAAATACGCCGCCATACCATATCTAGTGTTATGGTTTTTCGATGTAATGTGGCGATTACACCACCTTGATTTGATCTAATGCACCGCAATGAAAGATAACCGTAATAAATAACACATATTCTGTAAACATTTCAACTGGCTACTATTTCGCACGTTTATAAATAGGTCTTTCATGTTTGCGAACTAGATCATAGATATCACTAACTTAATTTAATTTAATTGAAAATTTAACTTTTATTAGTAGGTATTATGTTTGTTTCATTCTTCACCTTGTTGGCAACCCTATATTATGTTTGGAATTAAGACTTGCAGTTAAGTGCGCCTTTTGTAAAAAAAACGGACGGGTTGCACTCCGGGAGTGCCGGCAGAAGTGAAAACTTAAACATCAACGTTGTGCATTTTTGAATATTTTGGAATGGTTAGGGAATAATTTCGCACGAATTGTTTTTAACCGACTTCAAAAAAGGAGGAGGTTCTATGTTCGGCTGTATGTATTTTTTTATGTATGTTCAGCAATATCTTCCCCAAATTGTGAACCGATTTCGATGATTCTTTTTGTGTTCGGTTCAGTCTAGCTCCAAGGTGGTCCCATTTTTTTTGGTCAAGATCGGATTGGAAAGCGTGGCGGAATCGCGAGGCCGAAGGCCGAGCGATTCCGACGAGTACATTAATAGCAAAAAAAATTACTAAAAAAACTGTGAAATAAAAAACTATTTAAAGAAATATGAAAACCGCCTTCAAAAATGTATGAAATAAAAAAATAAAAATCGAACCCTAGAGTTGAAGGCGGTGGTGCTAAAGCAAGCAAAAATAACCGACCGCCTTCAACTCTAGGGTTCGATTTTTATTTTTTTATTTCATACATTTTTGAAGGCGGTTTTTATATTTTTTTATATTTATCAGTATAAAAGTACTATCATTTATGTGGTAAAATACAATATTCATTTATTGCGCTATCGTAGACAATCATGACAATTTATATTACATAAAAAATTTAACACTACAGAACTATTATAATTATTTTACATCACAAAGTTTATTTCTCAAAAAAATCAACTTTCATCCATAATTTCAACGAATTTTACGCTTTTTCGATCAGGCTACGGATCTGACGCGAGTTTAACATTTTTTACCCATATAAAAAAAGTGCCAAGCGCCGCTAAAGAAGTTTCGAATCTTACGCTTTTTCGATCAGGCTACGGATCTGACGCGAATTCTGACGCGAGTTTAACATTTTTTACCCATCCAAAAAAAGTGCCAAGCGCCGCTAAAGAAGTTTTCACTTCAAATTTTTTTTTCAATACAATAAAGTATATTTCTATTCTATTCTGTCACTGTTCGTTGACACATGATTTAGGCTAGGCACCTATTACCAAAATGTACGTCAGCTGTCTGCTGCATAATTAATTTACAAACCACACGCGTTTGATCTTAACAGAGTACATATGCCGTTCTGCAAACTGTATTTGATCTCGTGCACGCTCAAACCGCATACATAATCCTAAACATGTTTGTTTACAGCGCAGCGGTTACATCTATGCACTAGTCAGCAACCTGGATACTCATACCTCATCCAGAAGCGAATCGTGCTTGACCAGTGACATTGCAATTATTGTCCTTGAGGTGGGTTCCAGGATGGCGACCGCTACTGGAAACCCGTGTTGCCTCTCGTATCTCCGGCAACGAGTCAGTCTGGGGATACAGAGGGTCAATGCCGCCGCCATCGTGGGAACCATCCCGGGGACGACGCCCCTTGAAGAAATCTATAATTTATGTTAGTTTTTAGTTATAGTTTTTTAATTAGTTACATTTCTAGGTAAAGTTTATTTGTAGTTTTAGGTTATTTAATAATTTTAATTTATTAACTTGTAAATTGTAATACCTGTTTTTATTACTGAAAATAAAGAATGAAATAGTGTCAAGAAAAATTGATAGAGCCAACACAAAATACTAAGTATTTGAAAAGAATATACCTACTGCATCTCTCCCCGTGCATGTCGCAAAAGTCGACTAATGGATAAGAACAAGATGCCGCGCGAAAGGGCCCTAGGAAATCCACCTCTCACCTTGGCAAGGTGTCCTGTAGTCCAGTATAGCCAGCAATACAAAGGGAAGTCTCCAGGATGGCACCTACCTATCTCTCCTATCTCGGAGGTGATATTGGCTGGTCGATGCATGTGCTCGGCCCCTTTCGACTCAGCCGTCATTTAACTTAAGGGACAATTTTTTTTACTCGTAGTATGAAAATTATGATGATGAAAAATGGTGGAATCAACCAAATAATTGATTTCGGTGTTTATTGAATCACAGGCGAACAGTTGATTCCCATAGCTTATTGTATAGGTATTACCACGGCCGTTCGTCTGAGGAATTGACTTCCCTCATCTCTTCGTTCATAACCGCCACCATCGCCGAACAGGCCTGGAACATCCATATGTCGTAGACACCCATCTTCTGGGAACGCATAGTTTTTCGAAATCGTTCCTATGTCGTTTTGTTATTGGCTATGCCACCACATAAATGTTGTAATAGGGTGGTTGACCGACAGAGATTGCCTGAGGCAATAAGTCCGCTATTTGTTGTATCATTTACATAAAACAATAAAGTGTATATTAAATAAATAAATAAATAAATACCTAATTGTCCAATGGAATTTTGGGTAAAGCCATACCGTGCCAGTCTCACTATAATAAACAATGCTGAGAAATGGATGATGCTGAGGCGTAAAGCGTAAAGTACAAGGGTGTCCGGAAGAAACTGCATTCCGAGATAATTCTGCCTTACCAAACACACCACACAATAATTTAGCAAGAGATCAAGGACTCGCATCGTCTTTGTATGTGCTTTTCGCGTAGTTCCCAGTATTGTGATGACGCGGCACGTGGGACCCAGAACGACAATTGTGCGGGGGACCTTGGCCGGGATAGCAGCAGCTTAAGTTGCATAGGACCAGAGGTTATATGTTGAGATGAATTTTGAAATGCGCTGTGGGCTGAAAAAAGTTATAGTGACAAGGATGGAGAAAGGAATGCTTCGGTGATTCGGTCATGTTGGAAGAATGGATGATAGGAGACTAACGAAAGAAATTTATGAAGCAAATGTGAGTGTAAGAGTCGGGAAGGGTCGTCCTAGACGTACGCACCTTGACCGGATCGGGCATGCACTCAAAAAGGTCAAGTGCGTAGTACCACAGAATATTTAATAGGTACTATCGACATAGGATAGACTATAATGTCGCTCGCATACTTATTGGGTTCGCGCATGTGCAGTGAAGCAATTATCTACCCTATGATCTACGTGTGATGACCTAAAGTTCGTTGACTGCGCAGGTAGTAAGCGAACTGTAACTTACATTCACTTAAATAATTTTACATAGAGGTATAGAAGCAGGGTATTAGCTGTTCCAACTGCACAGCCGAGCCTCAACCCGAGACACAATGTCATAAATATTATCTGCCTACTCACCCACGCCTCGCCATTCAAATATCGCCACGTCCTAAGAGGGATGGCAAGGAGGGAGACAGAAGCAAAAGACAATGCTTGCACGTCGAAACAACACCAGCTGCTCTCCTTTGAAACTTGAGTTGGGTCTTGGCATATCTTTATTTATGTCATTGTCTTCACACTTAATTCTGCCCTTTCTGAGAGATTGTGACATATTATATGTAAACTTCATCTACCAGGGCCACATCAGTAGCGGAAAATTTACGATGGCGCTATTTATCAAATATAGGTCAGATTTATAAGTTTTTAAGTTTACTCTGTTATTGATTATATTAATTTTAAATGTTTACGGATGAACAGTAGGTACTGAAAACATACATAAGTCGACGTTTTGCGCGTTCGTTTGACGTCTGGTACAACAACAGACACCAGACGTCGGCTCCAGGAACTCCCGCAGTTCCTGAAAAAACCCGTGAAGTAGCGGGCGAAACGTAACGTAACGTAAGTCTTCAGTACCCACTGTTAATCCGAAAACATTTAAAATGAATAGATTCATAAGTGTTCGAGTTTATGCTGTAAATTTCTTTGAAATATTGTAAATATTAATGTCAGTGGTAATATGGGTTAGGTGTATATCATAATTGCGTGTTTTAAATATTGTTCTTCTGCCATGTTCATTTGTGACCAATGCAACCTACTTTTCTCACCTCGGCAGTTTGCTCTGGGGTGGTTCTTTAGTTACACAAAAAAATTTATAACATAAAAAAATAACCTCTCATCCTTTTGTCTTATTCAGTAAGTGTGTGAGATTGATATTGTTCAACTTGCACACAACCGTTCATATGTACCGTGTGGGGTCGGTACTTAAAAAGAATAGCCCCACTGCATCTCTCCCCGTCGCATGTCGTAAAAGTCGACTAAGGGATAAGAAAATTCGTCAGCCTCGGTAGCTCAGTGGCGCGGTTGGTTAGTCAACTGTTATTAAGCAACGCTGAGCGCGGTCAGTGATTGGATGGGTGACCGCTCGACCGTTGGACGCTGACCGTGGTTCGGATTCCACGTTAAATTGTAGGTCCCTTCCCTTCTTACCTTACTAGGTGGTAGGGTTTATCCCGGCCGGTTTGGTACCACCGCACTCACGAGTCAGTAAACCTGGATACGAAATACGGCATCGTTTGTATGAGAACCGAGGTAGCCGCCAAAGGGGTGTGAAGTCTGAGGCGGGAGCGGCGCATGGAACGCCGTGATTGGCCGAGCGAGTAGGTAGCCACGTGACGCCAGTCTTCCATACGTTTGAACGGGATTCATACAATAAGTCGCTCATTGTGTCGATTCGCGATGAAAAGATGAAACGGATTTAACAATATTTAACCCTTCTTTACATCAAGGGAATAATATAACTTTCTCTTAAATGAACAAAGGCAACGCCCCTTTCACAATTTTGCGAATTTGCAGATTTTCGCATAAACACGATAATAGTTCTAAGTTCTGAGATACCTCGGATACTTTATTATAAATCTACATCAAATTTCCAAAACAATGATATGTAAGACCTCGTACATTGGTATTATCTTATTGGAGTATTTGTTATTGGAATTTTCCAAAATTAAAAAAATAATGTTAGAAAGTCGAAAAGTTTTGTAACCAAAAAAAATAATTATTATATTATTAACAACTATTTGCTAATTACTTAGCCAACGATATGACAAATTATATTGCAATATGACTTCGCGAAAAATTCGCGAAAATCTACCCTACCATAAAAAATTTATGAGTACCCACCTCGATATTTAATTTTTTTACGGTAAAATGAGGTTTTCCAGGCTTTGCCTTTTTTAACAAACTAACCAGCCATACCCACCTGGATATTTAATTTTTTTAGGGTAAAATGAGGTTTTCCAGGCTTTGCCTTTTTTAACAAACTAACCAGCCATGCAGCTAGAGCCTTATAAAATGTACCATGCGTCTCTCTGTCAGTTTGACGGTGTGAATTCGTTATATAAGGGTTAATAAAATAACAAATGAAAGGCTGTGTAGTCTGTAATAGAAACATATATTTGAAACCGAACAATAATTTACTTAATTATTTATTTATAGATCGGTATCTATATTAAAATTTTCATTTGGTAACTTTTGAACAATTGAATTAAATTTAAAAGCACAATTTACGACATTTACATTGTTACTGTTTACATTGTTGACATTTACATTGTTATTGTTGAACTAAAGAACTAAAGAACTAACATGTGTCTCGAGAGATGGTCGCGCAACAGATGGATAGATCTCACCGAGACCTAAAGTTTGAGTACCAACACGATGGGTCTAGCACCAGTGGTTCTCGAGTTATGACCAAAACAAAAGTTCATGTGACAGATGGATAGATCTCACCGAGACCTGGAGTTTGAGTACCAACACGATGGGTCTAGCACCAGTGGTTCTCGAGTTATGACCAAAACAAAAGTTCATGTGACAGATGGATAGATCTCACCGAGACCTGAAGTTTGAGTACCAACACGATGGGTCTAGCACCAGTGGTTCTCGAGTTATGACCAAAACAATAGTTAATGTGACAGATGGATAGATCTCATCGAGACGTTCAGATTGAGTACCAACACGATGGGTCTAAGTCCAGTGGTTCTGTAGATATGACCAAAACTAATGATCACGTGACAGATGATAATTCCGACCCCTCACTCGCATGATCGCATCGCATTTCGCATTTAGATGCTAGCTAGCTAGCTAGCAGCGGAGCGCAGGCGCTATATAGCATTTAGCATTTAGCAGTACCACAGATAAATAGCACATACTTCATTGCTTTGTGCGTTCCAAAACAAACGAACCAACAAAGTTTTACGAACGAAACAGCAATGCTAATTAAAATTAAATGTGATTATTGCTTAGCATTTAGCATTAATTTTTATTCATCAGGGCGCTTAGCAGTGCTAAATGCTAACGGGGTATTCATTATGAATTAATTTTGTTAATGCTAAGCATAACAAGACTAATTCCCGGTAGACGCATGACCTAAAGAAATTAATTCCTTTAGAGTCGCTCAAAAGTAAAAACCGGTAGGTACTGGTTGAATGAAAAAAGCGCGATAAACGAATATTGAACGAGGAAACCTGCTGAGGTTGACTAGAAGAAATGTCCTTTGGCAATAAGGCAGAATGCATGAAATATCTGTATACATTTAACATACATATTTATCAATAAACAAAAAAAATTACAAGAGCTAACTGCATCCAACACGATAGTCGACCTATGGTGGGTAAGCAGAAAAGAGCTCTCCATACATATTTACGCCGATGTTTGTTACTGAAATTCAAGCGAAAAATGCTATCAAATTGAATGAAAGTACTTACTCGTGAAAGGTGACTCCATCTGTGTTCAAGTTTGAATTTTTCGACGACTTTTTGCACCAAAGCACTGCACAATGAGGCATTTTGTGACAGACGCGCACGTTCGCTCCGCCTGAGCGGCGGACGGAGACTAAGATCGGTCGCCGGCGGCGCTAGACTGACGCGCTGGCGCGTGTGCGCCGACGCGCGGCTACCCCTGTCCTCCTATGTATAGCGCCTCCAGGCTTACTGACTCGTGACCGCACTGAACGAAACGTCGTCGGTCGAAACGGCTATGTAAATAGTTCGTGTTTTCGGCTACAATAAACTGGACGTTTATTGTAGCCGACATGAAATGAAGGGAAGTACTGACATGGCACCTAGTTCACCCTGTGTTATGGACTGACATCACGGATGTTGTAGGTGATGTAGCCAACCGTGTCAGGTTCAATAAAAAAAAAAAAACTGTGTATAAAATAAAAAAAGTTCAGACACTGACTAATTAAATTTATTAACTATTAAGAATTTTTTTTTTTTTTCTATACTTATTACTTTTTATTTTTTTAAATCTTGATAATTAATCCTAGCTACTAATAACTAAACAATTAAAACCTAACTAACAAATGTATAACATTGATAAAATTAACCTAATAAATAAATAAAGAAAAACTAAATACTAACATTGAAGATTACTGTAAGTAAAAAACTTCGTCCAATTCCTCCGACTCCGCCACAGTACCCAATACGCTGGCTGCGTTGCCCCTTTGAATGGCTAGGCCTATCTGCTGAAAAAAGAAAGACTTGGCGCGTCGGTCATCAGACTTATCAATAAGGAGCTTTCCTAGGACGTTTCCGAAAGTCCTTGCGTCGGGTGACCACACGCCAAGTGTTTCCACAGCAAAGGCCAGGAATTCGAAGTGGCCGCGCAAGCCAACGTATTTTTTAAGAATTAAGAATAATAAACAGGTACTACTTTAGTAAACTACATAATCTCTCTTAGATCAGCTCACTCACTCTTATGTGTTATAAAAACAAGAACTTATTGCGATAAACAATATGTTATCATAGCTCCGGTGAGCTCTCTTCACATTTATACGAACGGTTGTAGATGAAACGTAGATCTTGGATAGATTAAAACGGTTGTGTGTACAAGTTGGAGAACGTCGAAGATTCAGCGTTCAGCGCTAGCCAGTGTTAAGCGTTGCCGGTAATATCAGAAGTTGATGACGCTGGTGATCTTCCTAATGCGGTGGAAGAGAAGATCTCCCTTGTGGATGGTAGCCTGGTTGAGCGGAGGGTGATCATCATCGCCGGTGAGTGAGCCAGCGCCCATCATGTGCATTCCGCCATCAGTCACTAAACACACAGCAATCCTTTTGCTGCAAGCTTTGAAGAAGCTTTTGGCTTCACTGCTCCACGAACCGAGGGTTTCAACCGCAAACCATTTGTAACCATTGACTTATATTATTATTATTTTCTTTATGGATACTGACACAGTTGGCATCATCCATCACCTACTACATCTGCGATGTCAGCCCGTAAAACCTTGGTGAACTACGTGCCAAGACAGTGCTTCCCTTCGGTCGTGCCGGCTACACTGAGCTGGAGGAAAAACACGAACTTTTTACATAGGTAGCCACACTTTTGCAGTGCGGCACAAGAACTATTTAGAGAATCGTGCAGTTTATGCTTTCTATGCTTTAGTTAGAGGTTGAAGGTTCTTTGTGAGTACAGAGTCACCAATAAGGCGAATGCGAATTCCCTAACTTCTAGACGGAAACTAGCAGGCCAAATGCTACTATATAAAACGTTGAATTATCAAATAGATTGTCCTGATATATTGCAGCTTATTACCTTCCAGATTCCGCGGCCATCAGTGCGCTTATGTAACTTCAACCCATTGTACGTACGTAGGTATAAAACATCCCTAGGTCATTTCAATCCTATAGCGCGCATTTCACGAGAGCATAATGAGTTTAATGAGTTATGTAAAGAGCTCGGCCTGGACATGTTCTCCATGTCTACTTACAAATACAAGAGAACATTGTTAGCGCTTCTCAATGATCCTCCGTAGAGGGCAGCACCTGCTTGCAAGACCTGTAGGTAGACGTAATCACCTCAATGTTTCTCGTAGTATATGCATATGTACGAGGGGTCGTTCACTGAGAATCGATTCTATGTGAGCATAAATTATTTCGTTCGATTTTCTCATGATTCTTGTGATTCTACACTTGAAAGCGTGATTCGGTTTGATTCCGACGGTAAGGAAACAATAAATAAAATTCTAACTCAAAAGAACGCACGGGGAACGTTCCTGGCTGTTGCGCGCACTGAGCTGCACGAGTACAAGCTGATTCTGTTGTTTCCGCCTTTTCCCGTCTGTTCCCCGCTGTTTCATCGTTGTTCCGGATCGATTGTAGTGAATCCCGCGGCGGCCGCGCGCCGCCGCGCCGCGGCGCGTGCACGGAGCGCAGTGTAACATTCGCGCCAGTGTCGCAAATATTATAGTGCTAACCTATTCTATTCCATGTAATAGAATACAGAAGAACACAACATTCGCGACACTGACGCGAATGTATAAATGTGCCTCTCTGTTATACACAGCTAAGACTAAGCAGGTGCGAAAGAGACAAATAGCTGTTCCTTACGTTTCACTTGCTCCCTGAGGCCAGCTATCGAGTATATAGTTCACTACAAATCCTAAGAACCTAATTTTGTTTATTTTAAAATTCACGCTAATTATTTTCTAAATAAAATTAAACATTCTATAAAATTTACTAAGTTACAGTCAAATTACGTTCTGATAATATCTAGCACACATTAAAACGTTTTCATAATTTTGTGTCCCTAGAACTCACTGAAAATACAATAAATAATACCTTTTTAAATTTACGTAGTCATAATTAAATTACTTTCTAACAATACCTACATACATTCCAAAAAACAATTAAATTTTATGCCTCTTATCAACAGTGTTGGATATTATGATTTCAATCAAACTATGCGTGTTTTTTGACCAGTGAGCCACGCGAGAGCGAGAGTGACGTAAATAGAAAAATCACGTATGCTAGAAAAGGCTCGCGCTTGCTGTTCGGTGTTCGTCTCACGGAAAAATTGCACGATAGCCATAGTCGTGTACATAGGATAATAGCTCTTCTTCTTAGTACGGCTGGGGCAATTTTTGCATTTGCCTGTTTACGAGACTGCGTATTCATTCATTCAAGTTTTAACGTGTTGATCCCAAGCTGTTTCCGACTGTTTCCTGCTGATCCCGACGATTCGCTCGAGCGCACACCGAAACATTTAGAACAAGATCCATTTCTGAAAAGCCTTCAAATAACGGTTTCCGTGGGACATAGCTCGGCCATACCGACAACTGGTATGTACGTGTTCGAGCTGTTCTCCTGAAAACCATAAGTGCGGTAGTCACTTTCTAAAATAGTGGAGGGGATAGTTATGACGTCATAAAAATGGCGGCCGGGCCTGTCATTCTAGGCGGTATATCTCGATAGTTACTCGACCGATTTCCTTCATTAAGATGTCAAAAAAAAGCTAATAGAATGAGGATTATTCGATCTCTTACAATAGTTTATGTTAAACTAATACGAAACTAAATATTTACAAAAAACTGACAATTCGAAAAAAAATATTTTTTTATTTGTTATATATCTCGGTAACCATCAGGATTTTGGAAATTTAGGTTATAATAAAGCGCATAGCTGTATTCAAGAGGATCATAGTGAACTTTAAATCATAACGATAGAGTAATAAACAACGGAGCTACAGTCATTTAAGTGAGCGTTGGTAGCGTCAAGCTCGGCGCGGTAACGTAAGTACCTACTGTTGACGACTCGGCCGACCGCAAATATACCAATACCGAAGATCACCATCCATCCATCCATTGAGATTTTCATATAATTTTTTTGTTTCTGAATTAGGACATATCTTTAAATATGTTAAGATACCTAGGTATGTAAGTTTTGAGTACCTAATGTATGTAAAGACTTTCTGTACTAAATTTTATAATTTTTTTCGACAATTCTGTCTTTTTACCCGACAGCGACGTTAGGAGGAAGTGTGAATCTGTGTGTTTCTGTACATACATATATTACAGTTCGGAACTCTGCCCCAATTACTTCATAATGACTGGAAACGTGGCCATGTCTGTGCTATACTACATTGGTCGCGGTCCGGTCCCGCTCGGTGCGCCGTCGCACTATTGGCCAAAGTGCCACTTTTCGGTCATAAATCTGTATCTTCTAAACTAGAATACCTTCCTTGACAATTTTTTTATGGTATTACTTGAATAGTTAATCTTCAAAAAACAGTAACATTTGATTGCAAATAATATTTATTATTAATAAAAAAAAAATCCTAAAATATAGAATAATGTATTTCTAAACTATGAAAATAAGATAAAAAATTATTATGTTCATTTACCAATAAAGTATCAACTTTTATATAATATTCACTAATAAAAACCTTTTCGTACCTATAATTGTGATAAATAAAAAATTAAACATTAAATATTAAACGCATTAAATGCGCTTACAGGATATAGCACCTGTTTTTTGCTTCCTGAATTTTATTATAAGAAGGGAAGACGATGGAGTGCCTTTCCAATAAACAGCTTCACAAATATTTTTATTGCACTTTAGTCAGATCTAAAGACACTAAAGCTTCATCGTCGTTGAATTGAAAAAAATTTGCACTATTTCCTTTGATAATTTCATTGCAGTTTTTCTTTTTGTTTTATTGAGTTGCGTACGACACGTATTATTTTAACATTGGAGGCTTCATCTTTTTCGCCAATTGAATTCACTCCTTTAATGTACTCGTATGAATGATAGACGTTGTCCAAACCAGATTTCCCAAAAAGTTTCACAGCTTTACGATTTTGTATACTCTCTGATGAAATTGCGTAGTCCTTGCAAGGTCGATCGGACAAAATGTAATGCTCCTTTATATATTTTTTGGCACTTGAGATAATATGGTTCCATTTTTCAAGAAACACAGTGGATAGCTCACCTTTAGAATACTTGAAAGACGCCATATAGTTTCAGAAACACTACACTGCACTCATCTGGCACGAATATTCAGGCAGTACAGTGTGTAAATGTACCACCCCTCACAGAATGGCTTATATTCGTACGAAAAAAATGTGGCGTGTGTAATATCTCCTTACACTCTGTGGTTCAGAAATGGTGTGCAAAACATAAATAACACAAAACACAACTGGTGTAAGTACATATATAATCATATCATAGTTTTAACCGCAATTGTTTCCGTTACGAAGTAGCTATACCTACCGTGAGAATGCTGAGGTTGTAGTGTATTTTCTTTGCATAATTTATACATTAAGTTAACTTTTCAAATAAAATCATTTAAAATCAGCCTGGGTAGCTCAGTGGTGCGGTCGGTGTTAAGACGAGACGGAACATACTCCATACAAAATCGTCTTTCGGCATTTATGTTATCTCGCCCCCTAAACCTTATCCGATTATTAAATTTTTTTTATTAGGTAGGGCTTATCCCGTCCGTGTTGGTACCACCGCACTGAATGAAACGTCGGTCGAAACCGCTATGTAAATAGTTCGTGTTTTCCGTCCAGTTCAGTGTAGCCGACATGAAATGAAGGGAAGAATTGACATGGCACCTAGTTCACACGGTGTTATGGGCTGACATCACGGATGTTGTAGGAGGTGTAGCCAACCGTGTCAGTTTCCATAAAAAATTAATAAAATAAAATTTAAAAAAAATCATTCACGCGAACGCTCCGAGCGTGCGAACAGCACGCATATTTTTTAAATTTTCGTGCCAATTTGCAGAGTTTTGCAGAAAGTTGTTTATTGATTCTAAATAAACAGTGTACTGGCTATATAAAACCATTATAATATTCACCCGGACAGACCCTGATACCATTTGAAAGCTTAGATGAAAATTGTAGTTGTAGATAAATTTCGCGTTTTCGTTAGTGCTTTAAATAAGGAATGATATCTAAAACCCAACACAGTTACCATTACCTAAAATGCTTTTCGAATATATGTATGGGTTTCTATATGTTTACCTAAGTATTTCTGAGAAAAATATACATAAAATATATGCGCTCCCTTAATATGCGGATGTTTGCGCAAAGAATTTGTTCAACTTTCAAGCGTCATATAACTGAGGAAAGTCAACTAAAATGTAAAATTATTAACGTATTAAACAAGTACATTTCATGGCCTATCGAACCAACTCATTACCCCAGGTGGTATGTTGCCAAAACCATTTTTGTCAGTTGCTTGTATGGGGGCTGTCCATAGTGCGTCGCCGCGCGCCCGACCGCTACAGCCAGCTTGACGCTACCAACGATCACTTAAATGATTGTAGCTCCGTTGTTTATATCTCAATCGTTATGATTTAAAGATCATTATAATCGTCTTGAATATAGCTATGCGTTTTATTATAACCAAAATTTCCAAAATCCTGATGGTTACCGAGCTATTTTAAAAATAAAAAAAATATTTTTTCCGAAATGTCGGTTTTTTGTAAATATTTAGTTTCGTATTAGATTAACATAAACTATTGTAAGAGATCGAATAATTCTCATTCTATTAGCTTTTTTTTGACACCTTAATGAAGGAAATCGGTCAAGTAACTATCGAGATATACCGCCTAGAATGACAGGCCCGGCCGCCATCTTTATGACGTCATAACTATCCCCTCCACAATTTTAGAAAGTGACTACCGCACTTATGGTGTTCAGGAGAACAGCCCGAACACGTACATACCAGTAGTTGGTATGGCCGAGGTATGTCCCACGGAAATTACCTAAATTTCACTTGGATCCCGCTCTAATTAGTGTTTCACAGAGTTTCTAACTATTTCCAATTGTTTCTTCTGATTCTTACTGACTAACGCGGTTTTTGAAATTTCTGAATCGATATCTAAGATTTCTCCCTGATTTCAAGATTTCAAGCTGATTCCCAAAATGATGTTAAAAATCTTTCACTAACTTATTGATTCTGAATCGATTCAAAGTGTGGAAAATCATGATTCCAGCAGTGAACGGCCCCTCGCATATGTACTCAAGTACACATGTACATATGTACATATGTATGTCTATACAAGCATAATTTTGATGTCGATTTGTTTATACATACATACATATCACACACGCTGAATCCCTACAATCGGGTTAAGCAGAGTAATCGGTGTTGTGCAGCAGGGACTCTGATTTGAATTATACTCATATATTATGCACAGTATCTACACTTTTTCTTTTTTTTTTTAATTTGAATTTAGACAATCTGAAAGAAACTGTGTACCAACCAACTTATACTTAGCAACAATTTGTTAAAATATTTACTGTATTATTATTATAATTAGTATTAATTAGGTGCTTACTAACATTGTATAAATTCGTTTTAATGTAATTGTGTTTTTTGAATTTGATTTGAATGAATTTTGAATATGTCCTACATGTCGAAGATCCAATAAATATTGTCGCTGAATAGAATACAAGGCTTAAAGTAGGTACTCAGGGGAACCCTCCCAAGATGAATGCAATATTCCATCAATAGTCCTTACGTTAGTAATATATAAATATGTTAATGTTTATGACGAACGTAACGAACTTGTAACGAAGTAATAATATAGGTATGAGCAAAGAGTTTGTATTACGTCGCTGCGCTCCTCAGCGACGTAATACAAACTCTTTGGGTATGAGGTCAAACTGACTGTAGGCACAAGTACACTTGAATTACCTACCATTCACATCAGACTGACAGAGTTTAGTCACGTGAGAGGTTATTTTTCTCAATACAAAATCGTCTTTCGGGGCTTACGTTTTCCCAGTCCCTAAACCATGATCGATTTTATTAAACGATTATTAAACGGTTTTATTTAGCTTGACTCCGTATATTTGTTTGTTTGTTTGTTACTATCTTTGTTTAAAATCTTGCGACAACTTTTTCAACTACTTCTACTGAACCGATTTTTATGAAACTTTCCACACACATTGAGTTCTCGTGACAATACAATATTATGATAATTTCAACTTGGTAACGAGGGTCTGATGATGGAGTCAGGAGGAGGACAGTGGAACTCTTCAACCGTTACTAGTAACCCCCTCGAGTTTGGGCTCATATGGTTGGTTTGGACGAGTGTTCCATACTTCTACCAATACACTTGGTGACGAGGGTCTGATGATGGAGTCAGGAGGTGGACAGTGGAACTCTTCAACCGTTACTAGTAACCCCCTCGAGTTTGGGCGCATATGGTTGGTTTGGAAGAGTGTCCCATACTTCTACCAATACACTTGGTGACGAGGGTCTGATGATGGAGTCAGGAGGTGTACAGTGGAACTCTTCAACCGTTACTAGTAACCCCCTCGAGTTTGGGCTCATTTGGTTGGTTTGGACGAGTGTCCCATACTTCTACCAATACACTTGGTGACGAGAGTCTGATGATGGGGCCAGGAGGTGTACAGTGGAACTCTTCAACCGTTACTAGTAACCCCCTCGAGTTTGGGCTCATTTGGCTGGTTTGGACGAGTGTCCCATACTTCTAACAATACACTTGGTGACGAGAGTCTGATGATGGAGTCAGGAGGTGGACGGGGAACTCTTCAACCGTTACTAGTAACCCCCTCAAGTTTGGGCTCATATGGTTGGTTTGGACGAAAGTCCCATACTACTACCAATACACTTGGTGACGAGGGTCTGATGATGGAGTCAGGAGGTGTACAGTGGAACTCTTCAACCGTTACTAGTAACCCCCTCGAGTTTGGGCTCATTTGGCTGGTTTGGACGAGTGTCCCATACTTCTACCAATACACTTGGTGACGAGAGTCTGATGATGGAGTCAGGAGGTGGACGGGGAACTCTTCAACCGTTACTAGTAACCCCCTCAAGTTTGGGCTCATATGGTTGGTTTGGACGAGTGTCCCATACTACTACCAATACACTTGGTGACGAGGGTCTGATGATGGAGTCAGGAGGTGTACAGTGGAACTCTTCAACCGTTACTAGTAACCCCCTCGAGTTTGGGCTCATTTGATTGGTTTGGACGAGTGTCCCATAGTTCTACCAATATACTTGGTGACGAGGGTATGATGATGGAGTCAGGAGGTGTACAGTGGAACTGTTCAACCGTTACTAGTAACCCCCTCGAATTTGGGCTCATTTGGTTGGTTTGGACGAGTGTCCCATACTTCTAACCAATACACTTGGTGACAAGGGTC
The DNA here is from genome assembly GCA_946902875.1 of Nematopogon swammerdamellus. Lineage (NCBI taxonomy): Eukaryota > Metazoa > Arthropoda > Insecta > Lepidoptera > Adelidae > Nematopogon > Nematopogon swammerdamellus. The sequence goes on along the minus strand of OX336336.1, from coordinate 3,461,058 downwards.
TGATGATGGAGGCAGGAGGTCTACAGTGGAACTCTTCAACCGTTACTATTAACCCCCTCGAGTTTGGGCTCATATGGTTGGTTTGGACGAGTGTCCCATACTTCTACCAATACACTTGATGACGAGGGTCTGATGATGGAGTCAGGAGGTGTACAGTGGAACTCTTCAACCGTTACTAGTAACCCCCTCGAGTTTGGGCTCATTTGGTTGGTTTGGACGAGTGTCCCATACTTCTACCAATACACTTGGTGACGAGGGTCTGATGATGGAGTAAGGAGGTGTACAGTGGAACTCTTCAACGGTTACTAGTAACTTCCTCGAGTTTGGGCTCATATGGTTGGTTTGGACGAGTGTCCCTTACTTCTACCAATACACTTGGTGACGAGGGTCTGATGATGGAGTCAGGAGGTGTACCGTGGAACTCTTCAACCGTTACTAGTAACCCCCTCGAGTTTGGGCTCATAGGGTTGGTTTGGACGAGTGTCCCTTACTTTTACCAATACACTTGGTGACGAGGGTCTGATGATGGAGTCAGGAGGTGTACAGTGGAACTCTTCAACCGTTACTAGTAACCCCCTCGAGTTTGGGCTCATTTGGTTTGTTTGGACGAGTGTCAGATACTTGTCGAACGCAAAAGTATGAAACAGACATACCATCTGTTCAAATTGATTTTGAAAGAGACGGCGGACACCTTATCCATCCTAAAGCCATACAGTTTCCAGCAAAGTTTAATTATGGAACAGCTGAGAGACGGATGTTACCGATAATTTTGTCATGGGCCTCCACTGTCCATAAAATTCAGGGCAGTACTGTTGACCGTGCTGTCGTGTATTTGGGCTCCAGACTATTTGAGGAGGGTCAAGCGTATGTTGCATTGAGTCGCGTAAAGTCTTTAGAAGGGTTATGTATTGAGGAGCTTGATTGTGAGTAATTGACAGATAAGAAACCGAGTAACAAAGATGCAATGAGAGAGTTGGAAAGGATGACGAGTTTACGTAATGAATGATACGAGCCAAAAATCAAACTAAAAACGAGTAAATAAAAAAATAGGTAAAAAAACTTTTAAGTTAAACGGTTTTATTAAAAATAAAAAACTAGAAAAAAAACAGCTGTACAAAAAACTAGAAAATAATAAGGACACAAGCCTGGGCCTTCTTAAGATTTTACGTCTGGGTAAGAAATCGTGCAATACTAGCGTGCTGTCTTCTCATGTCGGATGCCAAAGGGCACATTGTGTCGCTGCGTCAGCGGAATAAGTAATAAATTGAGACTTTTAACAGACTAATATAAAAACGTGGGGCGTATAATATGCGTAATAAATAACATGCGCCCCACGTTTTTATATTAGTCTGTTAAAAGTCTCAATTTATTACTTATTCTGCTGACGCAGCGACACAATGTGCCCTTTGGCATCCGACATGAGAAGACAGCACGCTAGTATTGCACGATTTCTTACCCAGACGTAAAATCTTAAGAAGGCCCAGGCTTGTGTCCTTATTATTTTCTAGTTTTTTGTACAGCTGTTTTTTTTCTAGTTTTTTATTTTTAATAAAACCGTTTAACTTAAAAGTTTTTTTACCTATTTTTTATTCTTTGTAATAAGGACAGTACCTGTCATTTCTTTGTCTAGATTGAATATACGACGGCATAGTTAAAAATGGTTTTTTAAAACGAAAGTATTGAATTTTTTATTTGTTGATGTCACGAAGTTCATTAAGCTTTATTGAATCATTACTTTGAATATAAAAAAAACATCAAATAAAATATAATATGTACGTAGATTGGGCTGTCCTAATTACAACAAAAGTAAAATTTTCGTACTTTTCGTAATTTTTTTTTTTTAGATAAAATTAACACCTTTCCATTGTAGTAATATATACATATTTTTATATATATTTGTTAATTAAAGACTAATACATAACATATTTTTTTTACAGATTTTTTATCTTTACCAATAGCTCAACAATTTCGTTGAAAGTTGACCTTTAGATTCTTATTTGCGCCTTAAGACATTCACTGTTCATTGAATGTTTACGTACAGTACAATTTAAGTCGGTCTCATTGTTCTTTGAATTTTATTAAATTCACATACTTTGTGCTAAACATTTCTTTGTGTTGATATTACTTAGAGCTCCACGAAAGGTATGAGTTGAAATTTTCTTTTACAAAGAATGATAATCTCTTACAAATACACACTAGATATTCGTAATAGGCCCTTAAGCTCGGAATCTGAAGTGGAAGATAAAGAAATATGTGAAAGTTTATTTTGCTCCCTTTAAGATTCTTACAAGATAAAATATTCTGAGTGAAATTATCTTTCTTCTCGTGGAATTTTTGTGATTGTATTTTTAGAAATAACATTACGCGAGTATCTTGTTAACTTTAGGGCAAATATAAAAAAACAACTTTAATTAAAAAAAAAAAACACAATTAAGAACTAAAATTAACGTAGACGAATTGTTTCAATAAGTTCATGTTTCTCAATGTCGTTTGAAATGCGGCATGGTGCGGGCTGACATTTTCGTTTTGTTGGATGGAAACTGACACGGTTGGCTACAGCACCTACTACATCCGTGATGTCAGCCTATGACATTCAAACCATATCAGTTGGTAGAGCCTTGGACATTTAGTCCATAGATTGAGTATTCAAGTTCTATTTCTGATTAGCTTTCGCACGCGGCTTCGCTCGCGGTGGACTCGATTTAATAGCCAAATTTGATAATAAACGATCGCTTCTATTATATTCTCTCTCTCCCTCCCTCGCTCTCCCTCTTTCCCCCTCGCCTCCTTTCCTCCCACCCCCTGATCTGTCGACACCAATTTCAGTTCATACCATACTATTCTTTCTTTGATACTGCTAAGCCCTATTAGTAATTAGCGTGATGGTATATAGCATATAGTAAGCCTCAAGAACTACTTTTTAAATTGATACCCACCGCATAAAATCTGGTCAGTGGTTCCAGAGTTTACCTAAAACATAGGTACATACAGACAGACGTTCCCCTATATAAGAAGTAGAGATTATCTGGTAAGGTAATTTATGATAATTACAGTCTCGGGTTCTTCAAGAGGGGCGTGAATAGGTACCTGTCGGGCCGGCAGCATCGCATTCGCAACCCCCTCATTCGACCGAATGTCCATGGGCGTCGTTAGACACATTATGGAAGGCTCGCGTTTTTTTTATGGGATGCACGACATACTCGTATTATGGTGCGCGCCAGACTAACGCAGAGATGTGGTCCATCGGCGCCTACGGGCTGGTGACGCGGCGGTAGGTCGCTGGAATTTTGCCCTTTTTAGGGTTCCGTATTTTTCTAAATATCGAACAAATTTTACCTATATAGGCTAGCGTTGCAAATTACAGTCGCGGTGAACACCACACCAGGGAAGGAAAGGAACTTGTGCAGGACTCACCCCCTGATGGATATCCTCGGCGCGGCGAAGCGGGTGGCCACCACGCGAAGAGGATCGTCTCCAGCAGCAGCCTTGCGAGATGGATGACACTCACGGCGATGAATTGTGTGCGAGCGGGTTAGTATGGACAACGTAGGTCCAGCGGCGGAGATTGAATAATAATTATATATTTTTAGAGGTCCGATACCAATTTCGCGCGTGTGCAGACTCCAAGCGAATCGAGAGCTCACTGACTGCGTTCAGCTGCTCGGCCGCAGCGCGGCGTGACAGCGCGGAGCAGGCAGCGCGGTGCTCATCTCTTCAGGCGGTGAGGTAGGCATATTGGAGAGACAAGGAAGGGACTAGGTGAAATGTCACCACGACTGATTTGCAACGCATCGGCCCAACCATGCCCCCCAGCTTGACAGGACCAAGTCCTTTCAAAAATATAATAAAGAAAAAAAAGCGGAAAAATATATTGCTTAGAAAATACCTACCAAAGATTGTGCGAGCGTATGTTAAGTAATGCGAATAATATAAACCATTTTATCGATGTAGGTAGCGGATAAACAATAATGCGAATTAACAAGAAAAAAAATATAAAAATAAAAGTTAGTGGACTGTATAATTTGCGAAAAGTTATGACAAGACAGTGTGAAAATATTCACCACTGTGCGCTATGCGCCTACATTTTCCGGACTCAGTCCGGCCATTCACGAACTCACGAACGCCGTGACTTCCGGTGAGCAAATACAGTATCAGGTATTTGCAGCGGTGATAATAGTACCTGAATTGATAGGGGAGGAGCCTATCGTTCAGCAAATTAACCTTACTCAAGCTACCCTCGACTATCAAGATTCCATTTTCATTAAAGACATTTGACTTTGGAAATGCGGGTGTTACATTATGACTAATAAGTGCGAATTTAAATTCGTCAGAATAGAGAAAATTCTGCAGAGCCATTAGAAGAACGACCTTGGCATACTGTAAGTGCAATATTTTAAATTTACTGGACAAATTAATAAGGTTAAAAATGTAAATTACCATTCTAACAAGATTTGTGAAAGAGAAGACTCGTGAAGCGAGTGAGAACGGCGGCGGCGGCGGTTCAAATGTATTGGCCGGCCATTGTTCCACAGACCGGTGGGTGGCGATCGCCTCACCAAGCAACAGCGGCTGCTCGATCAGCTGCGCAGGAGTTAAGCTACTAGACAGGTAATCGGCAGAGTTTTCATCTCGATGGAAGCAATGGGAATTAATTTTATTTGCGGCGATAATTTGTAGGTATAGGAGCACTAACACGAACCGTCGCCCGAGCGAGATGACACCATTAGAAGGAGACTTATACCAATAAATTTTAATTTCATAAAGCGATTTAATTATTAAATTTAGTATTGTTATTGCAGGTGCGGTGTACAAATTCCAAAGATGGATAATCATGAACAAAGTATTGCGTCGTGCACACTCGCGAGGTTCTACACTGAAGGCGAAGTGTGATGTGAGAGTTGTATAAAAGTCGTCTGACTGAAATTCGACTTCCGAGACGCGGTGTGCGGGAGGTGTACTTGTAGACATCGTCTGCGGCGAATTACTGGATAACTTCGCTAACTCGAGCCCCCCAGCATGAACTGACTGACTAGTATCGATAGCTAGGTACGGACTACAGAGCAAGCTGACCGGTACACGCGGCAACTCATTTAATTTAAGCGGTTCTTTCGTGATTTTATCAGGCAATGATGTCGCGCGATGTGGGATGCTGCGTTGCGAAGTAGGCAAACTTGGTTCACTTGCTTCACTAAAATCAATGAAGTTACAATATGTGCGAATAACATTACACGTCGTCGTCGGGCCTGGGAGCGCAGGCGCTTCTCCTAGTACTAGATAACCTAATGAGGTATCTATAGCGATCGGTTCTCCAGGCGCACGAGCGACAGTCTGACTACGTAAGATGCGAGCGAATAAATCTGCACCGAGAATTAGATCTATTTCGGCAGGTTCAAAGTAACCGTAATCACTAAGGGGTAAATTGTGTAGGTATTCGAGTCGCGAAATATCTACCTTTGCTGAAGGCAATTTATTAGTAATACGGCTTACGACGAAAGGTTGTACTTTAAATCTTATATTATCGTCCAAGCGGGAGCGGATAGTCAAGCAGGTGACTCCTTCGATTGGATTGGCTATGTCACCTACTCCAGCAACAAATGTATTGTGCGGCGGGTTTGATTTTAAGTTTAGCCTATCACAACAAGCGGTCGTAATTAAGTCCCTTTGTGACGCGCTGTCGACTAGCGCACGTACGATGTGAATATTGCCAGCCACATCGACTACGTTACACAATGCGGTGCCTAATAGAACGCAATTATTGCGTGAAATATTATTAATTGGACATGGTCCTACGGATGGTCCTACTACTGTCGTCGCGGAGTCGGCAGTGCGAGCAGCGGGGAGAGCGGTGCGGAAGGGCGCGGAGGCGGCGGCGGCGGCGGTGGCGGAGGCGGAGGCGGCGGCGGCGGCGGCGGTGGCGGTGGCGGGCGAAACGAAGACCGGCGAAGCGGGGGCGGAGGTAGCGGCGGAGACGAGCGGAGCGGGCGCGGCAGGCCTGAAAGCGGGGAGGGCTGGCGCGCGCGCATCGCCTGAAGCTGAAGCGAGCGGTACGGGTGAGAGGACGAAAGCGGGGGCGGGGGCGGCGGTCGCGGCATCAGCGATGCCGGGCGGTCGATACCTACTATAATTATTCGAATGCGAGGGCGGTGAATCGTTACTAGATTCGAAATGCAATAATGTATGATGCGAGTGTGAGCACACTCGACATCTCACCTCCGACTTGCATTTGCGCAGTGCGTGCCTACTACTTAGGCAATTCACACATAATTTATTGGATTTTACGAAGTTATAGCGATCGCGGGCAGACATTGCACTGAACTTCGAGCAATGATATAGCTGTGAATGATCAATTCCTCCACAGGACACACATCTATCGTCCGGTATGCTTACAAATGTCTTGAAAGTATTGTTACTCGTATTTCGCGGCGATGGAGGTCTGACCGCGGGCTGTGCCGCGGGGCGGTAATTATTATTACCACTGGTAGTGTTCGGTTGATCGGCGCGGTGCGGAGGCGGGGAAGGCGGGGAAGGCGTGCAAGGCGGCTGATTTGCGCATGTACCCGCATACGCTCGTTGTAAAATGCGGGATTGCTCACGAACAAAGTCAACGAACTTTAATGACGTAGGCATCGCGTTCTCGCCTCGGAGTGACATTTCAAATAGTTTGACAGTTTCAACACCGAGTTTTTTACTACCAATGTGAATGAAAATGAACTCTTCCAAGCTATCCAGTTTCAATTGTCTCAAGGCGGACACAATGGATGAGAATTGATCTACGAAGTTTTCCAAACTATTGGCTGTGGCCTCACCTACACTCGGTAAATTCAGTAGCTGATCTAGATAATTAGCGGCCAGTACGCGTTTGTCGTTATATTTTCTCACCAATGCGTCCCACAACACTGGATAATTGTCGGCAGTAGGCATAAAGCCATGACACATGTTCTGAGCTTGACCGGTCAATCTACCAACCAAATATTGGATTTTTTCACCATCAGTCAGATCCGCGTTTTCGTGAATGACCGTTCTGAAAGTTTCGAAAAATATAGGCCAATTATGTATGTCTCCATCGAACGAACACAACTCTAACCGTGGTAATTTTGGCGCCTGTCGGAATGACAGTTTGCCATTCACTTTATTAGTTTGCGCGGTTTGTCGCGACGACATTATTTGGTCGTATTTGAATCGTATTTCAGCGTACAGGTCCTCGAAAGCGTTCATGGACTTGTAGCAGGGTTCAGCAGCGTCCGGGTTTGACGCAAGCAGTTCATTGTATTCGTCCAAGGTCGACATAAATTCTTGGCGCATAGTGTCAGTGGTGGCTGCGTTTGCAACAAATATATCCACATTTTGTGGGTTTAAATTTACTATTTTGTCAAATATGACTTGTAAGCGCTCGAAGTAGCACTTCATTTTATTTTCAATGCGCTTTAACCTACGCTCGTACAACCTTTTTTCTCGTTCCATTTCGAGTCGATCTGCACCGGTAGCCATTTTGATACGCGGGATTTACTACCTACTTATTTTAATTGCGGAATATTTTAATTTATATTGTTTAAATTGAATATAATACACGAAATATAATATTACTACATCGCTAACCAATAGGGATCGCGGTTCGAAGGGCCAACTTATGGTGACGCGGCGGTAGGTCGCTGGAATTTTGCCCTTTTTAGGGTTCCGTATTTTTCTAAATATCGAACAAATTTTACCTATATAGGCTAGCGTTGCAAATTACAGTCGCGGTGAACACCACACCAGGGAAGGAAAGGAACTTGTGCAGGACTCACCCCCTGATGGATATCCTCGGCGCGGCGAAGCGGGTGGCCACCACGCGAAGAGGATCGTCTCCAGCAGCAGCCTTGCGAGATGGATGACACTCACGGCGATGAATTGTGTGCGAGCGGGTTAGTATGGACAACGTAGGTCCAGCGGCGGAGATTGAATAATAATTATATATTTTTAGAGGTCCGATACCAATTTCGCGCGTGTGCAGACTCCAAGCGAATCGAGAGCTCACTGACTGCGTTCAGCTGCTCGGCCGCAGCGCGGCGTGACAGCGCGGAGCAGGCAGCGCGGTGCTCATCTCTTCAGGCGGTGAGGTAGGCATATTGGAGAGACAAGGAAGGGACTAGGTGAAATGTCACCACGACTGATTTGCAACGCATCGGCCCAACCACGGGCATTCGGATATTTAGTCGGCCGGCTAGGTGCACCTTCACATTATGTTTGATGGACCCCAGACTGTAGATTAGAGGAAAGAATGCAGGTGAGAGTGCATTCCACATGTTGGAAAGCCTGTTAATAAAGGATTTGCAGGATCGATTTGTCCTAAGTGGGGGGATATCGACAGTGTGTGGATGCATTCCCAACCTGTTGCGCGTGGAACGATCGTAGAGTGGCACTTTAAATAAAAAAAAAAATTGCTTACAATGTTTCCAACGTGTAAGAATGAAAAATATTTCATAAATGTTTATATACAAGCACGAATACCCCTTAGACGATTTTTATAGTTGAGCTCTACACAAGAGATAAGCCTCGTGTGAGCGCATAAGGAGAAATTCCCAACGCAAATATTATAACTTCAAAGGCCTCTAAGCTCTACAGAAGAGGCTCCAAATTGCCCATCTAAACTCTCCCGTTATCTCGAACTACAAGGCGGGTAAATAAACTAAGGAATTCCACCACAAGCGTATGCTATATAGCCAGATTCAATAACGATGACAATCCACCCCATCAAACAAATTGGTGCTAACGGTAGGTTGTTTTAGATCTTAAAGTGGTATATTGGATTAATATAACGCGTCACTACTGTAGAGTTCTTGTCCCACCCTTACTTGTCCCTCACTTACAAACGCTATTGTAAAGTCACTAAATAACCTTAACTGTATAAGGCCCACTTGCACCAACACGAATTTAACGATATAAACCATATTAACTCGTTAAGCTAGTACTCGTTGACTGTGGGAACCGCGTTTAAATCCATAACTCGCTACTTAACTCTAAATTCGTGTTGGCGCAATTGGGACTAAGAATGGGCCTCTATTAAAACAGTTCTTACACCGCCTGTCTTACTTAACACCATAATGTTAGTTGGGACGGGTACGCTCGCAAAGACTCTTCAGCAAAATTCAGTTACGTATGTAGATAATGTTTTTTAGGTTTCCGTATCCATTACCTATTACCAAGTCTACGCCATCTGTCTGTCTGTCCGTATGTCCGTCCTAGGGCTGTATCGTTTGAACCTTAATAGGTAGCCGGTTGAAATTTTCACAGAATGTGTGTTATTATGGCGGATGTGCAAAGAAATAAAAAAAAAATTAAAAGTAAAAAATTAAGCGGTCACCATACAAGAAATGTGCTACGAATCGATCAGTACATATTCACGCAACTGAATAATAGATGGCGCCACAGGTTTGTCATCCTCGGTCGGTGGAGGCTAACCGTGGTACGGATTCCACGTAAAACTGTAGGTCTCTTCCCTTTTTACCTTACTGTAGGTAGTAGGGTTTATCCCGCCCTGGCTGGTACCACCGCACTGAATGAAAGGTCGGTTGAAATGGCTATGTAAATGGTTCGTGTTTTTCGTCCAGTTCAGTGTAGCCGACATGAAATGAAGGGAAGCACTGACATGGCACCTAGTTCACCCGGTGTTATGGGCTGACATCACGGATGTTGTCGGTGATGTAGCCAACCCTGTCAGTTTCCATAAAAAAGAGCAACCACGGTTTCAGGCACAATATCGCCTGAAACCCGATATTTTGTTTTGTCTCTACAATTGCCACACCTTCTGCAAGCGAAACAGTCTCTCAAGTCTCCCTGCCCCTGTAGAGCGATCTTTAACGGCGTCCCTTTGCCTGCAACTGTAACTGAACACATTCACACACACACACACACAGTACAAGCTATACGGACGCAACACAACACGCCTGAAACTTTCAGTAGAAGCTCTGTCGCGCCAGCGGTCGCTCGCTTCGTTGCCGAGTCTTGCGTGAACTCCGCGTTTCAGCTTTTCAGGTGAACGGGGCAGTTTCGTAGTTAAATAAAATAAATTAGTTTGAGTGAGTGCAAAGTGGTTAGATTTTTTTTTTATGAAAATGAGTGCAGTTTTGTACTGTTGTGAAATTCTGGGCGTCCATTAATTACCTAGTACTTAATTAATTTGGTTTTTAAACATAGGTACTGAGTATTTGAGATTTTGTTTATTTTCATAAATAATACAAAAGTAATACTAATAACTAAAGAATTAAAACCTACCTAACTAACATTAAAATAACTATGAAAAAGGGGCGTTTTCAAATGTTCCTAGAACGCTTGCGGCATTACCCCGCTGGATGGCAAGGCTTAGCCTTTGAATGAAGTAGGCCCTTGATTGCGGGACGCCAGTTGCGTCCACCAGCAGAGGGCCAAGCCTCTTCAAGAAGCTTTTAACTTCACTGCTCCACGGACCGAGGATTTTGTTTGATTATATAAATTGTATTATTGATTTTTGTTATATATTATATTTATTGTAGATACTTAACTAATATCGTGTATAATATAATAAAATACATACTGACTAGTTTTCCTCCAAGTGACTACTTAATAAACATAGTCATGTTTTCTAATGATGACATTTTTGAGTTTGTTTTTATTCATTTAATTATTTTTCAATTTATCGCTTTAAAAATGAGAAATTATTATTTTCTGTAATTTGTCCAAAAACAATTAAGTTCCAATTAATTGCTGAAAGTGATCTATCTAAAATATAGTTTTTTTTATTATTGGGTTTAATTGGGTTTTTGTTGCGCTAAGAAATAAAATGTTCTAATTATAAAACATACATACAACTAAGTCGTCCATTCTCAAAATAAACTCAAGGTCACTCCAAACATTAAAAAGGTTTGACGTCAAATAGTGCCACGCAAGCAGTTAATATTTTACACAAATTTCACACAACCAAGTGCACTCTACCTGTGTCAGGGTTGATACAAAACCCTCGTAAATATAAATGAGTTAATTTTGAGTAAATTGAATAAACTCGTGGAAACTCCCTCGAGGCGGACGAGAAGAGGTGCCGTGTTGCCTCCGCCAGAAGGATTCTGTGAAAGCGCGTCGGAGGAGACATCAAGCCGGCGGCGACACAGCTTGCTTGATTTTGCTTTCGGTAAGTAGAAAAATTGAATTTTACCCGCTTAAAATTCCCGTTTTTAGGGGGGTTAAAAAGGCCACTTTTAAACATATTTTGAAATACATATTTTAAACTTTTATATTTTTATATTGTAGATTGACTCAATATCTGGGGAGTTTTTTTTTTTAATTTTTTGAAAATTTGGGAGTTATGATTTTTTTTTATTTTCCGGTACGCGAGGTACGAGTCGTCTTTATCTTGCAGTGTGAGTACGAGGTGTGAGTAATTAAAATGGTTTTCGTGTATACGCATATACTTGAAAATGAAGAATTTTATTGTTAACATTTTATTTTTTTTATATTTTTCACAATTTTTGTCATATTTTCAAAATTGACATATTTCTTATATTTCATTGAATACGCCGTAAAAGTCATTTTCAATCTACCCGAAGGTCATGTAATGCATGAGATCTGTGAATTTTTTGTATAGGTAGGTACAGTTCCCGGCGGAAAATAATGCGCGTCGAGCTTTAGAAAGAGAAAATCCGATTGTAGAGCGTCGTCGCAGTCGCACAGAGACGTGCGAGTTATAGTGCGACAGGGACGACGCTCTACAACCGGATTGTCTCTTTCTAAAGTCCGATGTGCATTATTTACTGCAGCGTACTGCGCAGTTCCCGGCAGCAAATAATGCGTGGCGAGCTTTAGAAAGAGACAATCCGGTTGTAGAGATGCCGGGCGGGATGAGACCTACCACCTAGAAAGATAAGAAGGGAAGGCAGCTACAGTTTTACTTGAAATCCGAACCACGGTCAGCCTTCAACGGTCGAGCGGTCACCCATCCGAGTACTGAGCGCGCCCAGGACAGTCGACCGACCGCACCACAAGAGGCGGGTGGCCGAGTGGTTTGGGCATCGGCTTCTCATTCGAGAGGTCCGAGATTCCAACCAGGTCGGCGTTTTTTCTGACGAAAAAATTTACGTGCATACCTGCTGCTTCACCGTTCGGTACCGGTGTAAAACTGTAGGTCCCTTCCCTTACCCCTTATTAGGTGGTAGGCTCAAATGTAGCCGACTGGGTTGGTACCACCGTACTCGATGTAAGAGCCTCTGTTGTGTTCTCCTCTAGTCCAGTACAGACAGCAATCCAGGGAAGTCTCTGGTATGGCACCTACCTTCTCGGAGGTGATATTGGCTGGTCGGAGCATGTGCTTTGGCCCCTCCGACTCAGCCACTCATACTGGATTACATAAAATAAAATAAAACTGAGCTACCGAGGCTGACAATCTCCAGCTAATGCTGCCCCATCGCGCGATGGTGAAGCAGTAGATGAGTGAAATTCCTTTCCCGAATTCCGACTCCCACCTCCTCGCGCTGTATCCTGGAAACTTAGGTGCGTAATTCCGTTGGTGTTACAATCTTTAGGCTGAGCGGAAGACTGTCAAGAATGTCAGCCTCGGTAGCTCAGTGGTGCGGTGGGTCGACTGTTGATAAGCAACCCTGAGCGCGGTCAGTACTTGGATGGGTGACCGCTCGACCGTTGGAGGCTGAAGGTGGTTCTGATTCCACGTAAAAATGTAGGTCCCTTCCATTCTTACCTTACTAGGTGGTAGGGTTTATCCCGCCCGGGTTGCTACCACCGAACTGAATGAAATGTCGGTCCGCGGTCGAAACGGCTATGTAAATAGTTAGTGTTTTCCGTCCACGTCAGTGTAGCCGACATGAAATGAAGGGAAGCACTGACATGACACCTAGTTCACCGCGGTGTTATGGGCTGACATCACGGATGTTGTAGGTAATGTAGACAACGGTGTCAGTTTCCATAAAAATAAAAATAAATAAATTTTGTGCTTTTTTTATGGAAACTGACACGGTTGGCTACATCACCTACAACATCCGTGATGTCAGCCCATAACACCGGGGGAACTTGGTGCCACGTTAATGCTTCCCTTCGGTCTTGCCGGCTACACTGAACTGGACGGAAAACACAAACTATTTACATAGCCGTTTCGACCGACCTTTCATCCAGTGCGGTGGTACCAGCCCGGGCGGGTTAAACCCTACCACCTAGTAATTTAAGAAGGGAGTCATATCCCTTAGTCGCCTTTTACGATCTACACGGGGAGAGATGCAGTGCTATGTATACGAGTATCTACTTTTGTATTTGACTGTACCTTATCTATCCGTCCACCCGCTCTCGGTTCAGGCCATTTAGTGTAAAACTCAGCTCGGCCGGTTATCTCAGTAAGTGGAAAATTAGCCGAAATTCGGTCCCTAATCGGCGACGGCCGTCGTAACGGCCTTCGTCGGCTGTTATTTAGACTAAAAAGCAATTATCTCGTAATTCTAAACGTTTTATACAATATGACCTTAATAAATCAGTGCTCTTAATGTCGGATCATTTGTAGAGTTCCTGCAAGATAAAGATGCGATGATCGACCTACAAGAAAAATCAGCCAAGTGCGAGGCGGACTCGCGCACCGTGGGCACCACCGGGTAGGTTTTTATGATTTTTGTTTTAGTTGCGCTTGTATGTATGTAGAAAAAACATATTTATTGTATGGGGACCCTTTTAATGTGTTAACTTTTTGTTTTATTAATTCGGTCCCGTACCCTAAAAAACCGGCCAAGTGCGAGTCGGACTCGCGCACCGAGGTTTCCGCATCACAAAATAAAACATTGAAAAAAATACGTTTCTTGTATCCGCCATAATAACACACATTCTGTGAAAATTTCAACGGGATACCTACCTACCTATTATGGTTCAAGAGATACAGCCCTCGGACAGACGGACGGACAGACAGACATACAGACAGTGACCGCTCGGCCGTTGGATGCTGACCGTGGTTCGCATTCCACGTAAAACTGTAGGTCCCTTACCTTCTTACCTTACTAGGTGATAGGGTTTATTCCGTCCGGGTGGTACCACCGCACTGAATGAAATTTCGGTCGAAACGGCTATGTAAATAGTTCGTGTTTTCTGTTCAGTTCAGTGTAGCCGACATGAAATGAAGGGAAGCACTGACATGGCACCTAGTTCACCCGGTGTTATGGGCTGACATCACGGATGTTGTAGGTGATGTAGCCAACCGTGTTAGTTTCCATAAAAAATATTATTTCGAAGCAGCAGTGAATCATGGACGTACGCATACGTCCATGATTCACTGGACGTACTTCAGTTTCCATAGAGTTGACCGGAAATGGGGCTACATCCGGAAGGGACCCATTTCTCCAGTAGCGCTATTTCCGCCGGAATTACTATCTCGTACCATTGGTCTTCCCTTCTATGCTGTTATAAAATGCAATGTATGTTTGTATGTAAAAGGAAATTTCGAAAACAACTGAACTGAAGCGATTTACGTATAGTTTTCACTAATAGAATCAGCCTGTGTATAAATGGTTAAAAGGATAGACCGAATTTATGGCTGTGTAAACATAAACACCACACATGTGTAAACAACATATTTGGTATGATGTTACCAAACATGTTGGCAACATGTTACCAAAATAAGTGACTTTTTCCTAAGAAAACGTTGATAAGAAAAATATTTTTCTTTTTAGGGTGCCATCTTCTAACGAAGGTTGGCTACCGTTAGGGTGATTTTTTAAATTTAAGCAAGGCTTATTATGGAAACTGACACGGTTGGCTACATCACCTACTACATCCGTGATGTCAGCCCATAACACCTTGGTGAACTAGGTGCTATGTAAGAAAGGAAGGGACCTACAAGATTTACGTGGAATCCGAACCACGGCCAGCCTACAACGGTCGAGCGGTCGCCCATCCATCCACTGACCGCACTCAGGTGTGCTTATGATCCGACCGATAGTCGACCGACCGCACCACTCAGCTACCGAGGCAGACTATTTGATTTGTCTATAATAAGTATGTACCTACTGTGATTGAAACTGCACAGTACACAAAACAATACGAACGTAATTGTAACTTGAACGTATATTTGTTAGGGGGGAGAGGGGGGGGGGGGGGGGCACGAGCTTGTCCCTTAATTCGGCCCTTCACCGTGCCTTAATAATTTTATTTTCCAAGAATAAATATTTATTAATTATCTAGATATTGTTTTTGACAGGGGGAGAATATAACTGATTATTATTTGTAGGATAGCACGGCGACGACGACGAGACGCCGAAATGAAAGGCAGACTGAGAAATCATTTTGTTGCTATTCTATTTTTGTACAACTAACTTTACGCGAAGGAGGCGTGTCCGCGACACGGCAATATGGGGAGATTTGCCCATATTAACTATCGATGTGTGCGTGAGCGCGCGTGGATGCGACGCTTTGGATTGGCCAAAAATCGCTGGTGCGAATTTGTACGTGCGTTCGTGTGTGTAAATTGTGATTGTGTGCGATCGGAAACTGGCGACAGCGGTTCCGACACGGGTCATTCGGCGTTCCCTTAAGCCACACTGACTATAGCCACAGATTACTTAATAGTTACTTCGTAACAGATAAATCACTCCATAGAAAAAGTTCCATACCTTCGGCTTTAATAGCCTACTGTTTCACGTGGCCAATCGCTGCGTGCGAAAATGAACCTAAACGATCGATTGTAAAGTGCATTATAACTTTGCAGCTGCTACATTAAGTAAATCTACCTAAGTACCTATTTGTTATGTCAAATCAATCACATGCATTTTCTGTATCAGTTTTGACTGTTTATTCAAAGTTGGACAGAGTCGGGTCGAAAAAGTTGCGTCCTTGACGTCAAAAATCTTCCAACTAAGCGAGACGAGACGTAACTAAGTTTTATTTTTTACTGTAAAGATGAGACCATTTTTAACCGACTTCAAAAAAGGAGGAGGTTCTATGTTCGGCTGTATGTATTTTTTTTTATGTATGTTCAGCAATATCTTCCCCAATGGTGAACCGATTTCAATGATTCTTTTTGTGTTCGGTTCAGTCTAGCTCCAAGGTGGTCCCATTTTTTTTTGGTCAAGATCGGAATGGAAAGCGAGTCGCCGAGTACATTAATAGCAAATAAAAATTACTAAAAAAACTGTGAAATAAAAAACTATTTAAAAAAATATAAAAACCGCCTTCAAAAATGTATGAAATAAAAAAATAAAAATCGAACCCTAGAGTTGAAGGCGGTGGTGCTAAATCAAGCAAAAATAACCGACCGCCTTCAACTCTAGGGTTCGATTTTTATTTTTTTATTTCATACATTTTTGAAGGCGGTTTTTTGTGGGGCGCCTTCGGCGCCAGGAAGAAATATCGCTATGTTTGTTTATTGAGATCATTTCAGTTAAGTATTTAATTTTATGAAGTTCTTAATGAAGAAACAAGTGCAATACCCGGCAATAAATAATGTAGAGGCACATCGAGCTTTTCAAAGAGAGACAATGCGGTTGTAGAGCTTCGTCTCTTGCGCACAGAGACGTGCGAGTACGCGCGACAGAGAAGACGCTCTACAACTGGGTTCTCTCCTAATGTTGAAATGAAATCAAAATATAATTTATTGCACAAAAAGTGACAAAAGGCGGACTTAGAGAGGCATTATCCTACAAAAAAATCGCCCTAAGGAAAGTTTGTTTTTCTTTACATTCCATCCCAGACAGAATAACGTTAGACACTTCAAGCGAGAAAACTCGGCTGAAGTGTATTACAGCTCGGTAGGTAGGAAGAAACATTAGTATGACGAGCCCCCCCCCCCCCCCCCCCCCCCCTCTCTCTCTCCCCATGCGAATGCTATTCTTTATTCTTTATTCTTTATTCATCATTCGTATGGTAGTACACTACGCTTGAATTTGTCCTGTTAGTTTTTACAATGCTATACGTACGTACGTCACGGTAAACGTACCTACACGACCGACTTCATGAACTAGAGCAGTTTCCGGTTCCGCGGAGGAGGCGGAAGACGGTATAAGACGCGGTTCCCTCTGGCTGGCCACGTCGAACTAGGAAACATAAGGATAACACAAGGAATATGTATTATTATGGCCGATATAACAACAAATAATAAAAATAAGAAATAGTAAAAAAATCACCGGGGTCCTCATACAAGCAATTAAAAAGTGTATGCTCGCCATCTACCGAAAAGAGTATGAAGCATTTTAACTAATACACAGATGGCGTGAGTGGCGCTGACCATGACATGGCGATACGGAACCCTCGGTGCGCAAGTTCGACTCGCACTTGGTCGGTTTTTGTTGTAAAAGCTTGTAATACTTGAAGAAGTAAAATTAATTTTTAAATCGTCAGGTGCAAACGCGCCGGTATACTCGTAGGTACTTTTATTGTACTGTACGTATCTGCCAAATATTCATATTCGTTTTCAACTCCCACAAAGTCACGGATACAATTTTCTCATTCAATTACCTTTCAGCTTTCTGAATAGTCATTAAATATTCATTAGCCGCCCTGTGGGTCGATTCACTACAAACATCAAAATCTGAACATCTTTCATATACCTACGTACCGATGTCGAGAGCAGGGTTGTTGCTGATGCACATTTTTTTCACATCAGCTGATGCTGATATTTTATCATTGACATCAGCGCATTCTGGTGCTGATGCTGATTTTAATTATTTTCTTTAAAAAAAGGGAAAATACTGAACTATATGAAATTTATACCCAAAGTTTTGGTTGCTATTGAAATAAAATATTGTGTTTTAATTACTTTGTGACATTTAATAAAAAAAAGAATCAATCTGATACCAGTACCAGTTTAGTAATTATCTTAGCAATTAAATTATTAGTATCGGATGGAACTTTGGAACTATTTTGAACTGTATGTGCTGCTTTTTCGGCTTCGAGTCTGTTCCGAGAAGGTTTGTCACGACTCGAACATCAGCATTAATAATCAGCATCGATCAATGCGGATGCTGATGCGATGCTGACGTTGAAAATGATGCTGAAGTTCCGCGGATGCTGATGCTGATGTTCGCAACAACCCTGGTCGAGATAAATGATTATTAAATTGGGATTCCGTACCCACAGGCTTGTAGTACGGTATTATAGTACAGGTAATAGTAAAAGACTTGAGCATGGGAGTGTAAAATAAAATATATAATGAATACATAATATAAGTACCTACTGATATTAACAATCACATCTTCGCCGCATTTACGGTGGAGACGATGATGGGGGCATGGTCAGAGGAGGCAAAGTGGCTCGCGAAAGACATCGGGATGTCCCTGTACACTGCTTCAGGAGAACAACGTTCGCTCGATTTCTAGAGTCAGCGTATCAGTGTGGCCATCCAGCCAGGCAACGCCGCTAGCGTCCTCGGAACAGTGCCCACATCGTTCCAACTGGAGGAGGGTTATTAGGTTTTGTATAAATTATAGTTTTTTTGTTTAGTATCGCACAATATGTTTAGTTTGAATAATAAAGTACATACGTACCTTATAGTTAAAAAGTATATATGAATTACAGTACATTTAAATGTGCGGAATGTCAGCCTCGATAGCTCAGTGGTGCAGACAGTCAACTGTCGCTATTGAATGTTAAGCAACGCTGGGTGCGGTCAGTACTTGGATGGGTGACCGCTGACCGTTGGAGGCTGACCGAGGTTCGGATTCCTCGTAAAACTGCAGGTCCCTTCCCTCCTAATCTTACTTGGTGGTAGGGTTTAACCCGCCCGGGTTGGTACCACCGCACTGAATGAAATATCGGTCTAAACGGCTATGTAAATAGTTTGTGTTTTCCGACCAGTTCAGTGTAGCCGGCACGATCAAAGGGGGACGCACTGACATGGCACCTAGTTCACCCGGTGTTATGGGCTGACATCACGGACGTTGTAGGTGATGTAGCCAACCGTGTCAGTTTACATAAAAATAAAAATAAATGTCTTTATATTAATTTCACTCGAAATACGTTCTCGATTCTGGACTTTTTGCTACTGGGTCGCCTCCCCATTCTTATACAGCCGACCTATTTAGCGATTATCGCAAAATTAAGCGTAGCCTCAGCACTGTCTCACTTCGACGCGTTGAGAAACCCCTTGGGGCGAGTGTGACAGATCATGAGTAAGTGCTAGTAGCGATGAATAACTAAATATAGAATATTACGCTAGGCGTGGCCTCAAATTAGTAATTAATGAAGCTTTTATTGACGATCATTTATTTATACCCACTATGAAGTTGTACACTAGTTGGTATATTCGGACGCTTTGAAATTGTGGATGTTGGGGTAAACATGGTAGAGGTATATTATATGATCCCACCGCCCCCTTTCCACCTACGCACCACGTGCACTGGCCAAGGATTGCATCCCTACACGCTGGAGTTACCGCGGATGCGTACCAATCGGTTCTGCAGATATTTCCTCTACAGAACCGGTAAACTCTGGAACGCTCTCCCTGCTCATATATTTCCCCCAAGTAGGTACAGTATCGGGTCCTTCAAGAGGGACGTGAACGGGCAACTGTCGGGCCAGCATGGCATGCCTAACCCCCGCATACGGCCGAATATTCATGGGCATCGTTAGACACCTTATGAGTGGCTCGGCGCCACATGTAGCGCTTTCTATTAAAAAAAATTTACGAAAAAAACAAATTGGACCATTCACTTTAACCACTATATAATTTTATTTATCTACAACTTTTCTCTTCGTATAGTTTAGTCATCAATCATCATATTCACAAATTATGTTTTGTAGGATTGTATGACAGGTATTGTGTACTAATTTATGCTTAACTCTATTCCTGTGTCTGTTCTGTACTAATCCCTATTTATTAAATAAAATAAAAAAAATTACATCTTTATGGAAGTATAGCTTAAGAGCGTTCCGTGCAAAATGACGAGTAAATAATATATATCTCTTAAACAAAGCCAACTGGAAAAATCAAGCCATGAAGCTGTAGTTGATTTTGATTATGATATTCTAAGATACACGAAACAGTTTTGTATTGCTCTGATTATCCATAACGGATTACGGTGGCCATCGAAATCCATTATTATGATTGCGCATAAACTGAGCAATACAAAACTGTTTCCAGTATCTTAGAATATCATAATCAAAATCAACTACAGCTTCATGGCTTGTTTTTTCCAGTTATGGCTTGTTTAAGAGATATACAGGGTGTAAAAACGGCGAGTACATTAAATTTAGGAAATGATTATTGGGATCAAGAGTAACAAAAAAGTCAAATAACTTTTTTCTGAATTCACTTTAAATAAAAAGTTAGAGTTTTCATACAAACTAATTGATTATTTTAGTGTAAAAATGATCTAATGACAACAGGGCGGCGCGGAGGGGAGAAGAAAGGGTGAGATGTGAGCGCCTCGGACGGAGGTGTTGGCGGTAGGGGCGGGGGTTAGCTTTGTGATTGGAGGACTGGAGGTCGGCAGGCGGAGGGTGCGGAGCGGCAACCACGCGTTAAATTACACTAGACGAAAACATACATTTAAAAAATTCATATCTCGAAAACTAGACACTTTAGAGAAAAACTTTATTTGCTTTTTTGCCTAGGAAAAACATGAGGATTGCGCTGGCGAAATTAATGTACTCGCCGTTTTTACACCCTGTATATTATACTTGAGTGTCGGCACCGTGTCGCCTGTAATTTTGCACGGAAAGCTCTTAAAATATTGACGAATTTCACCTAATTTCAAAATCACTTAAGAGTACAAAGATAAGATTTGACTCCACTTCGGTTTCACTTGACAGAGAAGACAAATTTAGTCGCCCGCGCCGCGGCGCGGCTCCCCGCTTCGAATGTGCGGTATGCAGGGCAGGCTGGTGTGACCAGACGCGCGGCCGGCATTCAGATTCTGTTTACAGTATACAGGGTGTTTCAGGATAGGGTTTCGTAACTTCAGGGTTCGAAAGGGGTCCATATTTGAAGACGAAAAGCTCTTAAACTTTTTCCCTGATTCGGTCATTTTATAGTACTTTTTGGTGAAATTAGTTTCATCGAGCTTTGGTAGACGGTTAACGTCTGCCTTTATTAAATAAAAATAAACTAATAACTTACATGCTTAACTAGTAGAAGTGTCTGCATGTAGGTAAATTCCGAAGACTTAAATTTTAATGAGATCAAAAGAAAAAGGGGACTGAACACACTCAAATCGAAATACCTACGGTATTTCGATTTGAGTGTTATGGATATTTTTCTTCTAATAATGTACTTTCTATTCCTGAAGTTTCTCAAGTCTATCCTGAAAGAGCCTGTATAATGATTCCATTATTAATACCTATATTATATTTACTTGTAAGAACACCGACCAGGTGCGACAACGAGTCGAGTAGGTCGACAGAACGCAGCCGTATCGCTGAAGGCCAGTTTGGGGAAAATTGGAGTTCCTTTATTTCAGCGCGCGAAACAATTCGATTTGTATGAGAGCCACATCTTAGCGTAACCGGAACTGAATTTTATTTAGCCTATCCCGTGTCACGTATAGTTTAAATGATCGGTTTAAGTGTTATGGAGGAACATATATACATACAGAAAAGATATCTAAAAATCCTCAATTAATTTTAGTATCATACATAGAGTCTACAAACGCAGTATCTCATAAAACGAAGTAACTTACTCCATGACCATCCCTTACAGATTTATTGTCATCAATCAATACTAATATTAAATCTGTAAGGGATGGTCATGGAGTAAGTTACTTTGTTTTATGAGATACTGCGTTTGTAGACTCTATGTATGATACTAAAACTAAATTGACGATTTTTAGAAGTCTTTTCTGTAGGTATGTATATATGTTCCTCCATAACTCTTACATCGATCATCCGAATTCCATGAAACTTAGTATAAGCACATTTTACTATACGGGACACAGGATACGTTAAAATTAAGTTCCGGTTACGCTAAGATGTGGCTCTCATACAAACCGTATTGTTCCGCGCGCCGAAATAAATATACGGGGCGTACATAATATCTTCTTTTTAAATACGAATTTCACGCGAGCGAAGCCGCGGGCAAAAGTTACTTAGTAATATATTGATCTGTATGATGGACGCATGTGTGATCTGAAAGCGTGGCAAACCTAAGCCCTGAGTAACGCAAACTCATCGGGGAAAGCTTTTAGCCCGAATTGGGGCCCGCTCCTTACCTTTATGCGTTGTGTATGGAATAATCTGATTTAGCCGCTGGTACCCTGTGTATTATTCACGCCATGAACATTTAAACAGAGAAGCGGCCCGACTTCTTAAGGCGGTGAAAGAAAAGTACACAAGTACACAAATACACATCACACGCTGTATCTCGACAATCGGGGTAAGCAGAGTAATCGGTGTAGTGCTGCAAGCACTCTTGCAAATTACAGCGCAACACCGACCACCACGTTTAGCAAAGTATTCGGGCAAGGTAACTATCAAGCAGCAAGTAAGGAGTGAAGACCCAACTGCTGCAGCTGCATGACTCGGTGGAAGGACCGAAGCAAGGTGAGAGGTGGCTAGCCTCTCGCCCTTCAGCACTGCACCTTGTCCTTATCCCTTAGTCGCCTATTACGACTTGCACGGGCAGAGATGCAGTGGGGCTATTCTTTATAAGTACCGGCCCCACATATAGTACACAACTACACAAATATAAAATTACAAAACGTGCCCAAAACCTTACTGTGTCTGTGCCTGTTAGAATAAACGATTTTTGTTACTTTTGGTTTTATTTGTTTTATTATTTGTACGGTCACCCATCCATTTTCTGAATGCGCTCGGGTGTGCTTAATTTGTCGATCGAACACCGTTCCATCCCACTACGTAGGTACCGAGGCTGACAAGCATCGCACATATCTTCTGTCTGCTCCAACATGAAATTGTGTGCATGCAGACCAAACATTGGCAGCAAGGTAAAATGTATTCTATGAAGGCGACACCGTTTCTGGGTATTTATTTTCGTCATTCATGCGTCACTTCGCCCTTTAGACAAAGGGTTCATAGACAAAGAAAGCTACCAAATAATCGACTAATGATGGTTGAATTTCGTGAACTTTTGCATTTAATATTTAATTATATCAGCCTTACATGCACAACTTCGTGCGTTATCCATCACGAACGAAGTTTCACTTTAAACGTATGGGCAGTCCAAAATTCAAAATGCACTCTTTGTCTATGAGTATTAAACGATTTTATTAAATTTATTAAGCCAATTAATTGAGTGTATTTAGCCGTTCAAGCACAAGAAATGAAATAAAAATTATATATGCTAAAATTTGAAAAAAAAAAATTATGAACTTGTTAAAAATGGTTAAAAACGATTAAAAGTCAATGAAAATTATAAATAAAAAATAAAATTTTAAAATGGGTATTATGTTAAAAATATACCCAGCAAATATGTGTAAGTATATTAATTGGAAGTTAATGTCAGAATAGTAAAAACATTAATGTTTAAAAAAAGAGTTACGATTCAGAAAATACATCAAATTTTAAATTGTCAAAAAGAATTTTAACGTCTACACACCATTCGAAATTAGAATCTCTTTCACCCTTTTTGTAGTGACGTTATTAGAGAAACTAGGCTGTCCATAACGACTATCTATAAACGTGCCAGATAACGCGAGTGTAAAGCCCGTGTGAATTGATTGAGTAGCTCTCGAATTTATAAGACAAACAATTTGTGCAACAATAAAAAAAATAGAGCACGTATCCAGACATATCACCCGGAGAATACACACATTCCCCATTTCGGTCGCGTGCGCTTTTTATTGCTGTTCCCGAAGTAGGTTCCAATATCGGCCGCGTTCGACAGGTGGCGCCACGGGTCGCCGGTGTTGGCAACACAAATGTTGTTTTTGGCTCGTGGCAATAACTACTGGCCAGTGCTGCGGTAAAATAAAATGATAGCCGTGGTATAGATTACACAATAAAGAAGTGCTCGAAATGTAATCGTTACTTCATTTTTAAATGCGAACAAAATAAAAATATATGGGTACGTAATGATATTATATTGTGATTAAAAATAGGTAGATGTGTTGTCCGCGCTCCGAAAGTGGCTCTCTAAAAACCAGGGCAAATGCCCCGCCTGAACATAAGCATACACACACATACGTTTAGGTTTTTCTATAAACTATAAGAGAGGCCTTATACAGGGTGTCCCAGAAACCGACGATAATCCTTTAACAGGAGATAGGGCTGCTAATTACCTCTCAGAATATCTAATTTTAGGTTTAGTAAAAATGGCTTAGTTTTTGAGATATTGTCATTTTTGTAAAAATCCAAAATTTTCTCCCTCAGCTCATTTTTTTAAATGCCACAAGTACAAATGTAAGATTTTCTTTAATCTCGTTTTTGTTAAATATTCCTGAAAAGTATGGCTTTCACGCTGTATAATTTATTTTTTCATGTTTAATCCTGTTTAGCTGAAAAACGACTTAAGAGCCACATGTTAAAAATTTTTCAGTCTCGTCCCTTGAGTTTGGCCCTTCGCGGTGAAAAAAAAAATTACTACACTAAAGTGGCATTATGCAAGAAAAATACGCCCATCTAATGTAGTTTTTAAAATGGTACATCACTTACCGATTTGCCCAATAATTTATGAGATATTGTTATTTAACTGCAAAAAGACCTCGGAATTTGATAACTGTTCTACCAACTACGAATTGGAATAAAATAAACACTTGAAGTAATTGGTCTTTATTAACCTGTTAAAGTAGATGTTCAAATTGTTTACCACCTGCACAAATGCTAACTCGACATCTTCTCACAAATGCCCGGTTGATGCGTCGAGCAAGTACTCGATGCAAGTACAGATACGTCCACCTATGCTATGTAAATAGTTTGTGTTTTCCGTCCAGTTGACTATAGTCGGCACGACCGATGGGAAGCACTGAAGTGGCACCAAGTTCACCCGGTCTTATGGGCTGACATCACGGATGTTGTAGGTGATATAGCCAAATGGTTTGCGTGGTGGACCTCCATGTCCAAATTCTTGTACAACGATGTAACCGCAACAAAAGAAAACAAATGTAAAATTTTCTCATAAAAGTGAATGTAATGTTCTTTTGGGAAATAAATATTCTTTAAACTGAACCATGTCAGTTTACATAAAGAAAACCTGAGCTACTGCCGTAATTCTTTCTTTGAGCTCTATCAAGTTTTCCACCGGTTTCCCGTAAACTTTTTCTTTTAAATAGCCCCAATAATAAAAATCTAACGGATTTAAATCCGGTGACCTAGACGTCCGATAATGCTTGGTCTAAAAAATTACGCACTTCTCTAGCGTAGTGGGCTGGGCAGCCATCATTTTGCAACCACCTCCGTATGGCCAATGGTACATCTTCTAAAAGGCTCTGAAGCTGCTGTTG
Organism: Nematopogon swammerdamellus; assembly: GCA_946902875.1. NCBI lineage: Eukaryota > Metazoa > Arthropoda > Insecta > Lepidoptera > Adelidae > Nematopogon > Nematopogon swammerdamellus. The sequence continues at coordinate 3,435,739 of OX336336.1, read as the reverse complement.
CAGAAAATCAAGATAATTCGCCCGTTTAAAGTCTCTACAATTCAACGGACGTCTTGTGGCCTCCTAGCCACTTGCATCCCCGCAGATAGACCGGACATCTAGATCACCGGATTTAAATCCGTTAGATTTTTATTATTGGAGCTATTTAAAAGAAAAAGTTTACGGGAAACTGGAGGAAAACTTGATAGAGCTCAAAGAAAGAATTACGGCAGTAGCTCAGGTTTTTTTTAATGTAAACTGACATGGTTGTCTACATCACCTACAACATCCGTGATGTCAGCCCATAAAACCGGGTGAACTTGGTGCCACGTCAGTGCTTCCCTTCGGTCGTGCCGGCTACACTCAACTGAACGGAAAACACAAACTACATAGCATAGGTGGACGTATCTGCACTTGCATCGAGTACTTGCTCGACGCATCAACCAGGCATTTTTGAGAAGATGTCGAGCTAGCATTTGTGCAGGTGGTAAACAATTTGAACATCTACTTTGACAGGTTAATAAAGACCAATTTACTTCAAGTTTTTATTTTATTCCAATTCGTACTTGATAGAACGGTTATCAAATTCCGAGGTCCTTTTGCAGTTAAATAACAATATCTCATAAATTTTTGGGCAAATCGATAAGTGATGTACCATTTTAAAAACTACATTAGATGGGCGTATTTTTCTTGCATAATGCCACTTTAGTGTAGTAATTTTTTTTTTCACCGCGAAGGGCCAAACTCAAGGGATGAGGCTGAAATTTTTTTAACATGTGGCTCTTAAGTCGCTTTTCAGCTAAACAGGATTAAACATGAAAAAATAAATTATACCGCGTGAAAGCCTTACTTTTCAGAAATATTTGACAAAAACTAGATTTAAGAAAATCTTACATTTGTACTTGTGGCATTTAAAAAAATTAGCTGAGGGAGAAAATTTTTGATTTTTACAAAAATGACAATATCTCAAAAACTAAGCCATTTTTACTAAACCTAAAATTAGATATTCTGAGAGATAATTAGCAGCCCTATCTCCTGTTAAAGGATTATCGTCGGTTTCTGGGACACCTGTATATATTCCCTTCTTTTTTTTTAAATTTCGCAGTAGTTTCCGAGTTGGGTGGAATGCTCGATTTTCGTAAATTTTCTTTAATATCTTTTAAATTATGCATTTCAAAAATATATTTGTATTTCTTATATATAACAAGCCCTTTTTTATCGATAGCGCGACCTGTGGCATCGTTTCACCTACAAGTAGGTGTCTAACGATGCCCATGGACATTCTGTGATGCACGGGGATTGCGAATGCCATGCCGGCCTGACAGGAGCCTTTTCACGCCCCTTTTGAAAAACCCCAGGCTGTACTTGGAAGGAAATACATGGGCAGGGAGTGCGTTCCACATTTTCCCGGTTCTGTGAATAAAAGACCTACAGAACCGGTTGGTGCGCGCATCCGTGGTAGGTCGATTGAATAGGGGTGCATCCCCTGCCCAGTCCGCGTAGTGCGGAGGTGGAACGGGTACGACGGAATCGCGTTAAACAGCTCCTTCGAACACTCCCCATGAAATAAACGATAGAACACACTCAGGGAGCTGATCCATTGATGAACTTAATTTGTCGCCCAAAATTCAAAGGAAGGTCCCCGGTATGGCGCCTTCTCGTAGGCGATGTTGGATGGTCGTTGCATGTGCTCGGGCTCGTCTGACTCCACCACCATACCATACATAAAACACAAAAGGAAAAAAAATCATGTTTTCATCACACGTCCATTTCCCGCACAATGAGTAAATGAAATTGCATACATTTACTTATTATGCGGGAAATGGACGTGTGATAGAATAGAATAAAAGCCGGCAAGTGCGAGCCGGGCTCACCGAGGGTTCCGTATCACCACACAATTTATTTTGTATTATATGTGTTTACCAAAATAATTGTGTTTTCGAAAATAGCTAAAGGCCTAAATAAACATTACAGCAACGGTTTGACTGTCTGACAAACTGATGTGGCACTCATATAAACCGAATTCTTCCGCTCGCCGAAATAAAGGTACGGGTAGCGGGCTTACTTTGTTTCTTCTTTTTAGATCCGAATTTCACACGAGCGAAGCCGCGGGCAAAGGCTAGTAGGTAATATAGTACGTTGAACTTTCCAACGATCGCGATGTTTAAATTATCATATTTTCAGCATCATCAAGTCGCGACACCAAATCAAAATGAATTGAAGTTGCTTGTTTTTCTACGAGTTGATGTCAGCGGTGGCGCCAAGTTCGGTGACGTCGTGTTTTTGTCATGGGATCATTCAATCATTTATCCAGACGCGTACCAGCTGGGGGCATATATGTATCAATCAATGCGGCGTATTCCCGTATCACATCATCCGTATCTCGCATCGAGATCCGTATCAAGTTGCGGACGCCCCTCTTTTCTCCGTGTATAACCCCGTTTTTGTAACTGTGCACTTCGGGCTGTCAAAGTCGTTAGGTTGGCAGGACTGAATTCAACCCCGATTTAATTCCTCGCCTCTCCGTCGACACCTATCAGTAAACAGCGTTTCATCTAAAAGTTCCCTTCGCCGTTATGTTGGTATCATACCTTCGTCTCACGGCAATCAGTGGAAGTGAGACGGACTCTACACTTCCACTTATTGCCGCGGGACTTTTTACGGGAGACGGAATCTACACGCCCTTGCTGTGTGTGTGGGTGTGTGTGTGTGTGTGTGTGTGTGTGTGTGAGAGGGTGTGTGAGGGTGTGTATGTATTGATAGGCGTCGGAGGAAAGGTGAGGAAATAAGCGGTGGGTGAATTCAGTCCTGCCAACCTAAGGACTTTGACAGCCCGAAGTGCACAGTTACAAAAACGGGGTTATATCAACCGGTAGTTGGTCTATCCCTGACCGCAACAGTAATTCCGTATCACCTTTGATGAGCGGGCAAAAATCGACTCTAGATGGAACGCACCGCGTCTGAGCGGAGCGTATCGTGACTGTGTGTCGTCTCGTCACCGTCAATCGTTACCCGTCGACACCATCGATCATGATACGCGTGATCGGATCGGCAAAATGATACATATGTGGCACCAGGTTGTCAATGCTATCGCTCAACTAAATTTCTTCGAAGTATTTTTCAAGTTTCTTTTGTGCGTATTTTAATGACGCGTTTCGCATCTTGAAAAATATATTTCATTCTAATGCAGTGTCTACGTCAATATATGCCTACTAGCTTTTTCCTGCGGCTTCGCTCGCGGTCAACTCGGTTTAATAGCAAATCCAATTTAAACGCAAATATCATAATAAGCGATCGCTCCTCTCATACTCTCCGTCTCTCTCTCCCATCCTTCCATCCCTCCTCTCCTTCCCTCCCGCCCTTACCCTCCGTCCTTCTCTCCTCTCCATTTCTATCTCCTCCCCCCTCCCCACCCTTCCCTCTTCCCCCACCTTTCCTCTCCCTTATATTTCACCATATATCCCCTCTCCCTCCCGCACCCTCCCATCTCTCCCTCCTTACCTGCCCCTTTCCGTCCCTCCCTCCCCTCTCTCGCCCCTCCCTATCCCTTTGTTCTCCGTCTTACCCCTCCATTCCCTCTCCATTTCCGCCCCCTGTCAGGGTATTTTTTGACGATTATTTGGTTATTTCATCAATAATTTTCTTGTCATGTAATCGACAAGACCAGAGCCAACTGTCATTGTCTCCCTCTATGGAGGCAAGCCATGCTGCATCGTCATAGCCCCAGTGCGACGATGCTATCGCTTACTCGCTCTCGCTTGCCTACCGATGACAGGAGCGAAAGAGAAACATGAAATCGCTCACCCTTCATCGGGCGACCGTCGCAATCTTCGTGTTTCTCTCTCACTCCTGTCACAGGGAGGCAAGCGAGAGCGAGTAAGCGATAGCAACGTCGCACTGGGACTATGACGATGCAGCATGGCTTGTCTCCGTAGAGGGAGACGAATGACAGTGGACTCTGACAAGGTGCATTATATGTATTATTTTTGTTCACACACTATTAGTCTGTGTGTTCACATTAAAGTATAAGGTGATTTCATACTAACTGCAATTATTTTGGGGACACGTCCATCATAATAATAGGGACCAAGTAGTATGCTTGAAAGTAATCGATATTTGGTATCGGGTGGCTTTCGTACGATTTACATGTTTCCACCAATAATTATATGTCATACTAGCTGTGCCCGCGGCTCCGCCCGCTCTCATATTTGACTTTTCTGCTAACATTATAAGCCATTTAACATCATGAAAAGTAGCCTATAATTGATGGGAAGAACCAAGCTATCCGTAGAAGTAAACTATATTAAAATCGGTTCAGTGGTTCTCAAGTTATAAGCGGACAGACAGACATACAGACAGAAAGCAGATTTTGGATTTTATTAAAGGTACTTAGCTGTGCCCGCGGCTCCGCCCGCTCTCATATTTGACTTTTCTGCTAACATTGTGAGCCATTTAACATCATGAAAAGTAGCCTATAATTGATGGGAAGAACCAAGCTATCCGTAGAAGCAAACTGTATTAAAATCGGTTCAGTGGTTCTCAAGTTATAAGCGGACAGACAGACATACAGACAGAAAGCAGATTTTGGATTTTATTAAAGGTACTTAGCTGTGCCCGCGGCTCCGCCCACTCTCATATTTGACTTCTCTGCTAACATTATAAGCCATTTAACGTCATGAAAAGTAGCCTATAATTGATGGGAAGAACCAAGCTATCCGTAGAAGCAAACTGTATTAAAATCGGTTCAGTGGTTCTCAAGTTATAAGCGGACAGACGAACATACAGACGTTGAATTTTATTAGAGGTAAAGGAAGGAAGGAAAGGATATATGTTTTAACCCCCGTGAATTTTTTACTTTTTCTTCTTTCTATTATTTGTTGTTATATCGGCCATAATAAATAACATATATTCTGTGAAAATTTCAAGATACAACCCTCGGACAGACAGACAGACGGCGGCGTAGGCTTAGTAATAGGGTCCCGTACAACGGATACGGAACCCTAATAAAAACCGATTACGTGGTGGTACGGAAACCTCGGTGCGCGATTTAGACTCGCACTTGGCTGGATTTTATAGCTACCTATTTCGCGGATCGACCTCAGTGCACCCTTGAATTCTTGATACTTACATACGAAAAACTTTCTTCCATTTCTTCAACTGACTTATCGAGCCTTCAATCCGGTCATCCCGCAGGATTTTCCATCAACAACTCGCGTGTGTATAAATAAAATGCGCCGAAAAGGTTTCGAAAGTGGTGAGAGAGTAATCACATTCGAAACCAGTAGCGTATTTAAAGAATACCGCTCGGAGGTATACAGGTTGTCCCAGTTCAACCGAATTTGCTTACCACCACGGGATTACACGTTTAATACGCTTCAAACAAAGCGCAGTGAACATTTTGCACGCACGAAAGAACGATTGGTTCCTCGGCACAGCCACCCATCATAAAAAATAACATTTAAAAAATTCAACCATTGAAAGTGAAGAAGTTATTATGTGGCTATAGTCACTAAAATAATTGTAATAATGTGCACCCTGCAAAGATTCTTGCCGGTTCTTCTTCGTGGGTGTAATCGAAACGGATAGAACAAATTGTAAAATGTTCGAGTGCAGTTTTTCTGGATTTTTGAATGGGCACCTGTCAGGCCGGCATAGCATTCGCAAACCCGCATACGACCGAATGTCCATGGGCGTCGTTAGACACTTTATGGGTGGCTCATGTCGCACTTTCAATAAAAACAAAATATGAATGATCAATAAACAATGTAAAAAACTATAGAAATATTCTTGCCCCAAAAACTTTACCGCCCTCAGCTAAGCTTCGAATACTATAGAAACTCTAATATGGCTCTGCACGAAACCTTTTTTCCGGATTATCACCCAGATAGCCGAAACGTCACTACAATAAGCGAACGCTCGAGGAAAACCCTTCACTCCGGCTTGGATTAGTGTAACAGAAGTGATAGATAGAAGTTTACTATTTACACAGCGTTGAGCCGGAAAGGGAGTGATCGAAAGTGTAGTTCACGCATGTGCGTCTTGAGAAGTAAGATTACTATGATTACGTAATTGGAAACTCTAGGGCGGCATTCAGCTTGGGCGAAAATAAACATAATCTGGAATCTGCGAAGGAAATGGAGGTATTAGTCGGCTTTCATACCGCAACCGGGCTTTCTTGCGCGGTTTCCACGCAAGAAAGCCCGGCCATCACTTGGTCCGCTCTATACAAAAAAGGACAGTCGCCTTTTCCAGCTGGATGGCGGCGAAGAGCGGTCACTTTGTCCGCCCTAGGTTAGAGCGGTCGCAGTGACCGACTGCTGGCTAGGGGCGAGAGGCATCGAAACCGCTACTGCTGCTGGCGGTTTCCTCAGTCTCATGACTGCTGCAGCGGCCTGTGCGGTGAGGGGAAAAAAGTGTCGTAATATATACGTCGTTTTCACCCGGTCCGGTAAGAAAACAATGAAAATGTAAAGTCAAAATGCAATGCAAAAGTCAAATATCGTCATACACACACCCGTTCCGGAAAGTTTAGTATTTTTATATACTTCTACACATAATAGGGTTTCGATTCTTTCGCCGACTTGCGATTCAAAACAGCTTTTTATGGAAACTTACACGGTTGGCTACCTGCAATATCCGGTTTATCAGCCCATAACACTTTGATGAACTGGGTGCCATGTCAGTGCTTCTATTTGGTCTGGATGAACTGGAGGAAAACACGAATGTACATAGCCGCTTCGATCTACCAGGTCGGTAGCGGTGGTTAAACCCTACTACCTAGGAAACCAGGGACCTACATTGTTGCTTGGAATCCGACCCACGGCAACGGTCACTCATACAACCACGCCCAGGTTTTTTTATGGATTTAAATGGCCGTTTTAACCGACCTTTCATTCAGTGCGGTGGCACAGATTAAGTAATAGTTACTTCGTGTGGTGGTATCAACCCACCAGTATGAAGGATAAACAAGCTAAACCAAAAACAGTTAGAAAGTTAAGGATAAGGGTTAGTTATTCCGTTCATATCACTAAGATGTTATTTCTGTCAAAAGTTTTCATAATGAAGGACGCAAGGAAGGAAACTTCGGGAAAAGTATTATGTTATACGTGTTCCTATCGTTATATTCTTTCTTATCTCCGAGAGAGTTCATTGAGTTTGCCTTTCTCCTTTGCCTGGGGTAACTAGGAAGGTTCCAGTGGCGTAACTAACGTGGTGGCTGAGTTAGTGAGCACGTGGGGCCGAGATTTTTCGTTGCGATGTAACTCTCATTAGTTATGCGATAAGTACTTTGTAGTGCTTTATGACAGAAACATTAGTATTAAAAATAAACATAAAAAAAATATTGTGTTGCCGCTTTCATTTCATATTGGCACTTGGGTAATGCATCGCCTTAAGGTCTTTGCTTACGGTGACACTTGGTCCGGATCGTCTCTCACCCTATGATATGGTTTAGAGAGGCGATGGCTGGCCCCGGTATGGTGCTCGTGAACTCGTTACTTCGTTGACGGTTCACAAGTAACGAGTGACTTGTTACAATGTACTGTGTTTTCGTTGTGAACAATTTTCATAAGGCAATAAAAAATGTTCTCCTTATCTAACTTCATAATATATAAAATATTAGAGAAAGTTAGTCGGAAAAAACGAAACCGTCATGCTTACGATAGTTATTTTTATTGCGCCTGTCAGAATAAATCAATCACTACACTATACAATCACACGAGGCTGACGAATTTTCTTATCCCTTAGTCGACTTTTACGACATGCGACGGGGAGAGATGCAGTGGGGCTATTCTTTTTAAGTACCGACCCCACACGGTACGAAAAAACATACATTTAGCAGCGATGTAGCAGGAAATTAATGAATGTCGAGACATTTTCGGATTTAAAATCACCTCAAGTGCGCTTTAATACTGTGTCTTAAAACAAAACAAAAAAAAATTGTACTAATAAAAAATATAAAGTTGTACCAGCTGTATAAAGTTTTTGTTATGTTTTTCAGACATGCAAAAAACCACCCAAGAGCAGCATTAGTCGTCTGATTGATATAATAATATTATGTACCTAGTAAAAGGCGACTAAGTAATAAGGACAAGGTGCCATGCTAGAGGGCGACAGGTTGGCCACCTCTCACCTTGGCGCGGTCCTTCCACCGAGTCATGTAGCAGGTGGGCCTTTGTGCCTTGCTTGCTGCTTGATAGTTATCTTCTCCTAATACTTTGCTAAACGTGATGGTCGATGTGGTGCTGTAAAACTTGCGGCACAACACCAATTACTCTGCTTACCCCGATTGTTAGGATACAGCATGAGATATGTATGTATATGTATATGTACCTAGTACTGCATATAATTATGTATATTTCACAAATATTTATCTACTTCCGTGTCCAGGCCCCCCATTATAAAATGGGCATAAAGCCTAAAATGTGTAAATACGCCACTGACCTCTAGCAATGGTTCAGCTTTAAAGAAAGAGAGAGAGAAAATAGCTAGGAGGGGAGTTCGAAGGAAACTTTTGTGAAATTACTCCCGAGATAAGAGTTAATTGTTTTGTCAACTTTGATATTTTTAATGGGGGTATTTTTAAACTGTTAAACTGAGTTACTTTGTCATGAGAAGCTGAGAGCAGAAATCGTTTTTTTTTTTATTGTTTCACGCTAGTCTGAACGTTTGAAAATAAGTGAAGTACTAATTTAATTATTTCTTGTTAATTTAGAATGCGACAGGTAGAATTTATACTGGAGGAGTTTATACTGCCGGCTTCTCAAATAAAATGAAATCAAAATACTACTACTTAACGCCATAGGTGTTCTCAACCAATTTCCATATTTCTAACTTCAAAAATGACAATGACCAAAACGACCATACGATTCTTAGCACGTCTTTTGTATGATGACCCGACCAAATTTTTTACTTTCTCATTTTTTATTATTTGTTGGCACATCCGCCATAATAATAGAGATTCTACGAAAATTTCAACCGGCTACCTAATAAGGCTCAATAAATACGAGACTCGGACGGACGGATAGACAGACACACAAACGACGACGTAGGCTTAGTAATAGGCTTCCCTATGCTTACGAAACCCTAAAAAAGGTATTATAAGGTTCCTAAATGTGATCTATTAAAATATTGATCATCACAGCACAACACTTCTAAGAATAAATCGATTAATATAAAAAGCAATATTACATTGAACTGATCCAAATTTAACTTATCTTTCTCGGATGACAACCCCGCGACAGGAGAGCGCGATGGTATCGTGTATGCTGTTACCGACAGTTCCTCAGGGCCGCCAGCACACATACAAATGGCTTGATTACATTTTCTAAAGGAATTTATACACTAATCCACATCAGTCCGGTCCGATCAGGTGCTTCTGATTCAGTTTTTGTCTAAAATTTTAGCCTCCCACTGCCTAGTAAGTGGTAAGGGAAGACGCCTTCTGAAGAGCCAAGGTTATAAGGCAGTAGAGAACACTCTGTCCATAAAACCATTCCATATTTTCTCCTCACGACACAGGAACTGTCATCACGATTATATTAGAGGAATCATCCAAAACGCTAAGTGTAACATGCCTTTCATTTTTGTTTCATCCAAAGTGTACATTAAAGATAAACGATGAAACATATCGATCACCTACCAACGATGATTCATTCAGAGTGAAGGCCTGTGAAGGCGCAGTGACAAATGTAAACGAACTGTCAGTTCATCAGCATTCAGTATTTAGTTTAAATCGGCCAGTCGAATATCTGTCGTGAAGGTTGAACTGTATCAATACTAATAATAGGTAGCTCTTCGAGATGGGGGTGGTGGTGGCCTACGTGTCTAGTACCACCACCTATCGCTCGTAGCTTGCCTCGCGTCGTCTCGGAGAGCTCCGTAGCCACGGCTTGAGGAGGCTTGCCTCCCGCCGCCGGCGGAAATTACCGTTTTTATTTTGATTTTGTATTAATTTTGTGTATTTTTATTACATTTTGTAAAATGTATGTAAAATTAATATAAAATTCTAAAAACGTGAATAAAGAAGACTAATAATAAAGCTGTAATGGATGGTCATGGAATAAGTTACTTTGTTTTATGAGATCTTGCGTCTGTAGACTCTAGGTATGATACTTAAACTAAATTGACGATTTTTAGAAATCTTTCATGTATGTATGTTTGTATGTTCCTCCATAACTCTTAAACCCATCATCCGAACTCGATGAAACTTAGTAGAAGCACATTAAACTATCCAAGACATAGGATAAAATTAATTTCCGGTTACACTAAGATGTGGCTCTCATAGAAAGCGAATTGTTCCGCGCGCCGAAATAAAATTACGGTAGCGGGCTTACTAATTTCTTCTTTTTTAATTCGAATTTCACGCGAGCGAAGCCGCGGGCAAAAGCTGGTGATTATAATATGTAAACAAGTAATTATTGTTCTGAACGATTTCACTCTACGTGATTCACTTTGCATATACATCAAAATGTGAATGATCTGATCAGTCAATATTGCTTTCCTTAAACGGCTCGTGTGAATCCGCTTTAATCTACATTTACATAGCTCCATCCAGTGGTTGAAATGGCTTTTCTCTGCGATGTTGTTGAAACTCCGTACCTGCTCAATCGGAGCATTAGGCAACAGACATTCAAACACATAAAGCGGAGATTCACCACCACTATGCTCTCTGTTCTGGGTAAAGCCCGCAGGCGGTGAATAGATTGCAATGCTGATCCCTGGTGCGTACTGCATCTACTAGAATAGAATAGAATAGAATAGAAATCCTTTATTGCACAGAACAGTGCACGGCAAGAAACAAGAAATACGTGAGTGCGCAAAGGCGGAATTATCACTAAGTACAAGTGATTTCTTCCAGTCAACCTTTGGGTGATGGATGAGGAATAAAATACAGAGAAAGAAGTTTAGTGTGGGTAGTGCAAGCGAAAGGGAGGAGGAATACATGTTTTATTTTTATGAATATACCTACATGTAACATGCATACCTATTTAAGCAAAACATAAAATACAAACAGCATAAACATACATACACATGTATGGAACATAGATACTAAATACAAATCATACTATACTATACTATACTAATGTACAAGTGAATAAAAAAAGTTAAATTAGAAATTTAAAAAACCCCGACCCTTAAAAAGTTAAAAATAATTTCCGTTTACTGACTTAAAGGAGTCGGAGGACCGCTAAGTAAATATCCGCGCAGCTTGAGTTTTTAAGGGTCGTGGGTTTTTTAAATTTCTAATTTAACTTTTATTTCAAGCTTTTAAAAAAACCGCATGCAAATCCGCCCAATTTTTGAGATAATTAATTGTTTGAATACTTAATTACTTGATTACAAACATAGATAACAACCGTCCCGATTAAACCAGCTTTCTAATAAAAAAAAACCACATCCAAATCGGTCCACCCGTTTGGGAGCTACGAATTCCTGCAGCATTCGTAGCTCCCAGCAGACACACCCATACACGCACACGTTAAACTTATAACACCCCTCTTTTTTGTCGGGGGTTAAAAATAGGGCAAATTAGTTAAGGTATAATTTCTTCGATTACAAGAATTTAAAGTTTGGGAGTGACGGACGTAGTGCGGCAGCGAGTTCCATAGACGAGCAGAATGGACAGCAAATGAATCGGTGTAGAAACCAGAAGCGGGTTGTGGAATCCCTAGAATGTTATCATCACTAGAGCGGAGAAGGCCGTGAGAGGATAGGGTGAGGAAGCGAGAACGAAGATAGTAGGGAGCTAGTTAGTTAGATGAAGGTTGGTTTGTGCTCTCATGTGTGGATTTCTTCCGTTCGGGTAAGGAAATCTAATAAAAACCTGCCAAACGTGAGCCGGACACCCGGACACGCGCTACGGATCCCGAACTAAGTGAAAGACAACACACATTTTTTTTTTGTTAATACATCATCATCAGCCCGTATCGGTCAACTGCTGGACACAGGCCTCTCCCAAGGCACGCGGTCTTCCGCTCTTCTCATCCATCCACTCCCGGCTACCTTTTTTAGGTCGTCTGTCAACAAAGCCAGTGGGGGCTTCCCACGCTACGTTTGCTTGTACGTGGCCTCCATTCGAGCATCCGTCTGCTCCACCAGTTGTCGGGTCTGCGACAGATGTGCCTAGCCTACTGCCACTTCAGCTTGCTAAGCAATGCCAACTACCTAGGTTCTTTGTCGTATTTCGTCATTACGTATTTTATCGATAAAAAAACTCAAAGTATCACTCTTTCCATACTTCCATTCATATTCCACATCGGTGAGCGAGGCCGACTCATGCCGCAAGTACGCATAGCTTTTGCTGGAACTAAGTGTTGCATGTAAAATGTAACAGGTGCCTGAAGCGTATAGGATTATAGTCTCCGTGTTCTGTCGGGGTAATACAGAAGCTATTTCCCGTTTCCCGCTGCAATATGCCTCCTCCGCCTCCTCTCCCCACCTCTCTAGCTGGAGGCTAGACTCCCCCTGAGAGCTAGGCTTACATTTTGCATAAGATAACTAGGGACGCGTTGCTCTCCGGACGCCTAAGTAAGCAGATTGTCTACTCCTTAATTAGCTTTTGAACCCTCGGGCCTGCATATTGTTGTTATAGCAGCAGTAGGTAAGCTATGGGCAGTGTTATTAGTTATTATGTGGCTAGTCACTAAATACTTGTAAAAATATGTATATTATAATACCCTGCGAAGTTTCTTGTCGGTTCTTCTTCGTGGGTGTAATCGAACCGGATAGAACAAATTGTGACAAGTTGGAGCGCAGTCTAACTGCCATATGAATCATCAATAAACAATACAATACAATATATGTACATTGGGGCTAAACTGTCTAGTAAAATCTAAAATTAAAATAAATAGGGTGTTGTATAAATGTGATGTATAAATGGGTGTTGTATAACGATGTTATTTTTAGGGCGAGGCCGAAGGCCGAGCTGGGCTAAGGTAAACGATAAACCTTATCGAAGAAAGTAAGTGCGAGCCCGAAGGCAGAGCTGCATTCCGGAAGACAATAAACCTTATCGAAAATGTAAGTAACAAAGGCTAGGCCGAAGGCCGAGCTGCGTTGGGAAGACAATTAACCGTCTCGAAGAAAGTAAGTAACAAAGGGCAAGGCCGAAGGCCGAGCTGCGTTCAGCTAAATGATAAACCTTATTTTGCCTTCAGGCCTCGACTTGTCTTCTTTGATATAATTTTATATCGTTGACGCGAAGGAAGTTCGGCCTTCGACCTCGCCCTAAGTTACTTACTTTCTTCAAGAAGGCTTTTTGTTTACCTCAACGTAGCTCAGCCAACAGCCTCGCTCTTAGTTAATTTTTTTGAGAAAGTATATGGTTTAGCTATCCGTATGGATATGGAACGCTAAAAAGTCTTAAATATATAAATAAACGATGGCATAGTAAATAATCTCGTCAGCTCGCTCGGCGCGAAGTTATTGTCCTCGCTACTGTCCATTAGTCCGATTAAATGAAAAGGATCACTGGGCCCGACGAAACAGAGGAAGTCTAAAGGGATAATTGAGTTAAAATATTACGCCCGAGTGCCCACAAATGGCCATTTCGTCATACAGGCTGTCCCCATGGATTACTGCATTAATGTAGGTATTTCGTCAGCCATATCCGATTTTTTTTTACTAAAAAAAAATCGGTCAGGTTCAAGTTTTACTCGCGCACGGAGGTTTCCGTAGATCCACTATACCGTACCTGTCAAAAAACAATATTCTTCTATGTTTTGTCTTTCTATATTATTAACCCCCGACGCTAAAGGGGGGGGGGGGGGGGGGGGGGGGGGTTATAAGTTTAACGCACAGAAATCCTGTTTAACGTGTAACTGTCTGTGGCATCGTAGCGCCCAAACGATTGGACCGATTTGTATGCTTTTTTTTCTATTATAAAGCTGGTTTAATCGGGATAGTCCTTAGCTATGTTTGTAATCAAGTAATCAAGTAATATAGTAATAATGCTAAATAAATAAATGCTAAAAAGTAGACCGATTTGCATGCAGTTTTTAAAAAATACTTGAAATAAAAGATTACTAAAAAACCCCGACCCTTAAAAAGTCAAAAATAATTTCCATTTACTTTCTTAAAGGAGTCGGGGGACCGCTAAGTAAATAAAATATAAAACTCAGAGCTGCTCGGGAATTTACTTAGCGGTTCCCGAATCCTTTAAGTAATAAACGAAAAAAATTGTTTTTACTTTTTAAGGGTCCTTTTTTTAAATTTGTAATTTAATTAACTTTTGAATTCAGAGTATTTTTCAACATTATTTTCACTACTTTCTTTCTTCTCTACATACATGAAATTCAACGTCTGCCGTCTGTCTGCATATATGTTCGCTTATAACTTGAGAACTGATCAACCGATTTAGATGCGGTTTTCACCAAATGCAATCTGATATATCTCCGCATGACTATAGGGTGTATAAACGTTGATATTACTAACGCGAGCGGAGCGTCAGACATTTTTAGTATAATATAATAGTATCACCCTCACATTTAATGTAATCACTGCGGCATCACAGCCTGTATAATTTTTCACTTGTCTAAAGTAAGAATATAACAAGCCAAGGGGATCATATTACAGAACCAATCATGATATGAATTTTCAAGGGTTGCGTTGTTTTGGTTCATTTCCAAGGTAATAGTTAACGGGAGGAGTCCTACATCCATGAAAATGTTACAGATTATTATTATTCACTGAAGGGAAAATATTAATGATTTCTCATCCGGTTCCGGCCCGCCGGCCCCTGGGCAATTAAATGTTTACCTTTCAATTAGGATATATAATTAATAATTATATATACTTGTGCGCGAAAATTCAAGAGAGGGAAATATTGACGACCCAGCGTGGGTTGGTCAACGACGGGAGTACTGAATATAGGGTGACAGCCAGTCAGTTGGTGACTATGGTTGGTGACATAGTGCTATCGCGATGCTCCGATAACACTAGGTGTTCCTTTCTCTTTTTTCCATTTGATACAGTGCCTCTCTACGTGGTTCCCAGGGCTGCCAATGTGCGGGTATTTTACCCGCTATTCGGGTAAAATTAAATAAATGGGGGTAAAAAGGGGGTAAAATGAATAACTGGTACAAACAAATTGTGTTTGGAGTTTGTCATGTTGTGATTTGACAGAAAAAACTACTTCATTGTTTCATCATTCATTTCATTCATACTTTATACTTACTACCAACATTACGGAAAAAAGTGAACACAGCTTGTATGGAAGTACTCTATCTATCTGACTTAGTTTCTATTCCGAAAGGGGGGGGGGGGGGGGGGGGGGGAATTTTTTTTTTAGTTATGGAAACTGACACACTGTTGGCTATATAACCTACAACGTCCGTGATGTCAGCCAATAACACCGGGTGAACTAGGTGCCATTTCAGTGCTTCCCGCTTTGATCGAAATCGGAATAATGAAACAGTGCCGCACTGCAAAGGTGTGGAACGGGCTCCCGGGGAATATCTTTCCCCACTCCTACCAATCCACGGATCTTCAAATCGCGGGTTAATAGCCTTTCCCCAGCGGCATTAGTCCACCTCCAAGCCGGACTGGCACCTCCTCGGCGGTGAAATTGGCTGCGCCTAAGGTTTCGACCTCGGGCAGAGTCACCCAGTTCAGAAGCAATAAAAGCATAAAAAATAAATAAAAAAAGAGCCTCATGTAGGGACATATTATGAGTTTTCCTCTGCTGCGTTCAACAACAGCGCTCTTGATATGATGGCGCGTGAAATTGGTTGGTATAATTAATTACTACGCCCTCAACTCGTGTGGTTTTTGTTATGAAAACACTTTTCATACGCGAAGTGCTCGCACTTTATAAAAATATTTTATGAAAGAAAAACATCATCAGATTAGAAACAAAAACGGCCAAGTGCGAGTCGAACTCGCGCACCGAGGGTTCTGTATTGCCATGTCATGGTCAGCGCCACTCACGCCATCTATGGATTAGTTAAAATGCTTCATACTCTTTTCGGTAGATGGCGCGCATACACTTTTTAGTTTCTTGTATGGGGACCCCCTGAATTTTTTACTTTTTTTAATTTTTATTATTTGGTGTTATATCTTCATTTTTAAGTTTCCGGATTAACAGTAGTAGGTTTAAAGACATACATAACTTGACGTTTCGCCCGCTACGTCACGGGCTTCTTCAGGGACTGCGGGAGTTCCTGCAGGTCTGGTGTCCGTTGTACAAGACGTCAAACGTGGACTTATGTAAGTCTTTAAACCTACTACTGTTAATCCGGAATCTTAAAAAGTTAAATTACAAATTTAAAAAACCCCCGACCCTTAAAAAGTCAAAAATAATTTCCATTTACTTACATAAGGAGTCGGTGGACGCTAAGTAAATTCCCTCGCAGCTCTGAGTTTTTATATTTTATTTACTTAGCGGTCCCCCGACTCCTTTAAGTAAGTAAATGGAAATTATTTTTGACTTTTTAAGGGTCGGGGGTTTTTTAAATTTGTAATTTAACTTTTATTAGAAGCTTTTTAAAAAAAACCGCATGCAAATCGGTTCACTTTTTAAGATAATAATTTTTTTTATTACTGAATTACTTAATTACTTGATTACAAACATAGCTAAGAACCATCCCGATTAAACAAGCTTCCTAATAAAAAAAACCGCATCCAAATCGGTCCATCCGTTTGGGAGCTATGATGCCACAGACAGACACACACACACACACACACGATCACATAACGACACACACACACACGTCAAACTTATAACACCCCTCCGTTTATTCGTCGGAGGTTAAAAATGAATATAATTAATAACAGAGTAAACTTAAAAACATTGCTGTTATATCGGCCATAATAACACATATTCTGTGAAAATTTCAACGGGCTACCTATTACGGTTCAAGAGATACAGCCCTCGGACAGACAGACAGACAGGACTGCGCGGCGTAGGCTTAGTAATAGGGTCCCGTACGACGGATACGGAACCCTAAAAAGCCGTAGCTATTTCCATCTGACTTCTTACTTCCTCTTACTAGGTGGTAGGTTGGGTTAGTACCACCGTAATGGGCGTAAAAAGGCCGCATAGCAGCCTCGGCTGTGTCGTCATCTAGTCAGTACAGCCGACAATCCAAGTCTGTCCTATCGTTCTATCTGTCCCGTCTGTTGGGCACACGTATCTCCGGTATCTCCTACCGGTACACAGGTATCTCCGGGTCTACTGAACCGATTTTGTTGAAACTACAGCCAAAGTACGCAGAATGGCAGGCCATAGATAAATTAGCTTAATTTAAGATAAAAAAAACCGGCCAAGTGCGAGTCTGATCTCGCACTGAGGTTTCCGCGCCACAAAAAAAAGTTGAATAAACACGTTTATTATATGGGGACCCAATGAATTTTTTACTTTTTAAATTTTTTATTATTGTTATGTTATGATGTTATATCCGCTATAATAACACATGTTTTGTGAAAATTTAAACCGGCTAGCTATATAAACGGTTCCAAAGATACAGCAGTAGGACAGACAGACAGACAACGGCGGCGTAGGCTTCCGTACGGGCATATTACTATGGTACGGGGTATGGAAACCTAAAAATGTATTGGACGTATAACCAACCTATATAATACTAGTTGATTTAAATATATCTGTAGATATCTTTTTGCTTTTTGGTTTCAAATTAAGTTTTTTTTTTATATATTATATATATATATAACACGGTTGGCTACATCACCTACAACATCCGTGATGTCAGCCCATAACACCGGGTGAACTTGGTGCCACGTCAGTGCTTCCCTTCGGTCGTGCCGGCTACACTGAACTGGACGGAAAACACAAACTATTTACATAGCCGTTTGGACCGACCTTTCATTCAGTGCGGTGGTACCAACCCGGGCGGGTTAAACCCTACCACCTAGTAATATAAGAAGGGGGTTATATCCCTTAGTCGCCTTTTACGACATACACGGGGAGAGATGCATTGGGGCTATTCTTTTAAAGTACCGGCCCCACACGGTACGGTTAAGTCCGAAAAATCAACGTATTGCTATCCTGCTCCCAGTTAGCACCGTCCTTGCTTAACATGTACGGAGCCATAAGTTCTGAAGCATAATTCAGTCGAGATAAGGATAACTGGAAAATTATCAACAACAAATGAATTTGCATGCGATCGATACGATCATAATAGGGATTCGAGTGGCCTCGGGCGAGTGGTATTATTTAGATAAGTAAGTAAAATGCATTTTATCTCATCCGATAACTCAAACAATGACGCTGGTTGCGTATTATGTAAAGATAATGGGTGTGGGTGGGTACAGACATAAGTGCCATTAAATTTTAACACATACATTGTTTTGTTTAGTGTCGACGAAAAAAGAGGGGTGTTAAGTTTAACGTGTGTGTGTGTGTGTGTGTGTGTGTGTATGTGTGTATGGGATGGGTATGTCTGTGGCATCGTATCTCCCAAACGGATGCATCGATTTGGATGCTGGTTTTTTATTAGAAAGCTGGTTTAATATCCCTTTTAAAATTCCCTTCTTACTAGGTGGTAGGGTTTATCCCGCCCGGTTTGATACCACCGTACTGAATGTAACGTCGTCGGTCGCAACGGCTAATGTAAATAGCGGTCGAGCGGGAAATGTAAATAGTTCGTGTTTTCCGTTTTATAAAGATTTTGTCAGCTGACTACGGAACTCAAAAAAAAAAATGGTGCTTGGTTCAAAGAATTATGGGAGCCACTGGCATAGGCGGGTGGCCGAGTGTTTTGGGCATCGGCTTCTCGTGCGAGAGGTTCGAATCCAGTCGGCTTGTACCAATGAGTTTTTTCTGACATGCTGCTTCACCGTTCGGAACCGGTGTAAAACTGTAGGTCCCTTACTAGTCCAGTATAGCCAGCAATACAAGGAAGTCTCCGGTATGGCACCTACCTTCTAGGAGGTGATATTGGCTGGCCGGAGCATGTGCTTTGGCCCCTTTAACTCAGACACGGATTTTTTTTTTACATGGTTGGCTACATCACCTACAACATCCGTATGTCAACCCATAACACCGGGTGGGCTAGGTGCCATGTCAGTGCTTCCCTTCATTTCATGTCGGCTACACTGAACTGGACGGAAAACACGAACTATTTACATAGCCGTTTCGACCGACGTTTCTTTCAGTGCGGTGGTACCAACCCGGGCGGTTGAACCCTACCACCTAGTAAGGTAAGAAGGGAAGGGACCTACAGTTTTACATTGAATCCGAACCACGGTCAGCCTCCAACGATCGAGCGGTCACCCATCCAAGTACTGACCGCGCACCTGACCGCACCACTGAGCTACCGAGGCTGATCTAATAATGACGTAATAATAATTTCCATTGTTGTAGCATGTATTTATGCTATTTTCAATAAAATAAAAGTATTGTACTTTTATAACATTTTAATAAAAATGGTTGATCTTTTTCTGACAAACATGTCAGTTCATATGACATTACTAACTTTTTTACAACATCTTCCTCTTAAGTTGAGTCACATACATTAAAGCTAATGTTACTCCAACACAGGT
The DNA here is from genome assembly GCA_946902875.1 of Nematopogon swammerdamellus. Taxonomy (NCBI): domain Eukaryota; kingdom Metazoa; phylum Arthropoda; class Insecta; order Lepidoptera; family Adelidae; genus Nematopogon; species Nematopogon swammerdamellus. Next base: position 3,416,263 of record OX336336.1, on the reverse strand, counting down.
TAATCATTTTAAAATAACACAATTTCAAAGAACACAAACAACACATAAAATATACGCCACTAATACATTACAAAATCATTAAATCTCTCAGGCAACTTAATTTGTCTTCTGGGCCTACCAGTGTGTTGTTCTTCAACGAAACCTGCATTTATAACTGGCTGTGTGACATTTCTAACGGTATCTTCTACCTGCACATTACAATTGTTAATATTTAAACTTTCATCGACCTCCCCATAAAGATGAGATGAATCAGTTCTTTTTCTTAAGTGAAACTTATTTCGTACTAGCTCATTATTCAAATTATTTAATATTTTATAGGACCTAGGATTTTCCATCTTAGAAACAACAAGACCTGGTAACCAACTCTTCCCCTCTCTATAATATATTTTATCGTTTTCAACAAATTCACCTCTCTTATGAGCTCGTTTATTATAATATTCTTCAGATGTCTTCTGATTTCTTTTTAGTTCTTCACGAAATTCAGTCAAAGACAATTTAGGTTTCAAAGCATTACAAGAAGCAGGAACCCGTGTACGTAGTAGTCTACCCATAAGTATTTCAGACGGAGAAAACGATGTTCCGGTTACAGGTAACGTATGGCAATCTAGCAATGCTTGTTCTAAGCTCACCTTACTAGATTGACATTTCTTTAGAATTTTCTTTGCTGTCTGAACACCTCGTTCGGCCTGACCGTTTGCCTGAGCATACCTAGGGCTACTGAAGCAAAACTCAACATCATTCTCTAAAGCAAACTTCTTACATTCTAAGGACGAGAATGGCATATTATCACTAACAACTTTTTTTGGTATTCCATGTATCGCAAATAATTTAAGCACTTCACTACAGCGGATGATGTTTTAGACTGAGTTGGAATGATTTCCAACCATTTTGACAAAAAGTCTTCCACAATTAAATATGTGTTTCCACCATAGTCCATGAAGTCCATGGCTAGTACACTCCAAGGAAGTTTTGGAATTTTCATGCTAATAAGAGGTTCTTTTCTATTTGAATTCTGGTACTTCTGACAGTGAGAGCACTTAGCGACAAAATTTTCAATTGACGTATCTAAATTAGGCCAATAAACAAGCTGACGAGCTCTAGCCTTCATTTTTGACATGCCAAAATGGCCTGCATGCAAGTTAGACAAAACATGTTGACGCATATCAAGTGGTATCACAATTTTCGTATTAAAGAACACTAAACCTTCATCTGCTGACAACTTGTCTCTGTGTTGATATAACACTCGCAGTTCACCTTTTGCCCTCTTGCATGACTCTGACCACCCTTTCTGACAAAATGTCAGGGCTTCTCTTAAGTTCGGATCTCTCAATGTAGCTTCTTTATACTCTTTTTTCTTTTGATCATTTATTTCAAGACTCTCACACAACCCTACACAATGAACAACTTCAGTCAACTGTAGATCATCAGTTATATCAGCCATACTAGCTCTCGACAATGTGTCCGCTATATACAAATATTTGCCCTGAATATAAATCATCTTAATATTATATTTTAACAATTTAAGCCTAAGACGCTGTATTCTGGGACTCCCAATATCATGTACTGGCTTTTTTAGAATATTTTCTAGTGGTTTATGGTCATTAGCAACTATTACTTCTCTGCCATAAACTAAACTGTGAAACCGGCCTGTGGCGAAAACTATGCTCAACAATTCTTTTTCGATTTGCGGATAGTTTTTCTCAGCTTTAGTTAGAGTTCGTGAAGCGTATAGAACTGGTGCGCCTTCTTGGAGTAAACATGCACCGAGGCCTTCACTAGAGCTGTCACATTGAATTGTGATAGGAAGTGATGAGTCAAACAGCTTCAACACTGGCGGATGAGTTATTTGCTGTTTCAGAGTATTGAGAGCTTTTTCATGAGATGGCATCCACTGCCACAGAACTTCTTTCTTAAGTAGCTCATAAAGACAAGTAGACGTCTGAGACATATTGGGAATAAATCTTCTCAAATATCCAAACATTCCGAGTAGTCTCTGTAGGTCTTTCTTGTTTTTCGGGGTATCCATTTTTAAAATAGCCTCTAAATAAGTCTCATCAGGTTTATAGCCATCTTTTGAAAAGTGATAGCCTAGATACTTCACTTCATGAGACTTGTATTGAATTTTTGACTCATTAAATTTGACACCCTTACCTCTGGCTCGTTCTACTACTTTTTTCATAATCTGGTCATGCGTTGTATCATCTTCAGCTGCGATTATGACATCGTCAAAGTAGACTTCGACACCTTCGATATCTCCGAATATCTCAGATGTGCGACTTTGGAATATTTCAGGAGCGCACTTCACCCCAAACGGAAGCCTTAAGAATTTATATACACCAAAAGGCGTGGAGAAGGAACATAAGTCACATGATACGTCATCTAACTTTATATGATAAAATCCATCCTTCAAATCTAAAACTGAAAATATTTTCTTATTTGTCAGTTTTGGAATTATTTCCTCAACGGTGGGTATCAAAGAGTGATCAGTAATTATAGCTTTGTTAAGGTGCATTGGATCTAAACACACACGCAAAGAGCCATTTGGCTTTTCAACCACAACTAAACTACTTACCCAGTTCTTTGGTTGAGTTACAGGAGCAATAATACCTTCATTCTCTAAGTCCTTAAGTTTATCCTTTAACCTAGGCATTATTGATTGAGGTACTCGTCTCGGAGGGCAGACCACGGGTTCATGCTTTTCGTTTACCTTAATATGATACTCTTTATCGAATTTTCCTAACCCTGTAAACAAATCTTTATTATTCTCTATAAAGGCGTTTTTATCACTCAATTGCTCAGACATGATCAGTGATGCACCTTTTATATTGACCAGGTTCAACTTACGACTACCTTTAAAACCTATTATAGGAGACCTTACTTTTTTAACATTCTCACCTGTCACAATAAATTCCAAATTACACTCTCTTTTCTCTAAAACACACTTCATTGATATTTTACCCAGTGTCTCGTATTTTTCACCACCAAACGCTTCTAGAACAGTATGAGACGGACTGAGAAACTTTTTATTGTAACCAATTTTTCGCAAAACTTTTACTGGCATAACATTTACCTGGGCTCCTGTATCTATCTTACATGCTACCACACAATTATCTATGGATATTTGTTCAAACCAATCATCCTCCTTTACCTCAAGTACAGTCTTGACCGACATGAGACTTTTCTGTTTAGAATGTCCCGCTTCAGAATCAGATGAGGTGTCACTGTCCGTGCCCTTGTTTTCAACTTGATGAACTCGTTTCTTCTTATGGCACGCAGCCTCGAAGTGGTTGGGTACTTTACAGTAGCCACAGATATTACCAAAAGCAGGACATTTTCCACGTACATGTTTTCTACTGCATCGCTGACAGCTGACTACTTTTCCAGCCTTGCTCGACTTCTTAGAAGTTCTGTAAGATTGTTCTGTGACAGGCTGCACAGACTTTTCAATAGATTTTAATATCTTAACGTGTTCATGGCTTAGGTCGAAAGAACGGCAAATAGTTAAAACCTGTTCTAATGATATGTCACCTGACGATAAGAGTTTTTGCTGAAGATTTGAGTTGTTCAGCCCGCACACTATTCTATCCCGTAGTAGACGATTTTCCACAGTTTCATATTCACAAGCCTTGATCAACCTTCTTAGTTCTTCATAGTAAGCATCAAAGGATTCTCCTTCCTGTTGTTGTCTTGTGTTGAATTTAAAACTGCTTACTATATTATTTTTCCGGGACGCAGTATACTCTTCAAAGGCAGCGACTACTGCATCATAATCTTTTCTCTTGTCCGAACTTATTGACAGTGCGTTGTTGTAAAGGTCTAAACCTCTCTCACCTATGCAGTTCAAGAAAATAGCAAGTTTTCTACTTGATTTTATTTCCACATACTCAGAAGCTTCGAGATATATTTCGAATCTTTGTTTGAACTTGAGCCAGCTATCTCTGATTTCTCCATCTTCCACGTTCATAGGAGCTGGTACAGTGAACGGCTGCGCCATGTTGTAGCATGTATTTATGCTATTTTCAATAAAATAAAAGTATTGTACTTTTATAACATTTTAATAAAAATGGTTGATCTTTTTCTGACAAACATGTCAGTTCATATGACATTACTAACTTTTTTACAACATCCATAACGTAAAGCTTCCAGTGGACGCTCGACCCACACCTTGGGGAACGCTGCTCCACGTTACTAGGGGAGTTCTAACCTGTGATATCTTTCTAAGGGTGTGTCCTAACAACGGCAAGATGGATGGACGAAAAGTCACGACGGCGACGTGCTGAAATAAGCGAGTAGGGACAGGGTGGGGGCAAGACGTGTACGGGGACAGGGGCAAGAACATGGAGAATTTGAGTAGGTTAGACAGAACAGGGAGGCGTGATCGATGCGCCGTAAGTAAGTACCGGTTGACTTACTTCTACTACTACTATACTAGGCACGAAAATTCGACTTAGTGCGTTCAGTGGCAGTAGAAACATATTTGAGTGGACTACTTTTATCGTAGTATGGGCTAAAATGTCTTAAGTAAGATAGTCATCGGAAGAAAAAAATTTAAATAAAAAAAAATAATTTATGGTAATAAATAATTTCCGTTTATCTACTTAAAGGCGTCGGGGAACCGCTAAGTAAATAACCGCACAGCTCTAAGTTTTAAATTTGATTTAGGGCCTATATCGGCTCAAAATCGGCACGTACGTACGTAACTAAACGGAAATTATTTTTGACTTTTATTTTTGACTTTTCAGTCGAAACGGCTATGTAAATAGTTTGCGTTTTCCGTCCAGTTCAGTGTCGCCGGCACGACCGAAGGGTAGCACTGACATGGCATCTAGCCTAGTGATGGGCTGACATCACGAATGTTGTAGGTGATGCTGTATAGCAAACCGTATCAGTTTCTATTTCTTTTTTAGATAAATTCAAAGCCGAAAATGAAGAGAAAAAATTACGTCCCGAGCAGATTTCGAACCTGGAACTCCGGCTTGAGCCGACCGCGCGTTGCCAATTCCGCAAGAAATATAAAAAGCGAGTACATGCTTAGTACTATCATATAAAACAATACAAAAATGTGGTATCAGTTTCTATAAACAAAAATAAACGTGTATCTCTATTCTAATAAAATTGCTTCCTAAGTTTTTCATTGTTCAGTGAGATAGACAAAGGAGATGAAAGGCGGGGTGGGGCAAGGCGGGGACTAAGTGAGGTCATAACTTCTCATTAGGGCCGCAAAAATAGCGCCGCACTAAATAAACAAGCAGATGATCGAACGTTCAAATTGAAAACTATTGCCCGAAGCAATAAGGTCCAGTTTTCAATGCGCCGAAGCGAGAACGGAAAATAGCAAGATCATGGAAAATTCGTATACAATTTTAGCGATTTATTTAGGCGGAGAGTGAACATAGCCTTTGTTGAATTCTTAGCTTAACTTTTGATCTTCAAAAGATCAGCGGGATTAAATGAGGATTTAGTATTGTTACAGCAGCCTTTGATTATGGAGGTGGAAGTAAGTATCATTGTTCTTTAGAGATACCAAATAATGACAAGTGTCTTCCAAGTATCGGTCGACTGTTATTAAGCAGCGCTGGGTGCGGTCAGTACTTGGATGGGTGACCGCTCGACCCAAAGGTTGGTTAGAATAGAATTCCTCACTGCATTAAGCTCACCTATTGTGCCTAATTAGTATATATTTTTTTAATTTAATTCGGTATGGTTGGCTGAGTCGGAGGGTCCAAAGCGCATGCTCCGACCAGCCAATATCACCTCCGAAAAGGTAGGTGCCATACCGGACACTTCCCTGGATTGCTGGCTATACTGGACTAGAGGAGAACACAACCGAGGCTGCTATGCGGCCACAGAAATCCTAAGTAATGCGGCCATCTTACATCTAGTACGGTCGTATCAACCCAGTCGGCTACAATTAGAGCCTACCACCTAGTAAGGGGCAAGGGAAGGGACCTACAGTTTTACACCGGTTCCGAACGGTGAAGCAGCAGGTGTAGGTATGCACGTAAATTTTTTCGTCAGAAAAAACTCATTTGTACACTCCGAACCGATTCGAACCTCGGACCTCTCGTATGAGAAGCCGATGCCCAAACCACTCGGCCACCCGCCGCTTAAATTGGTGTTCAATAAAGAATATTGTATACATATACATATTTGACACTTCGTATGTATGTTTCAATTTCCTTTTCGCAACTTTTAACTTTATATAATTAAATCTAAATAGGGGCCGTATTTTTACTAATCCTTTTTTTTTTCGATCACTAAACGACACAAATTCCGAAGTTTGCTGAAATGTATTAAAGCCCTTAAACCTCAGATTACAAGGAGCAATTTAATGAAAGCTTCGAGATCCATCTGAAATTAATTTCGCCAGCTTATAACGACTTCGCCATTGTAAATCCCTTTCCGAGTTCCCTTTTAAAGGATTGCTGCGATTTGCAGAGAAACGAATCTAGAATTATTGAATTCGGAGAATCGAGTTTCTTTTCTGGAAATCGGGTTTTGGAATTAATCTATTTTATTAGTTTTTAATAGTATTCCATTTGGAAATTTAAAAGCAATATACATTTTTAATAATTATTCTATCGAACCTTTTTAGGGTTACGTATCCGGTACGGGACGGATACCTCCTGCATACCTAGTTGTGCGGGATCTCACGCATACCTAGTTAAATGTGCTAACTTTCACCAAATTCGAATGATCGATTTAAGAGATAAGGAAGAACATACATACATACAGAAAATATTTCTAAAAGTCGTCAATTTAGTTTTAGTATAACTTACTCCGTGATCATCCCTTACAGATTTATTATTAGTACTGATTGATGATATATTTATTTCCATACAATTAATTATTGAAACAATATACATATACACAACTAACAAATAATAACATTAAATTAAAAACTATACTAAATCTAAAATAAATCTAAAATTTAACTATCTAAAACTAAATAAATAAATTAAATAAACCTATAAAAGAAAACTAGTAACCCTCCTCCAGGTGAGACGATGTGGGCACGGTTCCGAGGACGCTAGTGGCATTACCTCGTTGGATGCCCACACTGATACGCTGCCTCAGGAACTCGAGCGATCGATGTTCTCCTGAATAACTTTATAACATGTTATAACTTTCTGTAAAATTCCAATTTAGAAAGATTTGGTTACATATTTTATTATCATGCATTTATATCATGAACATACTAATATTAGTATGGAAGCTGTGAAATTTAATTGTACAGATGTAAACGTTTCTCTTAAGGCCGTGACAAACGCCAACGACCTTGAGCATTCGGGAATTCTACATAATGTACCATGCGACTGCTAATTTCGCTTCGCACGTTCAAGTCACATTTAGCGTAGTTTGTCGCTATCAGCCTAAAGAGTTGATGGTTCGGGGTTCGAATCCCACTTTCGTATGGTTTTTTTTTTTGCTTTTTTATTATTTTAATTATTAAAATGATTGTGGCTTATGTAACTGATGCGTGATTCTAATTTTTTATTTTTTATTATTTTACCAAAATAACATTTTATTGTAATTTCTTCCAAATTATTTTAGTTCATGTACTTACCACATTTTATAAACCTCTAAATAGACTATCGATGAAAACTAAAATAAAAATAGGTAGGTAGGTAATAGGTAGATAGGCATTTAGGTATGTATGGCAAATATCATAGCAACATAGGTACCGGCCGGCGCGCGCGGCGGCAGCATGGCACGGTGCGGTGGGGTGCGGTGCGGTGCGGTAACTCAGTAGCAGCGTGCGGTGCGGAGGCGGCACGGCGGCGGCGGCGGCGGAGGCGGCGGCGGCGGCGCGGTGGAGGCGCGGGAGGCGCCGCGCCGCCGCGTCGTCTCCGCTCCGCGCCACCACAGTGCCGCCGCCGCCGCCGCCCCCGCTCCGCAGCGCGCCGCTGTTGCTAGGCTACTTTTATTTAGGCACGGTTCTATAGTCCTTGCATCTCAAGCGCAGACAGCGTTATACCACAGTACCTATTAGTTATTCTGTGGTTATACCAACGAAAGCCATGCGTATAACGCCCCGTCAAGTTACGTACCGGAGCGTATACTGATAGATACCACAGAAGAGAGATATTACTGATACGGTCGTACTGTATACTGGTACGGAAAATGACACGGTGGCAACATCACCTACAATACAACATCCGAGATGTCAGCTCGTAACAACTGGTGAAGTAGGTGCTATGTCAGTGCTTTTCTTCGGTCGTACCGGCTTCACTGAACTGGACGGAAAAAAGAAGGGAGTCATATCCCGAAATAGTTTGTATTTTCCGTCCAGTTTAGTGTAGCCGGCACGACCAAAGGGAAGCACTGACATGGCACCTAAGTTCACCCGGTGTTATGGGCTGACATCACGGATGTTATAGGTGATATAGCAAACTGTGTCAGTTTACATAAAAAAATCCCTCAGTCGCCTTTTACGACATGCACGGGGAGAGATGCAGTGGGGCTATTATTTTAAATTACCATCCCACACGGTACAAATATACCTAACCTACCTATCTTTTTTCCATTCGATCCAAACACAGAAGACAGAAATGACGACCGACACGCGGGCGCAGCAGGGCAGGAGCGAGCAAGCGAGCCCGGAACTAAAATTGTATCTAGTATTGAAGTGCCTGCTAAATTGACGAAGGCAAAAATTTTACCCTTCCGACTGAAGAATTACGTCAATAATTTCATGTAGGCGTTTTTTGTTTTTTATTTTTATCTCCTTTCGTGGATAAAATAATAAAACAAATTGAATAGAGTTTTCTCAGAGCTTTGTGACCTTTGAATCGGTGGTATTGTAAAATTGTAATAATACACACATACTCAGATTTTCAAAAATTCATGCTTTTTTTATATATTTTTAATTTTATGTTTATTACTTACTTTTACTCATTATTAAAAAAACCAGCAATGCACTTTGTTGGTAAGGAACCAAAATATAGGTTGGTATTTTTTTTAATTTTCTGAATGTGTGTCAATTGGTCAGTGTTGGACCTTCTTTGTCGCACTTTTTGCATGTTTTGCGTATTTGGCGTTTGTCACCGCCTTAACATCCGTTTAAAGCCATTCGTTAGTTAGATGCATGTTTTCTTACCTCAAACCTCACTCACTCGACGACCCTAATCAGACCCCTAGCCCGGTAGTTGTTGCTGGCTGGTTCTTCTTGCTTCCGTTTAGGGAATTTACTTCCCACTCATTTTGCATGGGTACCTATTTGGGGAGTCTCCAGTTATTTCTTTTTTATTCACTTTATTCGGGAAATAGACAGCCTGGCCAAAACAATATTACAAGAACACAAGTTAAATATTACGCCTATAAAAATTCTTCTATTAGAAAATCTAACATTATAGTATACAACAAATTTACAGAGTTGGTAGTTTAAAAGTGGTGATGGTGGGGTAGGGAGAAGTGAGGACGGGGGAGAGAGATTATGAATATATATCATCAATATACTCAATATCAATACTAATAATACATCTGTAGCGATGGTCACGTAGTAAGTTACTTTGTTTTACGAGATATTACGTTTGTAGACTCTACATTATGTATGATACTAAAACTAAATTGACGATTTTTAGAAATATTTTCTGTGTGTATGTGTGTTCCTCCATAACTCCAAAACCGATCATCCGAATTCGATGAAACTTAGTATAAGGACATTTAACTATACTTAAGTGACACAGGATAGGCTAAATAAAATTAATTTTTGGCTACGCTAAGATATGGCTCTGAAACCAACAGAATTATTGTTTCGCGCGCCGAAATAAAGATATGGTAGCGGGCTTACTTACTTTCTTCTTTTTAAATACGAATGTCATGCGAGCGAAGCCGCGGGCAAAAGCTTGTAACCAAACAAACCATTTATCTACTAAAGACAACAGCTGAATTTGAATTAATTTGTTTAAAAATTGAACCCGAAAAATATTATAAAAAAAAATGTGTGTTCATATATTTCGCGTATGCTTTACATTATGCAAACTAATTCACTAATGTACTTATCGATCGACTTTACAAGTCGGCTTATGTGGCCGCTTTGTTCGTAAGTAATTAATTATTGTCGCGTAGCGCCGCCGCGCCGACGCCGTCAAGTCAAGCCGCCGCCGCCGCCGTGGTGTGTAGTAGCAATCAAGCAAGTTTTAGAACAACTGAGGATTAATGACGCTACCACACAACACATGGCGACTTTATAAACAACTAAGTACTCCTGTATGATCGAAATTTCAATGTAAATTTTCAATATGCACTTATACATATTATTTCAAGTTTTTTTTTAAAACCTCCATCCAAATCGGTTCACTTTTTAACATAATGATTTTTTTTATGACTCAATTACTTGATTACTTGATCACAAACATAGCTAAGAACCATCCCGATTAAACCAGCTGTCTAATTTAAAAAAGCCGCATCCAAATCGGTCCATCCGTATGGGAGCTACATTTGGGAGCTACACACATACACACACACACACACACACACGTTAAACTTATAAACGCCCCTCTTTTTGCGTCGGGGGTTAAAAAGAGATTAAATTAAATTCGAAAATATACTTTATAAAGTAAAGGTATAAGGTATAAATAAGCTATAAGGTATTTATAAAGTATTATTTTTCATTAATAAATTAATATATTATAGTAAAATGTTTTCCGTCCAGTTCAGTGTAGCCGGCACGATCAAAGGGGGAAGCACTGACATGGCACCTAGTTCACCCGGTGTTATGGGCTGACATCACGGACGTTGTTGGTGACGTAGCCAACCGTGTCAGATTTCATAAAAAAAAAAATAATGTTATTCTACTTTTGCTACTACCTATGTACTTATATTTTTAACTATGTTCTACTAATTAAGCATGCAATTTTATTTGTATTAAATAAAGGCGGACGTTAATTACTGTCCTCCAAATCTCGGTGAAACTATTTTTACCAGAAAGTACTATAAAATGATCGAATCTGGGAAAAAGTTTCAGACCTTTTCGTCTTTATATATGGACCCCTTTCGAACCCTGAAGTTACGAAACCCTATCCCGAAACAGCATGTAGACTGTAAAATTCCTTTAGTAAGGACGTTGAGAATGCTACGGCGAGTAACTGTGTACCGACATCCTTCGGAGCGGATTGTATGCTTTATTATATTTTCGTTCCCTTAATGTAAGGGCCCACGCTTCCATTTGATGGACATCAAATGCCTACAGCTTTAGTCTTTATCTTGGAAAAGAATATTTCGTTTTAAAATTGTATATATCTCTGTTTTTCTGCAAAATACGCTTTTCTTTTAATTATTTACGTATTTTATACATTTCTTCACGCTAAGATGTTTGTTATTGTAGATGATAATGACGGGGGGAGGGGGGAGAAAAAATAATGAACGAAGATCCGAATTTTCCAAGACGTTTTTCAAAATTAATTGGCATATCATCTTTTCAAATCTAATGAAATATTTGTTTATTTTGGAAGACATAAATTCAATATCTTTGCACACAATAATATGGGCAATACAACAAAACACAGATGCAATAGAAAAGAGACGATATGTACCTGGTGCTGGCATCTTAATTAAAGTTACTTGAACTATTATTAAACTAGCTTTTGCCTGCGGCTTCGCTCGCGTGAAATTGTAAGTCCGCTATACCGTACCTTTATATCGGCACGCGGAACAATTCGGTTTGTATGAGAGTCACATCTTAGCGTAACCGGAACTGAATTTTATTTAGCCTATCCTGTGTCCCGTATAGTTAAATGTGCTGGTACTAAGTTTCATGAAATTCGGATTAACGGTTTAGAGTTATGTAGGAACATACATACATACAGAAAAGATTTCTAAAAATCGTCAATTTAGTTTTTGTATCATACGTCATAGTATCATATATCATAGTCTACTTAGCAATATCTTCGTACCGTGTGGGGCCGGCACTTTAAAAGAATAGCCCCACTGCATCTCTCCCCGTGTATGTCGTAAAAGGCGACTAAGGGATATGACTCCCTTCTTATATTACTAGGTGGCGGGGTTTAACCCGCCCGGGCCAACCCGGACCTTTAATTCAGTGGTACCAATACCACCGCACTGAATTAAAGGTCGTTCGAAACGGCTATGTAAATAGTTTGTGTTTTCCGTCCAGTTAAGTGTAGCCGACACGACCGAAGGGAAGATCTGACGTGGCACCAAGTTCACCCGGTGTTATGGGCTGACATTACGGATGTTGTAGGTGATGTAGCTAACTGTGTCAGTTTCCATAAAAAAATTAAATAAAAAAACCACTCTCTTCACATAATTCAACGTTTTCACCAGCCTGTCTACCCCTGTGAGTCACCCCGTAACGTCATGCGCTAAAAATATAACACACTTCCCTCTTGTCGTGTTATTTCGGACCCGCGTTTAAATCTATATCCGGTTACGCTAAACGACTACCGCTGCTCGCCAAAACAACCCTCCACACGCCTACGGAAGAACTCAATACCGGGTGTTGTTTTACAGAACAATACTGTTTCACCCATGCCACAGAATATCTAATATCATGCGCTCAAAATAGAGACAGCTATGGCTCAGCGGAGTGGGGAGCGTCGCGAGACAAAGCGGGCGCGAGGCAGTTTCCTCTTTACTAGAGCGGGATGGAATTCGCCACAAGGCGCTTACGATGAAACAAAGCGAAGGCGAATAACGCGCGAATCTTTTTTATTTTAATAAGTATGAAACATTTTAGCTCTGTGACTTTTTAAAATTATGGTTCACTAAAGAATATAAAATTTTATTTGAAGAAAAATTATAAAAAATGTACATTAATTCTTTATATTTTTACAATAGAAATTGCTGTAAAAATAGAGGAATATTCGGATTTTTTTTCTATCGAGCGAAGTTAAAAAACTTGCTGTTTCAACCTTTTGGTTCACTAAAGATAATCCTGTAGATTTAAAACCTAGAACATCCCCTATACTTATTTATAACTTTTCACAGGTGTGCAGCGATGACGTAATTTTTCGCTTCACCATTAGATGAGCGTGCTGAGAATTTAATAAGCGAAGAGAATAAGCTTCCAGCAAGTTTAATGAAAGTATCCCTTTTTTTAAAGCATTTGAATTATTTATTCGCGACCCCTTCAGATTTAAATAAAAAAATAAAATATTAGATTTGATTTGATTTGAAAGGTGATGTGAAATATTTTTTTTTGAAAAACGTCTGCCGCTACCGCGGTATCTAGTATTGCCACTGCCGGTTGCAACCACTTGTTCTATTCGATCAATTCTGCTCGAATCAACCGACCCTTTGTGTCCGGTGGGATGGATTGAAGGGTCATTCCCAAACCTTCACCTGGGACTTGTGTACAATTTTTCTTTTTTTTTTTCTGGTTTACAATACCTGTGAGTAATATGAATTTGAGGTAAACCATGCTGATGTAACTTTTTAAATATTGTTATTTTTGAAGTGAAAACTTCTTTAGCGGCGCTTGGCACTTTTTTTAGATGGGTAAAAAATGTTAAACTCGCTTCAGATCAGTAGCCTGCTCGAAAAAGCGTAAGATTCGTTGAAATTATGGATGAAAGTTGATTTTTCTGAGAAATAAACTTTTTGATGTAAAATAATTATAATAGTTCTGTAGTGTTAAATTTTTATATAAATTATGTAATATATTTTTATATAAATTATAAATATGTAATATAAATTGTCATGTTTGTCTACGATAGCGCAATAAATGAATATTGTATTTTACCACATAATGATAGTACTTTTATACTGATAAATAAAACAATTCGTGCGAAATTATTCTCTAACCATTCCAAAATATTCAAAAATGCACAACGTTGATGTTTAAGTTTTCACTTCTGCCGGCACTCCCGGAGTGCAACATATACATATACATATACATACAATATATATACATTCCACATAATACATAATGTATATATAACATTTTTATATACATTCCACACGCTGTATGCCGACAATCGGGGTAAACAGAGCAATCGGTGTTGTGCTGCAAGTACTCTTGTAAATTACAGCACAACACCAAGCACCACGTTTAGCAATGTATTAGGACAAGATAACACTATCAAGCAGCAAGTAGGGCACGAAGACCCACCTGCTGCATGATTCGGTGGAAGGACCGTGCCAAGGTGAGAGGTGGCTATCCTGTCGTCCTTTAGCACGGCACCTTGTCATTATCCCTTAGTCGCCTTTTACGACATGCACTGGGAGAGATGCAGTGGGGCTATATATTATAATATTTAATTTTGAATTTTAATAATATTTTATAACCACGGCGATTTAAAACCCTTAAATCAGCTTTCAGTACCTAAGAAACTTTAAAATACGGGTTTGTGTGAGTAATAAATAAGACCGCAAAAAGGGAGAATAGTCGAGCCGAGACGCTCCTGTTAGCTGTCAAAACAAACGAAAATGTGATCCCGCCGCCGCCGTCAGCAGCGCCATCTATTATGCCCTAATGTAACAAAGCTTTATATCATTCGTCTATAGCTATAGCAACTTAATACAACCCCAAATCGAACATCCTATATTATTCTACGTCAAAGCCATTTAACCATACAGCTTGAGAGCAAGATTAACCATTTTACTGAGAGTCCTGACCTGACTACGAAGACTTTTAATTATGTGTTTCAGGTGTAAAGAGACTATCTCAAATGTTTTTACGTAATTTGTATCAACTCAATAATGATAATAGAGCCCTCGGACAGACAGACAGATAGACGGACGGACGGACAGACACACAGACGGCGTAGGCTTAGTAATAGGGTCCCGTACCGGATACGGAACCCTAAAAATGATCGGACAGACGAATAGACAAGAGTGTTCTTGATTTTATACACTGAACCCTAAAATGTGCTAACTTTAGACCACACCAGGCAATCTATTGTTTACTAAGGATTACTAAACAAACGTTCCATTTGACTACGGAGAGTGGTATCAGGTTTCATTCGTGTCTGTAGAATAGGGTTTCGCGTTTTCTTGCCTAGTCTACAAACACAATGGGTTTTCCACCCGAAGAATTGGGCCCCTAAGTGGGTGTTGACAAGGAGAGGCTTGCGGTGCGGTCGACCGGCATCGTCAAACTCGTGGCAAAAGAAATTAAATGGACAGAAGATGAATGTAAAGCTTACTTTGAAAAATCGACCAAGTGCGAATCTGATATATTTTGACATTGAAAATGTCTTTTCGATCGCTTCAGTATAGTCCCCGATTTCCAGCGAGAGTGCAAATTCGTCCTGGTGTCGTGAGTTTTAAGGCTACATGAATATTTAGGGTGTGGACGTGTATGGACGAGGGCTACAAGATTGTGAAAAAAATAATTTAAAAAGTTTAAAAACCGCTTAAAATTGCCGTTTTAGGGGGTTTAAAAGGGTAACTTTTAATTAAGGGTAACTTATATTGTAGATTGATTCAATATCTGGGGACGTTTTCTTTTATTTTTTTTAAAAAGTGAAAAATTTGGGAGTTATGATTTTTTTTATTTATTTTCGGTTACGTTTTGACAAGAAAATAAAAATTGTAAAAATCTGATAAGGTTTAGGAGGCTAGAAAACATAAATGACGAAAGACGATTTTGTATGGAGAAAGTTAACTTCCGTCTCGTCTTAAATGGTTATAGAGAAAATCGCCAGAGCGTAGAGAAACCTCTCACGGCTGAATATCTACGGAACCGTGTGATTTTTTACCCGATTGCGCGAATCAAAAAGAATAGACTTATAGCACGGATGCGTACCAATCGGTTCTGCAGATCTTTCCTCCACAGAACTGGTAAACTCTGGAACACTCTCCCTGACCACACTTTTCCCCCCAAGTACAGTCTTGGGTCCTTCAAGAGAGGCGTGAATAGGCACCTGTCAGGCCGGCATGGCATTCGCAACCCCCGCGTACGGCCGAATGTCCATGGGCGTCGTTAGACACCTTATGGGTGGCTCAGCGCGAAATGTCGAGCTTTCTATAAAAAAAAATATTTAAAAATGGTAATGGTTTTTGTTTCTTCTCCCCTGCTCGACTAGTTGCCTCTTCTATCATTTTGAATTCTTAGCTCGCAGCAGTAAGTAGGAATACTTGTTGACACAGCCTCTTCCGGCGGAAGTCACGTAGCCTCTATAGTCCGGCCGCTCGCCTCAGTCAATTTGTGTATTATACAGGATGTTTCAGGATAGGGTTTTCGTAACTTCAGGGTTCGAAAGGGGTCCATATTTAAAGACGAAAAGCTCTGAAACTTTTCCCATATTCGGTCATTATGCGTCCTATAGTGCTATAACACTTTTTGGTGAAAATCGTTTTATCGAAATTTGGTGGACGCATAACGTCCGCCTTTATAAAATAAATTTGAATTGCATATACATAGGTAAATTCCAAACACTTAAATTTGAATGACATCAAAAGGAAAAGGGGTCTGGACTAGGTCATTGCACTCCCTAGACCTACAGCACTGTTGCCAAATCTCCCCATACTCACTGTCCATCGAGTTGTTATTACAATTTTCAATGTTTGTATGAAAAACAATATTACGGAATATCGATTTTTTTCTTCTAATAATGAGAAATCTCTATTCCTGAAGTTTCTCAAGCCTATCCTGAAACACCCTGTATAGCTCGACAACTTATTCGTGAACCTGAAGAATTTGTTTTTGTTAGTTAAAAGCGTCGGCGGAAAGCCAAGTAAAAAAAAAATTAACTCGGTCCCCAGACGCTTAAATAGTTTTATACTTTATAAGGGTGGTTGATGTGTCGGGGGTTTTTGAATTTTTATTTTAACAATTTTATTTCATGTTATTATATAAATCGGACTTTTGAATATCATCTAGCCAATAATTGTCTCATCTATGGTTTCTCGCTTCTTATTCGCTTTGAAGTCCCAATTAGGACATTTTAGGGACCGTCATTAGTTCTTGAATTTTTTTTTATATTTTTCGCAGAGGAATCAGTGCTTGAGGTAGATATTTTTTTTAAATTTGGAAGTACCTATTTTTACTTAAGACGAGACGGAAGTTACGTTCTCCGTAAAAAATCATCTTTCGGGGTTTATGTTTTTTTACCGATTTTTACCATTCTTTTTTGTTGTAATAAGGACAGTCGAATCTACGTTCCCGTGTTTTTATTTTTTGAATATCTAAAGTAGTGATGACTCAATAAAGCTTAATGACAACCAAAAATAAAGAATTCAAAATTTTTCAGTCGAAATACAAATTTTTAGCTCCGGTGTTGTATATTCACAAGCCACGTTGTTCTTTACAATTTTTTTATTTCCACCCATGACACCCACTTAATTCTTTATTCTATCTGGAGGCACGGCTGCGCCCCCGCCAAGTCGAGCAAACACGATCGTACCATCCTTTTCTCGAAGCAACTCTGGGTGTCGGCCTCTTTGGCACAGTGGTACGGTCGGTCGATTATCGGTCGTGATCATGAGCACACCTGGGCGCGGTCATTACTTGGATGGGTGACCCATTAACTCTGATTGTTTTATGGAAACTGACTACATCACCTTACTACATCCGTAATAAATACGTACATATACCACTCGCTGTAACCCGACAATCGGGGTGAGCAGAGCAATCGATGTTGTGCTGCAAGTACTCCGGTAAATCACCGCACACCACCGACCGCCACGTTCAGCAAAGTATTAAGATAAGATAACTATCAAGCAGCAAGTAAGGCACGAAGACCAACCTTCTGCATGACTCGGCGGAAGCACCGTACCAAGGTGACAGGTGACTATCCTGTCGCTCTTTAGCACAGTACCTTGTACTAATCCCTTACTCGCCTTTTAGGACATGCACGGGAAGATATGCACTTGGGCTATTCTTTTTAAGTACCGACCCCACGCGGTATGTGATGCCATCCGTGATGTCAGCCCATAGCACCTTGATGAACTAGGTGCCATGTCAGGTGCTTACCCCTATCATCGGCATACCGCGTCATGGTACGAGGGTCTTTCATTAGTAGGTAACTTAACGCTAAGGGGTGTATGTGTATCAGATACTGATCACGTTCCGATACCCATTTTTTTTTCGGATATCAAATAGGTATTCGTACCCATCGTACTAAAATAATAGTTTATTGAACATTTATTTAATAGAATGGGTAGGTATTTGATATCAATCATCAATCATCAATCATCAATCAATACTAATAATAAATCTGTAAGGGATGGTCATTGAGTAAGTTGCTTTGTTTTTTGAGATATTGGGTTTGTAGACTCTGTATATGATACTAAAACTAAATTTACGATTTTTAGAAATCATTTCTGTATGTATGTATGTTCCACCATAACTTTTAAACCGATCATATGAATTCGATGAAACTTCGTACAACCACATTTACCTACACGGGCTATAAATTCACTTCCGGTTACGCTGAGATGTGGCTCTCATACAAAGCGAATTGTTCCGTGCGCCGAAATAAAGGTACGATAGCGGGCTTACTTATACTTTCTTCTTTTTAAATACGAATTTCACGCGAGCAAAGCCGCGGGCAAAAGCTAGTCGTAAATAAAATTAATGGGTATGGGAACGTGATCAGTATCTGATACACATACACCCCTTAGCGTAAAGTTACCTACTAATGAAATACCTTATATAAGAGTAGTATATAAGAGTACACTCAATAAATAATAGGTACGTACGGAGAGTATATATAAACACTTTGTAAGGCGTAAAATTACTCTATTTTATTGTGTCGTAAAACAGTTAGCAATATTCTGGGCTGCGCGCGTCGCCAGCTCTCCTCCGGATATGTCCCTTGCTCGCTCGTCCATTAGTTAATAGCGATAGCACATTCCGCCAAATTTACTGTCGCAGTAGGAGCAAGTAGCTATAGCTACTTTATTAATGGTGCATTTCGTTGAAATTAGGTACCTACCTATGAGCTAGGATAATCTGTCAACTCCTGCCGTATGTCCATGAGCGTCTTTAGACACCTTATAGGTGGCTCGGCGACACAAATGTCGCACTTATATATAAATAAAAATGTGTCAAGCGCGAGTTTTACTCGCGCACGGACGACGGTTCCGTAGATCCGCCATACCCATAGGTGACAAAAAACCATGTCTGTATCATATAAATAATATAAAGTCTTTAAAATATAAAAGCCTGTAGCAAGCACCATCTATTATTAAGTAGCATGACTAATCTAGTTCCAAAGATACAGCAGTAGGACAGACGGACGGACAGACAGACAGACAGACAGACGGCGTAGGCTTAGTAATAGGCTTCCGTACGACGGATACGGAAACCTAAAAATGTAAGGAATATTGACATAACCATATTTTCCCGCTGGCTCCATATACCTCGCCATATACCAGTATAGTGGTTTGGAGCTGAGGCATCACGGGCCGTGCACGTGTCTTTTTAGGGCTCCGTGTACATAATATTACTAAGCCTATTACTGAGCCTACGTCGTTTGTCTATCTGTTCGTCCGTCCGTCTGAGTGATATATATATTTTGACCGTAATAGGTAGGCGGTTGAAATTTTCACAGAATATGTGTTATTAACTTTATTATGGTGGATACAACAACAATCCAACGTCTGCTTTCTGTCTGTCTGAGTGTCTGTCTGTCCGCTTATAACTCGAGAACCACTGAACCGATTTTAATAAAACAAAATTCTACGGATAGCTTGATTCTTCCCCCTATAATAAAATCCAACGTCTGCTTTCTGTCTGTCTGAGTGTCTGTCTGTCCGCTTATAACTCGAGAACCACTGAACCGATTTTAATAAAACAAAATTCTATGGATAGCTTGATTCTTCCCATCAACTATAGACTACTTACTATCACGCTAAATAGCTTATGAGGTTAGCAGTGAAGTGAAATATGAGAGCGGGCGGAGCCGCGGGCACAGCTTGTTAATAATAAAATATAGAAAAGGTCAAAAATTAATCTCCCTACAAGAAACGTGTTTTTTTTTTCAAAGTTTTTTTTGTGATGCGGTAACCTTGGTGCGCGAGTCCGACTCGCACTTGGCTGTTTTTTTGTAATTTACTTAGGACGCGATAAGCTTTCGCTAGTATGCATAAGCCTTCAAAAGTTTTCGATGCAGCGCGTGAGCCTACCTACATCAGTGAGTGCTTATAATATAAAACATTCACCACACGTAGGTGAACATTTCAGCTTTACGGCCCCAAAATGTGTGCCTCGAATGAAGTTTTGAACATCTTTTAAAGCTTTTGCTACTGGCCCACTTGCACCAACACGAGTTTAAAGTTAAGTAGCGAGTTATGGATTTAAACGCGGTTCCCACAGTCAAAGGGTGCTAGCTTAAACTGGTTTAGCGAGTTAAACTGGTTTATATATTAAATTTGTGTTGGTGCAAGTGGGCCGCGTTCATTTAATCTGGTTACGCGTGGGCCTGGAGTTGCTATTAGCGACTTGTAATGTAATGTTATGTCGCTATGTATTTTTATGG
This sequence comes from Nematopogon swammerdamellus, assembly GCA_946902875.1. Classification (NCBI taxonomy): domain Eukaryota; kingdom Metazoa; phylum Arthropoda; class Insecta; order Lepidoptera; family Adelidae; genus Nematopogon; species Nematopogon swammerdamellus. The sequence continues at coordinate 3,395,873 of OX336336.1, read as the reverse complement.
AAACTGACACCGTTTGCTCCATCAGCTACTACATCCGTGATGTCAGGTCAGTCCATAACACCTTGATTGACTAGGTGCCATGTCAGTTGCTTTCCTTCATTTCTTGTCGGCTACACTGAACTGGACGAAAAACACGAACTACATATTTACATAGCCGTTTCGACAGACGTTTCATTCAGTGCGGTGGTACCAACGCGGGCGGGATAAACCCTACCACCTAGTATAAGTTAAGAAGGGAACGGAATTACAGTTTTACGTGGAATCCGAACCACGGCAAGCCTCTAACGATCGATCGGTCACCCATCGAAGACTGACCGCGCCCAGGTGTGCTTAACAACAGTCGACCGACCTCACCAATGAGCTAGCGAAGCTGACAAGCTGACAATGTCCCTTACTCGGTCTTCCATTAGTTAATAATAGCGATAGCACACTCCGCCAAATTTACTGTCGCAGTAGGACTAGCTATACCGTTACCTACATTATGCGGTGGTACCAACCCGGGCGGGTTCAATTCTCCTAATAAGATAGGGGAAGGGACTAACATAGAATCCGAACGATAGCCATCCTCAACGGTCAGACGGTCACCCAACCAAAGTGCAATCGCGTCCGATGTTGCTTGCCTTTGGCGGTCAGAAGCTGAAGTATCGCGCCCGCGATCTTCCATGAGGCCGATAAAGTTGCTCAAGTTTTATACTCTAATTCCCTTGCCCTTTACTAGCTGGTAGGCTCAAATTGTAGCTGAATGGGTTGGTACCACCATACTGGATGTAAGATGGCCGCATGCATAGCGGCCTCGGCTGTATTCTCCTCTAGTCTAGTATAGCCAGCAGTTCAAAAAGGGAAGTCTCCGGTATGGCACCTATCTAATCGGAGGTGATATTGACTGGTCGGAGCATGTGCTTTGGCATCTCTGACTCAGCCACTCATACTGGATTACGTAAAAAAAAAACAAGGGCTCACCGTTTCGCCACTAGGCGCATAAAATCCGTTAGAACCTTGCCCCACTCAATAATATATTCTAAGTCCTTTGACCAAGTCGTCTGCCTAAAATTAACGTAGGGGCATACCACAGATTAGATAAGAACGACTAGATGAGTAATTCATAAAGACAATTTGATGTTGTGTCGAAAACAGTTTCACATTAAAATTTATCTTATTTACAGAGGTGTTCAGGGACGTTGGATTTCAAAAATTTGGGAACCAGTACCTATGTCGGTTACTTAATACTTTATAAAGCGCATGCACTGGGCAGGGATACATCCCTACACGCTGGACTGAACGCGGATGCGTACCAATCGGTTCTGCAGATGCTTCCTCCACAGAACCGGTGAACTCTGCAACGCTCTCCCTGCCCACATATTTCCCCCCAAGTACAGTCTCGGGTCCTTCTAGAGAACCGTGAATAGGCACCTGTCAGACCGGGATGTGATTCGCAATCCCCGCATGCGAAAAGTTCTGGTGCAATAAAAAAACATAATTCCAATAAATTATTATGTATTACTTTTGTATATATCAATGCATAATGCACAAAGTTTCACATTTAATAAAATGTTTAATTAAGTATATATACTCAAAAATTAACATATACTGGCACATTGCAGACATATTGTGAGATGGCTCAGCTAAATACCAGCTTGCGCCCCTAGACTCAATCCAGCGTCGTGCCGTGCGACTGGTGGGTGACCCTGCGGTGTCCCGCGACTTAGAACCACTACAACTCCGTAGGGACGTCGGCTCCCTGAGTGTGTTCTATCGTCTATTTCATGGGGAGTGTTTGGAGAAGCTTTTTAACGCGATTACGCCGTCCCCATTCCACCTCCGCACTACGCGTACTGGGCAGGGGATGCACCTCATGCACCCCTATTCAATCGACCTACCACGGATGCGCAGCAACCGGTTCTGTAGGTATTTTATTCACAGAACCGGGAAAATGTGGAACGCACTCACTGCCCACCTATTTATAGCTTGAGGTTTTTCAAAAGGGGCGTGAAAAGGCTCCTGTCAGGCCGGCATGGCATTCGCAATCCCCGTGCATCACAGAATGTCCATGGGCATCAATAGACACCTACTTGTAGGTGAAACGATGCCACATGTCGAGCTATCCATAAAAAAACCGACTAAGTGCGAGTCGGACTCGCGCACCGAGGTTTCCGCACCACAAAAAAAAAACATTGAAAAAAATACATGCTTCTTGTATGGGAGCCTCATTAATTTTTTACTTTTTCTATTTGTTATTATTTGTTGTTATATCCGCCGTAATACCACATATTCTGTGAACATTTCAACGGGGTACCTATTACGGTTCAAGAGATACAGCCCCTCGGACAGACAGACGGACGGACGGACAAACAGACGGACGGACAGACAGACAGACAGACGGCGTAGGCTTAGTAATAGGCTTCCGTACGGGATACGGACACCTAAAAAATAAGGGTCTTATGACATATAGATGGACTTAAGACAAATTCCGGTTCTAATTGGCTGTACATATCGACATGCAACCGCTAAATGAAACTAAGCACCGTGTGCACGGTTGGAAGGGATTTTGGCGACACAATGTTTCCATACAGAGCGCACGTGACAATCTATCTAGCCTCTATATCTCTCATCTGTGCGCCATACACAGTTCGCATGCATGATTCATTAATTCATTATCATTATGCACACTGCGCAGCGTCAAAACTTGCTCAATCATGTACAAAGCGTTCGTCGCTAGCGCACGAAATTAAGCCCAAGCTCATATATTCAGAGCAGGTAGGTATTATTCAAATTCGCCGTGGGGTAGAACAACCAATCGTGGAATGGATCCAACTGAATTGCCGAGAATATTTAAATATTATGTACAACTTCTAGGTAATTACAATATGAAAAAAACTGTATCACAAAACGCACGAAAATAACATTTGTACCGCGTGGGGCCGGTACTTAAAGTACCGTGTGAGGCCGATACTTAAAGTACCGTGTGAGGCCGATACTTAAAGTACCGTGTGAGGCCGATACTAAAAGTATCGTGTGGGGCCGGTACTTAAAATACCGTTTGAGGCCGATACTTAAAGTACCGTGTGGGGCCGGTACTTAAAAGTACCTTGTGGGGCGGGTACTTAAAAAGAATAGTCCCAATGCATCTCTCCCGTGCACGTCGTAAAAGGCGACTAAGGTATAAGGAGGAGATGAGAATTATTTTTGTTGTTTAAGGGTCGGGGATTTTTTTAATTTCTTGTATTTCAAGCTTTTTGAAAAAAAAAACTGCATTCAAATCCCTCCACTTTTTAAGGTAATTAATGGTTTGGTTACTTAATTACTTGCTTATTTGATTACAAACATAGCTAACAACCATCCCGATTAAACCAGCTTTCTAATAAAAAAAACCGCATCCAAATCGGCCCATCCGTTTGGGAGCTACGATGCCACAGACAGACGAACCCATACACACTAACACACATACACTCATACATAATTCATACATACATACATACATAGCGTCACGCCTGTTTCCCGGTGGGGTAGGCAGAGACAACGGATCTCCACGTGCCACGATCCTGCCTGACACACCTCTGCCGCCTCTTCAACTCCCATAATGTTCTTAAATAATTCTTAGTTCTTACATAATTCAAAAGCTGGTATTTCATGCGTTAAGCCAAAATGTACAGACTTTCAATATAACACACATACACACACGTTAAACTTATAACACCCCTCTTTTTTAGTCGGGGGTTAAAAATATGAAACACTTTTCAATCAGAATCTCTTTCAATAATATGGCATGGCAAATATTAATTTTGGCTTATTTACATTCCTCAAATTTGGTCTCTGCTGGTACCGTAATGTTTTGCGGGCGCTTTAACATATTTCTGTCAATATTTACTTAGACATTGAAAAATAAGATGAAAACAAATGTGGATTTAGGCGACTGAACGGTGTCCAAGGGGAAAGGTCGATCTTGTCAAAATTTCAAAAAACCTAATCTGCATAGTACATGGAGTACATGGACTACTATGTAGATGTACTTGTAGAGACTGTACGAAACTTGTAGAGTAATACATTAGTTGGAGAGACTATACGAAGGACCCTGCTTCCCATAACACAGTGAATCCTAGCTTGGGAAGCAGGGCTCCAGGAAAAAATACGGCCCACGATAAAAATATAATATTAAAGTACCTACTAATATTACTCACTACTATTTTTGTTCCAACTAATTATATACAAATTGAATATTGTGTAATTGTGTGATTTTGAGAACCCATCGGTTCTCAATATCGTTTCTTTGTCGCACCGCTATGGTGTGGAAATGTCTTCCAGCGAGTGTGTTTCCCGAATCCTTTAACCTGGTTGTCTTCAAACGCCGTATCAACGGGCTAGACAGCCTAGCAACAGTCCGCAAATCTGCTGGCATTGCGCCTCACTGAGCCTTGTTTCGCGAGGAGCTGTGTTTTTGGCTCTGTCGACTGTACCATTGGTCCCTCGACACAGCCACACGTGTTGTCTTACATAAAAAAATAAATAAAAAAAAACCTATTGAACTTACGGCTGTATATGTTTCTTCTTAAGGATACGGAACCCTAAAAACAAATGAGTACGTAAGACGCTGCGTGCACAATTTTATTCAGCTATTAGAGCAAGCAGATCGTATGTGACGTGAGCTATGGTAATATGTTTATTATGTTGACAACACTGAAACTTTGTCAATTTCCAGCTCGCGCTCTCGTTGTGAAGGCCAATTAAAATTTCATATCTACTGCCTCCGCGCCGCCGCCCGCCGCGCCGCCGCCGAGATAATATAATGCTAGCCTTTGCCCGCGGCTTCGCTCGCGTGAAATTGGTATTTAAAAAGAAGAAAGTAAGTAAGCCCTCTGCCGTACCTTTATTTCGGCAAGCATAACAATTCGGTTTGTATGAGAGCCACATCTTAGCGTAACCGGAATTGAATTTTATTTAGCCTATCCTGTGTCGCATGTAGGTAAATGTGCTTATTACTAAGTTTATCGAATTCGGGTGATCGGTTTAAGAGTTATGGGGGAACATACCTACAGAAAATATTTCTAAAAATCATCAATTTAGTTTTAGTATCATTCATAGAGTCTATAAAGGCAGTATCTCATAAAACAAAGTAACTTAGTCCGTGACCATCCCTTACAGATTTATTATTAATTTAATTTTAAGATGAAATATTATAGTATCTTCAATGAGGATACTATAATATTCTTCATGTATCACAAACGGCTAAGATACGATAATATTTTATTAAACCTATTAGCTTTTACCCGCGGCTTCGCTCGCGTGAAATTAGTATTAAAAAGAAGAAAGTAGGTATAAGCCCGCTACCGTAGCTTTATTAAACCAAACGTGGTGGTCCGAGTTGTGCTGTAATCGAGTCCTTGCAGCACAACACCGATTGCTCTGCTTACCCCGCATACATATAGTATACGTATTATAATAATAATAATAATAAACTGCCCTCGCCACAACATCCACGACGGGGACGGTGTCCGGCACCGGCCGGCTTGGGGCCGTCGGGGTCCCGTACCCCACTTACAGCCCCCGCTGCCGGTGCCATAGTGCAACACCCTCGCGGCGCGCGCACGATGAACAAGTTCACTTAAAGTGCTGCGTGTCGTCGCTCCGCAGTAAGTGGATACGGAGCTCTCCGAGATGGGGGTGGTGGTGGCCTACGTGTCTAGTACCACCACCTGTCGCTCGTAGCTTGCCTCGCGTCGTCTCGGAGAGCTCCGTAGCCACGGCCTGCACCCGCCGGCGTGCTTGGAGGCTTGCCTCCCGCCGCCGGCGTACATTACCGTTTTTATTTAGATTTTATATTAATTTTGTGTATTTTTATTACTTTTTGTAAAATGTATGTAAAATTAATATAATATATTTTAAAAACGTGAAATAAAGAATATAAAATAATAATAATAATAATAATCCCGCGGAAGTGTGGGGGTAGAGGTATGCTAAATGCCAAAAACCTACACAACCGCGAGGTATGCAATCTCCGTCAGTATTTTATGGAAAAGACTGATGTTTGTGAGATGCACCGCGATGTCGTCGTCAGTGATAAAGGCCTTACCCCGTTGGACATGGGAAAAGAGGACTGGCGGAAGCCACTTGTACTGAGCACCGAGGACCGCCTGGAAGTATGGAAAGGCAAGGCGCTGCACGGTAGGTACTTCCGGTCTCTCACGGGGCCGGATGTAGATCAACTCGCCTCCGTGCACTGGCTACGCTTCGGGGACCTCTTTGGGGAAACCGAGGGTTTTGTCTGTGCAATACAAGACGAAGTTGTCAAGACCAACAATTACAGGAGATTCATTATGAAGGATGGCACCATTGACATCTGCCGCGCCTGCCACAAACCTGGCGAATCCCTCAGACATGTAATCTCCGGTTGTTCGCAACTTGCCAACTCCGAGTATTTGGACAGGCACAACCTAGTAGCCAGGATCATCCATCAGCAACTTGCTTTGAAGTTCAACCTTGTCGGCTCGGAGGTGCCTTACTACAAGTATAACCCACAGCCAGTTCTCGAAAATGCTCACATCACGCTCTACTGGGACCGGTCGATTATCACTGATAGGACTATTATGGCTAATAGACCTGACATAGTAATCATCGACCGGGAGGCGCGGCGCGCAGCGCTCGTCGACATCACGGTGCCGCATGACGAGAACCTTGTGAAGGCAGAAAAAGACAAGATGTTAAAATACATCGATCTGTCTCATGAGGTTACCGACATGTGGCCCGTGGACTCGACGATCGTTGTGCCCATAGTCGTGTCTGCGCATGGGCTGATAGCGAAGAGCCTCGACCATCATCTCAAGAGGCTCTCACTAGAGCCACTTGCTTGGATCAAGGGTCAGATGCAGAAGGCGGTCTTGCTCGACACCGCTCGAATTGTCCGAAGGTTTCTCTCTCTCGGGTCCGACCATCGGTAGCCTGGGTTCGCCCCGCCGCCGGTGGTGGAAATTCCATTTTGTTATTTTATATTAATTTTAGATTTAAGTTTTTTATGTAAAATTAATATAAAAAAGAAATGTGTCAATAAACGAATAAATAATAATAATAAAACTTTATTTCAGGTAATACATTTTACCTATAGTTAATTAAATTATAATTAAATATGATTAAAATTGTAATTAAATTAAAATTAAACATAGTTGAAACTAAATTAAATAAACTAAAATCAACTAAAATATTATAAAATCGGTATAATATATTCGCCTATATACATTTTCAATTATGGCATTGTTGCATTTTGCCAGTCGCTCCATGAAGGCTGCTCTTGTTTTCCGTATTACGGCAAAGAAATCATCAACCCTGTTCTCAGCAAACATACCAGACGCACTACATCGCCATTTCAAACCCAGCATACACCGGAAGCCATTATTGTATTGTACACGCAACGAATTTATTGCTCGCTGCGTGTAATTACTCCATAGTTGACTGGTGTAGAGCGCCTGGCAGTATGCCTTGAACAGAGTTATTTGAACCAGACGAGAGCACCGCCTGAATCTCTTTCCCAGCATGTTGCTCCGCATTGCAATAGACCGTTGTTGTCTCTCGATATCTTCATCATCACGCAGATTTTCAGTGAGTACGTGCCCTAAGTACTTAAACTTTGTGGCAATGTTCACTGGAAAACCACGTAAAGTTACAGGTGGAACATTATCTGGTCCTGCACCAGATTTGAACACAACGAGTTCCGTTTTTTTAACATTATAGGTTAGACCATGCAGGGCCGCATACTGCTCGCAGTTTGCCAGCAACCGTCGGAGTCCCTTCACAGAGGGACTCAGCAGGACCATGTCATCCGCGTAACTTATGTTGTTAACGCATGTGTCACCGAGGTGACATCCTATACCCGTGCTGCTCAACTCCTCTATGAGCCCGCACATAACACACGCACATGTATGCATACAATAAATAGACAGAAATGCAAAATAAAATTAAAACAAAACTTATCATGAAACATTTATTAGATTTTACAACGTAACTACACTAGATAGACATACTTAGTTATGTATGCTTAAAACTTCATAATGAAATATCTACATAACAACTTTTCGTAATTTATACGTTTAATTAACTAGTACGTACTTATATGTAGTGTATATTATAGTATATTATAGTTATTTTCCTTATATTATTGGTTGGGCCGATGCGTTGCAGATCAGTCGTGGTGACATTTCACCTAGTCCCTTCCTTGTCTCTCCAATATGCCTACCTCACCGCCTGAAGAGATGAGCACCGCGCTGCCTGCTCCGCGCTGTCACGCCGCGCTGCGGCCGAGCAGCTGAACGCAGTCAGTGAGCTCTCGATACGCTTGGAGTCTGCACACGCGCGAAATTGGTATCGGACCTCTAGTTTTTACCCGCAATATCAAAAAATATATAATTATTATTCAATCTTCGCCGCTGGACCTACGTTGTCCATACTAACCCGCTCGCACACAATTCATCGCCGCGAGTGTCGTCCATCTCGCAAGGCTGCTGCTGGAGACGATCCTCTTCGTGTGGTGGCCACCCGCTTCGCCGCGCCGAGGATATCCATCAGGGGGTGAGTCCTGCACAAGTTCCTTTCCTTCCCTGGTGTGGTGTTCACCGCGACTGTAATTTGCAACGCTAGCCTATATAGGTAAAATTTGTTCGATATTTAGAAAAATACGGAACCCTAAAAAGGGCAAAATTCCAGCGACCTACCGCCGCGTCACCATAAGTTGGTCCTTCGAGCCGGATCCCTATTGGTTAGCATTGCAGTTATATTATATTTCGTGTTTATTATCCATTTCAAAATTATAAATTAAATTAAGTAGGTACATAGTAAATCCCGCGTACCTATTAAGATGGCTACCGGTGCAGATAGACTCGAAATGGAACGTGAAAAAAGGTTGTACGAGCGTAAGTTAAAGCGCATTGAAAATAAAATGAAGTGCTATTTCGAGCGCTTACAGGTCATATTTGACAAAATAATAAACCTAAACCCACAAAATGTGGATATATTTGTCGCAAACGCAGCCACCACTAACACTATGCGCCAAGAATTTATGTCGACATTGGACGAATACAACGAACTGCTTGCGTCAAACCCGGACGCTGCTGAACCCTGCTACAAGTCCATGAACGCTTTCGAGGACTTGTACGCCGAAATACAATTCAAATACGACCAAATCATTTCGTCGCGACAAACCGCGCAAACTAATAAGGTGGATGGCAAACTGTCATTCCGACAGGCGCCAAAATTACCACGGTTAGAGTTGTGTTCTTTCGATGGAGACATACATAATTGGCCTATATTTTTCGAGACGTTCAGAACGGTCATTCACGAAAACGCGGATCTGACGGATGGTGAAAAAATCCAATATTTGGTTGGTAGATTGACAGGCCAAGCTCAGAATATGTGTCAAGGCTTCATGCCTACTGCCGACAATTATCCAGTGTTGTGGGACGCATTGGTGAAAAAATATAACGATAAACGCGTACTGGCCGCTAATTATCTAGATCAGCTACTGAATTTACCGAGTGTCGGTGAGGCCACAGCCAGCAGTTTGGAAAAATTCGTGGATAAGTTTTCATCCATTGTGTCCGCCTTGAAGCAATTAAAACTGGATAGCTTGGAAGAGTTCATGTTCATTCACATTGGTAGTAAAAAACTCGGAGTTGAAACTGTCAAATTATTTGAAATGTCACTCCGAGGCGAGAACGCAATGCCTACATCGTTAAAGTTCATTGACTTCGTTCGCGAGCAATCCCGCATCTTACAACGAGCGTATGCGGGTACATCCGCAAATCAGCCGCCTTCTCCGCCTCCGCACCGCGCGAATCAACCGAACGCTACCAGTGGTAACAATAATTACCGCCCCGCGGTCAAACCTCCACCACCTCCGCCGCAGTCCCGAAATAATAGTACTTACAAAACATTTGTAAGTCTACCGGACGATAGATGTGTTTCCTGTGGAGGAATTGATCATTCACAGTTATATCATTGCTCCAAGTTCAGTGCAATGTCTGCCCGCGAACGATATAACTTTGTGAAATCCAATAATTTATGTGTTAATTGTTTAAGTAGCAAACACACAATTCGTAACTGTAAATCAGAAGTCAGATGTCGAGTATGCTCTCGTTCACATCATACGTCGCTTCATTTTGATTCGAGTAACGAGTCACCGATTCCGCAGTCGAATAAAGTCGCTGTTAATTACGCTCGCGCCGCCGCCGCCTCCTCCGCCTCCGCCGCGCGCTCCCCCGCCTTCAGCCTTGCGCCCGCGCCCGCACCGCTCGCCTCTGTCGATGAGCTCGCTCCTCCGCCTCCGGCGGCGGCTCACGCGGCCGACCACGCCGTCGTCCGTCCCGCACCCGCTCCGCACGTCTCCGCCAGCACTACCTCCGCGCCCGTCCGCCCCGCTTTCCCTTCTGAAGGATCGCCTTCAGTGTTGTGTTCCGTCGGAACAAATAATAATGTTTCCCGCAACACTACGGTTTTATTGGGCACGGCATTATGTCACGTGATCGATGTCGCCGGTACCATTCACACGGTGCGTGTGCTGGTGGATAGCGCGTCACAGAAGGATTTAATCACAACCGCCTGTTGCAAGAAGCTCCATTTAAAACTACACCCGCCGCAAAATAAAGTAGTTGCTGGAGTAGGTGACGTCATTAACCCTATTGAAGGAGTCACGTGCCTGACCATACGCTCCCGCTTCGATGATACCATAAGGTTCACCATACAGCCGTTTGTGGTAAATCGAATTACTAATGAATTACCTTCAACTAAAGTCGATATTTCGCAACTTGAATATTTACGCGATCTGCCGCTAAGTGATAACAAGTATTTTGAACCTGCCGAAATAGACCTTATTATCGGGGCCGATCTATTCGCTCGTATTTTACGTAGTCGGACGGTCGCGCGGGCTTCGGGTGAACCGGTCGCCATAGAAACCTCACTAGGTTACTTAATATTAGGAGAAGCGCCCGCAACCGCCCTCGGTCCCACGTGCAATATTACACGCGTTTATTGTAACGTAAATGATTCCCTTGAAACAAGTATGAGTAGATTCTTCGAGTTAGAAGACGTTCCAGACGCGCCGTCGCTCACGTTCGAAGAACAGGAGTGCGAGCTCATTTACTCAAACACGACAATGCGTGACGCGAACGGCCGCTACAGTGTGGCACTGCCTTTCAAGGACGAGCCGATTCTGGGTGACTCAAGGATGATAGCTGAGCGTAGATTTTACGCATTAGAACGTAAACTGTTGTCTGACGCTGAGATAAAGGGTGAATACGATAAGGTTTTTAGAGAATACCTACAAAGAGGCTACTTAGAACCAGTCGTGGCTATTCCACAGACAAGTTTACCTGCGCCGCCGCAATATATCATTCCGCACCACGCTGTTGTTCGTCACGATAAATCGACTACTAAAGTTCGCGTCGTGATGGACGCCAGTATGAAAACCACTTCAGGACATTCGCTCAATGAGTTCTTACACACCGGTAAAAATCTACAAAATGATTTGTTTAAAATAATATTAAATTTTCGCTTATTTCCTATTGCACTCAGCGCTGATATTCGACAAATGTATATGCAAATACTTGTTGATAAAAAATACAGATGTTTTCAGAGAGTTTTGTACCGCTTTAACAATAACGAACCGCTTAAATTATACGAGCTAACGCGTGTGCCGTTCGGCTTGCGCTGCAGTCCGTACCTAGCTATGCGCACCGTGCGACAACTGGCTGCGGACGAGTGCGAGCGCGCCCCGCTAGCCGCGCAGGTGGCGGCAACTGATATCTACATGGATGACTTGGCTACTAGTTGCTGTTCTATCGATGCAGCTGCCGAGTTATCAAATCAGCTGATTCACTTATTTCAGGCTGGCGGGTTTGAGTTAGTAAAGTTCTCAAGTAACTCCCCGCAAGTGATGGCTGGCATACCTGCCGCTCGTCGCGTCTCGGAGGCAGTTGAGTTCGACTCGGACGATCATTACAAAATTCTCGGATTACATTGGCTGCCTCGTGTAGATTTCTTCTCATTCACCGTCTGCTCAGAACATCGCGAGTGCACGAAACGCAACATTTTGTCCACAATTGCTCGTCTTTGGGATATAATGGGATTTGTAGCACCTGTAATATTAATGGCAAAATTAATAATTAAATCACTGTGGGAAAATAAAATTGATTGGGATGAGTCTCCTTCTCAAGGTGTCATCTCGCTCTGGAACCAATTCGAGTCAGAGCTCCCATATTTACAGAATATACGATTGCCACGACATGTGGGTGTCGTTGCTGACTGTACCGTCTCCATCTTAGGATTCGCTGATGCTAGTGAAAGAGCATACGGTGGCGTGGTTTACCTTCACGTATTGTTTCCGTGCAAAAAACGCTACCAATTAAGTTTAGTGTGTGCGAAATCAAAGGTAGCACCGCTCCGTAATGTTTCGCTCGCTCGTTTGGAACTATGTGGAAATGTAGTCCTCGCAAAATTAATGCGTCTGGTAATTGATACCTACGCTTCCCGCTGTACTATCGATAATATTTGCGCGTTCACCGACAGTACCGTGGCCCTGGCCTGGATTCATTCTTCTCCTTCGCGTTGGCAGACTTTTATAGCGAACCGTGTATCGAAAATTCAGGACAATATCGCCGCTAGTAATTTCCATCATGTATGTGGAAAAGAAAATCCAGCTGATTGCCTGTCGCGAGGACTAACTCCTGCGCAATTAATGGAGCACCCGCTGTGGTTCCGCGGGCCGGCTTTCGCCCACCTACCTGCTGAACAATGGCCGGTCAACATATTCGATCCGAGTGCTGTCGAGCAACCACCAGAAATGAAAATAAATGTAATGTCGGCTACTACGGACTTACCTGAACCGCCGCTGCTGTGTACGCTCGCTTCGCGCGTCTCCTCTTGGCCGAAGCTGCGTAGAATCGTGATTTTCATTTTTAGATTTATAAGAAAATTGCCCGGTACCTTTGAAATATCTCACTTACAATATGCCGAGCTCGCTATATTAAAGGCTGTTCAAAAGGTTCACTTTCCTGTCGAATTGAACAATGCCCGCTCAGGGAAAACTTTATGTCCCGCATTTAGAAAATTAAATGCCTTCCTCGACGACGACGGAGTGTTACGAGTTGGGGGTAGATTGAGTAACGCTAATTTGCCTTACGATAGTCGCCACCCCATCCTACTACCGCGGCGTGATCACGTGGTCGATCTTATCGTGGATTACTATCACCGCAAATACTTGCACACCGGACCGCAATTGTTAATGTCGCTTCTGAGGCAGACGTATTGGATATTATCCGCCCGCAATATTGTTCGCAAACGTGTCCAACAATGCAATGTCTGCTTCAAAACAAACCCGAAATCACAATTTCCGCTAATGGCTGACTTGCCGGCATGTAGGGTAAATGAAGCGAAAAGCTTTTGCTTTGCCGGAGTAGACTTTGCAGGACCACTAAACATTGTGCCAATCAGGCGCAGAGGCACTCGTAGTGTCAAGGCATATATCTGTCTATTTGTATGTTTGGTGACGAAGGCTGTGCATATCGAGTTGGCTTCTGATTTGAGCGCGGAGTCGTTTCTTAATGCGCTAAAACGATTTATTTCGCGACGCGGACCGGTCAGCTGCATGTACTCCGATAACGGAACCAATTTCGTCGGAGCAAAGTCTTACCTCGACGCGGTTTATGAGTTGATTTCGTCGGAGGAGTATCAGGATAAGTTTGCTAATGAACTTCGCGATAATAATATTGAATGGAAGTTCAATCCTCCTTCCGCTCCTCACTTCGGTGGAATGTGGGAGAGTAACGTTCGCAGTGTTAAATTGCATCTCTTTAAAGTAGTTGGCAATCAACTCCTCACATTTGAAGAAATGTTAACCGTACTCGTACAAATCGAGGCAATACTTAATTCGCGACCGCTTTCGATGCTGAGTTCCGATCCTTCGGAACCTCTCGCTCTCACGCCGGCGCATTTTCTCACCTTAACTCCACTTAAATCGCTTCCTTCTGAAGATGTTTCGCGGGAATGCACTAATCTCCTCCACAGGAAGCGCAATGTCGATCAAATCGTACAATCCTTTTGGAAAAGATGGAAATTGGAATATCTTAACACTTTACAAACACGCCAAAAATGGAATTCTTCCACAGACACTATTCAAAAGGGCACCGTAGTCGTACTAAAATCGGGAGACGCTGCTCCATTGAACTGGCCGCTCGGTGTGGTAGAGGACACTTTCCCCGGAAGTGACGGCGTGGTGAGAGTGGTCGATGTCCGGACTAAGACCGGGACGTATAGGCGTCCTGTAGTAAAGATTTGTCCGTTGCCAAATCAATAACTTTCACATTTAAACATTAAATTTATTTGTTTGTTTTTTTTTGTTTTTTTTGTCTTTGTAGTTTGAGTAATACTAATTTGCTTAGCTATAGACTTCTCCCCTTTATTATTATTTCACCGCAATCATATTTTTATCAACTAATATCATGACCGCTGCAAATACCTGATATTGTATTTGCTCACCGGAAGTCACGGCGTTCGTGAGATCGTGAACGGCCGTGCTGGGTCCGAAAAGTGTAGGCGCGTAGTAAGCGCACAGTGGTGAATATTTTCACACTGTCTAGTCCTACTTTCGCAAATTATACAGTCCACAAATTTTTAATTTCTTTTCTTGTTTCGAATTGTTTTTCGATCCGCTGTAGGTATATACCGACAAAATGGTTTAAATAATTGCATTACTTTGAATGCGCTTTGCTTCGCTCGCACAATCTTGGGTAGGTATTTTCTCTGTAATAATTTTATTTTATTTTTTTTTTTCTTTGTCCTATGTACTTTGAAAGGACTTGGTCCTGTCAAGCTGGGGGGCATGGTTGGGCCGATGCGTTGCAGATCAGTCGTGGTGACATTTCACCTAGTCCCTTCCTTGTCTCTCCAATATGCCTACCTCACCGCCTGAAGAGATGAGCACCGCGCTGCCTGCTCCGCGCTGTCACGCCGCGCTGCGGCCGAGCAGCTGAACGCAGTCAGTGAGCTCTCGATACGCTTGGAGTCTGCACACGCGCGAAATTGGTATCGGACCTCTAGTTTTTACCCGCAATATCAAAAAATATATAATTATTATTCAATCTTCGCCGCTGGACCTACGTTGTCCATACTAACCCGCTCGCACACAATTCATCGCCGCGAGTGTCGTCCATCTCGCAAGGCTGCTGCTGGAGACGATCCTCTTCGTGTGGTGGCCACCCGCTTCGCCGCGCCGAGGATATCCATCAGGGGGTGAGTCCTGCACAAGTTCCTTTCCTTCCCTGGTGTGGTGTTCACCGCGACTGTAATTTGCAACGCTAGCCTATATAGGTAAAATTTGTTCGATATTTAGAAAAATACGGAACCCTAAAAAGGGCAAAATTCCAGCGACCTACCGCCGCGTCACCAATTATATTATACATTCCCACACTCAAGTCTTTTGCTACTACCTACTTATATCTCGCAACATACGACTCTCAAACAGCCAAAGATTGACTGGGAGAAATCCCTGTAAGGGATAAGTCCGCCTTTGCCCCTCATGTAAATTTCTTATTGTTTGTTTATGTAAAATGTTTTTTTGGAGCAATAAAGTATTTCTATCTATCTATCATTTTCAAAGTGAAATATTTATTTTTATTAATAATAAATAAGTACGACGGATACGGAACCCTAAAAGTACCCGAGATTGGATGGATGAAAAGCGCGGAAGACCACGTGTGCCTTGGGAGAGGCCTATGTCCATCAGTGGACCGATACGTGATGATGATGATGATGATGATAATGAGAGCACCTCTACTGTGCGACGTTTGACAGTGTTAGTTAACACAGACAAGCATTGAACACAACAGTCAGGAAAAGCTACGGTTAGATCTCTAAGCGCTGCTGATCTCTGTGTGCTCGCTAATCCAGTCCAGGAAGCTGTAGACCCTGGTGTACACGTCTGGGTAGCCGAGAGCGCACGGCATACCCCAGGACACGATTCCGACCACGCGGTCTTCTTCCACTAGTGGGCCGCCGGAGTCACCCTGAAAAATACGATAGAATTAGGGGCAGTAGGTTTAAAATTTACATCTGATACACTTAATTATTCATATTCCTTGCTCTTTGTTGCGTATTTTAATATGAATAAAGGAGTGAAGAGAGAATAATGATAACATATGCATGGGTATTTGGGGTAGGCAGTGTCAAACATTTTGTAAACGTAGACTAAGTGGCCGGAAAAAAATCCAGCGATGTTTCTTGCCAGTTCTTCTTCTCTGTGATAATCGAACTGGCCGAATGTAAGAATGTAAAAATATTACAAATCTGAGTGAACTGAGTACGGTTTATGTATGATGGATGAATAAACAACAAACAGTTCATTAGGCGTGGTATAGTTGAATGAAACCTGCACGAATTGTTGCCACAACACTACAGACTGTATGTACCGTGTGGGGCCGGTACTTTAAAAGAATAGCCCCACTGCATCTCTCCCCGTGTATGTCGTAAAAGGCGACTAAGGGATATGACTCCCATCTTATATTACTAGGTGGTAAGGTTTAACCCGCCCGGGTTTGTACCACCGCACTAAATGAAAGGTCGGTCGAAACGGCTATGTAAATAGTTTGTGTTTTCCGTCCAGTTCAGTGTAGCCGGCACGACCGAAGGGAAGCACTGACGTGGCATCAAGTTCACCCGGTGTTATGGGCTGACATCACGGATGTTGTAGGTGATGTAGCCAACCGTGTCAGTTTCCAAAAAAAAAATAGACTATAAAAAGATTATTTAAAGGTCGATCGAAACGGTCATGAACTACAAAATGTTTTTTTGAATAAATAATTAGGTAGCTGATCGATGGCAAAGACATTTTCACCTCTGAACATTTTGAAGTAACCATCAGGGTTATTTGATACAACCTGACGAGTTTGTCAACTGACCTACGATGTCAGCCAACTGCCGCTTGTTCCTGTCGGAACCACAGGTGATTCCCTTTGACCTTGTCAGCTACGTTGACACGTTGACAACTGGACGGAAAACATTGGACTTTTTTCATAGCTATTACGACCGACCTCTTTATAATTAAAATTATAATAGAAGGCTGCTCACATGGCATGCACCCTCTCCGGCCTTGGTGAGCGAGCAGAGTTCAGAGCTGAACACCGGATTGTAAAGGTTCAGTCGG
Source organism: Nematopogon swammerdamellus (assembly GCA_946902875.1). Classification (NCBI taxonomy): domain Eukaryota; kingdom Metazoa; phylum Arthropoda; class Insecta; order Lepidoptera; family Adelidae; genus Nematopogon; species Nematopogon swammerdamellus. Next base: position 3,378,703 of record OX336336.1, on the reverse strand, counting down.
CTCTGGCAATCCTCCACACTCAGCGCCTTCAGTTCGATGGTCTGCAGGTTGTTAGGCACTACTCCTATTGGATACTGGAACAAAGATAAAGGCAATACAGAACCGGTTAAAACCACTCCCTCAAAAAATGTCATCGAACGCGCCAATGATATTATATGTTAAAACCGGCCAAGTGCGAGTCGAACTCGCGCACCGAGGGTTTCGTATCGCCATGTTAGCGCCACTCACGCCATCTATGGCGTGTTATGAAATGCTTCATATTAGTTAAAATTCATGATTAGTTAAAATGCTGCATGCTCTATTCGGTAGATGGCGCGCGCGCATACACTTTTTAGTTTCTTCTATGGGAACCCCCATGCATTTTTTTCTTATTTTTATTATTTGTTGTTATATCGGCCATAATAACTAATAACACATATTCTGTGAAAATTTCAACGGGCTACCTATTACGGTTCAAGATATACATACATCCCTCGGACAGACGGACGAACAGACAGACATACGGCGTAGGCTTAGTAATAGGGTCCCGTACCGGATACGGAACCCTAAAAACGAACGCGCCATCAAATGTTAGTGGACATCATGATGTTCAAGGTTTATAAGAGGAGGTTAATTAAGGCACGTTGATCAATCACGCGACAAACTTGCCCCAAGATCCACTCAATGTAATAAGGATATCATCCTTCCTTCCTTACCTATAATAAAATCCAACGTCTGCTTTCTGTCTGAGTGTCTGTCTGTCCGCTTATAACTCGAGAACCACTGAACCGATTTTAATAAAACCATTGATTTTATAACATGAATAAAACACAATTCTACGGATAGCTTGATTCTTCCCATCAACTATAGGTTACTTACTATCACGCTAAATAGCTTATGAGGTTTGCAGTGAAGTGAAATATGAGAGCGGGCGGAGCCGCGGCTTGTAATTAATATTATACACATACCTACGATGTTAGCCAATTCTAACTATTCGTCTGCATATAGGTACTTCTCCCACATCCCCAAGGTTAGTTAGAAATTAGAATAGAATGCCTCACGACATTGAGCTTCCCTGTTGCTATTGTGCCTAATTTGTATAAATTGGTGTTCAAGAAAGAATATATACATATACTAGCTTTTGCCTGTGGCTTCGCTCGCGTGAAATTCGTATTTCAATTTTTTTTAAATACGAATTTCACGCGAGCGAAGCTAAATTAAATTAAAATTAAAAAAAATTCAATTAAATAAAAATGTAAATTAAAAATAAGAAAGTAAGTAAGTCCGCTACCGTACCTTTATTTCGGCGCGCGGAACAATTCGGTTTGTATGAGAGTCACATCTTAACATAACCGGAACTGAATTTTATTTAGCCTATCCTGTGTCCCGTATAATCAAATTAAAGTTACGTCCCGTATAATCAAACTAATTTTAAACGAATTCGGATGATCGTTTTAAGAGTTAAGGAGGAACATACATACATAGAGAAAATATTTCTAAAAATCGTCAATTTAGTTTTAGTATCATACATAGAGTCTGCAAACTCAGTAGCTCATAAAACAATGTAACTTACTCCATGGCCATCCCTGACATATTTATTTATTATTAGTATTGATGATTGATACATAAATATATTCTGATCGAAGACAATATGGCCGCCAGTGTTAGGTTATACAAAAACATTATTGTCATGCGAGTGAGTTAAGAATTTAACCTTACCGAAAGTCTGCCCCATCCCGTGAGAATGAGATCTGCACCTCCCTCGGTATTCTTGGTGGGCAACCGAATAGGTTGGACCAGATTTCCAAAGACGATAGCTGTGCTCAGCTGCAGCAGGGAAATATCGTTGATTATTAAGCTGGAGTCATATTCATCGTGGACTATAATCTTCTGCACGGAGTGCGCTGTGCCGCCGCTTTTGAGGCTGTGCGTGCCGACTATCACTCTGATGGATGCGGGACGGTTTCTGAAGACAAAACGGACAAAATTATTCGCAAGTTCTATCGGTTATTCCATGGGAAGTGCTCGGAGGAGCTTTTTAATGCGATCTCGCCGTCCACCTCCGCATCACGCTCACTGTGGTCAGTCAGGCCGGCATATGGCATTCGAACCCCGCATATGACCGAATGTAATGTAATGTGTGGTGGCGTGCCTTGGGAGAGGCCTATGTCCAGCAGTGGACCAATACAGGCTGATGATGATGATGATATGAACGAATGTCCATGGCCGTCGTTAATAAAAACTCAATTTTTTACTTTTTCTATTTTTTATTATTTGTTGTTATATCGGCCATAATAACACATATTCTGTGAAAATTTCAACGGGCTACCTATTACGGTTGAAGAGATACAGCCCTCGGACAGACAGACGGACAGACAGACGGCGTAGGCTTAGTAATAGGGTCCCGTACGACGGATATGAAACCCTAAAAAATGGTAGTACTGCTTTTCTCTGTTCATTAGCGTGTTGAACGGTCGGTACCCGCTAGTGCAGTGCGCGGCTGTCAACACCCATCTTTCGCCGATGACGGAGCCTCCGCAGAAGTGTGAGTTGAGCACACTGCGCAGTGAAACCTGGTAGAGAGCCGATCCGGCCGGCGCGTCAGACCCGCCCACTATCCGCGAATCCGGAGTGATGGGAGACGGGCGGTACGGCACGAAGGCTGCAAGATAAAGTATATCTTTATGGTCTTTCATTAGTATGTTAATGTTTTTATTGATTTGTTTTATTATTTGAACGATTTTATGTTTAATGACTTGAAATTTTTATTCAATAAGGTATGTCACACCTTTGATTTTGATATATTCAAAATAGTTTTTTTTATTTTTTATTTCTGATATTGATTGTGATTTTTTGACTTGATTGTTTTTATTTTAATGTTTTATCTTAATTTAGTTGATCTATTGACTGTTTCTTTTGAACTTTTTGTGCAGTGACATATGTTTGATTTTAATTTGTTACAGTTGTGGTATTTAAATATTTTGTGCATTTTTTAATTTTCTGTGTTTTGACGATGGCCTATTTTTGCTTGGATCGAAATAGAATAATAAGAAATTTGTTTATAAAATCTGACCTGTCTAAGTGTATAAATATACCAAAAAGACCAAATAAATACCATACCATACCATACCAGTAGGTAACTTTACGCTAAGGGGTGTATGTGTATCAGATACTGATCACGTTCCCCATTCCCATATTTTTTTTTACGATAAAAAACCCTACCCATGCCATGAAAGAATTTGTTCAATAAACTATTATTTTAGTAGGACAGGTAGGTATTTGATATCCGAAAAAAAATATGGGTATGGGGAACGTGATCAGTATCTGATACACATACTCCCCTTAGCGTAAAGTTACCTACTAATGGCAGACCTTATATACAGGCTGTGACAGAAGGGCGAACATACACCTGATCGATTTTATAAGGAGGGATCCTGCAAGGGTCGCTGGTTACGGAACCCTGAACAAAGGTAGCGGGGCAGGGAAGTGGCGCTAACCATGACATGGTGATAAGGAACCCTCGGTGCGCGAGTTTGACTCACGCATGGTCGGTTTTTTTTAACTTTCTAAAAGTACTCCAAATGAGTCCAAGGGCGGGTGGCCGAGTGGTTTGGGCATCGGCTTCTCATGCGGGAGGTCCGCGGTTCGAATCCGGTCGGCGTGTACCAATGAGTTTTTTCTGACGAAAAAATTTACGTGCATACCTACACCTGCTGCTTCACCGTTCGGAACCGGTGTAAAACTGTAGGTCCCTTCCCTTGCCCCTTACTAGGTGGTAGGCTCAAATTGTAGCCGACTGGGTTGGTACCACCGTACTGGATGTAAGATGGCCGCAAGCAACCTCGGTTGTGTTCTCCTCTAGTCCAGTATAGCCAGCAATCCAGGGAAGTCTCCGGTATGGCACCTACCTTCTCGGAGGTGATATTGGCTGGTTAGAGCATGTGCTTTGGCCCCTCCGACTCAGCCACCCATACCGGATTACATAAAAAAAAAAAAAAAAAAAAAAAAGGGACCCTGCACAATCTGAGACCAACCTGTATAGTGTATAGTGTATAGTGTGGATGAAGGAGAGCGGGAGTCCGCGTATGGCGGTGTGTCCGTTTGGTGAGAATCTAATATAGTAATCAACGGAAATCATAACACAGCTGTTATTACTTAAATTATCTAAACGACCTACATTTAAAGTGGGGTAAAAAAATTAATATATCTCTGAAGGTTGAGTCTGAGTGGTATTGTTGATAAACATGATAATTCCATTTCGACACCTTCATCAATTTGTTTATTGCGTAAATATTTTGATTGATGGTTTATTTAAAACAAATCTTTGAGTTCAAATCAAATCAAAATGAAATAATTTTATTTACTTGCACACATTAATTTTAAGAGCCAGTGTTAAAATATTATATCTAGTGGTATCGCAAAATGTGTTATGTTTTGTTTTATGGATACTGACACGGTTGGCTACATCATCTGCTGCATCCGTGACGTCAGCCCATAACACCTTAGTGAACTAGATGCCATGTCAGTGCTTCCCTTCGGTCGTGCCGACTACACTGCACTGGACGGAAAACAAGAACTATTTAAATAACCGCTTCAATCGACCTTTCACCCACTGCGGTGGTACCAACCCGGGCTGGTTAAACCCTACCATCGTAAGAAGGGAAGGTACCTACAGTTTTTCGTGGAAACCGAACCATCACGATTAGCCTCCAACGGTCGAGTGGTCACTCATACTCATCCATCCACTGAACGCGCCCAGGTGTGCTTATGATCTGACCGACAGTCGACCGACCGCACCAATGAGCTACCGAGGCTGACAAATGTTATAATATTTAAAAATATCTGTCAAGTGCGAGTTTTACTCGCGTACGGAGGTTTCCGTATGTATCCTATATTGAAATGAAATGAAATGAAATGAAATTTTATTTATTCAGTACTACAAACGGCACATAACAAACATTCTTGCCTATCTTTCTATCTAACCTATCTTTTGTCTTTCAACAATGCAATGTATAAAAGCCTGTGGCGCCATCTATTATTCAGTAGCGTGACTAATCGATTTTTCGAACGTTTGTTGTATGGGAGCCCCCCTTCATTTTTAACATTTTCTTTTTTTTTCTTATTTGTTGTTATATCCGCCATAGTAACACATATTCTGTGAAAATTTCAACGAGCTACCTATTACGGTTCAAGAGATACAACCCTCGGACAGACGGATGGACGGACGAACGGACAGACAGACAGACAGACGGAGGCTTAGTAATAGGCTTCCGTACGGGATACGAAAATTAAATTATAAAAAGTGTTTTCTTGTAGCCAATGATTTAATGTTGACCTAAAAATATTTGTATCTTTTTCGCGCAATTCTTTCGGTAATTTAATGACACTTTTTATTTTTATTTCTTTGTTTTGTGGTTTTTCTGTTGAATTTACTTCTACTTGTGCCTGGTTAGATATTTTGTGGTCTAAACATATGTACTCCCCAGGGTTCTTTCTTATGTACATAGCCGTTCTTTGCACATCTACATAGACATCGTACATTGTTAATATTTTGAGATGTTTAAATAATTGTATACAGTTTGCGTGCTTATAATGCGCGGGGCGGATCTCGGCGTGTCGCCGCCGCAGCGGCTCGTCAGTGTTCTCCCTCGCACCCGCACCGTACTTGTATAGTGTATGCGCGTGGCGGGTCGCCCGCTGCGGCGACGACACGCCGAGATCCGTCCCGCGCATTATACCTATTTATTATTCAGTTTGAAGTGACATTGAAAAAAAAATTCTAAATATTAATTTGAAATCTGAAATTTTATATAAACACAACTATGCACCTAAAATATATTGTATTACTCCTTTAATCTGTACCTTCTGCTCATTTTCTTTCTATCCTTCTCAGTTTCATTGCAAGAATAATGCTTTAATTATTTAATTTAATTGTGACAATTGGAAAATTTAAATTGATTTTATGCAAGGGAAATATATTTTAGATACCTACCTATATATCCAATATTCTAAGCAAGTCCCTTGTCGTGATTGCGCTCTAATTGAGTGGAATATTTTGAGGAGGTAGGTATTTCGAATTTAATTTATAAATTGTTCAAGTGCAATATGTATTGCCCACGAATGATTTTCGTACCAATAACAAAGGAATAATTACTTTGTTCGCATTTTTTAGATAACATGCAAAACTTTCAAAATAACTTTAATTAAAAACTTATATCATAATTATTATTCAAAACAAATCAATTAATGAAATGTTTACAAAATCGAACTAATTCCTATAAATAAATTAAATAAAAAATTTAATATAACGTAACTTTCATCTAATTCCATAATTAAACATTTACCTTAATAAAAATATTACACTTCGAAAACTGTTTGTCTCGACAAATTTTCAAATACGAACTCCCCTGTAAAAAGTAATAGCCGAAAAAAATCAACAATTTGAATATTACTCGACTTACCACCAGCCGGCGCCGCCGCCACCAGACACACCGCGAAAAACAAAATGGCGGAATACATTTTCACCTAAATTATATTTAAATATTCTTTATTTTTTTTTCTCCCTTGATATAGATTAAGTTCGGAGTTATATTCAATATTTATCAAATTTTTAATTATTGAAAATAAATTTCGTCTGCAATAAATTTATTATGCCAACTTTTTAGATTATGTTGCTATTAAATTACTTTTAAGTGTAATTTTTTTAGTTGAAATTGTATTACATTCTTAATATGTTGTTATTAACTATATTTCTATTCAAATATTGAATATGGAACTCCAAGTGCCAAAGTCACTCACTGGAGCTATATACTAACTGAATTTAATTCTCCCCTTATATACACAAATAATATTAGATTGCGCAGACTCAAGTAGTATAAATAATCGTCTTTAACGCGATAACGTGATCGCCGAAGAACTATTGTACTTAATGTGTGTAGTTGCAGCACTTCAGGTCGAGTGGGAACACGAGTTATTTGACTTAAGGCGCAAAAATATGCCCAGACCATGACGCCTAGCTAAAAAGAAGAAAAAAAACCGGCTAAGTGCGAGTCGAACTCGCGCACCGAGGGTTCCGTATCGCCATGTCATGGCTAGCGCCACTCACGCCATCTATGAATCATGTTTATGAAATGCTTCATATTAGTTAAAATTCATGATTAGAATGCTTCATACTCTTTTCGGTAGATGGATTTAGTTTCTTCTATGGGAATCCGTGTAAATTTTTTTACTTTTTCTTATTTTTATTATTTGTTATTATATCGGCCATAATAACACATATTCTGTGAAAATTTCAACGGGCTACCTATTACGGTTCAAGAGATACAGCCCTCGGACAGACGGACGGACGGACAGACAGACGGCGTAGGCTTAGTAATAGGCTTCCGTACGGGATACGGAAACCTAAAAAGACTATACAGTTATGTTTCAACCGTTCGACCGATATAGAGTGAAGGTTTCAGCAATCTCAAGTCCATCTGTTGTGCGACGGGACACATGGTGTAATTACATCGGAAATGAAACGGACGTCGACCTCAATCTAATCAAGAGAAAGTGTCTGGCAAGTGTATGGCCGATAAAGTGAGGTCAAAAATTATTTCTTTTTTGCCCGATTGCCCGAAGAAAACGGAGGGTTAAGTTTTCGAGTGTGTATGTATGTATGTATGTATGTATGTATGTATTGTTTGTATGCGTATGTATGTATGTATGTATTGTATTGTATGTAACACTCCACTACATTCATATAACACAACATTACACATCGCCTACTTACCTCCAATCTTTTCTTACACTTATTTTATTTGATCACCAACTACCTCACACACAATCCAACAGGCGCGAAGGTGCAGGTGCAGGCGCAGGCATGCGCGGTCTCGTTCGCTCTGCTGAGTAGCTAAATCGAATTGTTAAATGTGCGTTGTAAGTATTATTGTAACACAATTTAATCCAGCTTATTTTAGTTTTATTAGTACTAATTACTTAAAAACTTGTACGTTTAAATTTTTATTTAAAAACCTTAACAGAATATATGTTATTATGGCCGATATAACAACAAATAATAAAAATAAGAAAAAGTAAAAAATTCACGAGGTCCCGATACAAGAAACTAAAAAGTGTATCTATGCGCGCCATCTACCGAAAAGAGTATGAAGTATTTTAACTAATACATAGATGGCATGAGTGGCGCTGACCATGACACGGCGATACGGAACCCTCGGTGCGCGAGATCGATTCGCCCTTGGGCGGTTTTTTTATAGAAACTGACACGGTTGGCTACATCACCTATGTACAACATCCGTGATGTCAGCTCATAACACCGGGTGAACTAGGTGCCGTGTCAGTGCTTCCCTTTGGTCGTGCCGGCTACACTGAACTAGACGTAAAACACGAACTAACATAGCCGTTTCGATCGACGTTTCATTGAGTGTGGTATCAACCCGGGCGGGTCAGACTAATCCACCCAGTAAGGTAAGAAGGAAAGGGATCTACCTACATTTTTACGTGGAATCCGAACCACGGTCAGCCTCCAACGGTCGAACGGTCACCCATCCAAGTTTTGACCGCGCCCGAGTGCAGTTGTGAGGTACCCAACCATGTCAGGTTCCAAAACAAAAATGTTCATATAGAAATAGATTCAAGGCGACTGAGCCAAAAAGCTGAATTGTCGAAAAAAATATTTTAATCAAAAACTTCTCCGCTTCCCGCCTCCTCGCTCCTGAAACTTGAATCCTTCTTTCCGCAAAAAAGTTGACTTTTTGCTTCCTTTGTTTCCTCGCTTCGTAAGCCGGTGAATATTCTTAATTTTGAGGTTCATATTACATGTTCTTAGCTCCTTCCGAATATCGGTATTTTTAGCCCCCGACGAAAAAAGAGCCGTGTTATAAGTTTAACGTGTGTGTGGATGAAGCGATTTGCATGCGGTTTTTTTAAAGCTTTAAATAAATGTTAAATTAAAAATTTTCAAACGGAGGACCGCTAAGTAAATGAAATATAAAAAGTCAGAGTTACGCGGGAATTTATTTAGCGGTCCGCCGACTCCTTTATTTATAAATAAATAATAAAATATTGTTTTACATTTTAAGGGCCGGGGGCTTTTTTTAGGGTTCCGTATCAGGTACGGGACCCTATTACTAAGCCTACGCTGTCTGTCTGTCCGTCCGTCCGTCTGTCCGAGGGCTGTATCTCTTGAACCGTAATAGGTAGCCCGTTGAAATTTTCACAAAAAATGTGTTATTATGGCCGATCTATCAACAAATAATAAAAATAAGAAAAAGTAAAAAATGTACGGGGCTCCCATAGAAGAAACCAAAAAGTGTATGCGCACGCGCCATCTACCGAATAGATTACGAAGCATGACATTAACTAATATGAAGGATTTTCTTAACGAGTAGCGCTAGCCGTGACATGGCGATACGGGACCCTCGGTGCGCGAGTTCGACTCGCACTTGGCCGGTTTTTTCTTTAATTTGTAATCGTTTGAAGAGCTAATCCTTTATAAATAAGTAAAGGTCATTGGGCACTTAAGTATGAAAAATTTACCCACGACCTACAGAAATTAATTGATGTGGGATGTTTCGACATATATCTCTGGTTTACGATTATATGGGTCGCATTACCATAAATAATGGGAATTAGACAGAAAATGAAATTCTGTATATGGTTTATTTCAACTTGATTAATATCTACAGGTGCAATCGTACTATCTCTCTTAGTACGAAAAATATACCCAGATTCTACAGAAATAAAATAGTGTAGAGAATTTGGATAAATTGTTCATGACGGATAAAATCAAATTCTGTATTTGTAAAAAAAAAAAAGATTTATCTATTTATTTATTTATAAGATTTATTCTATTCCATCAACTCTAGTACGCTAGTACATAATACCTCTTTGTACGCATGGTGTTTTTTAATACAATTCCTTCATTTAAATTCTATGAATTTGTTCTTTGCAATAAATATCTTCAACTTTTAAATCACTTGTTATATTTTATTCCCATGGTTTTTTAAATAATTTTTACATAAAATGAAAAGTGGGATATACCTTATTAATTTAAAAGTAGTTTTGTTTCTGTAGGCAAACCTTCACAAATTGGGTTGGATTGTGCCCAATGACCTTTGTTAGGGCAGTGCAGATGTGGTTAAAATTGCTGGCGATGCGCGAAATCTGCAAAATTCGGTCCAGTTTTGGAGGAAACGAGAAAAGGACAAACAGCGAAATATGAAACCTCGATTTTGTCTATCTTTAATGTTATGATACGCTCGATATTTCGAGGGTAGATGGCAGAACACAATATAAACTGATTTATTAAATACTCTGTTTGTCAAATTTATCAAATTACCCCCATTTGTCCTTTTTTTTTGTTTTTTTTTTATGGAAGCTGACACGGTTGGCTACATCACCTACAACATCCGTGATGTCAGCCCATAACACCGGGTGAACTAGGTGTCATGTCAGTGCTTCCCTTCATTTCGTGCCGGCTACACTGAACTGGACGGAAAACACGAACTATTTGCATAGCCGTTTCGACCGACGTTTCGCTCAGTGCGGTGGTACCAACCCGGCCGGGATAAACCCTACCACCTAGTAAGGTAAGAAGGGAAGGGACCTACAGTTTAACGTGGAATCCGAACCACGGTCAGCCTCCAACGGTCGGGCGGTCACCCATCCAATAACTGACCCCACCACTAAACAGAATAATAACATCGTTGGATTTGAACGCTTGAGATTTCGACGTCGATTTCGAGGAATAAAATCACAGTCTTCCGAAAACCTTAGCGCTGCATACTTAATGCGCACTTGACCTTTTTATGATGTGAGCGTGTGCATGAGATTTCATTATAACGACGTTATTAAAAATCTTATTATGAAAAATGCCGGGCTATGAAACTCTTAGGTTACCTTATGTTCGCTTTATGACCGAACTGAACGGCACCTTCTGTAGTAAACTTAGTTTATTAATAAAAAACGATTTTAAACATGCATCCTTCCTGCCTTTTACTTCTAAAGCTCCGCATTTAATAGGAAGACCTGGTGTATAACAGTTATTCTTCGTGCGTTTGTAGGAGTGTTTTTAATTTGTGTGAATTCTAGACATTTAAATCACGCCAAGTCGAGCAAACACGGCCATACCATCCTTTTCTCGAAGCAACTCAGGCTACTTTTGACCTCCTTACGAAAACCTAACCTAACAAAATAACAATGCAATAATTTATGTGCAGTCAAGAGTTATGTTTACATGACATGAAATGAAGGGAAGCATTGACGTGGCACCAAGTTCACACCCTGTGTTATGGGCTGACATCACGGATGTTGTAGGAAATGTAGCCAACCGTCAGTTTCCATAAAAAAGTCTTGGACACGTTTGGTAGAAAAATGAAAAAAATAAAATATTAATTAAAGTAATTTTGATATTGTTGCAGAGGTTCAGGCAGCCGGCGCGTGCGCAGCCGAAGATGACTTCCGACTCCTCCCTCAATTCGCAACGGTGAGTACATTTTTTAGGTTTCCGTACCCCGCACGGAAGCCCATTACTAAGCCTACAACGTCTGTCTGTCCGTTCGTCGATCCTTCCGAGATGGCTGTATCTTTGGAAAAGCTTGCCGATTGAAATTTTCACTGTATGTTATTTTGGCAAATATAAAAAAAAATTAAAGTAAAAATTAAGGCGGGCCCCCATACAAGAAACGTGTTTTTTTAACGTAATATTTTGTGGTGGTATGCGAGTATGTAAATCTTACCCTTTACTTTTTTTCATGGAAACTCACGCGGTTGGCTACATCACCTACAACATCCGTGATATCAGCCCATAACACCGGGTGAACTAGGTGCCATATGTCAGTGCTTCCCTTCATTTCATGTCGCGCAGACTGAACTGGACGGAAAACACGAACTATTTACATAGCCATTTCGACCGACGCGACGTTTCATTCAGTGCGGTGGTATCAATCCGAGCGGATTAAACCCTACCACCTAGTAAGTTAAGAAGGAAGGCACCTACAGTTTTACGTGGAATCCGAACCACGGTCAACCTCTAACGGTCCAACGGTCCAGCGATCACCCATCCAAGTACTGAGTTACTTTCAAAGATGTCTTCTGTTGTTGATAGCGAGCCTTCTGTACAAGACAAGTCATTAACAACTCACTGGTGTCTAGAAGATTATAAGGGTAGCCGTGATGTGGGTGTGTGACCTGTGTGACCTTATACATAATGTAGCTATATATGCTTAATGTAGTAAGTACTAGATAAGCAGTTCTCAGTCATCACTCTCGCAAAAACATGTCACCGGCCAAATCGGCTTAAAAGCTGAGTTCACAATTACTGATGCTTTGTGTTGAATGCTTCACCTTTTTAGGGTTCCGTATCCGGTACGGGACCCTATTACTAAACCTACGCCGTCTGTCTGTCCGTCCGTTCGTCTGTCCGAGGGCTGTATCTCTTGAACTGGAATAGGTAGCCCGTTGAAATTTTCATAGAATATGTGTTATTATGGCCGATATAACCATAAAGTAAGAAAAAGTAAAAAAAATCACGGGGTTCCCGTAGAAGAAACTAAAAGTGTATGCGCGTCATCTACCGAAAAGAGTATGAAGCGTTTTAATTAATCATGAATTTTAACTAATAAGAAGCATTTCTTAAACACGCCATAGATGACGTGAGTGGCGCTGACCATGACATGGCGATACGGAACCCTCGGTGCGCGAGTTCGACTCGCACTTGACCGTTTTTTTTTATTGAAAGCGCGACATATTGGCGCCGAGCCACCCATAAGTTGTCTAACGGCGCCTATGGATATTCGGTCGTATTCGGGGGTTGCAAATGCCATGCTGGCCTGAGAGGTGCCCATTCACGCCCCTCTTGAAGGACCTGAGACTGCACTTGGGGGGAAATATTATGAGCAGGGAGAGCGTTCCAAAGTTTACCGGTTCTGTAGAGGAAAGATCTGCAGAATCGATTGGTACGCAGTCGCGGTAAGCCCAGCGTGTAGGGATGCAATTCCTGCACAGTGCGCGTGGTCCAGAGGCGGAAAGGGGACGGTGGGATCGCGTTAAACGGCTCCTCCGAGCATTCGCCATGGAATAAGCAATATAACACACTGAGGGAGCTTGACATTCCTACGGAGTTTCAGTGGTTCTAGATTACCTTATTGTCTTATTTCCGCTCATACGTGAGTTAGCGCATTCTTAGCATAAGATGGATTTTAATGCGATCCTTTGAATGTGTGATCCGTGTGGGGCCGGTGCTTTAAAAGAATAGCCCCACTGCATCTCTCCCCGTGTATGTCGTAAAACGCGACTAAGGGATATGACTCCCTTCTTATATTACTGGGTGGTATGGTTTAACCCGCCCGGGTTGGTACCACCGCACTGAATCAAAGGTCGGCCGAAACGGGTATGTAAATAGTTTTCCGTCCAGTTCAGTGTAGCCGGCACGACCTAAGAGAGGCACTGACGTGACACTAATTTCACCCGGTATTATGGGCTGACATCACGGATGTTGTAGGTGATGTAGCCAACCGTGTCAGTTTACATGAAAAAAAAAATCATTCGAGATAACAATTTTGTATGTGAAGGCACGCACACTTGTTTACCGACACTCGACAGGTAACATGTTTAATCGTTCTTTGCCTATTCTAGTATCTAGTTCGCTGCCTAATGTATCTCTTCCCCTATACACTGGCCACGCTCTTTATCCCTATTCACCTTGGGAACTTGGGAACGGAACGCATTAGATTATGTGTCTGGGGCGTTTTCACCAAGGTCAAACGGTGGAAATCACGTAACATCACTTTACTGCCGTTTCGGCATATTATATTTTAGTGGGGTTTATACTGATAGAAATTGATCGATCAGTCTGATTTTCAGTTCAGTGGGTATTCTCTACCTACCAGCCAAAACGTACTACAAAAGTTATTTCGTATTGTTCAATTTCGGTGGCGGTGTTTATACGTCTAGAAAAGAACGTTATTTCTGAATGCCAGCGGTTAGCTAAGAGTGATCCTTTGAGTAAAAGTCTTTGATCTTAAAAGGCGACTAAGGGATAAGGACAAGAGGCCGTGCTAAAGGGCGACAATATAACCACCTCTCATCTTGGAACGGTCCTTCCACCGAGCCTTGCAGCGGGTGGGTCTTCAGCCTATTTTTTTTTATGCGTAATCCTGTATGGGCGGCTGAGTCGAAGGGTTCAAAGCCCATGCTCCGAACAGCTAACATCACCTCCGAGAAGGTAGGTGCCATACCGAAGACTTCCCTGGATTATTACTTACATTGCTAAACGCGGTGGTCAGTGTTGTGCTGTAATTATTATTTACAAGAGTACTTGCAGCACAACTCCGACTACTCTGCTTATCCCGATTATCGGGATACAGCGTGTGATATGTATCTCAAAAGGAGGGCCCCACCGCAACCTAGACAATCCGTCTGATTTAGAACTCCGGCACTCAGACACAAAGTGGGATGATTCGTCCACTAAAGTGGGTATCTCGAGGCGGCCACTCAAAGCTCCATTCACAATCCGGTCCCGTGAAAAGGAAAGGAGCTTGCGAAAAAAGACGACAATCTTTCAGGCCCGTCCTTGGGATTCCGCCTGAAGGATTGGCCTGGATCGGGCTTTGTAACTCAGCTCAAGTTTTAGCATATTTATTATCCGACGTTAGGTTCAGCTACCTACCTACACACCTTCGCACAATACGTACGATTTCGTCCGTCGGCCGACGTCCGTCCCCTTTTTTTATCTCGACCGGACGAAATGGAAAATCCGGAAGTATTTTCTCTAACCCGGGATTTAAGATAAATTTGAAGAATATTTTCCCATCCTTACTGAAGTAAATACATTTATCCTCCTTACCTTTAATAAGTTCCAACGTCTGCTTTCTGTCTGTATGTCTGTCTGTCCGCTTATAACTTGAGAACCACTGAACCGATTTTAATACAGTTTGCTTGTACGGATAGCTTGGTTCTTCCCATCAATTATAGGCTACATTTCATCACGTTAAATGGCTTATGAGGTTAGCAGAGAAGTCAAATATGAGAGCGGGCGGAGCCGCGGGCACAGCTATATTCCATAAATATCTTAACTCCCTTCTTCTCTCTCTCTCAATTCATCAGTGGATGGTGTTGAACAACAGTAACACTGATTAATGTGTATAATATGTAAGTCTATTATATACATATATTTTTTATTTTTTTTATGGAAACTGACACGGTTGGCTACATCACCTACAACGTCCGTGATGTCAGCCCATAACACCGGGTGAACTAGGTGCCATGTCAGTGCTTCCCCCTTTGATCGTGCCGGCTACACTGAACTGGTCGGAAAACACAAACTATTTACATAGCCGTTTAGACCGACGTTTCATTCAGTGCGGTGGTACCAACCCGGGCGGGTTAAACCCTACCACCAAGTAAGATTAGGAGGGAAGGGACCTACAGTTTCACGAGGAATCCGAACCTCGGTCAGCCTCCAACGGTCAGCGGTCACCCATCCAAGGACTGACCGCACCCAGCGTTGCTTAACATTCAATAGCGACAGTTGACTGTCTGCACCACTGAGCTATCAAGGCTGACAAAATATATATGCGTATTAAAGTATTTATATAGTTTATCAGATTGCTTTAGTTACTTCTTAATACATTCACACAAAATATTTCTTGTTGGCCTGTATATTACTTCTCCCAAATCCCAAAGGTTAGTTAGAATAGAATTCCTCATGGCATTAATCTCACCTATTGTGCCTAATTTGTATAAATTGGTGTTCAATAAAAAATATATACATACATTTCAACGTTCTGAAATACGGTTGCCTAGTTTGCGCTTAAAAATTTAGTAAATTATAGGATACAACTTCTCCTGCCGTTTTCGCTTCGTGGTGGCAAACTCTAGAACCAGCCTTATGTCAGAATATGTCATAAGAATATGCCAGAATATGTCAGTGTAAACTCCACGTGAATTGATAGAGCAGTTCCTGAGTTATATGCGAACATAGAATCGACGACGGAGCGTCTCGATTTTAAGTTTTCTTAGTTAGTATGGTAAACATTTTCCCAATGAAAACGTGCGATAACGGTCGTGTCATCCTAACTTAACTGTTGGATTAGAGCACCCGATATGTTGGAAAATATTTGAGATAATTTTAGCAAAAAATTATCATAAAGCTCAGTGAAATTTAAAATTTACGATATTACATTGTTAATTGAAATGAAATAAAATTAAATGAAGTTAATAAAATAAAATAAAATAAAATAACATTACATTACATTACAATACGTTACCTTACGTTACGCTACGTTACGTTGCGCTGCGCTGCGCTACGCTACGTTACGTTACGTTACGTTACGTTACGTTATGTTACGTTACGTTACGTTACGTTACGTTACGTTACGTTACGTTACGTTACGTTACGTTACGTTAAGTAAGGTCAGTAAGTAAGTCAGGAGTACAGTGATACATCGTAATACTTCATACAACTTTTAAAAATAAGAATAGGTATAGTACCCCCGGCCCCCGTGACAGGAAAAGGATGTGGCACAGTATGTGACTCACTCATACATAGGGCATCCAACATCGAAAAATCGGAAATCGAAAAAATCGAAAATCGGACAAATTTAGTGCTATTTTAAAATCGATTTTTTTAATATCGAAAATCGATTTTTCCGATGTTCGATTTTTTTTAGGTTTTTCAAACATTCCCCGTCATTTGGTTTTAAATGCATAAAAAACAGTGCTATTTTATGTGAACTGGGTTATGGGTGGGTTACTTAATCATCATCATCATTTTTCATCCAATGAAGAACGAACTCAATTAGAAAAATTATCATAATAACACCGGAATAATCAAGATTTGAAATCGAGGATTGATCAACGCCTAACTATGAATGAACACCTACATGGTACTGTACCTACATAACCCTACTGCGTACTTCAGACGTAGTGAAGTTTACCCGGCCCATGATGAACTGCCTGGTGGTATAGAACGAGTATATCGCAGATTACATTCGACGGTACAAACTCAAACATAGTTGGAGAGGTCGGAGTCGTCGTCCCCTTCATATTCGCCGACACCTACTTTGGACATTGTCGATCGTCGCCTGGAGCTGGAAAGTGCTAAATTTATGACAAAAAAACCTTCCAATACTGGTGAGGAAATTCGCGTGATGTCGTAAGAATTGAAGTGACATTATTTGAGAGTAACGGTGAGAGAGACCCATGTCTAGAAAAGGTATATCATATCATAACCTACTCACGATTCCGCCGACAAGTTTGGAAGGCGAAAGGGCATTTTCAGCAGCAGGTTATTTAACTGAAAATCTAAGAAGTGGCATGGGTGATCACAGTTTAGACGCTCTATGTTTCCTTAGATCTCACTTTCAAGTGAACAAAGATTAGTCAACTGTTGCTCGGGTTGACCAGGTTCTCGAAAAAGTATCCTCTTGAAGGAAGAAGAACTTGGTAAACTTCAACGTAGCGAAGACGCAAACTTGTGCCTTCTCTACTAAAGCTGATCCGTTTCCTCTCCAAGCCACTTTCCAGGGCAGCCAAGTCCCCAACGGTGGTAGTCTGGGCGTCCTGGGTATGGAGGTGTCCAGGGACGTTGGGTTTCGATCGTTCATAGAGTCCAAGGCGAAACTAGCGTCTCGAAAATTTGGGATCCTCTACCGATGTCGGCGATTTTTCACGCCGGTCCAACTACTTACACTCTAAAAAGCACAAGTAAGACCGGTGATGAAATATTGCAGTCATCTTTGGGAGGGTTCCCCTGAGTACCTTCTTTCAACCTTGGATTCTATTCAGCAACGAGCCATTCGCCTCATTGGTGACTCTGTACTCACTCACAAAGGACCTTCAACCTCTAAAGCACAGACGTATCGTTGGTTCATTGTGCCTGTTTTATCGGTACTACCATGGCCGCTGCTCTGACGAACTTGCTTCCCTTATCCCTCCTCCTCCTGTTCGCCTTCGCCAAACCCGCCATACTCTCGCGGAACACCCCTTTGTAGTCGACAGAATAGTTCTTCAACTGCACGATTCTCTAAATCTTTCTTGTGCCGCACTGCAAAGGTGTAGAACGGGCTCCCAGGGAATATCTTTCCCCACTCCTACAATCCACGGATCTTCAAATTGCGGGTTAATGGCCTTTCCCCAGCAACATTAGTCCACCTCCAAGCCGAACTGGCAACTTCTCGGCGGTGAAATTGGCTGCGCCTGAGGTTTCGACCATGGGCGGAGCCACTCAGTTCGGAAGCAATAAAAAAAAAGTTACGTTCACGTAGTTACCAAGTGGTTCACGTAACCACGTTAGAGTTAGAGTTAAGTTCCAGTTCAACATTTTAAAAGCAAAATTTGAACACATGTAATTTTAATATTGCACTGAAATATTAAATGTCATTTATTACTCGTATACTCTTTATCATTTTATTTTCATGTGGTCCAGTGCAAAAATACATACCTTTATTAAAGTTACACTTTAAATTTTGCCGTAAAATCGAAAACATCGAAAAAATCGAAAAATCTATTTTAAAACTATGAAAATCGGAAAAAACCCGATTTTGGAAATGGCACCGATTTTGGATACTCTACTCATACATAACTAACAAGCTACATGGAGTCGCTGGTTTTAAGCCACACCATAAACAAAAAATATCATTACTAAGAGAAGCAACTTATCCCAGTCTCTGCAGCCAAAACGTGTTGCCCAAACAAAGCAGCAATTAATTCCTAAATATACACAAAAAAAACCAAAAATACATAAAACCAATTCCTAACACATATCTACCCCAAAAGTTCTTCTTCAAGTTCCACAAACAAAATACAACAAAAACAAAGCACAAAACACACTAAGGACCAACCAACCACAGACAAAACACAACAAAGCAGAGCACGAAACATACTAAGAACCAACCATCCCTCCATGCCAACTCACAAAGGATTACATGACATTAAATTAAATTGAAATGAAGGCTGAAATGAAAGGTAGGTACGACGCATGGCAGTTCTCCCTTCGCCTCTAGGCATCCACCGGCGGAAAGCGACATCCATCATGGGTACAATGGAAGCGATCCCTGTGATGGATGATTTAAATTATAATTAAGTACATACTTTCTAATATTTTTTATTTGTTTTATTGTAATGTATATAGGCCCCTTCCCTCGCCCCTTACTAGGTGGTAGGCTCACATTGTAGCTCACAGGATTGATACCACCGTACTGAATGTACGATGGCCCCGCATAGCAGCCTCAACTGTGTTCTCCTCTAGTCCAGTATAGCCAGCGATCCAAAGGGAAGTCTCCGGTATGGGACCTACCTTATCTGAGGTGATATTCTCTGGTGGGGGCGTGTACTTTGGCCCCTCTGACTTAGCCACCCGTACCGGATTACATAAGAGGCTCAGTCATCCGGTTTCATAAGTAATTTCAAATTCAGCCACAATAAAGTATGTTTGTTCAAGGGGTTAAGTAACAATAATAATTATGTACTACGCGAAAGGGGTTGACCCTCTACATCTGAAAATTAACCAATTTTGGTCTTTCTTTCTGCGAATTTTTATTTTTAACCCCCGACGAAAAAAACGGAGGGGTGTTATAAGTTTGACGTGTGTGTGTGTGTGTGTGTGTGTGTGTGTGTGTGTGAGGGTGTGTGAGGGTGTGTCTGTCTGTGGCATCGTAGCTACCAAACGGATGGACCGATTTGAATGCGGTTTTTTTTATTAGGAAGCTTGTTTAATCAGGAATTCTTAGCTATGTTTGTAATCAAGTAATCAAGTAATTAAGTAATAAAAACAATAATTATCTTAAAATGTGGACCGATTTGCATGCGGTTTTTTTTAAAAAGCTTGAAATAAAAGTTAAATTACAAATTTAAAAAACCCCCGACTCTAAAAAAAGTCAAAAATTATTTCCGTTTACTTACTTAAAGGAGTCGGGGGACCGCTAAGTAAATAAAATATAAAAACTCAGAGCTCCGCTTGTATTTACTTAGCGGTCCAACGACTCCTTTAAGTAAGTAAACGGAAATTATTTTTGACTTTTTTTAGAGTCGGGGGTTTTTTAAATTTGTAATTTAACTTTTCATAATGTTACTTTTTTTACCCGACTATTTCACTTTCCAATGCAAGTGTCGAAAAAATTTACAATGTTGGCGCTCACAAAAAAACATTTACCGATGCAAAGTTTTTCAGTTAGGTACACATATACAGAATAAATTTTCGGTACCATATAAAGTACAAAAATTAAATATCTATATCTATACATATAATAAAATCGTAGAGGTAAGAAAGTCTGTACATTGAATGTATTCGGAAAAAAACTAACCAGGGTGGCTTAAAATGAGATACTGAACATGTTAGAACAGTTTTTAAAATTTTTGTTTGTTTGTTTGTTTGTTTGTTTGTTTGTTTGTCTGTACGCGCATCACGCAAAAACCACTGAACGGAATTAGACGAAACTTTGTATAGTGGCAGTTTATATGCCGGGTTAACAT
Source organism: Nematopogon swammerdamellus (assembly GCA_946902875.1). Classification (NCBI taxonomy): domain Eukaryota; kingdom Metazoa; phylum Arthropoda; class Insecta; order Lepidoptera; family Adelidae; genus Nematopogon; species Nematopogon swammerdamellus. The sequence continues at coordinate 3,358,252 of OX336336.1, read as the reverse complement.
AATACGTAAAAAAAAATAACAAAAATAAAAAAAAAATTACAATTATAAACATTATTGCGCGTTTAAAATCACGTAGTCCAAAGTACATAATTATATCTTGAGAACTGGCAGCAAATACAATTTGAATAAAATATTCATTCGAAATTTAAAAATAAGTAGATACAACGAAAATGACAGTTCTTCTTTTTTATAACTTGAACACAATAGTCTATACATATCATAAAATCGTAAATGCAAAAATGTCTATTTGTACGCGCATCTCGAAAAACCACTGAACGTAATTTGACGAAACTTTTTATAGTGACAGTGTATATCCCGGATGAACATAATAATTAAAAAATATAATAAAAATCACGTAATCCAAAGTAAAGGTAAACAACAATTTTAAATGTCATGTTGACAACGGAGAACTGTCATCTCGACGTGAGCTGGCCGGTGACAAATTGTTTGATAAATAAAAATAATAATTGAAAGTCTAAGTTATGTCGCTGTCATTGGTGCAATAAAATTTATATATCTGTTGCCCGCGGCTTCGCTCGCGTGAAATTCGTATTTAAAAAAAAGAAAGTAAGTAACTAAAGGCGGGCCGGAAGGCGGATCTGCGCTCACGTAAACGATATTCTTTCTCGATGAAAGTAACTAAGAGCGAGGCGGAAGGCGGAGCTGAGTTCAGGAGGAAGAAAAACATTCTTGAAGAAAGTAAGTAACTAAGGGCGAGGCCGAAGGCCGAGCTCTATTCTGGAAGACCATAAACCTTCTCGAAGAAAGTAAGTAACTATGGGCGAGGCCGCAGGCCGAGCTGCGTTCAGGAAGAAGCTAAACCATCTTGAAGAAAGTAAGTAACTAAGGCGAGGCCGAAGGCCGAGCTACGTTCGGATAATTGAAAAACCATCTCGAAGAAAGCAAGTAACTAAGGGCGAGGCCGAAGGCCGAGCTGCGTTCAGGAAGAAGCTAAACCATCTTGAAGAAAGTAAGTAACTAAGGCGAGGCCGGAGGCCGAGCTACGTTCTGACAAATGATAAACCATCTCGAAGAAAGCAAGTAACTAAGGGCGATGCCGAAGGCCGAGCTGCGTTCAGGAAGAAGCTAAACCATCTCGAATAAAGTTAATTAATATTAAGATTGAGTTAATTTAATTTAAATTTTATTATAAAGTCCACGCTTCTAACGGCAAATATACCGTGCATCCTAGAACCTCGCGGTTATTCCCGGCTGGATGGCAAGAGGCCCGATGCTATCACCTTAGTGCCATGGACTAAGGGTAGTTCTTTGATGTGGGACGCCACTTTTGTTCTCACATTGGCTCCAAGTCACGTTAGGACATCTTCAAGAGCGGCTGGCGCGGCCGAGGCTGGGGCGGAGAGCCTCAAACGCAGCAAATATAGAAATATAATTCAAGATTTCGAATTTGTTGCGTTTGCGGTTGAAACCCTCGGTCCGTGGAGCAGTGAAGCCAAAAGAGGCTTGAGCTGGTTGACGCAACTGGTGTCCCGCCATCAAGGGCTTATGTACTTCATTCAAAGGTTAAGCCTTGCCATCCAGCGGGGTAATGCCGCAAGTGCTCTAAGAACATTTTAAAATGCCCGTTTTGATAGTTATTTTAATGATTGTTAGGTAGGTTTTAATTCTTTAGTTATTAATACTACTTTTTTATTTTTATGAAATACATCGATTGAGTAAACGATATTCTATCGAAGAAAGGAAGTCTTTAAGGGCGATTAAGGGCGAGGCCCGAAGGCGGAAGAGGGTTTTTGGTTTACCTGAACGCAGCTCGGCCTTCGGCCTCGCACTTAGTTCCTTCCTTTCTTCCAGAAGGTTTATCGTCTTCCTGAACGCAGCTCGGCCTTCAGCCTCGCCCTTACTTACTTCCTTTATTTGAGAAAGGTTTATCGTTTACCTGAAAGCAGCTCGGCCTTCGGCCTCGCCCTTAGTTAGTTACTTTCTTTAAGAAGGTTTATCGATTACCTGAACGCAGTTCGGCCTTCGGCCTCGCCCTTAGTTACTTACATTCTTCTTTGGAATACGAATTTCACGCGAGCGGAGCCGCGGGCTCAGCTAGTGTTAAATAAAAATACCAATTTAAGTAGAGTACGCGTCGGCTATGGAGTGAGACAGTCCGGTTTTAGAGCGTCTAACTCGCAGGTCTTTGGTGGACAGGGACGACGCACTACAACCGGACTGTCTCCAAAGCCCGATGTGCATTAATTACCGCCGCGTATTGTGAAATAAGATGGAGTGTTCGGAGGAGCTGTTCAACGCGATTCCGCTGTCCCCATTCCACCTCCGCACTACGCGTACTGGGCGGGGATGCACCCCTATTCAATTGATCTACCAAGGATGCGCACCAACCGGTTCTGTAGATCTTTTATTCACAGTACCGGGAAAATGTGGAACGCACTCCCTGCCCATCTATTTCCTCCCAAGTACAGCCTGGGGTTCTTCAAAAGGGGTGTGAAAAGGCTCCTGTCAGGCCGGCATGGCATTCGCAATCCCCGTGCATCGCAGAATGTCCATGGGCATCGTTAGACACCTACTTGTAGGTGTCTAACGATGCCAAATGTCGCGCTATAAAAAATACAACTGTCTCCCCACATCGCCCGCACCTAAGCCAATTAAAATGTATTTTTATACAAATTCCTATTCGAATCTTCTCAACAAATAAGGTTCAAATTATCTACGCAGTTTAAATTAGGAATACGACTAAGTTAACGAAAATTGGGCACCGGTGGAAATATTTTCAGCGTTCGAACCTCATCCAAACTTCTCTGCTTGGAGATGCTCTCGAAAGATCTTAGAATATTTTTCGTTCCACTTGAGTGGTCGCTGACTTTCACAACTTTTTAAGCGACATCTTTTAACATAGAAATATTCGTTTATAAGATGTAAATTTTATTTGTAAACAGAAGTGATTTCTATTAAAACTTCACTTACATTCTAAATTCTCTGAAAAAAATTTTAATCTTGCTCTCAGACAGTATTATCGACTAAAATAATTGTAAAAAAAAGCAGCCAAGTGCGGCGCGAGCGAGCGCTCTGTACGACCCCGTAATTAGCCGGTTTTAATTTTATGTTTGATATTTTTATTTTATCTGATGTTTTACTTTAGAGTTTGCACTATAATCTCACCAAGTTTGACGCGTGTATTTATTACCGTTTTTACGATGGAGCATAAACAAAAAAGCGATGAAAAAAAATACACATGCCCGACTAAAGCATTTTAAATTGCTTTTTCATTGTTTACTTCATTTTTAGTTTTCCGTATCCCCGTACGAAAGCCTATAACTACGCCGTCTGTCTGACAGACAAACATGTCTGTCTGTCTGTCTGTCTGTCTGTCTGTCTGTCCGTTCGTCCGTCCGATAGCTGTATCTTTGGAACCGTAATAGCTATACGGTTGAAATTTTCACCGAATATGTTTTATTATGGCAGATATAACAACAAGCGGCGGGTGGCCGAGCGGTTTGGGCATCGGCTTCTCATGCGAGAGGTCCGCGGTTCGAATCCGGTCGGCGTGTACCAATGAGTTTTTTCTAAAGAAAAAATTTACGTGCATACCTACACCTGCTGCTTCACCGTTCGGAACCGGTGTAAAACTGTAGGTCCCTTCCCTTGCCCCTTACTAGGTGGTAGGCTCAAATTTGTAGCCGGCTGGGTTGGTACCAACGTACTGGATGTAAGATGGCCGCATAGCAGCCTCGGTTGTGTTCTCCTCTAGTCAATTATAGCCAGCAATCCAGGGAAGTCTCCGGTATGGCACCTACCTTCTCGGAGGTGATATTGGCTGGTCGGAGCATGCGCTTTGGCCCCTCTGACTTAGCCGCCCGTACCGGATTACATAAAAAAAAACCCATGATAAAAAATATAAATAGTAAAAAGTTAAGGGGGCTCCGCATACAAGAAACGTCTTTTTTTTTACTTTTTTTGTGATGCGGAACCCTCGGTGGGCGAGTCCGACTCGCACTTGGCCGATTTTATTAGCAGTCGGGTTTTTCAAGTTTTCATTTTGTTTCTTTATTATGAAGTTGTTTAAGCTTAAAAATTTAAAAGTTAAATTTAATTTTGTTTTTCTTCACAGGGTGTTCAAGAAATCGTCACCGAACAGCAAGCTCACCATGTACCTCAGCTCGCGCGACCTCCTGGTGGAGAACGGATCTATAGACAGGCTACAGGGTGTGCTTCAAGTGGACCCGGAATACTTGGAGGACAAGAAGATATACGGACAGGTCACACTTACTTTCAGGTACAGGCACAGAACATTTGAGTTGGTTAGAGGGGTGCTCGCATGACTCAGTGCAGACGATCGGCCGCAGTAGAAACATGTCTGAATAGATTAGTTTCACAGAATTTCGGACTAAAATGTCGTAAGTAAAATGGCAATCGCGGTTTTCGCACAAATTTTCTCAGAACATGGCACCCAGTTCACCAAGGTGTTATTCGCTGACATCACGGATTTAGTAGGTGATGTAGCCAGCCGTGTCAGTTTCCATAAAAAAACCGGCCAAGTGCGAGTCCAACTCGCGCACCGAGGGTTCCGTATCGCCATGTCATGGTTAGCGCCACTCACGCCTTAAGCTTCATATTAGTTAAAATTCATGATTAGTTAAAATGCTTCATACACTATTCGGTAGATGGGGCGTGCGCATACACTTTTTGGTCTCTTCTATTATGGGGGGGGTCCTCCCCATGATTTTTTTTATTTTTCTTATTTTTATTATTTGTTGTTATATCGGCCATAATAACACATATTCTGTGAAAATTTAAACGGGCTACCTTTTACGGGTCAGGAGATATAGCCTTCGGACAGACGGACGGACGGACGGACGGACAGACAGACAGACAGACGGCATAGGCTTAGTAATAGGGTCCCATACCGGATACGGAACCCTAAAAAACCTCCTTTGCGAAAGTGCCGATACAGAACTAGAGGTCTACCTACATATCTGCCTACTGTAAGTTGATCAGTGTTCATACGCGAGCAATTCGCGCGCGACTCCCGCCGAGTTGTAATAGCGGCAGATTTTACGAGACGGCTGTTTTTGTTAGCCGAAGCGAGACCGTACCTAAGTAAATATTGTTATCCTGTAAACTTGCCGTGTAAACTTCCCCTGGATTCGTATCACAAAACACGGCCCACGTCAACATAACACCTGCTCCGCGGGTTTCACGAGGACGTGGTGAGTGTGCGAGAAATATAAATAAACAGAATAAACATACAAGCTGTACTATTTTTAGGTCCATTTTATGATTTTTAGGTTTCCGTATCCCGTACGGAAGCCTATTAATAAGCCTCCGCTGTCTGTCTGTCTGTCTGTCCGTCCGTCCGTCTGTCTTTCCGTCCGTCAGTCCGTCCGTCCATCTGTCTGTCCGAGGGCTGTATCTCTTGAACCGTAATTGGTAGCCCGTTGAAATTTTCACAGAATATGTGTTATTATGGCTATGGCGGATATAACAACAAATAAAAAAATTTGCGAAAAATGTGCGCAAAGGCGGACTTATCACTACAAGTGATTTCTTACATACAGTCAACCTTTAATAAAATACTGAGAAAGAAGTGTGGGTAGTGCAAGGAGGAATACGGTATTTTATTTTATGAATATACCTACATTTAATATACATATCTATTAATATAATGCATAAAATACAAACAGCATTTAAACATACATACACATTTTTTTTATAGAAACTGACACGATTGGCTACATCGCCTATAACGTCCGTGATGTCAGCCAATAACACCGGGCGAACTAGGTGCCATGTCAGTGCTTCCCTTCATTTCATGTCGGCTACACTGAACTGGGTGGAAAACACGAAATAGTGCGGTGGTACCAACCCGGCCGGGATAAACCCTATCACCTAGTATCTAAGGTAAAAAGGGAAGGGACCTACAGTTTACACATGTATAGATGCCATAATAATAACACACATTTCAACGGGTTACCTATTACGGTTCAAGAGATACAGCCCTCGGACGGACAGACGGACAGACAGACAGACAGACGGCGTAGGCTTAGTAATAGGGTTCCGAAAGACGGAACCCAAAAATGGTCAATTTAGTTTTAGTATCATACATAGAGTCTACAAACGCAATATCTCATAAAACAAAATAACTTACTCCATGACCATCCCTTACAGATTTATTATTAGTAACATTCTGCAAATGTTTTGAGGAATTAGACCGATATTTCTTTATATTGTGACGAAGTAACACACACAACACAAAAAAGAGAAGAAACAAAAATGTCACACACACGATACTAATGATGTTGTTGTTGTTTTAAAAATGTCTTTCGTTTTTATGAATGTTGGATTGGATGTTACCAAGAACTTACCGCAAGAATTTCAGTTTATTGTGTGTGTAAATACAAAAATATCACATAGTAATGGCATGGTATCTTGTTTCCTAGGAGTAAGATTTTTTTATAGTAGCTGACACGGTTGGCTACATCACTTATAACATCCGCGATGTCGGCCCATAACACCTTGGTAAACTAGGTGCCATGTCAGTGCTTCCCTTCGGTCGTGCCGGCTACACTGAACTGGACGGAAGACACGAACTATTAACAGAACTGTTTCAACCGACCTTGCGGTGGTAACAACCCGGGAGGGTTTAACCCTACAACCTAGTAAGGTAAGAAGGAAAGGGAGGGAGCTACAGTTTTACATGGAATCCGAACCGCTGTCAGACTCCAACGGTCGAGCGGTCACCCATCCATCCACTGACCGCGCCCAGGTTAGTAATATACAGGTTGTTTCAGGATAGGGTTTCGTAACTTCAGGGTTCGAAAGGGGTCCATATTTGAAGACGAAAAGATCCGAAACTTTTTCACATATTCGGTCATTTTATTATAGTACTTTTTGGTGAAAATCGTTTCATCGAGATTTGGTGGATGGTTAATGTCCGCCTTTATTAAATAAAAATAAAATGACTAACTTGCATGCTTAACAAGTAGAATTGAACTGCATGTAGGTAAATTCCGATCACATAAGGTTGAATGACATCAAAAGAGAAAGGGGACTGGACTATGTCATTGCACTCCCTAGACTTAGCACTGTTGCCAAATCTCCCCATACTCACTGTCCATTGATATTTGATAACAATTTTAAAGTTTAGTTTGAAAAAAAAAATCCGAATTTCGATGTGAGTGATAAGGATTTTTTTCTACTAATAATGAGTGCTTTCTATTCCTGAAGTTTCCCAAGCCTATACTTGAAACACCTGTGTAAGTCGATGGCACAGGTGTGCTTATGATCGCGACCGACAGACTGCACAAGAGCTGTACATGTCTGTACTCGTAACGGCGGGTGGCCGAGTGGTCGGGGCGTCGGCCTCTCTTGCGAGAGGTCCGAGGTTCGAATCCAACCGGCGTTGTTGATGTTGTTGTTTGCTGCCCACCTCTTGGGAAGGCAGGTGGGCCATTCTCCGCACTGAGACCTCAAGACGGTCCGTTGTACGTTGGCGCTCGGGTAGTGCTACTCCAGCCACCTGAGCTCTTTCATGAAGTGGAGCACTCTTCTCGGTCGCCTCCACACTCCAAGGGCAGTTCGCACGTTCCCAAGAAACTGCAGTCGTTCTTCTGCCACCACCGGGCACTCCAGGAGCACGTGGGTGGCTGTTTCGTCCTCCGCCGTGCAACCTCTGCATAGGGGGCTGTCGGTGACACCTAATTATAAATATCAAGTGCCTGTTGAGTGGGCAGTGACCCGTAAGAAGTCCCATCAGTCCCACCGCCATACCGAGTTGACCCCTGTGGAACTTTAGCAGGCGCTTCCTGAGTCGCAGGTCCAGTTTGGGAATAGCTTCCCGGAATTGCCTGCAGTCCCTGGTGTTGACCCAAAGATTTCATGTTTAGATTTTGTTAGTAGATAGTTGATCCAACCGGCGCGGCGTGTACCCAATGATTTTTTTCTGATATGAAAAAAATTACGTGCAAACCTTCACCCACCGCTTCATGGTACGGATTCCATGTAAAAATGTAGGTCCACCGGGTTGACTGGAGGAAATTGCCTTAGGCAATAAGCCCGCCCTTGCCACACATTTAGTGGCATAAAGTGTATTATTACTCTGTACGCAGGTACGGGCGCGAGGACGAAGAAGTGATGGGTCTGAAGTTCTGCAACGAAGCCATTATGTCACTAGCGCAAGTGTGGCCGCCGCCTGCGCACTGCGGACACGAGCCCGAGCCCAACACACCGCTACAGGTGAGCCAATAGTATTGAGGATTTATCAAATCAAATCAAATCATTTATTTATTTAGGCACTCGTCCCATTGCACACACAACAAATTCAAATACAAGATACAGTGAACATAAAAAATAAAAATATAAAAATAAATAAAAATTCAATTAATTAAAATTAAACAATCATCTTCAGTCATACATAAAATTGTCAATACTTACTAATACTTAATAATAAAATCATGAATAAAATAATAAAATTGACATTAACAAAAAATAAAAATTATACCCAATACTTAATAATTTATTTTAATTTTATAAACTTCGCCATCGCAACTGTTGCGTAATCAGGCCTGTCGAGTAATAGCGCTTGTCTCATAATACGAACTGTTGGTTATGTAATCTGGTTATTGTTTATATGGTTATATAATAAGGTAATATAATCTGCCTTTGCGAACTGTACATATATAAAATAAACCATCTACACTTTTGTCCTTCAGGATGCCCTGATAAAGCGACTTGGGAATAACGCGCACGCATTCCACCTCGAGCTGACACCGCTGGCGCCCCCCAGCGTCCAACTTGTGCCGGCCAAGCAATACCACGGAGCGCCAATAGGGACTTCGTATGACGTGCGAGCCTATATTGGTAAGTTATTTCCGATAAATTATTTGTAATATCTTTCATTTCCACATTCAAGTTTGTCAATAATGCCATTTCAAATTTATTGTGTCGTTGCAAATCCATTTATTGTGAAGTAGGTTAGGATAGGAGCAATTTAATGTTATTAATGTCTAAGTTAGCATTACGTTTAGAATAGAAATAAAAGTATCGTTATCTAAATGATATATTATATATTTTATCTATATGTATGTTTGCTTATAACTTATATATAACGTACGTGGTACGGAAACCTCAAAACCGGCCAAGTGCGAGTCGAACTCGCACACCGAGGGTTCCGTATCGCCATGTCCTGGTCAGCGCCACTCACGCCATCTATGGCGTGTTTTATGAAATGCTTCATATTAGTTAACATTCATGATTAGTTAAAATGCTTCATACTGTTTTCGGTAGATGGCGGGCATACACTTTTTAGTTTCTTGTATGGGGACCCCGTTAATTTTTTAATTTTTAATATTTTTATTATTTATTGTTATATCAGCCATAATAACACATATTCTGTGAAAATTTCAACGGGCTACCTGTTACGGTTCAAGAGATACAGCCCTCGGACAGACAGATAGACAGACAGACAGACAGACAGACGGCGTAGGCTTAGTAATAGGGTCCCGTACGACGGATACGGAACCCGAAAAAGCAAAAAGTAAAAAATTAAGGGGTCCTCATAAAAGAAACCTGCTAAGAATCGATTAGTCACGCTACTGAATATAGACGGCGCAAGGAAAATCGTGTTTGGTGAGATAAATAAGTACAAAATCTTAAAGACCTGCAGATGTCAAAATATCTTAGTACAAAAAAAAAATAATGAAACTCAACTCATGCGCCAAAATAACTAAGCCTGTGTCGAAAGAATTTTATGACGAAAATCAAACAAAAACAAACGTCTTTTTGATGTTTAAAATTGGCGTGGAATTCTCATGAACCGTCTCGTGCTGACCGAACCCTAAAGAAAGGAAGAAGAGACTGCGCGGGCGCTGATTTTCAGCGGCTCCCATTTTACAATAATAAATATTAAAATGTTACTAAATAAAATAAAAACTATACAAAACAAAACAAAAAAACATTAACATTAAAACATATATAAATTGAAAAAGCTCTATTTATTATTGTAAAATATATAATAAATAAGATTTCGGAGGAAAAATAAATTATATCACTAACTTAGGTACAAAGAATCCTTATATCCTTCCTTCCTTCCTTATCCTTTCCTTTCCTTATTCCTTTCCTTATCCTTCCTCCTTACCTATAATAAAATCCAACGTCTGCTTTCTGTCTGTCTGTCTGTCCGCTTATAACTCGAGAACCATTGAACCGATTTTAATAAAACAAAATTCTACGGATAGCTTGATTCTTCCCATCAACTATAGCCTACTTACTAACACGCTAAATAACTTATGAGGTTAGCAGTGAAGTGAAATATGAGAGCGGGCGGAGCCGCGGGCACAGCTTGTGTTTTTATAAAGTTGAAGATTTTTTTAAATAGCAATGGTTAATTAATATGTACTTGCCCACTTAATTAATTGTATGTATACGTAAATGTATTTCGATTTTGATATAATTTATATTTAATTTTTTTATTTAATTCAGTATGAGTGGTAATTAGGTACCTATTTAATAATTGTATATTTATTCAGTATTGCGCAACTCTCACGAGAGAGTAGTGTTAGAGCTGTGTTGCATACCTACCCGGGCATTTTGTAGTCACTTTTGTAGTCAGGGCACTCACTCACACAACCCAGGCAGGCGATCAATGTTCAAATACTCTACAAAAATTGCAATAAATGATTTGTCTTTGTCTTTGTCAACATATTATACACTAACAAATAAGTGTTAAATAACACTCAAATGTTGTAGTGGATATGGTTTTTTGACACGCAACCCTTGATGCGCGAGTAAAACTCGCCCTTCATCGATACTAACTTATTAAATGAAGGGAAGCACTGACATGGCGCCTAGTCCACCCGGTGTTATGGGCTGACATCACGGATGTTGTAGGTGATGTAGCCAGCCGTGTCAGTTTCCATAAAAAAAAACTCAACAACAAACTTAAATCGTGTCATGAGGCAATATTGTATAGTATGCAAAGGACGCAAAGGTGCGTCTGATACGAAGCAGATGGGATCACACAGCGCGCAAATATCTGTCAGAAATATTGCTATTGTGGGTTCATAAGTTAGTACGGTCCGACCAAAGAGTTTGTGACGTATACAAACTCTTTGGGTCCGACAAACAAACGTTGATGGATTTGGTCAACACGAATTCATGAAAGTAAACATTCGGTTGTTTTGTGTGCATGCAACGCCGCCGGTGAGTAAGAAGGGAAATATGATGAAAATTCCAATCGTTATTAATATTTTTAAACGACTTCAAAAAAGGAGGACGTTCTCAATTCGTCGGAATCGTTTTTTGTGTTGACCCTATTACTAAGCCCACGCCGCGCCGTCTGTCTGTCTGTCTGAGGCTGTACCTCTTGAACCGTAATAGATAGCTATTAGCTGGATGAAATCACAGAATATGTGTTAATATGGCCAATATAACAACAAATAATAAAAATAAGAAAAAGTTAATAAAAATTGTGGTTAATAAATTGTTGGTCAATAAAAAAAGTTAAAAAAAACCGTGTGGGGCCGGTACTTAACAATAATAACCCCACTGCATCTCTCCCCGTGCGTGTCGTAAAAGGCGACTAAGGGATAAGGACAAGATGCCGTGCTAAAGGGCGACAGGTTCGCCACCTCTCACCTTGGCACGGTACTTCCACCGAGTCATGCAGCAGGTGGGTCTTCGTGCATTACTTGCTGCTTGATCGACTGAATCTTGTTCGAATAGTTTGCGAAACGTGGTGGTCGGTGTTGTGCTGTAATTTAGCAGAGTTCTTGCAGCACAACATCGATTACTCTGCTTACCCCGATTGTCGGGATTCAGCGTGTGTGATATGTATGTATGTATTAATAAAAATTCTTGAATTTTTATTCCCCAATAAGAAAAAAAATCCATTGAAACTGACACGGTTGACTGCATCACCTACAACATCCGCGATGTCAGCCCATATCACTGGGTGAACTTGGCGCCATGTCAGTGTTTCCCTTCATTTTATGTCGACTACACTGAACTGCGAACTTTTTACATAGCCGTTTCGACCGACAATGTTTCATTCAGTGCGGTGGTACCTGACCGGGCCGGATAAATCGTACCACCTACTAAGATAAGAAGGGAAGGGACCTACAGTTTTACGTGGAATCCGAACCACGATCAACCTCCAATGGTCGAGCGGTCATCCATCCAAGTACTGACAGCGCCCAGGTGTGCTTCACAACAGGTGTGGTCGACCGACCGCACCACTGAGCTACAGAGGCTGACAAAAACATTATAATCGTTAGGTATATCATTATAAGTAGTTTTCAAATTGTGCAATTATACTTTACTCAATCTATCTACGCTATAACTTTGCCTGATTACAAATAGATAGTATTAATAAATTGTAAGTGCATTTTATTTATCGTTCGTAAAACAAAAATGTCCTTCATCCTCTTGAAGAGTCAAGAACTGATGCCAGACAAGGCCCGCCGTCATCACTGATAGCTAATCACGGAGCAATCAATAGGAGGCGGCCGGTTGGGGCAAGACGGCCACTGTCCCAGCTCTGTGGTAATAATATCGTCTTTTGCCCGCGGCTCCTCTCGCGAGAAGATGATTTCTAAATATTCACGAATTTGAGCTGGGCGGCGCGGCGCAGTGCGGAGCGGTGGAGTGGCCAAAAAAAGCGCTACTACGTATGGATGCACTCAAAAATATCATTGGACTAACCATTATCATCATTCAGGGCGAGGCCAGAGGTCGAGCTTCGTATCATTAAACGATGTATCTTGCCCATTTGCCCTCATTTGAAAGAGTGAGTCAGTTGTCATCCTCACACTGATAAATAAAACTTCAAACATGGTCGATGTCGATGACACAAGGTTAAAGTAATAAAAGGTTCAACTTGTTTTGTGAAATAAAGTATGGGCGACCGAGCTTCGCTCGGCGTCTACACCTATCCAGATAGACTTGAAAAAAATAACATTATCTAAATACCAAATTTCATCCAAATCGTTAGAGCCGTTTCCGAGAAAACAATTATGTATATATATATAGGTATTTATATACAAGTTTAGCTCACTTAAAGTAATAGGATATTCGGTATTCTATACATTTGTTTACACATTTACATATTTACATAAATGTTACATATGCTTACAAAAATACAAATCTATACATAAATAAATATAAAAATAAACGCAGTTTCCACCACCACCGGCGGCGGTGGCGGCGCCGGCGGGGCGGGGCGAACCCAGGCTACCGATGGTCGGGTCCTAGGGAGAGAAACCTCGGACGATGCGCGTAGTGTCGAGCAGGGCTGCCTTCTGGATTTGGCCCTTGACCCAATGACTCAGCTAGAGCCTCGCAAGGTGGTCGTCGAGGCTCTTCGCTATCAGCCCATGCGCTGATACGACTATGGGCACAACGATAGTTGAGTCGACGGGCCACATTTTTTTAACCTCGTCTTGCAGATTTTGCATCTGAGTATCTTTTCAATCAGAACGTTTGAGCATCTTTTCTGCCTCCTTACTGACGACGTTACCATCGTGCGGCACGGCGATATCGACGAGCATTGCTCGCCTCGCCTCCCGGTCCACTATCACAATTATCGGGGTTTATTCGCGGGAATAGTCCTGAAAGTATTATTATTTCATCCATTTATTTGCACATTTTTTTATATTAATTTTACATATTTAGCAACTTAAAATCTAAAATTAATACTAAAACAAATGGAGTTTCTACCACCACCGGCGGCCTGGCGAACCCAGGCTACCGATAGTCGGGGCCCAAAGAGAGAAGCCTCCGGACGATACGTGCAGTGTCGAGCAGGGCTGCCTTCTGGATCTGGCCCTTGACCCAACCACTCAGCGAGAGCCTCTCAAGGTGGTCGTCGAGGCTCTTTGCTATCAGCCCATGCGTCGAAACGACTATGGGCACAACGATCGTAGAGTCGACGGGCCACATTTTGGTAACCTCGTGCTGCAGATCCAGATACTTTAACATCTTCTCTGCTTCCTTACAGACGAGATTACCATCATGCGGCACGGCGATATCGACGAGCGTTGCGCGCCTCTCCTCCCGGTCCACTATCACAATATCAGGTCTGTTCGCGAGAATAGTCCTGTCTGTGATAATGGACCGGTCCCATGTAGAGTAGGTATTATTATCATTACTGGCTAATATTGGACTAGAGGAGAACACCCCCGAGCTATGCGGCCACCTTTTTCACTTGCCACACTGGCAAGTTCAATGGTTGATCCATGGTTGAAAGGGGTTCATTGGTTGCAGCTGACCGCGCGGACGACAAGGTGTCCCGGCGGAACACAGTGCGGATGGGTATCCGCGTGCTGCAAGGTGCAGGCATGCGCGCGCACGCCTGCGTCCCGCACCATCCGCACAGCCCGCATCTGCTGGGCTCGCTGACACCGCATCACGTGCTGCATAGGTATAATGCTGTTTTTACTTCTTCCTTTGATTTGATGTAAACTGACTTAGTTGGGTTGGCTATGGCTTAATCGCCGGAATTACGGTCTGTGCTCGATGTCGGAGACTCAGACGCAGCCAATTTTACCTCCGAAGAGGTGCCAGTCCGGCTTGAAGGCGGAGTAATGCTATTAACCTGCTATTTGAAGATCAGTGAATTGTATTATGGGTCTCTATGCATGGTGAACCTGTGCCGGGACCGTGCTGGAACGGGCATGTGTAGACCTAACGTTTCATTGGGCGGATGGAAAGTACGAAGAATTTTTTTTATGGACACCCGGCACCGTTTGTCATTAGCAGGGAACACACCGGAAGACCGTTCCATATTTTCGCCGTACGACATAGGAACGATTTCGAAAGGCGATGCGTTCTCAGGAGTTGCAACATATGGATGTTCTGAGCGAGTCTGGCGGGTATGACGGATATTCGAACCGGCTTGTAAAAACTAAACAGGACAAATTCAAGCGTAGTGTACTACCATACGAATGATAAATAAAGAATAAAGAATAAAGAATACGAATCGGGTTAGGAGCGATGAGGAAAGCCAGTTCATCGAAGCATTACCAATGGTAGTACCTACAAAACAGGCTAAGGGAACCAATTGTTTCTACAGCTGTTGTTGTATATTGTATATTGTTTATTAAGCATTCATTAGACAGCATGACTGTACTCGAATTTGTCACGAACAACCTTCATTCACGAGTGACGGATTTGCATTAATCCGGCCCTGTTTTACCCCTTAGTAAGATAAGGAAGGGCGCGTACAGTGGCAGGCAACAATGGCAGGCCTCTACAAACTCATCATCATCATGATCAGTTCGTATCGGTCCGCTGATGGACATTATAGGTCTTATTCAAGGCACACCACCACGCGCGCTCTTCAGATCTTCTCATCCATGCATTCCCGGCTACCTTTATAGGTTGTCTGTCCATCTAGCCAGGGGGGCACTCCACACTATGTTTGCTTGTACGTCTACCCCAGCGGTCATATGGTTTGCGGTAAATGTGCCGTAATTCGTAAAACGTGGTAGTATTCTCTAGTGAGCGTCTAGACAGTTCGACGGGTGAGGCTGACCGTGGTTCGGTTTCCACGCAAAACTATAAGTCTCTTTCCTTCTTACCGTACTAGGTGGTAGGGTTTAACGCGTCCGAGTTGGTACCAATGCACTTAGTGAAAGGTCAGTCGAAACGACAATGTATATAATTCGTGTTTACTTTCAGTTTTGTGTAGCCTTAGGCGTAAAGTAGAGTGTGTAAGTAAAAGCCTTTCCTCGTTAGCAGGAGCCATCCTGCTAACGGGGAAAGACCTTTTACTGTTCGGTAACAAACCGTTCACGCTCCTATACCACTACTGTGAACCTTGTACCAGTTCTAGGAATGTGTCCCGACTAACTTTGAATGTTGCTTTGGCAGGTTATCGCCGAAGAACAAGGCGAAACTCGAAGTGGACGAGAACACGAGAACTAACGGCCTAGGTGAGTGACGGCTGCGAAGTTAAGTTAGTTTGACGGGTAGAAATGGACACGAGATAACTTCATACCTTATAACTTAATAATAGATCCTAAGGCCCACTTGCACCAACACGAGTTTAGAGTTAAGTAGCGAGTTATGGATTTAAACGCGGTTCCCACAGTCAACGGGTGCTAGCTTAACGAGTTAAGCTGGTTTATATCTTAAATTCGTGTTGGTGCAAGTGGGCCTAAGTCTCGTAAACGCCACCCTCTTCAAACTCAATACTCCATTGACATAGTAATATCCTTCAAAAAGTTAACATCATACGTGATCTAGTGGTTATTTTTTCTTCAAAACTTATGTTTACAGAACATTTCGTTTCTATCATTAAACTCTCACTGAAAATGTTGGGATTCATTAAACGAATTTGTCATGCTGCTGTTAAGCAAGCCTGAGCGCGGTCAGTACTTGGATGGGTGCCCGTTGGAGGCTGACCGTGGTTCGGATTACACGTAAAACTGTCCCTTCCTAGGTGGTAGGGTTTATCCCGGCCGGGTTGCTACCACCGCACTGAATGAAATGTCGGTCGAAACGGCTATGTAAATAGTTCGTGTTTTCCGTCCAGTTCAGTGTAGCCGACATGAAATGAAGGGAAGCACTGACATGGCACTTAGTTCACCCGGTGTTATGGGCTGACATCACGGATGTTGTAGGTGATGAAGCCAACCGTGTCAGATTCCAAGAAAAAAAAATCCAGTCTAACTGCCTTAAAAATGATGAACAAATAATAAACAATAAATCGTCGTCCTTCAAATGTCAAGCTTTAAGAGCCCTTTCAACATACTTTCCAACAATAGGTATTGTATATTTTATGTCTGAGGTCTGATGTCTCGAATGTCCTCTTGTTGTCCAGAGAACGCAGAGCCTCCGCCGCCCAGAGCTGCGGTCGACAAGCCGTTTCTACTCTCAGACGGGCGGTAAGTTACGAGTTGGAATTTCCTTTGATAGTTTCCTTGACAAGTGTCAATCGGCTTAGAAATTATTGAAGTCACCACTCCAGGCTCCTAGGGGTATGCCTTTGCAGCGCCCGTACACTATCAATCATTCGGTCAGGTCCCTCGGCACAGCCACCCATGTTGGTTTACATGAAACGAGAAGAACTCGCGCACCGCGGGTTCCGTATCGCCATGTCACGCTCAGCGCCACTCACGCCATCTATGGATTAGTTAAAATGCTTCATAATGTTTTCGGTAGATGGCGCGCATACACTTTTTAGTTTCTTGTATGGGAACCCCCGTGATTTTTTTCACTTTTTGTTATTTTTATTATTTCTTGTTATATCGGCCACAATAACACATATTCTGTGAAAATTTCAACGGGCTACCTATTACGGTTCAAGAGATACAGCCCTCGGACAGACGGACAGACAGACAGACAGACGGCGTAGGCTTAGTAATAATGACCCGTACGACGGATACGGAGCCCTAATAAAAAGTACCGTGTCGCGGCCTATAATTAAATAGAATAAATTGTAACAATTTCTATTGCAGTCCCACTGCCATAAGAATGCTCAATAAACAATAAACAACATTCATCAAGCCTGTTTCCCAGTGCGGTAGGCAGAGACAACGGATCTCCACTCCACGTGCCACGAACCGGACACACCTCTGCTGCCTCTTCCACTATCATAATGTTCTTCATACATGGTCGTCGGTTACGGACACTACGCACTTGACCCTTTTTGAGCGCATGCCCGATCAGCCCCTGTACCGGCGTTACTCACTCGCCGATGTCAGTATGAGAAACGATCTCACTCATAGTCCGGTCGCCCGTAGAACATTCATATTACCAAAAAGGTTACCGCTTGGCTTAGTGAAATTGTTATAAATTACGGCATTTTAAACACAAAAACCCAAGTCTTAAAGATCGCGAATGGGCGCAACCGTATTCGGTGACAAGTCGAAAATCGCCAAAAATGTCGGTAAATTACTTTTTGAGGTTACCGATTCTTTTCACTATAGTTATGTTCTCCAGCTTATTTCAATTACCACACGTCATCGTAAGACCATGGCAAGTGGGCATACACTGGTTTAAGACCACATGAAGTCAGCCGATTTTGACGTTAAATTACTTTTTGAGGTTACCGCTTCAAATTTATACAGCAGCTAATAGACCCTCTGTACAAACCACATACCCATTTTAAGACCCTTTCTGTGGGCGCTTTAGATTTTAAGACCCATTTTGTCGGCGAAGAAAAATTTCAAAAAATGGTATTAAAGTACGTAAATACATACATAATGTACATACCACACGCTGCATTCCGACAAACAGGGTAAGCAGAGTAATCGGCGTTGTGCTGCCAGTACACCTAGTCCTCTCGCCCGTAGAACATTCATATTACCAAAAAGATTACCGCTTGGCTGTGTGAAATTGTTATAAATTACGCCATTTTAAACACGAAAACCCAAATCTGAAAGATCGCAAATGGGCGCAACCATATTCGGTGACAAGTCGAAAATTTCCAAAAATTTCAGTAATTTACTTTTCGAGGTTACCGCTTCTTTTCACTGTAGTTATGTTCTGCAGCTTATTTCAATTACCACACGTCATCGTAAGACCATGGCAAGTGGGCATATACTGGTTTAAGACCACATGAAGTCAGCCGATTTTGACGTTAAATTACTTTTTGAGGTTACCGCTTCAAATTTATACAGCAGCTAATAGACCCTCTGTACAAACCACATACCCATTTTAAGACCCTTTCTGTGGGCGCTTTAGATTTTAAGACCCATTTTATCGACGAAGAACAATTTAAAAAAAATGTATTAAAGTACGTAAATACATACATAATGTACATACCACACGCTGTATTCCGACAATCAGGGTAAGCAGAGTAATCGGCGTTGTGCTGCAAGTACACCTAAAAGTCCTGTCGCCCGTAGAACATTCATATTACCAAAAAGGTTACCGCTTGGCCATGTGAAATTGTTATAAATTACGCTATTTTAAACACAAAAGCCCAAATCTGAAAGATCGCAAATGGGCGCAACCATATTCGGTGACTAGTCGAAAATGTCCAAAAATTTCAGTAATTTACTTTTCGAGGTTACCGCTTCTTTTCACTGTAGTTATGTTCTCCAGCTTATTTCAATTACCACACGTCATCGTAAGACCATGGCAAGTGGGCATACACTGATTTAAGACCACATGAAGTCAGCCGATTTTGACGATAATTTACTTTTTGAGGTTACCGCTTCAAATTTGTACAGCAGCTAATAGACACTCTGTACAAACCACATACCCATTTTAAGACCCTTTCTGTGGGCGCTTTAGATTTTAAGACCCATTTTGTCGGCGAAGAAAAATAAAAAAAAATGGTATTAAAGTACGTAAATACATACATAATGTACATACCACACGCTGTATTCCGACAATCAGGGTAAGCAGAGTAATCGGCGTTGTGCTGCAAGTACACCTAGTCCTGTCGCCCATAGAACATGTATTACCAAAAAGGTTACCGCTTATTGTTATAAATTACGCCATTTTAAATACTAAAACCCAAATCTGAAAGATCGCAAATGGGCGCAACCATATTCGGTGACAAGTCAAAAATCTTCAAAAATTTCAGTAATTTACTTTTCGAGGTTACCGCTTCTTCTCACTGTAGTTATGTTCTCCAGATTATTTCAATTACCACACGTCATCGAAAGACCATGGCAAGTGGGCATACACTGATTTAAGACCACATGAAGTCAGCCGATTTTTAAGATAATTTACTTTTTGAGGTTACCGCTTCAAATTTATACAGCAGCTAATAGACCCTTTGTACAAACCACATACCCATTTTAAGACCATTTCTGTGGGCGCTTTAGATTTGAAGACCCATTTTGTCGGCGAAGAAAAATTTCAAAAAATGGTATTAAAGTACGTAAATACATACATAATGTACATACCACACGCTGCATTCCGACAAACAGGGTAAGCAGAGTAATCGGCGTTGTGCTGCAAGTACACCTAGTCCTCTCGCCCGTAGAACATTCCTATTACCAAAAAGATTACCGCTTGGCTGTGTGAAATTGTTATAAATTACGCCATTTTAAACACGAAAACCCAAATCTGAAAGATCGCAAATGGGCGCAACCATATTCGGTGACAAGTCGAAAATCTCCAAAAATTTCAGTAATTTACTTTTCGAGGATACCGCTTCTTTTCACTGTAGTTATGTTCTTCAGCTTATTTCAATTACCACACGTCATCGTAAGACCATGGCAAGTCGGCATACACTGATTTAAGACCACATGAAGTCAGCCGATTTTGACGATAATTTACTTTTTGATGTTACCGCTTCAAATTTATACAGCAGCTAATAGACCCTCTGTACAAACCACATACCCATTTTAAGACACTTTCTGTGGGCGCTTTAGATTTTAAGACCCATTTTGTCGGGAAGAAAAATTTCAAAAAATTGTATTAAAGTACGTAAATACATACATAATGTACATACCACACGCTGCATTCCGACAATCAGGGTAAGCAGAGTAATCGGCGTTGTGCTGCAAGTACACCTAGTCCTGTCGCCCGTAGAACATTTTAGATTAGAGCTTAGTTTTTGTTTTGTTAAGAAGCGTCGTGACTCGCCGCGGTCCGTTCGTTAGGAGAGCTCGTTCGAAATTCCTAAAATTTGAGTTTTACATATTTGTATAAATACGAGTAAACTTAGTTTCTTTGTAAAATATGAACTTATACGAATAAGCTAACCAATTTCTGACGACACATCGTCTGGCAAACGAATTCTTCTATATTTGGTTGGACAAACACTTTTTACACTTATTCAAACATTTTTCTGTAAAATTTATAATAGTTCCAGACATGTCTTTCCACTCATTGTTAGAAAAAATTACACATTATTTAACCGTAGGTAAAACTTACAAAGGTCGGCGGCATCTAGTTTCACTAAATTTACATCACTGCGGGCGGAGTACGCGTGCGGTGCGCGGTGCGACTGACGGTGCGACATCGCATCGCAAAAATCTGCGACGTAGTTTTAGGTAAAGTGCGATAATGCGACGTTGCATTGCAGTAATTTCCACATGAGCGCGGGTGGCGAGATGAATGACGAACGTTGTAGTGCTCCTATATTCTATTGCATGGTAATACATATAGTATCAGGTTTATAACAGAACGTTTATACCAGCTCCACTGCATCTCTTCCCGTGCATGTCGTAAAAGGGATAAGGGCAAGATGCCGTGCTCAAGGGCGACAGGGTAGGCACCTCTCACCCTGGCACGGTCCTTCCATCATGCAGCAGGTGGGTTTTTGTGCTTACTTGCTGCTCGATCGTTATCTTGTTCGATTACTTTGCTAAACCTTCGGTGTTGAGCTATAATTTATCGGTGTTCTTGCAGCACAACGCCCATTACTCTTCTTACCCGGATTGTCGGAATACAGCGTGTGGTATGTACATGTATATGTATGTCGGAGCAGGCAGGGTAGGTTTCTTGGGCGGCAGGGTTGGGCGGCTGCACAGTCTTCATTTCCGCCCAATCCTCTTCAACTAGGGTGTAGGCGCTGTAGCTCGAGCAACCCTTACACAAGACACTATGCACTTTCCAGGCAGGTACACTTAACAACAGATACAATCAGGAAGACCACAGCCGCAGGTGTAAGCTGGCAAGTTCGTGGGGCTGCGCGCATGCGCCGCGTCACAGGCACCGTCCGAGGTTAGACTGTTATTGTTCAGCTACGCATCGCGCGCGTTGGTCCTTTCCTCTCCCCGCACGCCGCACCCCTCACGACCATGCCCAGGAACCTTGTCAAACGCTCCTGAGCTCACACTCCGACACGGCCATCCTGGCCATCACACGTCCTCGTGTGAAATGCCTGTCGCAACATAAGACACATGCACAAATAAAACAGAAAGAAAACCCGCCTCGGCCAATCCTGACCTCAAAGATGGGGTAAAGCCTGCAGAGGCTGCAACTTTTCTTTTCATGTTGATCAAACTGTTCAGTTCACAGTAGAACTTCACACTGAAAATGCAAATGGTAAGCAATGAAAAGCTAAAGCTCATCAGCATAAACTTGGGTTGCTAACACTAAACAACACAGTTTTTAATTCAAAGTGCTTTCAAATTATTAAGTAAGCAAAGACTAGATTTCAAGTCTAAACATACCAACAATGCCTTGCTCCCAAATTTCGGCTCCAAAAATATCAGCAAACAAAACATAACGATGAACACTCCACCACTCATCACTGTTGCCCATGCAACAACATGTCGCCCATGCGAACCATGCTGAACATACGGCCGGTCAACCATGTGAACACCACACAATCGCCCATGCGATTCATCAGGTCAACCACGTGACCATCACTGCCGATCACACGGCCCAAGTCACCCATGTGACTACCAATCGCCCATGCGATTCCATCTGCCCATGCAGAACAAGTCTCCGTACACCACCCCACCAGCCGTTACACCGCGCCGTCTCCGTCCACCGAGGTGGGTTAGGGTCTTTGTGACTTGCGGCTAATAAGCATAGTGGGTGCACGTCGACCACACACACAATTTAGCTACGTGCTCATTTCTCAGTCAGAAGCGCCGCCATCAGTGGCTCGCCCTAACTCTACATCATTCAAATCAGAATGGAAATTCGAATTTTAATTCAATGGGAGCAATACATTCAGGCATTTCCCTCGTAATTAAGCATTGTAAAGCCTTTAAAGCAACATTGTTATAATATTTCTAGGTATTACCTTAAACGAAACTTTGAATTTGGTAATCAAATCCATGCACCAACATGTATATATTCTTTATTGAACACCAATTTATAAAAATTAGGTACAACAGGCGAGCTTAATGCCGCGAGACATTCTATTCTAACTAACCTTTGGGATGTGGGAGAAGTACATGCAGGCGAACAAGAATAGTTAGTGGCAATGTGTTGTGTTGTGAACTGTAAAGAAATATGTATGATACACTACATAGGAATACTACATAAATATTTTAATAAGCATATATATGTATATAATAAACATACATATTATGTACATTAATCGGTGGTACCGCTGTGTAACACAACCAACTGAATGACAGTACATATTTATGTATGTACGTATTTTAATACAATTTTTTGAAAGTTTTCTTTGCCGACGAAATAGGTCTTAAAATCTAAAGCGCCCACAGAAAGAGTCTGAAGATAGGTATGTGATTTGGACAGAGGGTCTATTAACTGCTATATAAATTTGAAGCGGTAACCTCAAAAAGTAAATTATCGTCAAAATCGTCTGACTTCATCTGGTCATAAATTAGTGTATGCCCACTTGCCATGGTCTTACGATGACGTGTGGTAATTGAAATAAGCTGCACATTATAACTATAGTGAAAAGAAGCGGTAACCTCGAAAAGTAAATTACTGATATTTTTGGAGATTTTTGACTTGTCACCGAATATGGTTGCCCCCATTTGCGATCTTTCAGACTTGGGTTTTTGTGTTTAAAATGGCGTAATTTATAACAATTTCACATAACCAAGGGGTAACCTTTTTTTGGTAATATGAATGTTCTACGGGCGAGAGGACTAGGTGTACTTGCAGCACAACGCCGATTACTCTGCTCACCCCGATTGTCGGAATGCAGCGTGTGGTATGTACATTATGTATGTATTTACGTACTTTAATACAATTTTTTTAAATTATTCTTCGCCGACAAAATAGGTCTTAAAATCTAAAGCGCCCACAGAAAGGGTCTTAAAATGGGTATGTGGTTTGTACAGAGGGTCTATTAGCTGCTGTATAAATTTGAAGCGGTAACCTCAAAAAGTAAATTATCTTAAAAATCGGCTGACTTCATGTGGTCTTAAATCAGTGTATGCCCACTTGCCATGGTCTTACGATGACGTGTGGTAATTGAAATAAGCTGGAGAACATAATTACTGTCAGAAGAAGCGGTAACCTCGAAAAGTAAATTACTGACATTTTTGGAGATTTTTGACTTGTCACGAATATGGTTGCGCCCATTTGCGATCTTCCAGATTTGGGGTTTTGTGTTTAAAATGGCGTAATTTATAACAATTTCACATAGCCACGCGGTAACTTTTTGGTAATATGAATGTTCTACGGGCGACAGGACTTATAGGTGTACTTGCAGCACAACGCCGATTACTCTGCTTACCCTGATTGTCGGAATACAACGTGTGGTATGTACATTATGTATGTATTTACGTACTTTAATACAACTTTTTGAAATTTTTCTTCGCCGACAAAATGGGTCTTAAAATCTAAAGCGCCCACAGAAAGGGTCTTAAAATGGGTATGTGGTTTGTACAGAGGGTCTATTAGCTGCTGTATAAATTTGAAGCGGTAACCTCAAAAAGTAATTTAACGTCAAAATCGGCTCATTTCAAGTGGTCTTAAATCAGTGTATGCCCACTTGCCATGGTCGTACGATGACGTGTGGTAATTAAAATAAGCTGGAGAACATAACTACAGTGAAAAGAAGCGGTAACCTCGAAAAGTAAATTACTGAAATTTTTGGAAATTTTCGACTTGTCACCGAATATGGTTGCGCCCATTTGCGATCTTTCAGATTTGGGCTTTTGTGTTTAAAAAGGCGTAATTTATAACAATTTCACATAGCCAAGCGGTAACCTTTTTGGTAATATGAATGTTCTACGGGCAACAGGACTTATAGGTGTACTTGCAGCACGACGCCGATTACTCTGCTTACCCTGATTGTCGGAATACAGCGTGTGGTATGTTATGTACATTATGTATGTATTTACGTACTTTAATAAAAAAAAATTAAATTTTTCTTCGCCGACAAAATGGGTCTTAAAATCTAAAGCGCCCACAGAAAGGGTCTTAAATTGGGTATGTGGTTTGTACAGAGGGTCTATTAGCTGCTGTATAAATTTGAAGCGGTAACCTCAAAAAGTAAATTATCGTCATAATCGGCTGACTTCATGTGGTCTTA
This sequence comes from Nematopogon swammerdamellus, assembly GCA_946902875.1. Taxonomy (NCBI): domain Eukaryota; kingdom Metazoa; phylum Arthropoda; class Insecta; order Lepidoptera; family Adelidae; genus Nematopogon; species Nematopogon swammerdamellus. The sequence goes on along the minus strand of OX336336.1, from coordinate 3,333,411 downwards.
AATCAGTGTATGCCCACTTGCGATGGTCTTACGATGACGTGTGGTAATTGAAATAAGCTGGAGAACATAACTACAGTGAAAAGAAGCGGTAACCTCGAAAAGTAAATTACTGAAATTTTTGGAAATTTTTGACTTGTCACCGAATATGGTTGCGCCCATTTGCGATCTTTCAGATTTGGGCTTTTGTGTTTAAAATGGCGTAATTTATAACAATTTCACATAGCCAAGCGGTAACCTTTTTGGTAATATGAATGTTCTACGGGCAACAGGACTTATAGGTGTACTTGCAGCACAACGCCGATTACTCTGCTTACTCTGATTGTCGGAATACAGCGTGTGGTATGTACATTATGTATGTATTTACGTACTTTAATACAATTTTTTTTAATTTTTCTTCGCCGACAAAATGGGTCTTAAAATCTAAAGCGCCCACAGAAAGGGTCTTAAATTGGGTATGTGGTTTGTACAGAGGGTCTATTAGCTGCTGTATAAATTTGAAGCGGTAACCTCAAAAAGTAATTTAACGTCAAAATCGGCTGACTTCATGTGGTCTTAAACCAGTGTATGCCCACTTGCCATGGTCTTACGATGACGTGTGGTAATTGAAATAAGCTGGAGAACATAACTATAGTGAAAAGAATCGGTAACCTCAAAAAATAATTTACCGACATTTTTGGCGATTTTCGACTTGTCACCGAATACGGTTGCGCCCATTCGCGATCTTTAAGACTTGGGTTTTTGTGTTTAAAATGCCGTAATTTATAACAATTTCACTAAGCCAAGCGGTAACCTTTTTGGTAATATGAATGTTCTACGGGCGACCGGACTATCAACCAATTGGTTGAAATATGCGAGTAGTTAGCGAGTGAGTTAACGCCGGTAGACCCCCTGTACACTACTCACGATATTTAACCTACTGTCGCTACGCTACGCTACGCGCCGTGTTCTCCGCATCATTTTGTATGGAGAAACGAAGTTCGCAAATCTATCACTAGAGGCGCTGCTCCGTTTCTCCATACAAAATGATGCGGAGAACACGGCGTAGCGTAGCGTAGTAGGTTAAATCTCGTGATTAGGGTACTGATCTAGGTACGTTACGTGCGTCTAGGGGAGGGCGACCCTTTCCCGACTCTTCCACTCACATTCGCTCCATAAATAAACAATAAACAATTTATAACAATAATACGTATAATTGGCTCGATTCGAGACACGCACGCGTAGGAAATTACAGAGCTATTTTCTACAAGTGTCATGTTCACAGAGAAATAATATCCACCCCCCCCCCCCCCCCCCCCATTCCCCCTCCCCCTACATTAACCGTGGGTGTCATTCAATGTTCTGCGATCAATCAAGGCATATTTAAATCCCTTAATTATGCCGACTGACCAATATAACGACTGTACCGATTCGTCCCATCGATCAATGACAACACTAGATCGTGACCGCCATACCCCAAGTACAGATTACTTACCCTAAGCATGTTACAAAAGCGGACCACATTCTTCATAGGACGTGAGAAAATACAATACGCTGAACAAAACGTCGTCGGTCGAAACGACTATGTAAATAGTTCGTGTTTTCCGTCCAGTTCAGTGTAGCCGACATGAAAATGTAGGGAAGCACTGACATGGCACCTAGTTCACCCGGTGCTATGGGCTGACATCACGGATGTTGTAGGTGATGTAGCCAACCGTGTCAGTTTCCATAAAAAAAAGACATCATAAAATAAAAAATAAAATGTTTGGTAGGTATATTTCATCTAAACAAAAAAATGACAGGATCGGATAATGTTTAGGGGGTTAGAAAACATAAATGCCGAAAGGCGATTTTGTATCGAGAAAGCTAAGTTCCTTCTCGTCTTAACGATACACATAGATAAAACAGCATTCTTGAGTACTGCGGGCGGGGCGCCGCCGCTCCGCCGCCGCGATTCCTGAGCACGCACACTAGCTATGCGTGCAAGAGGAATATAGCTACGGAACCCTCTCTGTCAGAACGAAATGGATACAACGAAGCAGGATAATAGTATGTTGACCGAGTGGATACAAGAGGAGCGGTCTCGTTTTGTGTCTACAGAAATATTTACGCCACTACACGAAATCTAGTGTTGACGGTTGATCGATAGTTCGTCCCCATTCGTACAACTCACTAAAATATTGACAACCTAACCTATATCGTCAATAGGTATTTCCGGTAATATAACGATCGAAAATAATGATGACTGATTGCAACCGGCGGCTCATACAGGGTGTTTCAGGATAGGCTTGAGAAACTTCAGGAATAGAAAGTACTCATTATTAGAAGAAAAAAATCCTTTTCACTCAAATCGAAATTTCGTATTTTTTTCTTCATACAAAAATTTAAAATTGTAATAAAAATTCGATGGACAGTGTACCTACGTACTACGGGGAGATTTGTCAATAGTGCTGTAACCCGTAACCGACGAGCATGCATGAAGAACATTATGGGAGTGGAAGAGGCGGCAGAGGTGTGTCAGGATCGTGGCACGTGGAGATCCGTTGTCTCTGCCTAGCCCACCGGGAAACAGGCGTGACGCTATGTATGTATGTATGCTGTCTAGGTCTAGGAAGTGCAATGACCTGGTCCAGTCCCCTTTTTATTTTGATGTCATTCACATTTAAGTGTTTGGAATTTACCTATACATAATATACACTTTAATGCTACTAGTTACAGCATGTAAGTTAGTCATTTTATTTTTATTATTTAATGCGGATGTAACCGTCCACCAAATGTCGATGAAACAATTTTCACCAAAAAGTACTATAAAATGACCGAATCTGGGAAAAAGTTTCAGAGCTATTAGTCTTCAAATATGGACCCCTTTCCAACCTTGAAGTTACGAAACCCTATCCTGAAACACCTTGCATAGAGAGTTAGAGAGATGTGAATAATTTATGAAGGCTGAATGCCTACTGGTATGAGCCTAATTCTGTTAGTACCCCTAATTCAGCAGAGACGTAGTAAAATTATCTTTGAAGGGGTCGAGATTGCACTTCATAAAAAGGAGAACACGAAAAAACCGGAAAAGTCGGACTCGCGCACCAAGGTTTCCGCACCACAAAAAAAACATTGAAAAAAAAACACGTTTCTTGTATGGAAGCCCCCCTTAATTTTTTACTTTTCATTTTTTATTATTTGTTATTATATCCGCCATAATAACACATATTCTGTGAAAATTTCAACGGGCTACCTATTACGGTTCAAGAGATACAGCCCTCGGTCGGACAGACGGACGGACAGACAGACAGACGGCGTAGGCTTATTAATAGGCTTCAGTATAGGATACGGAAACCTAAAAAATAACTTATTTGCTTTCTATGAAATATATAAATTAATTAGAGTATGAGAATGGTAAGTCTAAATCTGGTTATTAATAATTCTAAGTCCACTAGACTAGAACGCTATTTTCTCAACAACCGTATAAGATATTATTATCTTTAAAATAGTTTACTTTTTGGTTTCCGTACATCATACGGAAAACTATCACTAAGCCTACAACGTCTGTCTGTCTGTCCGTCTGCAAGAAACGCGTTTATTCAAAGTTTTTTTTTTGTAGTGCCGAAACCTCAGTGCGCGCCTCCGACTCGCACTTGGCCGGTTTTTTTAGATTTATTGAGCTTCATGTTTCGGAATACCTAATAATTTCGGCCAGCGCGTGTGACAGACGGACGGATGAAAGAACGGACGCGACGGACGGATGGACAGACATCTGACTGTTTTTATCTGATTCTGACATCTAATTTTATAAGGGTCCCGTATAAAATCGGCTACGGAACCTTAAAAAACGGCGACAGCCCGCTACAGAAGATCAGTAAGGAGTCTGTAAATTCGCTCATTGATCTCTCATTTCGTCTCTACAACCGCCCCCTGCGGCACAGTAATGAAACTGCCCCTGCTCTCGCCACTAGATACGGTACTGCCATACTGCTGATTGCCTAGAACAACTTCCATACGTTATGGATATGATATAATAATATGATTCTAGGGCAAACGTTAGTGCACAGGTATTTGTGAGAAAATCATTGGAATAACGAAACTAGTTGGAAACTGAATTTAGTGTACTATAATTACATTATGTCTTGATGCTTATGATGAGGAATAAATTATACAGAAAGCGGCAGTGTGGCAGTCAAGTGGCAGTGGGCTGGGCACGTTAGCTGAAGAGACGATGACCGTTGGAGTAACCGTGTCCTACACTGGCGGCCGTGGACCGGAAAACGGACCACCCGCCAGGTGGGACGACGACATCAAGTACGTCGGCGGAAAGCTGTGGTTCCGTATCGCTGAAGGCCGGGAGCACTGGAGGAAAATTGGAGAGGCGTATGTCCAGCTGTGGACGCTTACACGCTGACTGACTGACTGACCTGTGTACCAGATGTACCTATCCAAGGTACATCTGGTACACAGGCGCCCATGCTCGTTTTTAAATATATCTAAGTGTAGATCTGCGACCGGTGTTTTGATGTTGTTACATTCAAGGGAACCCATAAAAGACGTTCTGACGTAAGTAATTTTATAACCAAAGTTCCAAGCACCATGGAACTTTGCAACGGAACTACGACGAAAGACTCAAAATATTTCACATACAAAATATGGATTCTGAGATTCTCTACCGAATTTAATAATATTTCAAAGCGTGTTTTCACACAAGATTACATTTTAATTCGATTTACTTGAAATAATAATGGTTATTACTGCCATAGCCGCCGCCAGTGGTAACACTGCTCGTATGCTAATCCTGAAATTTTGTATTGTCTACCCTTTTCAGGGCAACATATTTCCCGCCAATATTTTGGAATGCCTCGGCAATTATATTACCACCGTTGTTGGTTTCAGTGGAAAATATATTGCCATCAAAATTCTCCATTAGTTCCACAGCGTTTTTTTTTTATTGAAGGCGCGAGATGTGGCGCCGTAAGGTTTCCACCCGTAAGGTGTCTAACGACGCCCATGGACATTCGGTTTTCTTCTAGCGATGCGTATAGATATTTAAGTTGTATCGATGTGCGTCGCTGACTATTAACGCGCGCACAATTTATCACGTTATTTCAAATACGGTTCACCAATCTACAACTAAACCAGTGGTGTTGCCGCATTTTACAGTCACCTGACTTACGAGGGTATCTATCAGCATAGCATATTTCACACTTACTGGTATACATATATTCTACAATTCAACATTAAAATATCCTCCACGAAATTTTCTAGCCTGAAGTTTTTTAACAAAATTAATCAGTTGTCCGACGCGAATATTTTTCTGTCCCCTCGCTCGTTTGCTGCGCTTTTCGTCCTCCGGAATGAAAATTGTAATTTTTATGGGGTCGTTCAATTTGATGACGCTTTTTCGGAGTTCGGGCTCTTCGTTTCGAATAGGTTCTGAGAGGGGCGGAGGGGAGAGGGGGGTTCCGAGAGTTTTTATTATTGTCTCTTGGAAATTATGTATTCCAAACTTATGAGCTCCAAACGAAGAACATTGAATGGGATGGCTGGATAAATTCCTTCCCAAAATGTGATAATAAAATTGTTTTCTTATACCGCCTTCGTCAGGTAAATAATTAAGAAAACAAAGCACGAATGCCTAGCAATTAATTAGGATCCAAAATAAACCTTTGTAGAATGACCGTAATAAAACTTTTTATTTCATCATAATTAAGGTGTCTTAATTTGATGGAAAGCACATGCTCCGACCAGCCAATATCATCTCCGAGAAGGTAGGTGCCATACCGGGACTTCCCTGAATTGCTGGCTACACTGGACTCGAGGAGAACACTGCGGAGGCTGCTATGCGGCCATCTTACAGCCAATACTACAATACAATACCCCAGTCGTCTATAATTTGAGTCTACTTACAAACCTAGTAAGGGACATACAGTTTTACACAGGTTCCAAACGGTGGGGAGGCATGTGTATTGTATCTTTGAACTCATAATAGTTAGGCGGTTGAAATGTTCACAGAATAATATTTCGTATTATCCTTACCTATAATAAAATCCAACGTCTGCTTTCTGTCTGAGTGTCTGAGTGTCTGAGTGTATGTCTGTCTGTCCGCTTATAACTCGAGAACCACTGAACCGATTTTAATAAAACAAAATTCTACGGTTAGCTTGATTCTTCCCATCAACTATAGGCTACTTACTATCACGCTAAATGGCTTATGAGGTTAGCAGTGAAGTGAAATATGAGAGCGGGCGGAGCCGCGGGCACAGCTAGTTATTACTAAAATTAGAAAACGTAAAAATTAAGGGCGGTTCCCATTCAAGAAACGTGTTTTATATTTTAACGTTTTAATTTTTTGTGCGGAAACCTCGGTGCGCGAGTCCGACTCGCACTTAGCCGTTTTTTTTTTACTTTGCTTTCTTTGCGTCTTTGGCAATTAGGGTAATTCAAAAACTCCCTTCTGCACTGCAGAACCGGCGGCTTTCCAAAACTTTGTGCCGCGTAAAAACTTTTCCCCTTGATTAGGGCATGTCACATCTCATCTCACCCTCCACTCCAGGGTAGGCATGCCAGATCTGATGTTAGCCTTCCCGGGACATAATCTACTACCGGACATAAGGACTACCTGCAGTCATTCATAAATAAAGTGGAGAAATGAAAGACCAAAAACTTTTGAAGTTTTTTTTCAAGAAACAAGAATTTTAGTTAACACTACGCTAAAATTAATTTAGAATCTCCCTTTACATTAATTACTCATATTATGTACTAGCTTTTACCCGCGGCTTCGCTCGCGTGAAATTCGTATTTAAAAAGAGGAAAGTAAGTAAGCCCGCTACTGTGCCTTTATTTCGGCGCGCGGAACAATTCGGTTTATATGAGAGCCGCATCTTAACGTAACCGGAAGTGAATTATTATATCATGTGTGTCATATAGTTAAATGTGCTACATCGAGCTTTAGAAAGAGACGATCCGGTCGTAGAGCGTCGTCTCTGTCGCGCAGAGACGTGCGAATTCGCGCGTTAGAACTGTATCAAAATACAGTGTCAGAATCGTTTTATGTCAGTCATTCGGGATTTTTTTTTATGTAATCCGCTATGGGTGGCTGAGTCGGAGGGGCCAAAGCACATGCTCCGACCAGACAATATCACTACCGAGAAGGTAGGTGCGCGACTCGGCGGAAGGCTCGGCCCTTCAGCACGGCATTTCGCCCTTATCCCTTAGTCGCCTTTACGACATGCACGGGGAGAGATGCAGTGGGGCTATTATTTTTATGTACCGGCCCCACACAGTACAATAAACAACAATCTCAAATTTAAATTTTATTTGAAAATGTTGCCATAAAAATATTTTTTGGTTTCTACAAGTAGCACCTGAAAAGCATTCTTACAAAAACTCATGTTCCCGTTCGCGTTGTACCGGAAGCCGCAAGCCCATTTCGCACGTTCGCGGATAATCGACCCCCCCTCCCCTCCCCCCCCCCCCCGCCTCCCCCCTGCACCTCCCCCTCCCCCCCACTCCCCCGATACCTTATGAACCGGATCATTCGCTAGATTTCACAATTATTCCCCTTCCGCTTTGTGAAAACCCAATTGAGAGGAATTTTTCCTCAGGTGCTCCGACTTCTTTTAGACCGATTACTTCATGAATTCTTTATACCTAACACTTCGGAGAGAAAGTGCTATCTAAAGCTCTCGACGCCAAAATTCCATTTGGACGATTTAATAATCAATTTCACAGAGAATATAAATCTAGAAATATTTCGCCAAAAATTCTAGGACTTACATTTGCATAATAATATTTTCGGACGAGTCATATCGCTTTTGATATATTTCGTAAGACTGTGTCAACAGAATCAAGATTGCTTGGAAAATGCCTCCCTTAAAAGGGATGGCTTGATAAAAGCCTTGACTGTGAAATTTACTCTTAAAATGACATGACATGAAATGAAGGGAAGCACTGACATGGCACCTAGTTCACCCGGTGTTATGAGCTAATCACGGTTGTTGTGGCCAACCGGTGATATAGCCAACCGTGTCAGTTTCCTTAAAAAAAATTATGTACATACTCTAACTAATCTCTATCTCTATTTCTATCTTCTCTACTCTCTATCTCTATCTCTACTCTCTACTTCTTATAAAATATATGTATGTTTAAGATAAACTCCGGATTCACTGAACAGATTTTGATGCGGTTTACACCAATGGAAAGAGTAGTTCTTGAGGCTCACTATAGGCTATATAACATTACGCTAAATAGCCTTAGGGCTGAGCAGTATCAAAGAAAGTGTAGTATGGACGGGAGAGAGTGATAGAATAAAGAAGCGATCATTTATTATCATATTTGCGTTTAAATCGGATTTGCTTTTAAAGCGACTCTACCGCGAGCGAAGCCGCGTGCAAGAGTTAGTGTCTTACTAAAATCAGAGAAAGCTCTCCCTACCATTATCTCTAACGCAACGTTTGCCTGTCTCTAACGGGTGGACTTGAAAACAATTGAATCAAGCTGCGTGCAATTTTCCAAATTCGAATTTGACGTATCTCATGATGGTGGTGGCACGTGGCTGGCACTGCACCACACTGAGCGTGGTGACGCGAGGTGGGTGGCACTACATTTGGCTGTGCCATTCACCTGCACCTGGTTGGTCCCTTGCCGCAGTCGTCTATGATAGTTGTCTGAAGAACGTTGACTGGAAAAAAACCGGCCAAGTGCGAGTCGAACTCGCGCACCGAGGATTCCGTATCGCCATGTCATGGTCAGCGCCACTCACGCCATCTATGGCGTGTTTATGAAATGCTACATATTTATATTAGTTAAGTCATGCTTCATAATCTATTCGGTAGATGGCGCGCGCGCATACACTTTTTGGTTTCTTCTATGGGAACCCTCGTGAATTTTTTAAATTTTCTTATTTTTATTATTTGTTGTTATATCGGCCATAATAACATATTTTTTGTGAAAATTTCAACGGGCTACCTATTACGGTTCCAGAGATACACCCCTCGGACAGACGGACGGACGGACAGACAGACGGACAGACAGACAGATGACGTAGACTTAGTAATAGGGTCCCGTACCTGATACGGAATCCTAAATTGATTACGTACCATACTGAATATGCATATGCCTCAATAAAATATTGTTAACTAGCTGTGCCCGCGGCTCCGCCCGCTCTCATATTTGACTTCTCTGCTAACCTCATAAGCCATTTAGCGTGATAGTAAGTAGTCTATAGTTGATGGGAAGAATCAAGCTATCCGTAGATTTTTTTTATTAAAATCGGTTCAGTGGTTCTCGAATTATAAGCGGACAGACATACATACATACATACAGAAAGCAGACGTTGGATTTTATTAAAGGTAAGGATAAGGAAGGAAGGATGTTGTGTATTCTTTATGACGAAATAAATATCTGAATCTGAATCTGAATCTTTGAATAAAGTATGCCTTAGATTGCGTCCACCAGCAGAGGTTAAAGCCTCTACAAGAAGCTTTTGGCACTGCTCTTCACTGCTCCACGGATCGAGGGTTCCGTCCGACCGCAAACGCGACAAATTGAAAACCTTGAATGAATATTAATTCTATATTTGTTGCCCTCGGGGCTCTCCGCGCCGGGGCCGCTCTTGATGAGGCCCGAACGCGGCCCAGTTTGATGGGGGAAGCCGCTTGTGTCGACACATTGGCTACACAAGTGGCTTTCCACATCAAAGCACTACACATAACCCGTGGTACCAGCGCGATACCATCGGGCCTCTTGCCATCCAACCGGGACCGCAAGACTTCTAGAACGCACCGTAGGAATAGGTATTAAGAACTTAATATATTCTGTTGTAGTCTTAATTTCTTAATAAAACATTTCAGCGAGATCAGGCATGAAAACTAGCCTACAATCCATTTTTAGGGATCCGTATCCGTCGTACGGGATCCTATTACTAAGCCTACGCCGCACCGTCTGTCTGTCTGTCCGTCTGTCCGAGGGCTGTATCTCTTGAACCGTAATAGGTAGCCCGTTGAAATTCTCACAGAATATGTGTTATTTATTATGGCCGATATATTATGACAAATAATAAAAATAACAAAAAGTAAAAAATTCACGGGGTCCCCATACAAGAAACTAAAAAGTGTATGCGCGCCATCCACCGAAAAGAGTATGAAGCATTTTTAACGAATGCATAGATGACGTGAGTGGCGCTTACCATGACATGGCGATACGGAACCCTCGGTGCGCGAGTTCGACTCGCACTTTTTTTAGAGTTCCGTATCCATGCGGAAGCCTATTATTAATCCTACATCGTCTGTCTGTCCGTCCGTCCGTCCGAATGCTGCATCTAATGAACCGTAATAGCTAGCCGGTTGAAATTTTCCCAGAATATGTGTTATTATGGCGGATATGTCAACAAATAATAAATAAACCACAAAAAGTAACGAAATTACGGGGATCCCCAGACAAGAAACGTGCTAAGAATCGATTAGTACATATTCACGCCACTAAATAATAGATGGCGCCATAGATAGTTTGCATCGCAGACAGACAAGAGATAGACGGATATGGTTTTTTGACAAAGAGATTAAAAGGGGAAGAGGGTGGGTTTAATGTCTTTGTTTTTTGACAAGTATGGTATAGCCGATAGCGGATCCACGATCGTTCGTGAATGGCGAGTTTAAGACGAGACTATACAAAAATCCGATTTTTACAATCCTTTTTTTGTTGTCTTAGGACAATCCAGTCTACATTCCTGTCATATTTTTGTTTAGATGAAATATATCTACAACACCGGAGCGGAGCTAAAAATTTGTATTAGGTACTACCGAAAAATTTTTATTTTTTATTTTTTGATGTCATGAAGTTCATTAAGTTTATTGAGTCATCAATCACTTTAGATATTCAAAAAATAAAAAGGCAGGAACGTAGATTCGACTGTCCTTATTACAACAAAAAAGGAATTGTAAAAGAATTGTAAAAGTCGGATAAGGTTTAGGGGGGTAAAAACATAAATGCCCGAAAGACGATGTTGTATATAGAAAGTTAACTTCCGTCTCGTCTTAATGAATCTTGCGCCTTGCAGTGTGGAGCTGGAGGCGTGGCTGGACAAGGCGCTCTACTCGCACGGCGAGTCCGTGAAGGTCAGCGTCAACGTCGCCAATAACTCGCAGAAGACCGTTCGCAGGATCAAGGTTTGCCTCCAATGTAGACACAGTACAGATCCCGGCAGTAAATAATGCGTGTCGAGCTTTAGAAAGAGACTTTCTAAAACTAAAACAATCCTAAGAAATCCTTAGAAAAAGTTTAAAAGACGTCATTGAAGATGTCCAAGAAGACCCTGTAGAAGAACATCTTAGAGGAGTAACAGATGTCCTTGTGAATATCGAAAACTTAATGTCGGGTACTGTAGCAAGTCATGCAGCAGGTGCGTCTTCGTGCCTTACTGACAGCTTTTTTTTTATTGCTTCCGAACTGGATGTCTGTGCTCGAGGTCGAAGCCTCAGGCGCAGCCAATTTCACCGCCGAGGAGGTGCCAGTCCGGCTTAGAGGTGGACTAATGTCGCTGGGTCAAGGCTATTAACCCGCGATTTGAAGAACCGTGGATTGTAGGAGTGGGAAAAGATATTCCCCGGAATCCCGTTCCACATCTTTGCGGTGCGACACAAGAACGATCAAGAGAATCGTGCAGTTCGAAGAACTCTTATATCGACTACAAAGGGGTGTTCCGCGAAAGCAGGCAGGGAAACAGGCTAAATGACCCAACGATACGTCTGTGCTTCAAAGGTTGAAGGTCCTTTGTGAGTACAGAGTCGCCAATGAGGCGAATGGTTCGTCGCTGAATAGAATCCAAGGCTGAAAGTAGATACTCAGGGGAACCCTCCCAAAGAGGACTGCATCCTTCACCGGTCTTACTTGTGCTTTATAAAGTTTGCTTGATAGTTACTCGTATCTTGTCCGAATACTTTGCTAAATTTGGCGGTCGCTATTGAGCTGTATTTTACAAGAGTTTTTGCAGCACAACACCGATTGCTCTGCTCACCCCGATAGTCGGAATACAGCATGTGGTATGTATGTATGTAATGATATGTTCCCAGGCGATGGTGGTGCAACACGTGGATGTGTGCATGTTCTCCAACGGCAAGTTCAAGAACGTGGTGGCGCTGGTCAAAGGCTCCGGAGTACCAGTGGCACCCGGCCAGACCCTGCAGGACGCCTACGAGCTGACGCCGCACCGAGGTATATCCTGTATGTCAACCTGCCACGTGTTACGTGACACTTTGGAGGGCTTATCTGAAATTCCTCGTAGATTGTGAACAGTGAACCGAAACTTCGGAACAGGTTACACACGTAGGGATCGATAATGTAGCAAAAAATAAGAAACAAAAAAAATATTTTCATAATCATTAGTAACTAAAATGATAAATTAATATCTATTTGCCTTTTGTCTGTGCCTTTGTTTACCACGAAACATTCTTGGTTATGCCTTCTTCGTTTTTGTGTAAGTGTTCTTGCAACTAGAGCAACACGTGTGGAGGTGTGTCTTTTTGTACCCTTTTTGAGCCTTGCTCTTTTGAACTGAATTGGACAGTTCAAAAGAACAAATCAATAAAATTCTACATTAATTATTTCCTTGTTTTACTTTGGCACGGTCCTTCCATCGAGTCATGCAGCAGGTGGGTCTTCGTGCCTTACTTGCTGCTTAATTTAGTTATCTTGTCCGGATACTTTTCTAAACGTGGTGTTCGGTGTCGCGCTGTAATTTACGAGAGTACTTGCAGTACAACACCGATTACTCTGGTTACCCCGATGGTCGGGATATGGCGTGTGCTATTTATGTATGTATGTAATTGTTTACTCCCCTGAATCCCTACTACAATGTCTTTATAACATCGCAGGCGTCACCAAGAACTGGATTGCTCTCGAGGACTCGTACGCAAAATGTGGAGCCAGCCTCGCCTCCACCGTCCTCTGCAACTCAAACTCGCCCGAGGATCGCAACGTCTTCGCCATCTACGTCTCCTACTACGTCAAGGTGAAGCTTATCCTCAGCGCTATGGGCGGAGAACTCTCCGTGAAACTACCCTTCACGCTGATGCACTCCTGCATCAACGAACAGGACAGCACCGTTGAAGAAACTACCCCGAAGATGATCCTAGAAGCAAGAGAGACCAGCATCGACGAAGAAGATGAATCTAGGGAAGAAATCCTTAGAAAAAGTTTAAAAGACGTCATTGAAGATGTCCAAGAAGACCCTGTAGAAGAACATCTTAGAGGAGTAACAGACGTGCTTGTGAATATCGAGAACAAGATAGGCGAAGGAACTACGAAGAAAGATATGAGAGAAGTCAAAGCGACAGAAGTGCGCAGGATGAAACCGGACGACGAAGAACTAGACCTGATCGTGAAGTACCCTGGAACGGACACGTGATCCGACGAGTTGGACAAGTCGGCCGATTTATCCGGCAAGTTGTCGTGCAAGGAGCACATCCATAAGGGAGGATTTGCGGAGAATTTGAAGCGAGCTGTTTGCTGCATAGATAGGAGAAGGCACTCCTAGTAGGGGCTGTCTGAAACAAGAAAATCTAGGAAAACTATACAACCAAAATTAAATATTGTACGAGATATTTTGATTAGAAACATTGGCTATGAGAGTCGTTCGTATTTCCGAAGTGAACTAAATGCATCAGTAATGTATAACAAAATAAAGGACTAGGTACTGCTAAACTTGCTCGAAGAATTATCGACTTGTAAGTGATTTCAAAATACAACAGACTCTTCTAAGGTCCGATATCTCTAAACAGAATTGAGTAGTACTTCTGCGTGTCAATAAATCTCATTATGACAGGGATAGGTAGTTGGTTTTGTTAGTGTCAAATTTCGTGTGGCGTCGCGATTGTGTATTTATAGCACCGAACTCAATAGTACTAGTGCGCTGGAATGGCTTTAGACAGCTATTTTTTGTTCCGATTTCATTGTCGCCATTTTTCTGCGGTTAGCAGTAGTGAACGTCCAGGGAACTAATGTTAGTATGTGATTTTTTAATCGATATGAGGAGCAACTGATCAAACAGTATTTTGTGTCGTGATCCTAGTTTCGAGAAATTAGCAAAAAACATGTGTCTTGAAAACTAAAAATCATAGAAAGAATGATATGAAATGCTAATATATTTATTTTGGCGTGTAGATTATGATGATAAAATAAAAAATATACCCTTCCATTTCATAAATCTGTGTTTTTTAAATTATAATTTCAAACATAATACTCTTTTATGCGATCTTTGATCCATTCCATAAGAGCAGGATACTCAAACGTAGGTGATCATGCCGCGATCTTAACCTCAAAACTTAGGAACAAAATATGATTTGACGCGGTCGCCAACATTCAATATTTTTTTATCAATACTAAATATTGTTTGATGTGAATTCTGTAAAAACACACATAAAGGAGCTATTGAGCTTTACCAAAATAAATTTTTATCGATTTTTTTTTAATAAATACACAAAAGACTGTTTGGTCTGTTGCTCCTCATATTATTTAGTGTGACAAGTGAATGCACTTACTTGCGGAAGACACTTTAGTCAGATGACAATCACAATAAACATACATAGCGTCACGCCTGTTTCCCAGTGGGGTAGGTTATGGTAGGTAGGTACAGACAAGGGATCTTCATGTGCCACGATTCTGCCTCGGCGGCCTTTTCCACTCTCATTATGTTCTTCACACATGCTCGTCGGTTGCGGGTATTACGCACGTGAACCTTTTTGAACACGTGCTCGATCTGGTCTGGGTAGGTGCGTCTCAATCACGATGAACACTTATAAAATACACCTAAACTCTCCTAACAACACGGCCGCCATTTGCAATAGATGTCTAAGTTAGTGCTCGGGACGTCCACTGCTTCTATCAGCGTTAAAATGGTAACAAGTCTAATCGGTGTTGTGCTGCAAGTACACCGTTAAATTACAGCACATCACCGACCACCATGTTCAGCAAAGTATTTTGGACAAGATAACTATCAAGCAGGCACAGGCAATACAAATTAGTGTAATAGCTGGTAAAATTGTTCAAATTAATTCAATTATTTGCTCTTCTAATAAGAATCAGTTAATATAATTATTAAAAAACAAAGTTGGTATTAAATATGCAACTAAAATGGTAATTATTAGTAGAATTATTAATGTAACCTGCAGCATGATTCGGTGGAAGGACCGTGTCAAGCTTTTACGACATGCACGGGGAGAGATGCAATTAGGCTATTCTTTTTAAGTACCGGCCCCACACGGCGAAAATACTCACATAAAATTAGCTGTAATTTTGTAACGTTCCAGCCATTCTAGCGTACTAGTAATATTAGAGTTCAGTGGTTTATACTAGTTGTCGGTTGAAAATGGAATAGAGAGGTAAACAATTAGTTTGAATGGGCCATGTGATGTCGAGAGCTAGACTTAACAAAGCTCCACTTAACGTCAATACGCTTACTGAAGACTTCGCCAAGGAACTAAAATTTAAGAAATATAATGTAACGTCTTTAATAATCAGGTGTATTAACTTCTGATCGTAGTTCGTAAGTCACTATATGCGGTGCCTCAATTAAACCGTTTCTTAATTTTGGACATCTTCCTTTTGATATTGGGATTACATTTTGATAACATTCGGCTCGAATTCAAAGATTTTGGAAGTAGAGTAGATATGCGAAGGAGGCGTATCCGCGACACGGTAATATGGGGGCATTTCCCCATATTAACTATCGATGTGTGCGTGAGCGCGCGTCTATGCAACGCTTTGGATTGGCCAAAAATCGCTGGTGCGTATGTGTACGTGCGTTCGTATGTATGAATTGTAATTGTGTTTGTGTGCGATCAGAAACTGACGACAGGGGTTCCGATACGTGGATCATGCATGGCACATCTCTCCTTCCAAAATCTTTGTGTAAATTCTATAAAAATGCAATTAATACTAGAAATTTCATCGACTGATCTCGACCACATCATTATAACTTGTAGGTAACTAACAGCATATTTTACATATTTAATGTATTCTCGCGTTTACTAAATGTGTATATCTTTATACATAATATTTTATCTACATGTATTTTAGTTTAGTCTTCGTTATTTACACAGAACATAAAAATACTAGTAGAAGTAGCGCAGTTACTCGTGTGTAATACAAGTAAGCGTAGCTACGCGCACATGCTCTCTGCGCATACCTATTTCGGCGAGGTGTTATGGGCTGACATCACGGATGTTGTAGGTATTGCAGCCAAACCTTTCCTTCTTACCTTACTAGGTGCTTAGGGTCCAACCCGCCCGGGTCGGTACCACCGAACTGAATCGAAATTCGGTCAAAACGGCTATGTAAATAGTTCGTGTTTTCCGTCCATTTCAGTGTGGCCGGCACGGCCGAAGCGAAGCACGGACATGGCACCTAGTTCACCAAGATATTATGGGCATCATGATCATTGTGGCGATTATGACATCACGCATGTTGTAGGTGATGTAGACAACCGTGTCAGCTTCCATAAAAAAAAAATCATGTCTGTGTTAAAATAAATCTGTTCAAAAACGATCGCCGAAGAAATAATATTATGTCTTAAATTATAAAACTATAACTTGTAGGTGTCAACACTAACACATTTTTTGTACAGAAATTTGGTGGAAGTGTCTTCACACTAATAAGTCATCGTCATCACTTCTACTCGTTGTTTTATGTTCTGTGGTTATTTATGATAACTTAGTTTGAAATATACACAAACTGTAGTCTAGTCAGATTTAGAAAATAATCTTATTGACATTCACATAATTTTATAGGAATAATCCATTGAAATGTAAAAACTATTCCATTAACTATGAGTGCTATGCAAATGAAAACAAGTACAGTCACAGTGATAGTGCGGCTCCATTTTCTATGTGTTGCTAATTTTGTTTTAATTCCATGTAAACTTAGAAAAATAAAATATTAGAGCAGTGAACTAATTGGTGATTTTTTTCTTCCGCAATTTTTTTTCCTCTCATTTATCAAGCATGCATGTGTATATTGTATATAGCATTCACATGTTACTTTAACTAATCTCGAACTTATTACAATTTGTTTTCAAATGTGCAATTGTTTCAAAAGTGCAATCGAACCGGATATCTTGATATCCGGTTACATTGCACCCACGACAAAGAGTCGACAAGAAACTTTGCAGGGGACTTTTTTACGTGTATTTTATTACAATGTTTAGTTACTATCCACACAATATAATATACACGCTTACAGTTATCGAAAATACAGTTCTAGATCTAGATTAACATGTTTACTGATAATTCTGACTACAAACGACTTCCCAACCCTTCCCTGTATACAAATTATAAAATTAAGCAAAAAAAAAAACACAATTCTTTCTTTTCTTTACCTTATTTTATTGAGTCCCGTTCGGAACCCTAAAAATAAAGTATTAAAAATATGGTTTCGATTAGAATTTCGTGTAAAAACACATACCTACACATGTAATTATATATAAAAATATGTTTCATGAAAATTTGAGCGGAATTATTACATTGACTGTCCTATATTTTAAGTGTCAGAAAAAAAAAAATTCTGAACGGAGCTAAAAATTCAAATGTGTAAAATATTTTATGATAATTACATACACAAGCACACGACTTAATAGTTTATACATACATTGTAAATACTGATGGCATTTATTTGTAAATATGTACAATAAACAAATGTCTATAAAAGTCACATCGGTTTTTCATTTTATATTTATCTTATCTCACCATAATCGAAGTATCTCACCGACTCCCAAGCTCCGTAGTGAGGTGTGTCAGTCAGGTCCAATTTTTAGGGTTCCGTACCTCAAAGGAGGAAAAAACGGAACCCTTATAGGATCACTTTGTTGCCCGTCTGTCTGTCTGTCTGTCTGTCTGGCTGGGTGTCTGTCTGTCAAGAACTTTTTTCTCAGGAACGGGTAAAGTTATAAAGTTGAAATTCATATCAAATACTAAGGTCTACGTTTCCTCGGAGGTGTAAAAAAATTAAGTTTATAGGTCCACGCAATCACTAGATACGCCCATTTAAGTCACATATTTTGCTACCGGCAAACCAAATCAAAACCTATAGAGTACTTCCCGTTAACCTAGAATAATGAAATTTGGTAAGAAGCAAAGTCTCATAGCACACGTAAAGGAAAAAATCCTAAAATTTTAAACTTGTAGTTATATGATAAAAAAATTGCTTGTTTTGTATGTCAAGACCCTTTTTCTCAGTAACGAGTCAAGATATCAAAGTGAAATTAATATGAAATACTAACGTCTGTGATCCCTTCGAGCTATCGAAAATGAAAGCTTCTAAATCAATATAATCAAAAGATACGGCTATTTATGGGAAATTTTAATAATTGCAAACTCACTCAAATGAAATCAAAACCTTTAGGGTACTTACCGTTGACCTAGCTAGAGTAATGAAATTTGGCAAGAAGCAAGGTCTCACAAGTAAAGATAAAATCCGAAAAGGATATGTCGTTATGTCATATAAGAAATATATTTTTGTATATTTCAACTTCACGAATGCCGCACAGTCAAAAACCATTGCTGTAGTGTTTATTTAGGCGGTTCGTGATTTTCCAAAAGAATTGTTTTTGTACATACATAATACCTACAAATATATTGAGTGATGCTGATGATACGGAACCCTCGGTGCGCGAGTCCAACTCGCACTTGCCGACTTTTTCTTGTCTGTATTGTGTTTTTTGTATCTATCTATACCTATGTGTGTGTATTGGAAAAGAGAAACAAAAAAAACTTTTAGTTGTTTTAGGGTTCCGTATCCGGTACGGAATATTCTATTGCTAAGCTTACGCCGTCTGTCTGTCTGTCCGATGGCTGTATCTCTTGAACCGTAATAGGTAGTAGCCCGTTGAAATTTTCACAGAATATGGGCTATGACATGGCGATACGGAACCTTCGGTGCGCGAGTTCGACTCGCACTTGACCGTTATTTTTTTTCGACTGGCCTAAAATTTTAAATCATTTTCATAGCCATTTCGATTGATTAGTATTCAGTGCGGCAGTGGTGCTACAAATCTGCAAGGTTTAATGAAAGGTAAGGGAAAGTAGGTACCTACAGTGTTTACCCCAATTGTAGGTTTCTAAGGATTCAGATATCAGTACAATGGTCAGCTATGAAACTCTAGTCCACGAAACCTACAAACTCCCCGAGCTCTACCGATACCGCACAGAAGCAATCTAACCCGAGAGATCTCAATTTCAACCTCTAGCGACCTAATAAAAGCTAATGAAATACTACGCCAGTGAATTCCTCGTAAACGCCCACTGTATTGTATGCCGCCCTTTCTAACTTCCAATCTTAGAAGACTACCTGTAAAATCGTAAGGCAACTACTTTAACCTAACCTAACCTAACCCCACTCGTTGGGATTTGAAGAAAAAACATTTCAAAGTTTGTCAATAATTGTGGCCCCTGGAGCCCGCCATTTTGAATTTTATTAAAACTAGCAGTTGCACGCGGCTTCGCTAGCGTGAAATTCGTATTTAAAAAAAAGAAAGTAAGTAACTAAGGGCGAGGTCGAACGCCGAGCTGGCTTCAGGTAAATTATAGACCTGCTCGAAGAAAGTAACTAACTAGGGCGAAGCCGAATCTCGACCTGCGTTCAGGTAAACGATAAACCTTCTCAAATAAAGTACTGGTAAGTAACTAACGGCGCGGCCGAGGGCCGCGCTGCCTTCTCGAAGAAAGTAAGTAACAAGGGTGAGGCCGAAGGCCAAGCTGCGTTATAGAAGAGGATAAACCATCTTGAATAAAGTAAGTTAACTATGGGTGAGGCCGAAGGCCTAGCTGTATTCTGGAAGACGACAAACCTTGTCGAAGAAAGTAAGATTAATGCAACAATGACTCATTTGTTCAAGGCTCTGTGAGAAAACAAACGAACACAAATACACAGATACGCTGCCAAAATCACAAACCTTCTCTTGGCCTCGCCGTAGTCGGGTAATAAAAATAAGTCCCAATTGTTACTCTCGCCTCGTACGACAAAATTCATTTTTCTCGTTCATTTCCCAACTATTTTTAGACATACGGCACGTGCTCCGATCGTGGGCCCCGATGGACGGCAGGACGAAAATAACTATTATTTTGCAGCTGAAAAAATTCCCCTGCCGTCTCCTCCCTCGCTGGACGGCCTCCTGTCATTGTACAGGGTGTTTCAGGATAGGCTTGAAAAAACTTTAGGAATAGAAAGTACTCATTATTAGAAGAAAAAAATTCTTATCACTCAAATCGAAATTCCGTATTTCTTTTCATACAAACATTGAAAATTGTAATAAAAACTCGATGGAAAGTGAGATTCGGCAACATTGATGTCTAGGTCTAGGGAGTGCAATGACCTTGTCCAGTCCCCTTTTTCTTTTGATGTCATTCGGATTTAAATCTTTGGAATTTACCTACATGCAATTCAATTCTACTAGAAACATGTAAGTTAGTCATTTTATTTTTATTTAATAAAGGTGAACGTTAACCGTCTACCAATGCTCGATTAAACGAATTTCACCAAAAAGTTATATAAAATGACCGAATCTGGGAAAACGTTTCAGAGCTTTTCGTCTTTAAATATGGACCTTTATCGAACCCTGAATTTATGAAGCCCTATCCTGAAACACCCTGACATATACGAGTATATTATTTTTTTATGGGAACTGACACGGTTGGCTGCATCACCCACAACATCCGTAATGTCAGCCCATAACACCGGATGAACTAAGTGCCATGTCATTGCTTCCTTTCCCTTCATTTCATGTCGGCTACACTGAACTGGACGGAAAACGCGAACTATTTACATAGCCGTTTCGACCGATGTTTCATTCAGTGCGGTGGTACCAACCCGGCCGGGATAAACCCTACCAACTAGTAAGGTAATAAGGGACGGGACCTACAGTTTTAAGTGTAATCCGAACCACGGTCAGCCTCCAACGGTGTAGCAGTCACGCACATATCGCGTAGCGATATTCCCAGCATGCCTCGTTGGGCAACTTTAAACCTTTGGACAACAGCGACCGTCTAAGTCCACATTTCACACCCCCACCTCATAATCGGGAGGACGCACTGGTCATATAAAATACCTACGGGTCTTTAAATTTTGCAGAAGGTCAGACCTCAGGGCGAATTTAAACAATAGCTCAGACAATAGTTATAGAATAAAAAACGTGTTTTAAAGAAACATTGAACCGACTTCCCTAAAAAGTATTAAATAATATTTTGACTATAACATACTACATCTAATAAAAAATAAAAATAATAAGTAAAAGATTATAAGTAAAAGAATTTGAGAACCTCCTCCTTTTTGGAAGTAGTTTAAAAATCTATTTACTCGTTTCATATACTTAGTTACCTACTTATAACTTGTTCATAAGTACAAGAATGAAAGCGAATTTACTTAAATAAATATTTTAATGAGCCTACTTTTACGATCCATCATCGCTTTGGACGGTTTTAATTGCGACTGAAATAATAGCCCATTTAAAGATCGACCGTCAGAAGTAAAAAATCTGACTTTAAATTTTAATTAATCCTGATTGTGTTTGACAACTTACCGGAAATATTATTCGATGTTATTACCTCGATTTTACCGAGTACCGCATCCGTCCGTGGCCGTCTCAGAGGACAGAGAATATTAATAATGCCTGTATAAATACACCGCGAATTTCTTGGAAGAGTAAGTAAGAAGTATAGGTACATTTTAAATTACTTTTAAATATTTTTATTTCAAGATATTTTTGGAAAATTTAATAATCCTGGTAATTTTTTTGTATTTGTATTTTTTATCTTGTCCTTATAATTTGTTAAATGTGGTGGTCGGTGTTGTGCTCCAATTTACAAGAGCAGAAGACCTATTAACCGACTACATAGTCTGTTCCAACGACGTATCATGTAGCTCTTTGGTCTGTTCACCCCGATTGTTGGGATGCAGCGTGTGGTAGGTATGTATTTCTTGTATGTTGGTACTAAGCATGTACTCGCTTTATTACAGTTTTTTTTTATTAAAAGAGTGACACATGACGACCCATAAGGTGTCTAACGACGCTCATGGACATTCGTACGCGAGCGTTGCGAATGCCATGCCGACCTGACAGGTGTCCATTCACGCCCCTCTTGAAGGACCCGAGACATTCTTGTATTAGAGACAATATTCTAGTTTTGATAGGTACTAATTTTGTTTTTTTTTTTATGGAAACTGACCCGGTTGGCTACATCACCTACAACATCCGTGATGTCAGCCCATAACACAGGGTGAACTAAGTGCCATGCTTCCCTTCATTTCATGTCGGCTACACTGAGCTGGACGGAAAACACGAACTATTTACTCCAGCCTCCAACGGTCGAGCGGTCACCCATCCAAGTCTGACTGCGCCCAGGGTTGCTTAATTACATAATTAACAGTCGACCGACCGCACCAACTGATCTACCGAGGCTGAAAAAACCTAACTTATTTCGTTAAAATAAATATGATAAAATGTCTAATTCTTACCTGTGGTTATGTCCAACACAAATTCTCTTTGATATCAACACCCTAGACGGAAATATGATCGAAGGATACAACAGACCATTTATTTTCGCTGAGTGCATGCAATTCTCCAAAGTTAATTAGAATCAAAATCACATGAAGTATGTCTGTACTCAAATCTGTACTGGTGCCATTCATCACATTAGCGATAGTACGATAGTACCTATTAGATATTCTGTGACATTAGTTAGGTACTCCTCATTTAATTCTGCGTTCAAAAATGTTTTACAGAATTTAGATTCACTTAAATATTTTATCATCGAACACGACGAGGTTTCCGCAAGAAAAATGTACAATAATATTTCGCCGTTTTCTTTTTTTACTTTTCCTTATTAGCCCTGTCACCTGTCTCTTTACAAAACATGTTGATAGAAATAAAGTAGGTACCCCTTCCTCAACACCCCCGACCCCTCCCCCAGCGGCAATCAATGCCTCCCCCCTGCCCCCCTCCGCCCAAGCTCTAATTTCCGCCCGGCAGCCGGGGCGGGCCATACACTACCGCCCAAATCGTACATCGTATAGGTGGGTAAATTTAAAATGTAAAGTTAAAGCGTAGTCGATATTGGACACCGGGCGGCTGAGCTCAAGTGGCAGTGTGCTGGGCGCGTTAACCGAAGAGACAACGATCATTGGAGTAATTGTGTCCTACACTGACGGTCGTGGACTGAGTGTGGGAAGACCACCCGCCAGGTGGGACGGGATAGGGGTATAAGGAACCCTGCAGCTGGTTGGTTAATAAAATTTTAATTAGAGATTAAAAACCGGCCAAGTGCGAGTCGAACTCGCGCACCGAGGGTTCCGTATCGCCATGTCATGGTCAGCGCCACTCACGCCATCTATGGCGTGCTTTATGAAATGCTTTATATTAGTTAAAATTCATGAATAGTTAAAATGCTTCGTGCTGTTTTCGGTAGATGACGCGCATACACTTTTTAGTTTCTTATTCTTTCTTCTTCTTCTTCTTATTTTTTATTTCTTCTTTTTAGAATTCACGGGGGTCCCCCCCGTGAATTCTTTTTACTTTTTCTTATTTTTCTTATTTTGTTGTTACATCGGGCATAATAACACATATTCTGTGAAAATTTCAACGGGCTACCTATTACGGTTAAGACATACAGCCCTTGGACAGACAGACGGACAGAGAGGCAGACAGACAGACGGTGTAGGCTTAGTAATAGGGTTCCGTACGACGGATACGGAACCCTTAAAATTAGAGAGGGAGGTAGAGCGACATATGGCGTCGAGCCACCCATAAGTTGTATAACGACGCCCATGGATATTCGGTCGTATACGCGGATTGCGTACCCCCTCTTGACGGACCCGATACTCTACTTGCAGGGATATTTATGAGCAAGGAGAGCGTTCCAGAGTTTACCGGTTCTGTAGAGGACAGATCTGCAGAAGCGATTGGTACGCATCCGGCTATCGTCCTACTACTGAATAGGCCTGCAGAGCGGGCTATCGATCAGAGTGGTTCGGGGTTCGACGCCATCAGCTGAAACGTCCGCCTCGCCCAGCGCATCAACTGAGTTGATACTTTTGTCCAGATGGATCCGTACCATTCGCTGGAGAAAATTTTATTTCATGCTTTTCATTATTTGACACTGTATTAAGTGTAATAAGAAGATGCATTTTAATTTTATATTAAATTTAGTTATAGAAATTTGAAATACCCAACGAAGTTCATAAATTTTAAATACCTTAATGCAAGAGAACAAAATACTGAATACGATTTTCAAATGTTCTACTACATTTACTAACAAAACATTGTGACTTGCGAAGTTTGTTTGTCAGTTCTTCTTCACATTTGAATTTAGAACTGGCGGACTTTTCGACATGTCCAAGCGTAGGTTATCTACCTATGGATGAAATTATACAATAAACAATTCCAATTCATAATGTTTTTTTAGGTTTCCGTACACCGTACGGAAGCCTATTACTAAGCCTACGACGACTGTCTTGTCTGTCTGTCTGTCCGTCCCTCCGTCCGTCCGTCCGATGGCTGTATCTTTGGAACCGTAACAGCTAGCCGGTTGAAATTTTCAAAGAATATGTATGTGTTATTTTGGCGGATGTAACAACAAATAATAAAAAAAATTGAAAGACTGAAAAATTAAGTCCCCATACAAGAAGCGTTTTTTTTCGCCTTTTTTTCTTCTTCGGAAAGAAGACTTCGGTGCTTTGGGTGGTTTTTTCATTCACAATGAGAAGCAACCAGCGCTTAGTTCAAACTTTCGATAAGTCTACTTAGTTATGCACGGCTTTCTTTCTTTGAAATGTAAGTAGTGAAATGAAAATTTACTTGCATAAAGTTAAAAGTGACCTTTTGGCCACTTTAAATTGTATGCCTTTAAGCTTTAAACTGGCTTCAAAGCCACTTCAAAGCTATATCTACCATTCGTGTCTGGTATTGTAGTATTGTTTATTGATCATTCATATGGCAGTAAAACTGCGCTCGAACTTGTCACGATTCGCTCTACCCGGTTCGATTACACCAACGAAGAAGAACCGGTAAGAAACTTCGCAGAGTTTTTTTTTTCATACATATTATTACAAGTATTTACTAAATACTTGTAATTTGTACATTGTAATTATTACAAGTATATAAATACTATTTAGTGACTAGCCACATAATAAAAACACAGCTTGAGAGCAAGATTAACAATTTTACTGAGAGTTCTGACTACAAAGACTTATTAATTAAGTTTATCAGGAGCCTTTGTCAAATGTTGATACGTAAATTTTGATTGTGTTTAAGGTGGCGATGCGAAAAAAATCTTTCCTTTTGGAAGAAATGAATAGCAGATTTAGAAAAAGAGTTAAATAAAGCTACCCCCCTTGACTTCGTGCCATTTTCGCCGCGCAGGAATTTCCGAAACGCACGCGTGCACACAAATAAACTAAAATATTTCGTAAAATTATGAAGTCAGATCAATAAACTCAGTTTGCACTTATAGCCAATGAAATTATCCACAAAAATGTGTAAAACAAGTTAGTGAGGATTCACTTGTTCAGATTTTTTGAACTCCACGAAAAAAGACTTCGAATTTCGAATTTCAGAATTTTTCTAACCTTAAATTTACAATTTCTTTATACAAATCTCATATTGAACGTACGTATGTGGCACTTGAATCCAAGGAACCTTCAGTCAAAAATTAATATATACATATATTTTGTAATACGAAATATCAGATTTTTCTGCTGCGGGCAAGGCGAATTAACTGAAAAATTAAATTTTAGTCAGCCAGCCTTGTGCTTATATAAAAAAGTACTGAAAGTACTATTTTTTTCGATTCTTACCAGGAGGACTTATTACATAATGCAATTTGTTCCATCCAATCTTGTACATTCAAATTTGAGACAATATTTTAGTAATGTTTCTGCGACATAATTATATTCAAACAATGTTTTTTGAGAACCGTTTAATTTAATTTCGACATTTTCAACATAAAATAATATTAATTAACGTGTAATTAACAATTAGTTTGGGTAGACATTTCGTTGTTTTTCCATAATAAACATTATTGAAGACTGAGAAATGTATAATTCATAAGGAAAATAGAATACGTAAGTAGCATTAATAAAAGAACGGTAAATTAAAACGAATGAAGAAAATTCGAAAGAAAATATTTCCGAGGGGCCTCCAGGGGTCTAATTATTAGATTATTTCTTTTTATTCCACAACAAAGACAGCTTCACTAACGCAGATTCCTGGAGGGAGAAAACGAGTATCTGAATGCTTATGATTTAGAATTAGAAGATTAGGTATTCGTTTATGCAGTAGGTCAACCCACTAAAAGAAAAATCTTAAGACGAGACGTAAGTGAACTTTCTCCATACAAAATCGTCTTTCGGGTAATGCTTTTTACCCCTCTAAACCTCATCCGATTTTTACAATTATTTTTTGTTGTACCTATATAATAAGAACAGTCCAATCTTCGTTCCTGTCTTTTTTTTTTATATAGTGATGCCTCAATAAAGCTTAATGAACTTCATGACATAAAAAAAAAAAAAAATTCAAATGATTTCGGTCGAAGTAAAAATTTTTAGCTCCGGTGTTTTATATTTCATCTAAACAAAAACGACAAAGACAGGAACGTAGATTGGACTGTCCTTAAGAAAAGAAAATTGTGAAAATCGGATAACATTTAGGGGGCTAGAAAACATAAATCCCTAAAGACGATTTTGTAATGAGAAATTTAACTGTGCATGTACATTTTTTTAAATCTATAACTGTAGGTCC
Organism: Nematopogon swammerdamellus; assembly: GCA_946902875.1. Taxonomy (NCBI): domain Eukaryota; kingdom Metazoa; phylum Arthropoda; class Insecta; order Lepidoptera; family Adelidae; genus Nematopogon; species Nematopogon swammerdamellus. The sequence continues at coordinate 3,306,671 of OX336336.1, read as the reverse complement.
CTTCCATTGCTCCAGGCTTCTCCCGGCTTCTGAGCACTAGGTGGTACGCTAAAATTGTAGCAGACTGCGTTGATACCACCGTAATACGACCGAATGTCCATGGGCGTCGTTAGGCACCTTATGGCTGGAAAAAACTACAAAAAAACCTTTACCTTTACTTTATTTGAAATTTGTACCACGGCCAGGCTCAAAGGTCGAACGGCCACCAATCCAAGTTCTGACAACGCCCAGGTGTGCTTAATTTCACGATCGGTCAACAAATATTATTATTATCTCTGTCACACATTTAAACTCACATATCTTTTTATCAATACAAGTAATTGTTGTTGCTCTCTCCTCCTTGTTAATATATATATTTTTATGGGAACTGACACGGTTGGCTACATCACCTACAACATCCGTGATGTCAGCCCATACCACCGGGTGAACTACGTGCCATGTCATTGCTTCCCTTCATTTCATGTCGGCTACACTGAACTGGACGGAAAGCACGAACTATTTACATAGCCGTTTCGACCGACGTTTCATTCAATGCGGTGATACCAACACCCGGGCGGGATAAACCCTACCACCTAGTAAGGTAAGAAGGCAAGAGACCTACAGTTTTACGTGGAATCCAAACCACGGTCAGCCTCCAACGGTCGAGCGTTCACCCATTCAAGTACTGACCGCTCCCAGGTGTGCTTAACAACGGTTGACCGACCGCAACACTGAGCTACCGAGGCTGACTCTCCTTATTTACTTACTCTTGTGACTTACTCCTTCTATTTAACTGTCTGAAGGTCCTAATGTAATAATTTTGTATATTATTATTACGTTCTAGAAATACTTCACGCATCTGCGTAAAATATCGCAGCCGCTCCCTAATGGAAAATCTTCGCGTCGTGTGTACATTGTAACCTTTTCATATGTACACTGTAACCCGGCGGCGCGCGCATAATATGATTTTATCTTCTGAAGGCACGTTCGGTACTATAAGTGAAGATACGCATCGTAGAACCATGTCACACTCACTATGCTCCCTCTGAAAACAAATAATGAACCAACAACGGAACTGAAAACCATCTGTTCAATTATTGTTTATTTTTCGTACCGCCTTCAACTCAAGGGTCCGAATATGAATCAAAATATTATTTAACACTTTTAAGTTCTAGTTGTTGTTGTTTTTAGGTTTCCGTATCCGTCTGTCTGTCCGTCCGTCTGTCCGAGGGCTGTATCTCTTGATCCGTAATAGGTAGCCCGTTGAAATTTTCACAAAATATGTGTTATTATGGCGGATATAACAAATAATAAAAAATAGAAAAAGTTAAAAATTAAGGGGGGTTCCCATACAAGAACGTGCTTTTTTCCAATGTTTTTATTGTGGTGCGGTAACCTCGGTGCGCGAGTCCGACTCGCACGTGGCCGGTTTTTTTTAATTTTGGAAGGAACTTACAGTTCCGTATACAGTAGATTCCACAGCCGAGATGCGTGCACAGAAAATGAGTTCAAAACCAGTAAAACCAAACCAAAAACCAGTAAAAACGCGGTAAGCAGTGTGTTCTGTACTGTACCTACATACGACAGTGTCAATACAATTCCAAATTTCCCACCGCGCATTCCCCACGAATCCAATCATAGCTTATAAAATATTACAAGCGTCGGCGCGTGCTGAATGCTGGATTCGGACAAGGTTGGACCCTTGAACTGCTCCGGGGCTGAATCGATCGGGGCCGAACTGCGTCGCGGTTGCCTTTGACCCAGTTAACACCGGAAATGGCGGCCTCACTCGGGCTCTGCTGAGTCAACACACTGCATGTCAACTGGCGGCGGTGGGTCGCTGAAGGCCTAGTGATGCTGAGGTGGGCGAAGGTTGATGCTGGGTCGAACAGGAATGGTCGACGAATGCTAAGCCGAAGGGCTTCCCCCTTCGGCTCAGGGGGAAGGTAGGCGGATTCTGGGTTGAAGAATTAAGGTCGACCGATCTTGGGTTGACGAAGGAATGTCGACAGATTCTAGTTTGAATAAGGAATATATAAATTGTTTCCATATTAGCTGCAAATATTTTGGAGGCGTTACGTATTCACCATATTAAACAAGTTAAAAAAAAACATACATTCCTTAATTGTATTGTATTGTTTATTGATAATTCATATAGCAGTTAGACTGCACTCGAACTTGTCACAATTTGTTCTATCCGGTTTGATTACACCCACGAAGAAGAACCGGCAACAAACTTTATTTACAATTTTTTTTATACGTATTATTACAAGTATTTTAGTGACTAGCCACATAATAACATCGCTTACAGTCCATCGAAAACACAGCTTTAGAGCAAGATTAAACACTTTTGCTGAGAGCTCTGACTACAAAGACTTATTAGTTAGGTGTATCAGATGTAAAAAGCCTTTGTCAAACTTTGATACGTCATTTGTATCAACTTAATACGGTGTGTAATTCTTTATTGATACTCTGGTAATTAATAAAAAGTAATTAAAAATGGAAAACTAACAACAGATTAAAATCAAAGTAAAACTAAATTAAAATAAATAACTCCTCCATTGGGAAGGTTAAAGCGGTCCCAAGAACCGAAGCAGCGTTCCCCCCCTGAATGGCCAAGCTTATCTTTTATCAACTTAATTATGTTAGTATATTAAACATACTACATTATATTAATTGTATAATAATTGTAATTGTGTATATTTATATAATAATTGTCAAAAAAAATGTACATGAATATTGTCAGTGGGTTGATAAAATTGAAGTTCTAATCGTAATGTAATTTTAATTAATTTATTAAATTTTTTATTATTATAATAAGTAATTGTACCTAATTTGTTTACATTTGGGCTCTAGTCAGGTTGCTGGCTATGCCGCAGCAAAGGCAGAAAAAGCGAAACATCTGAAATACAATACTATTAAGCAGCACTACGAGATCGTTGCCTTTGCTGTGGAGACTCTTGGGGTGTGGAGTCCGGACGCTAAAGACCTCGTGAAACAGCTAGGTCAGCTGCTTATTGAAGCGTCCGGGGACCGTCTCGTGCCAAAGCGTTGCTCACACAAAACATCAGCCTCGCCATCCAGCGCGGCAACGCGGCGGCTGTCCTCGGGACAATGAATGATGTCCCGAGGATGCAGTAATATTTTAATTTAATTTAAGTTCTCACATTTCTGTTTAATTAAATTTGTCTTTGTCTAATAAAGATTTACACGCCGTATTTGTATACATTAGTGTTCAATAAAGAATATATACCTACATATAAAAACTTGCCCGATGAATTATGGAATGGAGTCCAATAGAAGATCGTCTAAATCGATCATTTCCTGTCAACATTATGCACTGTCGACCTATTGTATGTAACGTAAACGACGATATCCCGTACAACGAAGTCGGAAGTGTCGAAAGTACACTGTTAGCACCCTTCGCGCGTGTCGTTAGCAAAATCCAGTCAGCGATATCTAAGCTTTCACGGTGCTTTCACGTTTGCCACTGTCATTTTCAGTGACAGCGCTGAAAAAGGTGCGTCAAGTGGGAACTGGCTTAAGGCCCTATCAACCCGTATTCACCCGTACTCCTCTTTCAAGGCATCGCTTTCGCTGGTTGGAGTAGGATGCAACTAAATCAATCTTAAAAATTAGGTTTTAATTGTTTTATTCCAAAACTACGGATCGAAACAAAAAAGTAAAAAGCTACGGATTCAGATATTTATTCAACAAATAAAATATTTTTTTTTCAAAGCCTTCATTTGGTAACTAAATTCGGAGGCATTTTCACGATTTTTTCATTTTCTATCGAGCGAAGTTAATCAAATCGTGTTTTCAAAAAGCTATCGATCTGCGCTGATAGATGAGGTTTTACATATTATATTAAACTGAATCTGTCAGGTAAGTAATATTGGCGGTACACTTCTTGAAATTCGAGTCAGACCGCAGTCTCACATCACCATAACCGACGAGCGTGTTTGAAGAACATTATGATGAGGTTGGACTGGAATAGGCGTCAGAGATGTGTTAGAATTTGTTGCACGTTGTTCGCCCGAAAGGAAGCACTGACATGGCACCTAGTTCACCAAGGTGTTATGAGCTATGGGCAGACATTACAGATATAGTATGTGATGTAGCCAACCGTGTCAGTTTCCATTAAAAACAAAGTGGACATCCGTTTTCTCTGGCTACCCCATTAGGGAACAGACGTGATGTTATGAATTATATGTATGCACGAATTAATCACATTTAATTCATACATCATTTTCCTACATCACATACCACACCTTTAGTACCCGGGAGCCGGGAGTGAATGGATGAGAAGAGCGGAAGACCGCGTGTGGTGGCGTGCCTTGGGAGAGGCCTATGTCCAGCAGTGGACCGATAAAGGCTGATGATGATGATGATGACATACCACACGCTGTATCCCGACAATCGGGGTAAGCAGATTGATCCGCGTTGTGATGCAAGTACTCTTGTAAATGACAGCACAACACCGACCAGCACGTTTAGCAAAGTGTTAGAAGAAGATAAGCCAATATCACCTCCGAGGAGGTAGGTGCCATACCGGAGACTTCCCTGGATTGCTGGCTATACTGGACTAGAGGAGAACACAACCGAGGCTGCTATGCGGCCATCTTACATCCAGTACGGTGGTACAACCCAGTCGGCTACAATTTGAGCCTACCACCTAGTAAGGGGCAAGGGAAGGGACCTGCAGTTTTACACCGGTTCTGAGCGGTGAAGCAGCAGGTGTAGGTATGCACGTAATTTTTTTCGTCAGTAAAAATGTATTGGTACACGCCGACCGGATTCGAACCGCGGATCTCTCGCATGAGAAGCCGATGCCCAAACCACTCGGCCACCCGCCGCTTAAACTACTCGTATCAAGGCACGAAGACAAATTAGCCAGCGTACGTTGATATATGGGGCGGGCGGGCGTATTACGTTTCGTGTCGCGCGCGCAAGGTTTTTGTTCACTGATCACCCCCTTGGAAAAATATCGTGATGTTAGATAGCTTGCAACCATTCCGAGATATGCCAGATCCTATCAGCGAAAACTGTATGTAAATCGGTTCAGCCGTCTTCGAGTTTACCCGTTACAAACAGACAGACAGACAGACAGACAGACATACTGCCAGACAGACCGTGCGCTTTATATATTAGAAAAAAAGAATATAAGAAGACAAGATAAGAAAAAAATATTTTTTTTTCATTCTCATAAAAAATTATATCACAAAAATAATATTCCAATGCAAGTAATGCGAAGGATCGTTTCACGTTGTTTCAGCTAGCGCGCCGGAAGTACGTAACTCACTCCACCCCCCACTTGTGGAGCGACGACGCGACGGAGGCGCCCCCCCCCCCCCCCCTTCCGGCGCGGAAGGGTGAGGTGGTGGGGCTCCTAGCTCGACCGCAAATGGAAGGGGGGGGGATGGTTTATTTTTGGAATAGAAATGGAGGTTAGACCATTTTGCCGGCGCGGCGGCGACGACGACGCGAAAGATTTTCATACATAACTCAGTCTGCTAGATAAATATCCTGAAGATCCATTGTCAGCCTCGGTAGCTCAGTGGTGCGATCGATCGACTGTTGTTAAGCACACCTCGGGCCCTGTCAGCACTTGGATGGGTGACCGCTCGACCGCTGGAGTCTGACCGTGGTTCGGATTCCACGTAAAACTGCAGGGTCCCTAGATGTCATGGCACCTAGTTCACCCGGTGTTTTGGGCTGACATCACGGATGTTGTAGGTGATGTAGCCAAACTTGTCAGTTTCCATATAAAAAAGTTACTATAGCCTAACTGCACATCTACACAGGCGGCGGCGGTGGTTGACAGGAAAACGGAGTGTGGAAAGACCACCCGCCAGGTGGGACGACGACATCAAGTGCGTCGGTGGAAAACAGTGGTTCCGTACATGCCGGGAGGACTGGAAGAAATATGAAGAGGGATATGTACAGCAGTGGACGCTGACTGACATATACATCTCCCACATCCGAAAGGTCAGTTTGAGAGTGGGAGCAGTATTTTAGGGTTCCGTATCCGTCGTACGGGACCAAATTGCTAAGGCTACACCGTCTGTCTGTCTGTCTGTCTGTCCGTCTGTCCGAGGCAGAGCTGCGCTTCGTGCAGTGATATGGCTTCGTGCGCACGAAACGAAGGAACGCGGGCGTGCTCGGCCGGCCGAGACGACCGCGTTCCTTCGCTTCGTGCGCACGAAGCGCAGCTCTGGTCCGAGGGCTGTATCTCTTGAACCGGTACTCCGTTGAAATGTTCACAGAATATGTGTTATTTTTATAATTTGTTGTTTAATGCGCCAAAATAACAAATATTCTGTGAAACATTCAACCGGCTAGCTATTACGGTTCCAATGATACGCCATCGGACGGACGGACAGACGGACGGACGGACGGACAGACAGACAGACAGACGGCGTAGGCTTAGTAAGAGATGGGGTCCCGTACGACGGATACGGAGCCCTAAAAATGATGAAATCTCCATACGAACGTAATACCTACTTATCATTCATGACCTTTAAATAAACCAACATTTACCAGGCCCTTTGCCTCATTACATTTTTTACCCTTTTTACCTTTTCATCTTGCTCGGATAAGCAGCGGTATTGGGGCAACATACAATCTGTATGTACTTTATCTGCTGTGCAAAGAGTTTGAAAGGACAGATATGTAATTACATAAAATTATTTCCTCCGCTCCCAAACCTAATGCACTGAGTGCACACAATTTGAACAATTTTGATTGCCGCCGTTTCGATTAAAGACCACAAGGGTAGTCAGCCTCGGTAGCTCAGTGGTGCGGTCGGTCGACTGTTGTTAAGCAACGCTGAGCGCGGTCAGTATTTGGATGGGTGACCGCTCGACCGTTGGAGGCTGACCGTGGTTCGGATTCCACGTTAAACCGTGGGTCCCTTCCCTTCTTACCTTACTAGGTGGTAGGGTTTATCCCGGCCGGATTGCTACCACCGCACTGAATGAAACGTCGGTCGAAACGGCTATGTCGAGGGCTATGTAAATAGTTGTGTTTTCCGCCCCGGCACTGACATGGCACCTACATAGTTCAGCTGGTTTTATGGGCTGACATCACGGATGTTGTAGGTGATGTAGCCAGCCGTGTCAATTTACATTTCCAGTTTCCATACGTGGAATGCAAACCGCGGTCAGGCCCAACGGTCGAACGGTCACCCACCCAAGTCCTGACCGAGCCCTCGGTAGAGGATATAATTTACATGAGCGCAAAGCAACGACGACGGGACCCTCGGCACCTAAACACGGTTCACACTTCTCTCCTCTCTGAGCGAGGGTCGCGGTGCTCACTAATGAGATGTGTCGGGGCGATTGGCCGTATTTAGTCATTTTGTTTACGTTTGTGTTTAATTGGCAATTAGCTGTATTGATAGGTGCTTAGTCGCTTTGCTTAGACACGTTTCGGTATCACGTTGTCTCGTTGATTGTACTGCCGTAAATTCTTTAGGATGTAACTAAGGATATCGGACGTAACCCTCGAATTGTTCATTGATATTTTTGTTCAAGCACTTTCAGTTCTTCCGACAGATGGAGGAAAGCACTGGTAGTTGACCAGTTTTTATATCATAGAGTATATCTATGATATTTAAATTTAGAAAGGTAATCGTCGAGTTTTCAGAATGCGATCGTGGTTTGTCCTGTCATGGAAGTTAGGAAAAACAGTTTAGTTTTTGGCCTGAACTTATATGGTATAGTATGTAGTGCGATTATTTCGATCTTGGAATACATACATTTGCCTTCCTGGCATCGTCCAAAAGTGGTTTCATTTATAACAAGAACAACAAGCAGAACCAGAAGCAAGTGGTGCAATACCAATAAAAGTGGTGTAGCTATCACATTTGCTTTTCACATCACGTACTTTCGCGTTCCTAAATAACTTATCTATCACCGCTAATAGCGCTGTCGGTGGTCGATGCTGTTCGGCAATTCAACCGAGTTCTTGCCGCACAAGACCGATTACTCTGCTCACCCCGATTGTGGCTATAGAGAATGTTTCACGTACCTATGTCTGTCATTCATTATTCATTAAAGCCAACTCGTCGCGTGCTTTAGGGAGTGTGTTTTTTTGAGAGAAAAAAGTATAGGTATAGTTTCTGATTTTGAAAATTTTAAGAATAAAAAAAAAGACACTTATACCACGCGCTGTATCCCGACGATCGGGGTAAGCAGAGTAATTGTTTATTGTTTATTGTATAATTTCATCCACAGGTAGGTAACCTACGCTTGGACATGTCGAAAATTCCGCCAGTTCTAAATTCAATGCGAAGAAGAACTGACAAACAAACTTCGCAAGTCACAATGTTTTGTTAGTACCTTACCCATAGGCGCCGACTACGTGGGTGCTCAGGGGCTCCAGCACCCACGAGGTGTGAGCAGTGGGTGCGGAGCACCCACGACGATAGATATAAAAACTGATCAGTGATAGAATTTGAGCTACATAAAAGTGCCTTATTTACTTACAAGCCTTTGAGCGGCCGCATTTACACATTCGCACTAGTGGCGCGACGAATAACGAATGTTACTACAGTACTCCTTTATTATTCCATACCATTCAATATAATATAGGGGCACTACATGCGTAGGTACATCGTGCAAATGTGTAAATGCGGCAAATGCAAAACATTGTGCGAACGTTCTGCGAATCCATGCTGCCGGGTGGCGGGAGAATTAGTGAAAAATTGGAGAAGCATATGTCCAGCAGTGGACGTCAACACGTAGATGATGATGATTGTTCAATAAAAAAAAAATTGCATGAGCACCCACGAGGATTTCTAAAAGTCGGCGCCCCTGACTTACCTTATAAGTATTATATTATAGTAACTTATAAATAATTAACCCATACTACCGCTCACAAGAGCATTCATATTTACAGCATAAACATGAATACTGAAGAATCTGACCCTATTTACATTACCTATATCTGGTGTATAGTGCCATCGTCAATTTGATACTTAAATATATCAAGTAAATTCAACAAATATTAGTAAGAATCGGAGTTGTGCTGCAGGTACACTTGCAAATTACAGCACAACAACGACCACCACATTTAGCAAATTTAGAGGCGACATTGGCTGGTCGGCGCGTATGCATTGACCGCTCCGACTGGCTCCGACTAACCGGATTAAAACTAATACCGGATTAAATAAATAAAAAATTTCGAATTTATATAGTGTTCTATTTTTGCTTTTCAATATTTGTAGCACGATAAAGATTTCTACATAAATATTACATATTTACCTATCCTACTAATCTCATCTAATCTGTGAAAAGTCGGAAACTTTGGTAATTCTGAAAACTTTACACCCAGCTAAACATTTCAGTAAAATCTTCCCACAAGTACCTAGATATGCTTAAACTTTTGTTCCTGGAATAATATTTCGACGAATATGAGCTGCTTGATGTTTAATCTAACTAAAGACCGCTACTACGTGGAATGGAAGGTCTCCGGAACGAGAGGCCTCTATGCAAACGCCTCCCACGCGCTCCGCGCCCACCGCGGCCGCGGTTCCGTACTCCGTACCGCCTCTGACGGCGGTTCTCAACCTTTTGAGCTCCGACACAAACTGCCTAACGGCCCGTGACAGTTCCCATAAACCGGCCAAGTGCGAGCCGGACTCGCGCTAAACACGTTAAAACACACAAAAAAAATTACGTTTCTTGTATGACTTAATTTTTTACTTTTCTATTTTATAATACACATTTCTGTGAAAATTTCTACGGGCTACCTATTACGGTTCAAGAGATACAGCCCTCGGACAGACGGACGGACAGACAGACAGACGGCGTGGGCTTACGTACGGGAAACGGATACCTAAAAATAATATGACCTGTCCAAGTATACAGGCGTAAGTACAGTTGCTTTCACGAGTCATGAGCACACTTTTAATTGGTCGGTTTGACGGATGTGACGTCGACGGCGCGGCGGCGCACTATGGATCGAGAAACGGCCTCCATAGTATTAGGAGATTTTTTTCGCAAACTTGATTTTTTTTTTAAAACTGTTTTTGTTATATTTAGGGTTACATAAGATAATACGAAATATATAGTTGTAGAGATATCAGTCAAGTAGATATTTTATTAAAAATACTTGAAGTTTTCAGTTGTATGGGACGGAGAATGTTTAGTCGATTTTTTCAAAAGTCTTTCGAGGTGTCGCAGATCTTTTAATACATCATGAAGTAGACCACGAGTGTAATAAGACCACATAAAAACTGTAACCCAATTCGACCCGGTATAGAAAATATCTAAGTCCGAATTTATAAATTTTCGTCTATTTTCTTTATACATTATTTATGGTTTAACTTTACAATTAATTACATTTTCTTATGTTTTGTGATTGCCATGTGTGTAAATTATACTAATTGGTACATTATGTAACAACTATACTTACCACTGTGGTCGAAAATACCCTCCAATATTTGTAGCGTTTTAAATGTTTATTTGGTATTCATAATTGATTTGAGGACACATTAAATAAACAAATATGTGAAGACGCGTAGCTTGACAGTACGTATGTATGTTAGGTTCAAATATATAAAGTATATATATATTTTTTTTATATTTTAAAATTTGCAATGTATGGGACGGAGAACATTATATTTATTTTGCCGGACTACAAAGATGTGTCAAACTTTCATTAGCAAGGTAGTGTAGCACAACAAAAAAATAAACACACTCAGTAAAAAAAATTTAGAAAGGTGCAGCCTTCCAAGTATCAACAGGTCAAAGTATAGCATTTTTTACCTTTTTTCTTTAACAGTAAGTTTTGGTTACATTATGATTGCACAAATATTAAGCAGGTATGCAAATATGTGAGGCATATAATTCTATATCAGATATGTACACACCATTCCGATTAACAGTGTAAAAAATAGCAATATTTTTATTAAATAAAACTGAAAACATTATAGTACATTATTCGAAACTGTTAAGAACTAACAAAGTCTTAACAGTAACGTGATGTTGAACGTGACGAAAAAGAGGCTGTACAAAAAAAAAATCGTGAACTAGTACTGTTCACGATTTTTTTTTGTACAGCCTCTTTTTCGTCACGTTCAACATCACGTTACTGTTAAGACTTTGTTAGTTCTTAACAGTTTCGAATAATGTACTATTGCACTTTCTCAAGATGTTAAACCAATTTCTATTCAAAATTATTCACCAAAATAAATACAAGGTTGAATAAAAACACAACAAATTAATAAACCGAACTTATAAATAAAAGATTCACCAAAATTAATTTTATAAAAAAATGGTTTTATATAAAATTCGAGCCGGTATAGAAAATATGTAAGTCTGAATCTGTAGATTTTTGTTTTCTTTCCTTTAAATATAATTTACAATCTTAGAATAGAACATACATACAAGGCTTTGCAGCTCATTCATTATGACGACGCATTAGATACTAATTATCATTCGGTAAGACGAAAACATTCCCACATCCCTGTTTGTGAAACCCCAATATATTTGTAAAAACCGGTAATTAGTGTCCTTTGGTCGCGAATTTCAGTTTATTATCTGTTCAACGCGCGTAAGTGACGGATCTCTCCTTTCGACACGAGTTATCGCTGTTTTCAAATACTTTCCTTCCTGCATTATTGTATGCTGCAAAAACACGTGCTTCCACTTCCGTGACCTTGACACTTTCTTTCGGACGGTAACACTCGACCTTTTTTTGGAGCTGATAGTATAAGGGATACAGTTCAACTCCTGCTTCAATTGCCGTTGCCCGTAGTTCGCAGTATTGCGATTTGGAGAGTTGCTGGGAACTGAAGAGGCTGAGGGCTTTCTCCGGCGAGTATTGGTTTTTTTTCAACTTGAATGTATTCCTTTATTCTACCAACCTCATCTGAATTTTCCAGAAGAAACTTAAGCACCTCAGCAACATCATGTCTTTCCGTATTAATACCTTTACTCACCGCAGCGAATGCGAGGTCGTCGAAGTCATTTTCCGTACACAGATGTGCGGTTCTGCGCCTTTTTTGCTGGTAGTGAAGTTCGTGGAATTGTTTTCGAGGACTGAACTCTGGTTTAGGCGATGTTGAAGCTTCTGAATGCTGTTTCGCTGGTGATTGCGGCACGAATGGTTCCGCTTCCTCATGTCTTGGTTCTTGAGGTATGTTTTGAACATATTCGGGCCACTTTTTGTCTGACGTCAACCATGTTTCAAATTTGCATTTGAAGAAACTGAACGAATAATTTGTACTTTTCCACTTTTTATACATATTAGACAAGTAGGTTTTACAAAAACACTTGAATTGATCAAGGTTTTCATCAGATATATGAACGGAAAACTTGTCAAATAGTATGTTTGGGTCGGAGAGGCCTTGCTCGTTTTTTAAGAAAACAAAAAGTTTCAGATTTGATTTAAACTCTTTCATTTTGTAAAATGTTAGAATTCGAACCGAAAATGTACCTAGTTTTCAAGTAATAATGCAGGAAGGAAAGTATTTGAAAACAGCGATAACTCGTTTCGAAAGGAGAGATCCGTCCCTTACGCGCGTTGAACAAATACTAAACTGAAATTCGCGACCAAAGGACACCACCTGATGTACTAAACCGGTTTTTACAAATATAGTGGGGTTTCACAAACAGGGATGTGAGAATGTTTTCGTCTTACCGTATGGTAATTAGTATCTAATGCGTCGTCATAATGAATGAGCTGCAAAGCCTTGTATTTATGTTCTATTCTAAAACTGTAAATTATATTTAAAGGAAAGAAAACTAAAATCTACAAATTCGGACTTACATATTTTCTATACCGGCTCAAATTTTATATAAAACAATTTTTTATAAAATTAATTTTGGTGAATAATTTTGAATAGAAATTTTTTTAACATCTTGAGAAAGTGCGTTCACAATTTTTTTTTTGTACAGCCTCTTTTCCGTCACGTTCAACATCATGTTACTGTTAAGACTTTGTTAGTTCTTAACAGTTTCGAATAATGTACTATAATGTTTTCAGTTTTATTAAATAAAAATATTGCTATTTTTTTACACTGTTAATCGGAATGGTCTGTACATATCTGATATAGAATTATATGCCTCACATATTTGCATACCTGCTTAATAATTGTACAATCATAATGTAACCAAAAATTACTGTTAAAGAAAAAAGGTAAAAAATGCTATACTTTGACCTGTCGATACTCGGAAGGCTGCACCTTTCTAAATTTTTTTTTACTGATTGTGTTTATTTTTATGTTGTGCTACACAAACTTGCTAATCAGAGTTTGACACATCTTTGTAGTCCGGCAAAATAAATATAATGTTCTCCGTCCCATACATTGCAAATTTTAAAATATAAAAAATATATATATATACTTTATATATTTGAACCTAACATACATACGTACTGTCAAGCTACGCGTCTTCACATATTTGTTTATTTAATATGCCCTCAAATCAATTATGAATAACGAATAAACATTTAAAACGCTACAAATATTGGAGGGTATTTTCGACCACAGTGGTAGGTATAGTTGTTACATAATGTACCAATTAGTATAACTTACACACTTGGCAATCACAAAACATAAGAAAATGTAATTAATTGTAAAGTTAAACCATAAATAATGTATAAGGAAAATAGACGAAAATTTATAAATTCGGACTTAGATATTTTCTATACCGGGTCGAATTGGGTTACAGTTTTTATGTGGTCTTATTACACTCGTGGTCTACTTCATGATGTATTAAAAGATCTGCGACACCTCGAAAGACTTTTGAAAAAATCGACTAAACATTCTCCGTCCCATACAACTGAAAACTTCAAGTATTTTTAATAAAATATCTACTTGAATGATATCACTACAACTATATATTTCGTATTATCTAATGTAACCCTAAATATAACAAAAACAGTTTTTAAAAAAAAATGAAGTTTGCGAAAAAAATCTCCTAATACTATGGAGGCCGTTTCTCGATCCATAGTGCGGCGCCGGCCCTTCACGCGATTGGTTCGTCAGTCATCGTCAGTCGACGCTCGTCGCGTCTTTCGATTACTTAGATACACTTGCGTACAATGTTAGTCCACTGTGCATCTGTGCTCATGACTCGTGAAAGCAACTGTAACCAAAATTGAATCAATAAGTGAAACTGGACTGAATCTACGCCGCGAGGTACGCGAGCCACAATTTGACAGGCGCTGCTGTGAACTAAAGCAAGTTTGCGCACGAAGCGGAACACGAGAGGAAGAGATCTAACGACGCGAAGTGGAGAGTAAAGTTACACAAACGCGAGACGCTTCCCGCACCCCCGCACCCCCCAGCGCCATTTACCTGAAGATAGCTACAATTAACTGTACTAATATCGCGTTGCCCTATTACATGGAGCTCGGACGAGCTTCGTTTTAGTAGGAAACGGTTAGTTTTATAGGCGTGCCGAGGGGGTGAGGGTGTGGGTTGAGATTCAACAACTCCCCCCCCCCCCCCCCCCCCCTCTAAACCTTCAAAGAGTTCATAAGATTTCGTATGATTTTTTTTCACTTGTCATGAATTTCTGCCTCTGTCATACATAAAGCAGCACATGCGTGTCTAGGCAGTGGCATATATTTTTGTAAGAAATCGATAGGTATTTGTAAAGTAGATTAGTAAGTGCCACGGTAAGTGCACATTGAAAATATTTCCAGTGAAGTGTCTTGTCAGTCCTTCTTCGCTGTCACTGTGATAATAATCACAGATTACCAATATATATGTCTGGGGATAATAATCGAACTGGAGGAATGTTAAAATGTAAATATGACAAATCTGAGCGCAGTGTACTGCCAAGAGAGGATAAATAAACAATAAATAATGAAACCTAAAAACTTCTTTGTTAACCCTGCAGTACGGGCATGTCTATTCGCAGGTAAACCTGCATGCAGGTATGCAAACTGCACTATGGGAGTTTTCAACGAAACGTAACAAAACCCCCGACTCTTAAAAAGTCAAAAATAATTTCCGTTTACTTACTTAAAGGAGTCGGTAGACCGCTAAGTAAATTCCCGCGCAACTTTTGAGTCTTTATATTTAATTTACTTAGCGGTCCCCCGACTCCTTTAAGTAAGTAAACGGAAATTATTTTTGACTTTTTAAGAGTCGGGGGTTTTTTAAATTTGTAATTTAACTTTTATTTCAAGCTTTTTAAAAAAAACCGCATGCAAATCGGTCCACTTTTTAAGATAATAATTTTTTTATTACTTAATTACTTTATTACTTGATTACAAACATAGCTAAGAACCATCCCGATTAAACAGACTTCCTAATAAAAAAAACCGCATCCAAATCGGTCCATCCGTTTGGGAGCTACGATGCCACAGACAGACACACACACACACACACACACACACACCCTCACACACACACACACACACACACACACGTGAAACTTATAACACCCCTCCGTTTTTTTCGTCGGGGCGGGGGTTAAAAAACGACGAGGCGAGCGCGGACGCACGCCGCGCCAGAGGGGCGCGGGGTGCGGTAACCGCGTCGCGTCGGTCGGACCGATGTGTCGTGTCCGGCACATCAATTTCCTATAATTTAACCCTGGTTATTTTTTTTTAAACCAACTCGCATAGTGCAGTTCGTACCTACGAATACCTCATACCTGCGGATAGCACTGTCCCGCCTGGTAGATCTATTCGCAGGAAATCAAATAGGACACTCCCAGTTCTTATTTTTAACCCCCGACGAAAAAAACGGAGGGGTGTTATAAGTTTGACGTGTGTGTGTGTGTGTGTGTGTGTGTGTGTGTGTGTCTGTCTGTGGCATCGTAGCTCCCAAACGGATGGACCGATTTGGATGCGGTTTTTTTTATTAGGAAGCC
Source organism: Nematopogon swammerdamellus (assembly GCA_946902875.1). Taxonomy (NCBI): domain Eukaryota; kingdom Metazoa; phylum Arthropoda; class Insecta; order Lepidoptera; family Adelidae; genus Nematopogon; species Nematopogon swammerdamellus. The sequence goes on along the minus strand of OX336336.1, from coordinate 3,290,856 downwards.
TGTTTAATCGGGATGGTTCTTAGCTATGTTTGTAATCAAGTAATTAAGTAATTAAGTAATAAAAAAAATTATTATCTTCAAAAGTGGACCGATTTGCATGCGGTTTTTTTTAAAAAGCTTGAAATAAAAGTTAAATTACAAATTTAAAAAACCCCCGACTCTTAAAAAGTCAAAAATAATTCCCGTTTACTTACTTAAAGGAGTCGGGGGACCGCTAAGTAAATTAAATATAAAGACTCAAAAGTTGCGCGGGAATTTACTTAGCGGTCTACCGACTCCTTTAAGTAAGTAAACGGGAATTATTTTTGACTTTTTAAGAGTCGGGGGTTTTTTAAATTTGTAATTTAATAATAATCTCTGCTTGGCAAACCTACGAGTTCTTAGTTAATAATCTATGTTTGGCGTACCTGCGAATAGCCCTGCCCCTGCAGTATAGTGCCCGGGACGGATCTCGGCGTGTCGTCGCCGCAGCGGGCGACCCGCCACGTGAATAAACTATACAAGTACGGTGCGGGTGCGAGGGAGAAACCGACGAACCGCTGCGGCGGCGACACGCCAAGATCCGCCCCGCGCATTATACACGCACACCTAAAAGTCATACGGAGCACGCGCGCGGACTCAGACTCCGCAAGGGTGCCCCCCTTCTATTATTATTAGGCTCTGTTTAGGGTTGAATAAAAACAAAAATATAATCATATAAAGTACTTATTGTATTATTAGAACTAAAACAATTAACTTCTTAGTATCATATTGTCACAAAGAAAAAAATACATAAACATAAGCACATAGGTATATACATTGATAATTTTGTTTTTAACACCCGACGAAAAAAAACGGAGGGGTGTTATAAGGTTTGACGTGTGTGTGTGTGTCTGTGTGTCTGTCTGTGGCATCGTAGATATCAAACGGATGGACCGATTTGGATGCGGTTTTTTTTATTAGGAAGCTTGTTTAATCGGGATGGTTCTTAGCTATGTTTGTAATCAAGTAATTAAGTAATAAAAACAAATTATCTTAAAAAGTGGACCGATTTGCGTGCGGTTTTTTTTAAAAGCTTGAAATAAAAGTTAAATTACAAATTTAAAAAACCCCCGACTCTAAAAAAGTCAAAAATAATTTCCGGTTACTTACTTAAAGGAGTCGGGGGACCGCTAAGTAAATAAAATATAAAAACTCAGAGCTGCGCGGGAATTTACTTAGCGGTCCAACGACTCCTTTAAGTAAGTAAACGGAAATTATTTTTGACTTTTTTAAGAAAGATACGTTGTCTATACGACATTGGTTGCTCACACACGGCACGAAATTGAAACGTTGACAGAAAGAACTATAAAGTGATGCGCCGACTCGAATAGTCTTATTCCAATTATTAACGGAACCGGTGTAAAACTGTAGGTCCCTTCCCTTGCCCCTTACTAGGTGGTAGGCTCAAATTGTAGCCGACTGGGTTGGTACCACCGTACTGGATGTAAGATGGCCGCAAGCAACCTCGGTTGTGTTCTCCTCTAGTCCAGTATAGCCAGCAATCCAGGGAAGTCTCCGGTATGGCACCTACCTTCTCGGAGGTGATATTGGTTGGTTAGAGCATGTGCTTTGGCCCCTCCGACTCAGCCACTGATACCGGATTACATAAAAAAAAAAAAATTAAGGGAGGGAATTCAAGTTATGTAGCGGTTGGTATAACTGATAACTACTTATAGCCCAGTAAATAGAGACCAAAAGAGGGGGGTTACCTTACAAACGGTCCGGTAGTTCTAAATTTTTAATATGTTGTCTAGGATGGTTAGAAGTATTTAAAATATAAAATGCACAATTCCCCCCCCCCCCCCCCCCCCCCCTCCGCCCCCGCCACCATATTGAAAAAACCAAAAAAAATCGGCACTTTTTTCAGATTTTTGCTTATATCTTTATTTCCGTGCATTTTAGCTATAAAAAATAATACTCATTGTTGTAGATAATTAAATTTCCTATAAGTAACATTTAAAATTTTGTTTCTAAGACTTATACTTACGGAGATATGAACTTTTAAAAGAAACACATTTTCCGGAAATTTGGCAAACTTCTAACTTTAGAACGCTGTAATTAAGTTACGGCCTATTCTAGGAAAAAAGTATCACAATAAAATATGTAGGGAATTTAATTACCTACAAAATGCATGTACATTTTTTTTAACTAACCCTAGGGAGTGGGGGGTAAAAACAAAAGTTTAAACAACGGAATATTGGTTTTTTTGCTATTGTGATGCCATGTGATCTTGTATCTAAATAAATCACTAATAACTTTGCAGTTTTGGTTTGAATTTGGAGTTTATACCAATCCTACTTGAGAGTCTTACATGTTACAGCGCAATGCTCATGAAGTCATGAGGCAGGCACTATTTCACTTTAGTCCAAAATGAATGTAGAGACCAAAAGAGGAAGGTTACCTTACAAACAGTCCGGTAGTTCTAAATCTTTGATATGTTGTCTAGGATGGTTAGAAGTATTTAAAATATAAAATGCACAATTCCCCTCTCTCCGCGCCCGCCGCCATATTGAAAAAACAAAACAAAAATCGGCACTTTTTTCAAATTTTTGCTTATATCTTCATTTCCGTGCATTTTGTTAGAAAAGAGTTCACTCATTGTTGTAGATAATTAAATTTCCTATAACTACCATTTAAAATTTTGTTTCTAGGACTGATACTTACGGAGATATGAATTAAAAAAAAAAAAAATCCGGAAATTTGGCAAACTTCTAACTTTAGAACGCTGTAATTAAGTTATGGCCTATTCTAGGAAAAAAGTATCTGAATAAAATTTGTAGGTAATTAAATGCGCTACAAATTTTATGCTGATACTTTTTTTCTAGAATAGGCCATAACTTAATTACAGCGTTCTAAAGTTAGAAGTTTGCCAAATTGCCGGAAAATTAGTTTTTTTTAAAGTTTAATATCTCCGTAAGTATCAGTCCTAGAAATAAAAGTTAAAATGGTGGTTATAGGAAATTTAATTATCTACAACAATGAGTGAACTCTTTTCTAACAAAATGCACGGAAATGAAGATATAAGCAAAAATTTGAAAAAAGTGCCGATTTTTGTTTTGTTTTTTCAATATGGCGGCGGGCGCGGAGAGAGGGGAATTGTGCATTTTATATTTTAAATACTTCTAACCATCCTAGACAACATATCAAAGATTTAGAACTACCGGACTGTTTGTAAGGTAACCTTCCTCTTTTGGTCTCTACATTCATTTTGGACTAAAGTGAAATAGTGCCTGCCTCATGACTTCATGAGCATTGCGCTGTAACATGTAAGAAACTCAAGTAGGATTGGTATAAACTCCAAATTCAAACCAAAACTGCAAAGTTATTAGTGATTTTTTTAGATACAAGATCACATGGCATCACAATAGCAAAAAAAGCAATATTCCGTTGTTTAAACTTTTGTTTTTACTCCCCACTCCCTAGGGTTGGTTAAAAAAATGTACATGCGTTTTGTAGGTAATTAAATTCCCTACAAATTTTATTTTGATACTTTTTTCCTAAAATAGGCCGTAACTTAATTACAGCGTTCTAAAGTTAGAAATTTGCCAAATTTCCGGAAAATGTGTTTTTTTTAAAGTTCATATCTCCGTAAGTATCAGTCTCAGAAACAACATTTAAAATGTTACTTATAGGAAATTTAATTATCTACAACAATGAGTAATATTTTTTATAGCTAAAATGCACGGGAATAAAGATATAAGCAAGAATCTGAAAAAAGTGCCGATTTTTTTTGGTTTTTTCAATATGGCGGCGGGCGCGGAGGGGGGGGAATTGTGCATTTTATATTTTAAATACATCTAACCATCCTAGATAACATATCAAAAATTTAGAACTACCGGACCGTTTGTAAGGTTTACTGGGCTATTAGGAAGGACGACGCACGTCTGAACGCGTGCGTAGTTGGTGCGCGACTAACTTAAACTAACTAAACAGGACTGTGGTCTTGTATTTAATGTGCCGCTTTGGGAGCTCGTATAACCTATCTACCTCCTTTTTAACATATAATATCATTGGATGTTAGAAAATTTACCATTATGGCACCGATATCTAGTGGGTCTGTTTTTTACATACACCCACACATACTCACTCACACTCCGCAGTCCATAACACCCATGCACGCGCGCGGACTCAGTCAGAGTCCGCAAGTCTCACTCATACACTCCCTGGGCTCGCTAATTTGCGAATTATTGTACCTAATGAACGTACCTAAGGCGCGAGGGACGTCAGATGAAAACGAAAGAATATTTTCGATTATAGTAAAAGTGCGGAGTCTGAGTCCGCGCGCGTGCACTGCAGGGTTAAGTGTAATTTTGTTTTTAATTTAAACTACAATAATCACTATAATTTTTTGCACACTATAACTAGGCATGCGATGATACAAAGTTTTCTAGGTTCGTTCCAGTATTAAAAATTTCCTTTGATCAATCTGGAATCCGTGGAATCCCAACCATGGTCAGCCTCCAACGGTCGAACGGCCACTCATCCAAGTTCTGACAGCGCGCAGGCGGACGACCGATCGCACCATTGAGCTACCGAGACAGGCTGACAATGTATTTTTTTTTATGGAAACTGACACGGTTGGCTACATCACCGACAACATCCGTGATGTCAGCCCATATAACCGGATGAACTTGGTGCCACGTCAGTGCTTGTATGCACCTTACTAGATGGTAGATTTTAACTGTTAACCTTTCCGGAATGGTGCCAGCGTATTTATGTAGGTATCTATCTACTCATGTCGTAAAGCGGCTTTGTAAATAATGTTTTCTGTCCAGTTCAGTGTAGCCGTTATGTATGACTTATGACCAAAGGGAAGCACTGACATGGCATGTGGTTCACCAAGGTGTTAAAGGCTGACATCACGGTTGTGTAGGTGACATAGCCAACCAGGTCACTGACTACACATCAAGAACGTTAGAAAAGCATTATTTTCCAACGTTCTTGCTACACCATTAGGCTCAAAACTAAAAAAAAATGTAATATAGGTACCGAATTTGATAAATCCCTCTGCGAGGCTTCTTGTAATATTGAGGGTTAAATTTTATAAAAACCCGACTTCTAATAGAAATGAAGGAACAGCAGAAGTATTCCAATAGACAGGGAGCCAGACTACAACATATTCTACTGCCCTTTCGTCGCTTACTACTATTTTTATTCCCGGGGTATTCGCGCGCCTATAATGTTGTTTCTGTCAAAAATCGGCGCCATTATTAGTCCATGAATTGCTGGTTCATAAAGTACTGTCAACTAAAATATAGTTACGCCGTGTACGTTGCCTAGAAAATCAATTAGACAGCTGTCATTTGCATTAAGATTTCAGTGCATTTTCATGTCACAAATCGTCTGTGCAACGGAGGTAAGTGTTTTGATAACCTGTCTTTCGGTATATTTCCTGTAAATTTATTCAAAAATACACATAATTGTATTCATTTGGGTCGCGATTTTATAACGTATTCATAGTAGAAACCGGCTAATGTCTTTATCAACTCTAGAAAGCTGGCTATTTCGTTATCGTAATCGCTTTTCGTAATGACCTCTCTTTCTTCAGCCGGTTGAATGTCTTATTTACCTACTTTAGGTTATCTCTGTCGTTAGCAAAGACGTTAGTAGAGTGATGTGATGATGTCGATGTTCAGATCAGGGGCGTGCGCGGCCGCGGGAAGGTTGCTGGTGAAGTGTGATTCGTCACTTGTGCGTGCGAGGATGGCACCGCCAGTAGCGCAACTTGCTACAAATAAGTCGGATAAATTCAAGTTACCGAAGCGCTATGGGGCTGGGGAGAAGAGCGTTTGGTAAGTAAAACTATAGCTACTATTTTAGATAATTCATTTTTATTAAACACACGGTTATACAACAGTATCTCTTCTTCTCTACCGTTTCCAAAATCTCTCTCTCTACAGTTTTTTTTTTATGGAAACTGTCACGGTTGGTTACATCACCTACAACATCCGTGATGTCAGCCCATAACACGGCTACCCTGTAACATGTCGGCTAGACTGAACTGGACTGAAAACACGAACTATGTGCCAGCCCCATAGTCAGTCATCATGTAAGCGTCAGTCAGTCATCATGTAAGCGTCCACTGCTGGGCATACGCCTCTCCAATTTTCGTCCAGTCCTCCCGGCCTTCAGCGATACGGAACCACTGCTTTCCGCCGACGTACTTGATGTCGTCGTCCCACCTGGCAGGTGGTCTCCCCACGCTCCGTTTTCCTGTCCACGACCGCCAGTGTAGGACACGGTTACTCCAACGGTCATCGTCTCTTCGGCTAACCCCATTCTTCGGCCCCATAGTACCTACCTATTAAACAATTCTCTAAACCATCTCTACCTAGCCTCTGAGGGCTCAGTATTTTGCATTATTCCATCAGGGGTTCACTTGGTGTATGAGTAATGCCCTGTTTGATTGTAAAAACTAAATTTAATCTGTAATTCTATGATCAAAGTGTTTCTTAACACGTGCACACACCGGGGTGTACCACGGGTGGGGCACTCGTAGGCGGGTTCATGGGGCGGGTTGTACCACCAGTGGTGCACGCCACCATTCACCTTCCTAGTATTGAGATTTCATTACCGCCAGAGATTAGACTTTCGTGTTATGCGCTCCCCACCCCGGCGATCATTCTCTATTTCTTAGTCTGGTGCAGATTTCTGGTCAAACTATAGGAAACAATAAAATACAATATAAAAAAAAAAACTAAAATTTTTAAAAATTTTACAAAATAATTATACCCGCCGTGAGGGTCTAGTTTATCAGCCTCAATAGCTCTGTGGTGCAGACAGTCGACTGTCGCTATTGATGGTTAAGCAACGCTGAGCCGGTCAGTACTTGGATGGGTGACCGCTCGACCGATGGAGGCTGACCGTGGTTCGAATTCCACGTAAAACTGTAGGTCCCTTCCCTCATTACCTTACTAGGTGGTAGGGTTCAACCCGCCCGGGTTGGTACCACCGCACTGAATGAAACATCGGTTGAAACTGCTATGTAAATAGTTTGTGTTTTCCGTCCAGTTCAGTGTAGCCAGCACGACCGAAGGGAAGCACTGACATGGCACCTAGTTCACCTGGTGTTATGGGCTGACATCACGGATGTTGTAGGTGATGTAGCCAACCGTGTCAGTTTCCATTAAAAAAAAAAAGATTTCTGGTCAAACTATAGGAAACAAAATAAGAATATAAATAAAAAAACAAAAATTTTACAAAATAATTATATCCGTCGTGAGGGTCTATTGGCCAAAATCATTCCAAGGCTGAACATGTTAAATTATTAATTCTTTCACTCTCCAATAAAACGTGAAAATGGTCTTCAACTTTAGCTCAAATGCTGCAATATTTGCGTGAATTTATTTTTCACATCATGTCGGCTTAAAATTTGACTTTGACAGGGTGGAGTACATCCAGTTGGCAGCGGACCACAAGCCGGCGGTTAACCTCGGGCAGGGCTTTCCTGACTACGCGGTTCCGGAGCACGTGACGCGAACACTCGCCGAAGTCGCCACCGGACCCGACCCACTCATGAACCAGTACACCAGGGGATACGTACGTTCACTATTTATTTATATTGGAGGCATCCTACAGAATTGTTTTTTAGGGTTTCGTACCTCAAAAGAGGAAAAAACGGAACCCTTATAGGATCACTTTGTTGTCCGTCTGTCTGTCTGTCTGTCTGTTAAGACCGTTTTTCTCAGGAACGGGTAGAGGTATGAAGTTGAAATTAATATCAAATACTAAGGTCTACCGTTCCTTGGAGGTGTAAAAAATTTAAGCTTCTAAATCAACGCAATCACAAGATACGGCCATTTATGTCATATTTTGCTACTAAAGGGCGACATGCTTGCCACCTCTCACCCTGGCACGGTCCTTCCACCTTGTCGTCCAGCAGGTGGGTCTTTGTGCCTTACTTGCTGCCTGATAGTTATCTTGTCCGAATACTTTGCTAAACGTGGTGGTTGATGTTGTGTTGCAATTTTCCAGTGTTCTTGCTGCACAACACCGATTACTTTGCTTACCCTGATTATCGGGATACAGTGTGTGTGGTATGTATGTATGTATTTTGCTACTGGCAAATCAAATCAAAACCTATAGGGTACTTCCCGTTAACCTAGAATCATGAAATTGGCTAAGAAGCAAGGTCTCCCAGCACAAATACTGAAAAATAAAAAAATTATAAATTCGTAGTGTCATATAAAACATTTTTTTTATATATTTCAACTACAAGAATGCCTAACAGTCAAACCATTGCTGTAGGTTTTATTTGGGCGTTTCGGCATAACACCTTGGGAAACTAGGTGATGAAGCCAACCGTGTCAGTTTCCATAAAATAAAATAAATCTTAAAACATAATTATTACATATTAAAAATTTACAAAATCAGTATAAAAACAAAAAAACAAAATAAAAACAGCATTATTGCTGGCGGTGTGATGCCGTGGCTACGGAGCTCTCCGTACCACGTACATATCCACACTAATCTTCAACAATTTTCGCAATGCCGTTGCTGTAGCAAACTGTGTAAATGTCTCAGGGTCACGTACGTCTGGTGAAAGCGCTCTCGCAGCTGTACTCAGGGCTCATTAAGAGGGAGATCAACCCGTTCACCGAGGTCCTAGTAACTTCCGGCGCATACGAGGCACTTTATTGTGTCATCATGGGTGAGTTATTTTTTTCCTAGATATATTTAAATAGAGCTTTTGCTCAGTGGCGATTCCTGGTGTTAAGCAGTGGCGGTTGGTCCTAAAGTGCGCTCGTGCGCCGCACTACCATACCACGAGAAGTCTTCACTTCACTCAAAATAAATAATATCTTACAACATCTACATCAAAACCATAAAGATCGTACTCCAAATAAATATGAATGTGAATTCGACCTTATTTTATAGATCACAAGGCACGTTTTTGCATACTTGCTGTTTGATAGTTATCTTGTCCTAATACATTGCTAAACGTGGCGATTGGTGTTGTTCTGTAATTTACCACAGTACTTGCAGCACAACACCGATTACTCTGCTTACCCCGATTGTAGGGATACAGCGTGTGGTATGTATGTATGGTACTGCATTGTGGCATGTAATCAACTTTAATTACGCAGCTTTGTAACGAGTAGTAATTCCGACAAACTGATTAGATAAGGTGGAGCGTCGTCACTATTTGCTCTCAACTCTCGTTATATATAACCTTTGAGTTCACCGCAGCTAAAGCTTAGTGGCTCTGATAACTGCATTTAGTTCCCTGAGCAAAAAATGCTGTTTTCGCTGGACTATTACCATCCGTTCTCCCACTAAGATCTATATTTTATATAGCTTTGCTCGCGTAAAATTCGTATCAAAGAACCAGCGCAACGAACATTCCGTAACGCCATGTCATGGTCTGCGCCACTCACGCCATCTATGTATTCGTTAAAATGCTTCATACTATTTACCGTAGATGGCGCGCATACACTTTTTAGTTTCTTGTATGGGGACCCCGTGATTTTTTTACTTTTTCTTATTTTTATTATTTGTTGTTATATCAGCCATAATAACACATATTCTGTGAAAATTTCAACGGACTACCTATTACGGTTAAAGAGATACAGCCCTTGGACAGACGGACAGACAGACAGACAGACGGCGTGTAGGCTTAGTAATAGGGTCCTGTACGACAAATACGGATCCCTAAAAAGAAGAAAGTAAGTAAGCCTGCTACCGCATCTTTATTTCGGCGCGCGGAACAATTCGGTTTGTATGAGACCCACATCTTAGCGTAACTGGAAATTTTATTTAGCCTATCCTGTGTCGCGTATCGCTAAACGTTTATTTGTTTTACAAAGTTTTATTGAACGTACAGAAAAGATTTCTAAAAATCGTCATTGATATAGTTTAAGTATCATACAAAGAGTCTACAAACGCAATATCCTTACCTATAATAAAATCCAACGTCTGTCTGAGTGTCTGAGTGTATGTTTTTTTTTTTTTTTTTTTTTTTTTATGGAACCTGACACCGTTGGCTACATCACCTACAACATCCGTGATGTCAGCCCATAACACAGGGTGAACTAGGTGCCATGTCAGTGCTTCCCTTCATTTCATGTCGGCTACACTAAACTGAACGGAAAACACGAACTATTTACATAGCCGTTTCGACCGACGTTTAGTTCAGTGCGGTGGTACCAACCCGGCCGGGATAAACCCTACCACCTAGTAAGGTAAGAAGGGAAGGGACCTACAGTTTAACGTGGAATCCGAACCACGGTCAGCCTCCAACGGTCGAGCGGTCACCCATCCAATCACTGACCGCGCTCAGCGTTGCTTAAAAACAGTTGACTAACCAACCGCGCCACTGAGCTACCGAGGCTGACAAATTTTCTTATCCCTTAGTCGACTTTTACGACATGCGACGGGGAGAGATGCAGTGGGGCTATTCTTTTTAAGTACCGACCCCACACGGTACAATCTATGCTATGGCTATGGTATGTCTATCTGTCCGCTTATAACTCGAGAACCACTGAACCGATTTTAATAAAACAAAATTCTACGGATAGCTTGATCCTTCCCATCAACTATAGGCTTACTTAACTTACTATCGCGCTAAATGGCTTATGAGGTTAGCAGTGAAGTGAAATATGAGAGCGGGCGGAGCCGCGGGCACAGCTAGTATCTCATAAAACAAAGTAACTTACTCCATGACCATCCCTTACAGATTTATTATTATTATTAGTATTGATGATTAGGGTTGGTTAAACACGATTTTTTATAGAGTTCATCATAGTTGACTTACTTCTAAAACCTGTGTGTGTATCCATTACACTTTGTTACTGTCGGAATAGATGCCATGCCAGTGCTTAGCTTTGTTCGTGTTCAGGTCACGTGGAGGACGGTGACGAGGTGATCGTGATAGAGCCGTTCTTCGACTGCTACGACCCCATGATCCGCGGCTCCGGCGGCACCCCGCGCTTCATACCCCTCAAACCGGTAAGTTCACGTCAACCGCAGTTCAGTTCAGTTGTCAGCCTCGGCACAGATTACTTAATAGTTACTTCGTAACAGATAAATCACTCCATAGAAAAAGTTCCATACCTATGGCTTTAATAGCCTACTGCTTAACGTCGCCAATCGCTGCGTGCGAAAATGTACCTTAACGATCGAGTGTAAAGTGATTATTGCTTTGCAGCTGCGCGCAGTTGCGTGGGCGCGCGTGTAGGTATGCTTCGCGCGGCTGACGATATCCACTGGAATAGACCGCCGGCGGCCCGTCGTCGGGCGGTAGGTAGTTAGCGCGCGCAAGTACATAGAGTGCGTGAGGCCTGGCATCGGTAGCTCAGTGGTGCGATATGTCGACTGTCATAGGTGATCATAAGCACACCTGATTGCTGGTTCGACCTTGGAGGCTGACCGTGGTGCGGATTCCGCGCAAAACTGTAGGTCCCTTCCCTTCTTACCTTACTAAGTGGTAGGGTTTATCCCGCCCGGGTTGGTACCGCCGCACTGAATGAAACGTCGGTCGAAACGGCTATGTAAATAATTCGTGTTTTCTGTCCAGTTTAGTGTAGATCACATGAAATGAAGGGAAGCACTGACGTAGCACCTAGTTCACCCGGTGTTATGGGCTGACATCACGGATGTTGTAGGTCATGTAGCCAACCGTGTCAGTTACCATAAAAAAAACCTTTTTTATTATAATATGAAGATGATTAAATAATGAAGATAAGAACAAAACAAATATTCGAAACACAGCAATATTTATTCGCAGATATTGAAAATATTGATAATCAACAACATTTGTTCACAGAAACAAAATCTAAGGTGGACTAGGTAACTTATGTTAAGGAATATCCATGTTAAGATAACGGTCACCAAATCCCGGGAATAGCACTACCTACGCCGATCACTAGTGATGTGTTAATAAAATTAATGAATAGTGTTGAATAATGCTGTTGTGTGAAGGTAGTTAGGTGTGAGTATTTATTGAATTTGATAATAAACTTATTAGATTTAGTGTTTGATGGTCTTCTGTAAATACGACTATCGTTGTTGCAGACAAAAACGAGCGGCCAACTGACGTCGAACGACTGGAAGCTGGACGAGAAGGAGCTCCGCTCGCTGTTCAACAGCAAGACGAAGATGATAATACTGAACACTCCGCACAACCCGCTCGGCAAGGTGTTCCAGCTGCAGGAGCTGGAGCTGATCGCGGAGCTGTGCCGCAAGCACAACGTGCTGTGCGTCTCCGACGAGGTCTACGAGTGGATGGTGTACGAGCCGAATAAACACATTCGGATAGGTACTTACCTAAATTTTTTTAAGTGAAAACTTCTTTAGCGGCTTGGCACTTTTTTTAGATGGGTAAAAAATGTTAAACTCGCGTCAGATCCGTAGCCTGATCGAAGAAGCGTAAGATTCGTTGAAATTATGGATGAAAGTTGATTTTTTTGAGAAATAAACTTTTTAATGTAAAATAATTATAATAGTTCTGTAGTGTTACATTTTTTATGTAATATAAATTGTCATGTTTGTCTACGATAGCGCAATAAATGAATATTGTATTTTACCACATAAATGATACTTTTATACTGATAAATAAAACAATTCGTGCGAAATTATTCCCTAACCATTCCAAAATATTCAAAATCACTTCTGCCGGCACTCCCGGAGTGCAACTTAGGCTTTTTTTTTTATGGAAACTGACGCGGCTGGCTCCATCACCTACAACATCCGTGATGTCAGCCCATAACACCGGGCGAATCTGGTGCTTCCTTTCGGTCGTGCCGGCTACACTGAACTGGACGGAAAACGGCCCCACACGGTACTCCAGGTTTCACAAAGTTGACCTTCTGGAAGCCGCTACTGGTTCGCCCTTTCCTGGTCCGTGCAATTGACAGGTTGATGGCCTCTCTGATGATTTGGAGGACTTTATCATGACGGTAGGAATTACTGGCCTCGCTCAAGTAGTATTTTGCATCCGCGTAACAGTACCCACTGTTAATCCGTAAACATTTAAAATGAATAGGAGCTATTATTAATGTTATTATACTATTAATAGCTTACTTATTTTAACAGCTTGAAGCTGTTTTATTTATTTATTTATTTATTTTTTAATGAACAATCAGCTCTAGCTGATGTGTTCATATCAGTCTTTTTTTTTTTTGATAATGAATGATTGTTTTAATTTTTTTTTTTTTTTTAATTTTCGTACTTGGGCACTGTAGCTATTTGTTTGTTGATGTACTTTTTATGTATTTATCTAATCGGTTTTTGAAGGTGTTTGTGTTTGGGGAGTCAATCGCATCCTGTGGGAGTTTATTCCAGGCGTTCACCACTCGATTTGTTATGAAGTGCTTTCGGATGTTTGTGTTAGAAGCTGTCTGGTTAAGTTTTTTGCTGTGACCACGAAGGTGGTAGTTCTGGTTCAGGTCAAACATTTCAATTAAGTCTGGGCAATCATACTTTGAGGTGAGTATTTTGTAGACTTCAATGAGGTCTCCTCTGTCGCGGCGTTCTTCCAATGTGGTCAGTTCAAGTATTTTTAATCTTTTTTCGTAGCTCAAGCTTTTTAGCTCGTAGGGAATTTTGGTGAATCTTCTTTGAACTTGTTCCAATTGGTGGATGTCTTTAACAAAGTATGGTTGCCATATCTGGAATCCGTATTCCAAAAGCGGTCGAACGTAAGTCTTGTAAATTTTAAGCATTATAAGTGGCGACAACACGAGGAAGCTCTTTTTTATGAGATATGTCAAGGAGTTGGCTCTTTTCACTATCTGTTGCGCGCATTTCACTTTTTTTTTCTCCTGAGTGCACTTGTTAATATTTTAATGAATTTTTTTGTAGCTATTTATTTATTTATTTATTATTATTTATTCATTTAAAAAAACATAGAGTACATAGCATTTGCATCCTGCACTAGATAAATCTGTCTTGCAGGAGTGCATTCTTTAACAATATACAGTAGATCAAAAAATCATAATCATGCGCTCATTCAAATTATCATGCAGGTGGTTATTATATTAAAAAAAATAATGGAACACAAACAATTTATAAAATTATAAAAATAAACCATTAAAGAAAGGCTATGTGAATGCGTGTTCGGTCCGGCAGCGACGCTGCCCGGCATGTGGGAGCGCACCGTCACGATCGGCTCGGCCGGCAAGACCTTCTCGGTGACCGGATGGAAGACCGGCTGGGCGTACGGGCCCGCCGACCTCATGGTCAACCTGTACTGCGTCCATCAGAACTGCGTGTACACGCACAATACCGTCATACAGGTGCATACTTTTTTCGTTATTATAATTTTTAGGTTTCCGTATCCCGTACGGAAGCCTATTACTAAGCCTACGCCGTCTGTCTGTCTGTCTGTCTGTCCGTCCGTCCGTCCGTATGTCCGAGGGTTGTATCTCTTGAACCGTAATAGGTAGCCCGTTGAAATTTTCACAGAAAATGTGTTCTCATGGCCGCTATAACAACAAATAATAAAAATTAAAAAAAAAGCAAAAAATTCACGGGGTTCCCATAGAAGAAATCAAAAAGTGTATGCGCGCGCGCCATCTACCGAATTGATTGTGAAGCATTTTAACTAATCATGACTTAACTAATATGAAGCATTTCATAACACGCTATCTAGATGGCGTGAGTGGCGATACGGAAACCTCGGAGCTCGACTCGCACTTGGCCGGTTTTTTTTATGTAATCCGGTATGCGTGGCTGATTCAGAGGGCTAATATCCTTTCCTTATATACCTTTTATTTTTTTTTTATGGAAACTGACACGGTTGTTTACATCACCTACTACATCCGTGATGACAGCCCATAACACCTTGGTGAACTAGGAGCCATGTCACTGCTTCCCTTCGGTCGTGCCGGCTACACTGAAATGGGCGGAAAACACGAACTATTTACATAGCCGTTTCAACCGACCTTTTATTCAGTGCGGTGGTATAAACCCGGGCGGGTTAAACCCTACCACCTAGTAACGTAAGAAGGGAAGGGGCCTACAGTTTAAAGTGGAATCCGAACCACCACGGACAGCCTCCAACAGTCGAGCGGTCACCCATCCAAATACTGACCGCGCCCAGGGTTGCTTATGATCCGACCGACAGTCGACCTACCGCACCACAGGGCCACCGATGCTGACAAAACCTCCGACAAGACCTCCGATAATGTTTATTTTTTGAGGCACATATACCGTAATTACAAAATGTTACTATAACTTTAAGCAGCAGGTTGCCGAGTGGTTTCGGCATCGGCTTCTCATGCGAGAGGTCCGAGGTTCGAATCCGGTCGGCGTTGATTTTTCTGAGGATTTTTCTTCAGACCTGCACCTACTGCTTCACCGTTCGGAACCGGTGTAAAACTGTAGGTCCCTTCCCTTGCCCCTTACAAGGTGGTAGTCTCAAATTGTAGCCAACTGGGTTCTGTAAGATGGCCGTATAGCAGCCTCGGGTGTGTTCTCCTCTAGTCCAGTATAGCCAGCAATCCAGGGAAGTCTCCGGTAGGCTACCTACAATCTCGGAGGTGATATTGGCCGGTCGGAGCATGTTCCGACTCAGCCACCCATACCGGATTACATAAAAAATAAAAAATAAACACAAATAAACTAACAACTACTTAAATACTTTCAAAAATGCGTATTCTGTAAACGTGATTATAGGAGGCGGTGGCGCGCTCGTTCGAGTTCGAGCTCGCTCGCTTCACGACGGCGGAGTGCTACCTGACATCGATGCCACGCGAGCTGCTGCCCAAGAGGGACTTCCTCGTCAAGGTGCTGAGGGACACCGGCTTCGAACCCACCGTGCCGGATGGAGGCTACTTTATCGTTGCCGGGTGGACCGGTTTAGGTATGATTTTATGATTTGAAGTCGAGAGTTACACGGCTCCTGAACCCTATTATCACTGCGACTTATATAAATCTATTGTGATCTCTCAATAGTTCGGACAAGATGACTATACCGTGTGGGGCCGGTACTTTAAAATAATAGCCCCACTGCATCTCTCCCCGTGCATGTCGTAAAAGGCGACTAAGGGATAAGGACAAGATATCGTGCTAAAGGGCGACGGGCTCGCCACCTCTCACCTTGGCATGGTACTGCCACCGAGTCATGCAGCAGGTGGGTCTTCGTGTCTTACTTGCCGCTTGATCGATTTAATCTTGTTCGAATACTTTGCGAAACGTGGTGGTCGGTGTTGTGCTGTAATTTACTAGAGTACTTGCAGCACAACACCGATTACTCTGCTTACCCCGATTGTCGGGATTCAGCGTGTGTGATATGTATGTATGTATGTAGAAATAAACAAAATCGTGCGGCCATCTAATGCGTACAGTACAGCGCCCGACCCCTTTAGAAGCCAAGAGGTTAAGAGAACAATTATTTTGACAGCTGTCTGAATTTGGAACGCGCCCCTCGTTGCAGTCGGAACTATAGACCGACACACTTTACTAGCTTGCTCGTTCGGTCTCTGCATGTAACTTTAGTAAGCGCGACGCGTGACTTACAGAAAGCAAGTTTGACCTGAGCGGTGAGAAGGACCGCTACAAGGACTACCGCTTCACCAAACACTTCGCCAAGAAGGTGGGAGTGCTCGCGATACCGCCCAGCGCTTTCTACTCCGAGGCCAACAAGCGACTGGGCGAACCATACGCGCGCTTCTGCTTTATCAAGGTATGATACATTTTAAACTGTTATTTCTTTTTTTGTACCTTATGGGGTCGTTACACCGCTCATCTGTCAGTGGGACGAAATCTTACATACATACATATAGCACGCTGTATCTTGACAATCGGGGTAAGCAGAGTAATCGTGTGGTGCTGCAAGAATTCTGGTAAATTACAGCACAACACCGACCACCGCGTTTAGCAAAGGATTCGGACAAGATAACTATCAAGCAGCGAGTAAGGCACAGAGCTGAACAAATTGACAGAGCTATGTTGGAAAGAGTGGATGCCAACTTCCAAGAACGCCTACAGCAGTGCATCAATCAATAACTGACACCACGTGAAAGGTGTGGTTACCCACTCTTGAGTTTCCAAAATGCTATTTAATTACGAGCTAGAATCTGTCAATAAATTTATTTTTAAGGATAAATTAACAATTTTATACATATATTCTGTCAATAAATTTATTTTTAAGGATAAATTAACGATTTTATACATATATTACATACATATCATACACGCTGAATCCCGACAATCGGGGTAAGCAGAGTAATCGCGTTTGTGCTGCAAGAACTCTGGTAAATTACAGCACAACACCGACCACCACAGTTCGCAAAGCATTCGAACAAGATTCAATCGATCAAGCTGCAAGTAAGGCACAAAGACCCACCTGCTGCATGACACGGTGGAAGTACCGTGCAAGTACCGGCTCCACACAGTACGATTGTATAATTTTTTCAAAACCGTCCGATCTTTCTGCCGCACCTGTACATACCCATGTATAGAACATACATATTACATACAGACATTATACATACTGTACTATGCTAATTTAAATGTTTATAAACAAATTTTTAAATTGTTCATTGACTTGTTACAGAAAGACGAGAATCTGAAGCTGGTGGAGCAACTTTTCAAGAAGTGGAAAGCCAGCGTTTGAGAGGCCTCCCAGTCATGTTTTCCGTTGCCTTTAGACACTATATAAAATATACAAGAGTTATAATTTTTATATGCATTTTGTAAATATTGTAGGAAAATTATTAGAATAAAATAATTATACGCTCATTATAATTTTTTATAATGCAGTGTTTAATTTCCTTAATTATTTTTTTATTTTTTTTTTTCTAAGACATTTAATATGTGTCAATATGATGGCCGACTAAAATGTCAGTTTAACTTGTGAAGTCGCCCCTCAGCCAGCGCTTGGCGTCGCGAGTGTCGTTACCGTATGTCTTGCCGAATCTGAAAATTAAACATTTTATTTAACCTGTTTACTTCCTAGGTTATTATAATGCTTACCCAGCCCCGCCTCCCCTGACATCCAGGTGTTTTCCGGCCTCGAGCGCCGACTTTTTTTTTATTGAATGTGCTACATATGGCGCCGAGCCACCCATAAGGCTCAATTCACACTGGGACGGCACCGACCTTTTCGAACTTTTTAAGCGATATTGCTCTTTTTAAGTAGGTATGTAGATAAAGTTTAAAATTATTTCACACCGAAAGTGCGCGCCGCGCCGCTGCCGTCCCAGTGTGGATTGAGCCTAAGACGGCTGTCTAACGGCTTTGACATAAACTCAAGTATTTCGTAAAATAATGAAGGTAGATCAAAGAACTTGTGGACCTTATAGGCAATGAACCTACACAACAATGTGAAACATGCGAGAGTTTACTGGTTTAGAAGTGCAGATATGTAGGTATTTAAAAATAAAATTTTGACAAAAAAATTTACTCACTTTTTTTTATTCGGGGTGGAAGGGCGCGCGGGCCCTTCTGAACGTTACGTTCGGTACTAACGGTTAAATTAAATTTTTAACGTTTTACATAGGTACTCAAACTCATGCCATGGATACACCAGGAGACAAATACCCTTGCAACATGGAGTCGGCAACGTTGCATGCAAAATAGCGGAGCATTCACGTGTCGTGAGGAATTATTTTATGAATCTAGGCCTGCCCAGATCGACCTTAAGGTCGTTTATGGAGAGAGCTGCGAAGTCGGCACTGCAGATATCCTACATAATATGCATAGGTAGAGAGAGGGAGGTCAACAGTGCGAGACTGGTGGTTCTCCGCGTCCTAGTCATCGCAGACTAGCTGAACTACACAGAGTGGCCGCTCGCTAGTCCCGACCTCGATCGACACCCTACTCTACTGCCAATGGTTTAGTGGAGCAAGCTAAGTTCAAGTTCTTATGATTACGACTGACAGCCGACCGACCGCACCACTGAACTACCGAGGCTGACAAAAATTGATAATTCATATATTCACAACACAATACATGCACAAAAAGATTGCAGTAACAATGTTGCCACAATCGTGACCACAATGGCAAAAAAAATTTAAGGAACCTGTAATGCTTCCTTTTATTGTGCTGGCTATACTGAACTGGATGGGAATCACGTCACGACCTATTTTAACCAAGTTTTAAAAAAAGTAAGATTACCTGAATGTGGCACCGGGTACAAACCCGGCGTAGTTGGGCAGCAGACCCACATGCTTGTGGTAGATCTCCGTAGGGTTGATGGACAGCGGGGGGTCAGGTCTGAAAAACGATTGAATGGGTAGTTTATATACCAAACCATACAGGTACGTACCTAAACCTAGCTAAGTACTCATGCATTTATAATCGACTGTCTGTCCCTTTGAAGCCTTTGGACCAGTGCAATTCTATCGAATTTGCCGCCGGAAAATAATTTTCATATTTTGTGTGCCAATATTGCACCGTCATCAATGATGACTCATCATTCAACTTTGATCACTAGGTATCAACAATCTCATACGATCGATAATCAACAATATTATATCAACTAATAAAGTACTACGATAAGATAACCAATTTAGTTTTGCGGGCATAGGTATACGTACATAACGTATAAAAATATCAGAAGATCAGTAAATATCGACGTATAAGGGCTTGAGCAGACGACCGATTCTTATCCAACTAAACTGTTGAGTCGTAATCAAAAAACTTCCAAAATAGGTACACGCAAAATGATGAGGGTGGCTACACGACGCTAACTCAACTGTTTAGTTGGCGCACTGACTCTCCGCGACTCAATTAAAAAGTTTTTAATAAACTTTTCAATCGGCCGTCAACCGACGCGCGACGACGCGCGACGCTGCATTACGCAGACTGCAGAGTGAACGACTAAACAACAATATCCGAACCTCAATGACTAAACAGTTGGTGTTGGAGAGAATGTCCAAATCAACTAAACTGTTTAGTTTGATACATACAATCGGCCGTGTAGCTGAGCCCTAAAAAAGGTGTGTTGTAGTGTAGGTATTGCACTTGAAAAATTGATTCTGGGTACACAGAGTACGGACACCCAAACTACTGACTGGACGTCAATGTCAGTGTTTGGTGTTTTTATTCTTTGGTTGTCAGTCAACTGTTGTGTTGAGTTGTTGAGTACCTATATCTATAAATAATTATTTCGTTCGAAGTTCGTGGTCGCGCGCGCGCGAATGAAATTATCTTCAAAATGCCTCGAGTCGCCGTGCTAAACGCCTTTGAAGTTTTCGCAAAACATATCCACATTGCAGAGATTTCGGAGCTTGAATTTTCTTGCAAACAACTCTTGGAGCCTTTCTTCGACGATGTCTTCTCCTTCACATCAAAAGGAGCCATTATAAAATTACAGGCCGTTCTACATTACATGAACGAGAAAATCAACATAGGTTCTTGGAAAGATGTGAAGTTACACGTCAGGAAAACTATCACCATTGCGAGCTATTTCAAAGTAAGTATTATACCTAGAAATAGGCCCAAAAATCTACCAGGCCTTTACTAACAGCTCCTTCCTTTCGAGCACGAATGTAAAATAATTTGTAATTAAATGCCACACGTTTAGCAGTGTCCAGTTGCTGTACGGTATGTCCGTCGACGTTCAATATAAAAAACCGGCCAAGTGCGAGTCGTACTCGCGCATCGAGGGTTTCATACAACCACTTAATTGGGCGGCCTGTTTTTTCTTATTTGCCGTTTTACTTTAGAATTTGCGCTATAATGACACCAATTTTGACGCTTGCGTGCATTTTTTTTTACGATAAAGCAAAAACAACTTTGAAAAAAAAAACATGTTTCTCGTATGGGGGCCCATCTTTAGTTTTTTACTGTTTTTTCACGTATTACAATAGCCCAGAAATTTACAATACTTATGCAAAAATTTGTTCATTTTAACAGTTGTACAGTACCCGGCAGAAGTAATGGAACATCAAGCTTTAGAAAGAGACAATCCGACAGAGACCTGCGAGTTCGTGCGACAGGGACGACGCCACAGATTACTTAATAGTTACTTCGTAACAGATAAATCACTCCATAGAAAATGTTTCTACCTTCGGGCTTTAATAGGCTACTGTTTCACGTCGCCAATCGCTGCGTGCGAAAATGTACCTTAACGATCGAGTGTAAAGTGGTTATTGCTTTGCAGCTGCGCGCAGTTGCGTGGGTGAGCGTATATGTATACTTCGCGCGGCTGACGAATTTCCACTGAAATAGACCGCCGGCGGCCCGTCGGGCGGTAGGTAGTTAGCGTGCGCAAGTACATAGAGTGCGCGAGGCCTGACGACGCTCTACAACCGGATTGTCTCTTTCTAAAGCTCGATGTTAAGTACTTACTTGCTGGGTTACTGCGCATTGATTTGAATGGCAAATTTGTATTATTTTTATTAAATTATTTTAACTTGCAGCTCTTAGTGTATACACTAAGCAAAGATGATTCTGAAGAAGTATTCTTCAAGGAAGCCTACAAGATCATAGACCACGGCATTATGTTTGGAAGTCCGCTTGACTCGGCACCGAGGCTGCTACTAAATTGCGCTACTCTTCTAAACATGATATGCCCAAGCACGCCTCAATTGGGTTAGTATCTACCTGTTTTGTGGAATTTAATTTAAAAAAAAACCAGCCAAGTGCCACTCGGGACTCGTGCACCGAGGGTTCCGTACCACCGTGTAATTGTTTGTTTTTTATAATTTCTTGTGTTACTTTAGAGTTAGTTGGCTCTGTCGAGTGCACCATTGGTCCGTCGGCATAGCTTGCCGGTTTTCATAATAATAAACGTCAGCCATAGTAATTTGTACCAACATTTCAGAAGGATCCAGTCAAATGTTAAGAGAGCCCCCAGCGGACGAGGATGCGAAAGACAGTGACATCGACGTCTTGTACCGTCCCAGCTTGGAATGTTTCTACAGGGAATATATCCTCAAGGAGAAACCGCTGATCCTGAGAAACTGCATCGGTGACTGGCCGGCTTCAACGAAATGGCGGGACATCCAATATTTAATTAAAGTTGCCGGTCTAAGAACAGTGCCCGTAGAAGTGGGCTCCTCATATACCGATCGCCAATGGACGCAATCACTCATGACGGTGGAAGACTTTATAAAAGGATATATCTTGCAAGAGAGCGACGAAAAAGCTTACCTGGCTCAATACGAACTTTTTAACCATATTCCGGAACTGCGAGAGGACATAAGGGTACCTGAATACAGTTTCTTCGCAGACATCGATGAACACCCGCACATTAACGCATGGTTCGGACCTAAAGGAACTATCTCACCGCTGCATCACGATCCTAAGAGAAATCTACTCGCGCAGGTAAATTTTACAATTGACTTACCCTGAATCCCATCACCACTGATCAAGTCCGGTCCAATAGCTATTTGTGATGAAATCAGCAGATATGAACAAACCAATTGTATTTATTCCATAAATTTAACACACACAAATTGTGAATCAACATCTTTTAATACCACAAATACATCCGCATGTAAGTAGATCAGATCCAGCATGTACTCAAAAAGGGTAAGTGCCTAAGTACCCATAACCGACGAGCATGCTTTAAGGACAGAGACTGTGCAAGAAGCGTCACGGGTGTCTGGAATCGTGGCACGTGGAGATCAGAGCTGCGCTTCGTGCGACGTACGACGTGCGCACGAAGCGCAGCTCTGGTGGAGATCCGGTGTCTTTGCCTAGCAAATTAGGAAACTGGCTTGATATATGTCATTTTTATTTATTTCATTTGTACATATTTCAGGTTGTCGGCGAAAAGAAAATAATCCTCTTTGCGCCGAGCGACTCGGAATTCGTCTACCCCCACGGCGAGGACATGCTGAGCAACACGGCCCAGGTGGACCCCAGCCAGCCGGACTTGAACAAATACCCACTGTTCGCGTCCGCTAGGCCGTTGAACTGCATACTCAAGACCGGCGATATACTTTACATTCCACCAAAGTGGTGGCATTATGTCAAATCCATGTCTGTGAGCTTTTCCGTTAGTTTTTGGTGGCTTTGAGTGGAAATTGTTTAGTTTAAAAATGTGAAATATATGAAACATTTATTAAATAAACACTCTTTTATTTTATTGTGGTTTAAAATTATATTACACAACGGTGATTTAAGAACCTGATACATGAATTAGCTTTAGAAACAATTTGATCCTTGTCTTAGCTCAAAAAGGAAAAAAAAACTAAAACTAAATTTTAAATTACTTAATAATGATTATAAATATTATAATAAATAATTATTTTAACTTACTATTATTAAGATTCATAATAAGAAAATCTAAAAATAAAAAATAAATATATTTATTTACAGTTCTACTTACACCTTTGGCGAACAAAAAAATGCTCTTAAAATAGCAATATCTTCAAACCTTTGTTTTGATACTTCAATAAATCTTGCACATAAAAAATCAGAACTCTGAAAAAAAATCTATTAAAATAAAAAACTATATTTCTGTCAGCAAACTTTAATTCACAGCATCTTGACCATATAGGGCCCCTCGAGATGGTATCCGATCTTGGCGTAGTAGTTGCGCGTGCCGACGCCCGAGATGACGGCCATCTTATCCGAGCCGTGCTCGTCGCGAGCGATGCGCTCCGCTTCCTCCATCAGGAGCATGCCGAAGCCTTGGTGCTGGAATTTGGTGGGGTCTCGGGCGCTCACCTGTGCATTCAGAGTAAAAATTATTTTCACAAATCGAAAGTCAAAAGGGAAAATGGACATTTGCAGTTTTGCAGACATTGGGCCTTTTAGAACCCATCGCTTCTCAAAATATGTCCAACAAAACATGCTAAGCCTGTAAAGCCACTCACATGTGGATTCAGGAGAATAGGTGAATTTGGGCCTGTCAAATGTTAAACTGTAAACCCACTCATATGGTTTCGAGGGAATAGGTAAATTTGGGTCTATCTAATGTTAAACTGTAAACCCACTCACATTTGGTTTCAGGGGAATAGGTGAATTTGGGTCTGTCAAATCTTAAACTGTAAAGCCACTCACACGTGCTTTCGAGGGAATAGGTCAATTTGGGTCTGTCAACTGTTAAACTCCCAACTTTTAAAGCCACCCCACGCTGGTTGAATTAAAAAAAAGAAACTACTCACCGGTACAACAGATCCATACACATGCAGCTCCCTCACTATACTGCATTGTTTAAACTCGGCCTTCGGGCCCGGCTTGAGCTCGGGTCTGTATGTCTCGGCGGAACATTGGCGTAGTCTCAGCAGGCCCACGAGTATGTCTTGGGTGGGATCCTCGTATGATAGGAATGTCTCCCAACCTCCGTTGGCTACGTAGTCGCGGCGTATTAACTCTACCTGAAAATAAACAATTTATCATATCCTTGATTCTGGTTTAAGGTGAGGCAATTAGTACGAACAAATTTGCGCCGCTCCGCTCTGCTGCCGCTAAATGCAATCTTATTCTTTATTCATCATTCGTATCACTACGCTTAAATTTTTTTGTTTTTACAATCCGGTTCGATTACAATACATTGTGACTAGCTAGCTACACAATAGACACCACTAACAGTGTTAAGATACACTTTAAGAGGGACGTGAATGGGCACCTGTCAGGCCGGCATGGCATTCGCAACTCCCGCATGTCCATGGGCGTCATTAGACACCTTATGGGTCGCTCGGCGCAATATATCGTGCTGTAAAAAAACAGCTAGGACAAATTCAAGCATAGTGTAGTGTGTACTACCATACAAATGATAAATTGTTCTTGCATATTTTTTTGGACGTGTTGCCACGTTCGGCGTAGTTTTGGTTATAACACGTAACGAGCAAAATGAACCGTGCAAACGGCTCCCGTGATCAATTTATTACCTCATACGGCCGCACTCTGTTGTGTATCTCCTGTATGCCGACCTCGCGGGTCCGCACGTCGCGGCACGCCCAGCCCAGGTCCTTCATCCTCGCGAGGGCGAGCTCGCGCAGGTTGCCGTGCTCCACGCCGGAGCTCACGAGCGGCATCGGGATGTCGCGCTGTACTCTGCAACCAGACGGTAGACAATCATTATTTTATTTCACTCTCACAAATTTATTTATTTATTTATTTGTTGAATGAACAGCCTAAGCTGATGTGTTGATGTCTAAGATGATGTTCATGTCTAAGTTCATTGGTGCTTTGTTATATTTAATATTACGAGCTGGCTTCTAAAAAGCTGGACGTGCCCACTCAATAAGGTGCCCACGCCGGGCCAAAGGCTGCTTTTGTATGTAAAGTAATGCTCGCACTTGTGAGATGGCTCTGCCAAACACCAGCTTGCGCCTCTGTCTGTGCTTCTAAAAAGTGAATCTCCCTTGTTTTACATCGTTTTGTAAGTAGTTTCCTTAGTTTTACACGGCAAAAGAATTTTTTGATCTAGCTTCATTACTTTACGAGATATCTGAGTTTATTTATGCATGAAGTTTAGCGAATTCACATGAAATGAAGGGAAGCACTGACATGGCACCTAGTTCACACGGTGTTATGGGCTGACATCACGAATGTTGTAGGTGATGTAGCCGTGTCAGTTTCCATAAAAAAAATATATTTCGCTCGCTCGCTAAAACGACCTGGGACCCAGCTGAGGACTGCATTATTATAATGTGGTATTCAACGGGAGTCAACAGGTTAATATTCAAGGATTCAAGACTGATCTCTTCGCTGTGGAAGTCGGAGCAAGAGGACTACCAGCGAAGTCGCTCTACAGTCTCTTCAAGAATCTAGGGTTGCCAAGATCGACGCTAAGCTCATATATGGAGAGAGCTTCGAAAACGTCACTGAAAGCATCCTACAGAATATGGATAGGTAGAGAGAGGGAGGTCGAGAGCGGGACTGGTGGTTTCCCCGCGTCCTAGTCAACGCAGACTAGCTGACGAGGGCTTGATGCGAGCCGAAACGTGAGGTTTGCGCGGGAAATTTAAAGTGGCCACTCGCTAGTCCCGACCTCGATTAACACCCTTCTCTACTGCCGATGGGCCCGGATATGTTCGGTGAAGCCATCGCAAGCTGAGTTCCACACCTTCCTTCCTCCAAATCACCAAGAAAGTGAAACGTACCTGTAGACCCTCGTCCACGGCGGCACTAGCGCGAGTATCTTGGCGACGAGGTCGACCAGCGTCGACGGCGGATAGCTCCTGTACCGGCCCGTCTTCCACAGCTCGTAGAGGCCGGTGCCGCGGATCACGAGCGTCGGATAGATCTTGAGGCCGTCCGCTCGGAACGCCGGGTTCTCGAAGAACTCCATGAACTGCTCAACGTCGCGGTCGTAGTCCACGTTCGGGAGGTCGGGCATCATGTGTACTACCACCTAGAAATTAGTAAATAGAAATACAATGGAATATTGAATTTTATGGACGATCACCACATCCGGTTAGGTTTCGTCTAATTATTATGATTATTCCTTTAATGTCACATTTTCTATATTATATACAGGGTGTCCCAGAAACCGACGATAATCCTTTAACAGGAGATAGGGCTGCTAATTACCTCTCAGAATATCTAATTTTAGGTTTAGTAAAAATGGCTTAGTTTTTGAGATATTGTCATTTTTGTAAAAATCCAATATTTTCTCCCTCAGCTCATTTTTTTAAATGCCACAAGTACAAATGTAAGATTTTCTTAAATCTAGTTTTTGTCAAATATTCCTGAAAAGTAAGGCTTTCACACGGTATAATTTATTTTTTCATGTTTAATCCTGTTTAGCTGAAAAACGACTTAAGAGCCACATGTTAAAACATTTTCAGCCTTATCCCTTGAGTTTGGCCCTTCGCGGTGAAAAAAAAAATTACTACACTAAAGTGGCATTATGCAACAAAAATACGCCCATCTAATGTAGTTTTTAAAATGGTACATCACTTACCGATTTGCCCAATAATTTATGAGATATTGTTATTTAACTGCAAAAGGACCTCGGAATTTGATAACTGTTCTACCAAGTACGAATAGGAATAAAATAAACACTTGAAGTAAATTGGTCTTTATTAACCTGTTTAAAGTAGATGTTCAAATTGTTTACCACCTGTAGTCCAGGAAACGAGGAAATTCCTTGTATGGGC
The DNA here is from genome assembly GCA_946902875.1 of Nematopogon swammerdamellus. Taxonomy (NCBI): domain Eukaryota; kingdom Metazoa; phylum Arthropoda; class Insecta; order Lepidoptera; family Adelidae; genus Nematopogon; species Nematopogon swammerdamellus. Next base: position 3,263,887 of record OX336336.1, on the reverse strand, counting down.
TCTTCGGACTAATTCCTCTGTCGCTGAAACTTTGCAGTGTGAAAGAGTAGTGTTTAAAATATACGTTTGACAAATTATCTAGGATTTTTGATGTTTGGAAGTTAGGTATTAAAATGAATGAATGCCTAAAAATGAAAATCGCTTATAACTGCTGATGAAAAATTGCTCCGTCCGAAATTCCTTCGGTATATGATATTATATATTAATAAGAGTATATATTAACATTATCTAGGAAAATTTCGATTTCGAATAGGCAGAAATTTGAAAATATCTATTTTGTATCACAACTTCTTCAGAAAAATTGCTCTGTCAATTTTAATTTTTTTATATGTCTTAATTTATTTAAATATATCGCTTTTGACAATTATCTAGGAAATTTTCCATATCGATCACACCTTTACAGATTTTCGGCAATAATTCGCTGTGAAAAATTGCTCCGTCCGAAATTCCTTCGGAATATGATATTATATATTAATAAGAGTATACATACAACATTATCTAGGAAAATTTCGATTTCGAATAGGCAGAAATTTGAAAATACCTATTTTGTATCACAACTTCTTCAGAAAATTGACCATATAAATGCCAAAAGGCACCAACCCACAAATTGGTTAAAAATGAGTTAAATATACCAATCGAGAGCTAATCAACCCTCTATTTTTTGCAGAAAAGACCCAGGCAGGCTACTTGGTATATACTAATAGGTTTCTACACATTCGTCCGCCCAATTGAGGTATATCGCAACAGCAGAAAAGAATTATGCTACTTGGTACTAGCTAACTGGTCAGATTTTTTTTTTGCGTAAAAGATCCAAGCGAGATGGACTTTTTTGTTTTTAATGAAGTACGCTAAAAGTATTTATCAAAACAGAGCCAAGATATCTGGTTCTTTTTGGCATTATATAATAAAAACAAACTGTATATCGCAAAGTGGAACCAATTTATGTGGTTCTTTTTGGCATTTATAATAAAAACAAACGGTATATTGCAAAAATGGAATCAATTTATGTGGTTGGTTTGCCTTTGGGGACCTATAGTGAGTCTTATTTCATTGGAAATAAGAGTTCTTTTTCTAAAAATAAAATCAAACATGTCTACGTTCTATGAAACAGAACGCCTAATAATAAATAAGTTCAGTTCAGTTCACTACCGCGACGAATGTGTCAGTTCACGACCGCGAAGTAAAGTAAATTGCTGTTTTCGACGTGGCTCAATGTACCTACTACGTAGTGATCGCGACATATCATCAGAGTGTAGTTCGACGTCGTCGTCCAAGCAGGTTCCTACGCCGCGCCGCCTAACGTAACCATTGAAGATAGAATAGAATAGAATAGAATATTTATTTGTATAACATATACAAGTCACAAACTAACATTCACACATTTTAAAATTTTTCTATTTAGAAAATAAAATAATATGAAACATAATAAATGAATCCTATTAAAATTAAAATTATTAATAATAGAAATCCGATATAAAAGTCACACGTGCCTCCTGGGTGGTGCCAAATGAACAGCAATCAGCGTGTGGGAGATCTTCGGATCGGCTGGGTTCGCCACCACACCCCGGGAGAAACAATTACACCGGTATAACAGTTCGCTGTGTTCCGGTGTACTTCCCGGGGACCCAGTAGCAGGTGGGGTTGGCTGTGGTGAGGAGTAGGCCAGTGATCCCGACGCGGATTCGCTGTTCAGAGGTGACGCATCGACACGGTTGACAGGGAGACCCGGTTAAACGGTTATTCCGCTGGCCGCCCGCCGGGTAGTACAGGAGCCCAATCGCGTCTAACCAACGCGAGAGGCTGCCCCGGTCAACCGGCGCATAATCCCGGAGTGGTCCGTCGTGCCGGTTGGTGACCGGAGTAGGGGTTCCGGCGGCCACTTCCGGGGGGGACCGGGGGCCTTTCCGTCTTCCGTGTCGGCGCAACACTAACCTGAGTAATAAGCGATGAAGCTAGGGTCCACGCTTTGCCCGTGAATCACCACAGCCACCCTTTCATGCTCTTTCCCTCCCTCTTACAAAAATCATGGCAGCGAAAAAAAAGGAAATAAAGGTTCAATCAGCGGTGCACACCCTTACACCACTATTTAGCGTTGACTCGACCAACGTGCGGGGGTTGCATACCAATTTGAATGCCGTCCATCACCACCTGGAGACGAAGAAGCCGGCCTTGCTTTTCCTGACGGAATCACAAATATATCGACCTGCACTACCCCGGCTACACCCTGGAAGAAGCCTTCCGGTCGCGAGCCGGGGTTTGCTTGTTTGTCAGGGCAGATATTTGCTGTCGTCGCCTGCGCTGCCTTGAGGACTCCGAGCTATCAGTACTTTGGGTCCACGAGGATCTGGGAACGGTCTCGCGGGTGTACGCCTGTCTGTACAGGTCGCACTCTGGTGATGCAGAGACAGCTCGGTTATTTGAGTACCTGAGTGGAGCGGCAGACAAAGTCCAAGAGCGGTTCCCTACCGCGGATTTGGTTCTTCTTGGAGACTTCAATGCCCATCACGAGGCATGGCTAGGCTCCAGGAGAACTGACTTTGCGGGGAGAGCCGCCTACGACTTCGCCCTGACGCATGACCTGTCTCAACTGGTAGACCAGCCCACCAGGCTGCCAGATATAGACGGTCATGAACCCTCTCTGCTGGATCTTCTGCTGACAACGAACCCCACTGGATATAAGGTCGCAGTGAGAGCCCCGCTGGGTTCCTCTGATCATTGTTTAGTGTGGTCCACGGTGCCATCTTCGCCTCCTCAGTCCCGTACTGGAGGAACGCGTCGAATTTGGCACTACGCGTCAGCAGATTGGGATGGGATGCGAGAACACTTCGCATCCTACCCTTGGAGAGAGATCTGCTTCAGTTCGGGCGATCCGTCGCAATGCGCTAATACCGTTGCCGAGGTGGTTCTGGGGGCAATGGAAATGTTTATTCGCAGCGCCTCTGTCTACCTCGGTGGTAAAAGCCAACCATGGTACAGCCGCGACTGTGCTGATGCTGTCGCAGCTAAATGCGCAGCTTATCGGGCATGGTCGCGCGCTCGTGCCGGACGTGATCCGAACGCATCCTAACTGAAGAAGGAATACAACCGCCTCTCCAGATCCTGCAAAAAGGTTATTGCCAGGGCCAAATTTGACCACATCGGCAGAATCGGCGATAGACTGAACCAGCACCCAACTGGGAGCCGTGAGTTCTGGTCTCTCGCTAAATATGTCGAGTCAAATTTCTGCCGCTCCTCTCTTCCACCTCTGCAGTGTCCTGGAGGCTCACTTGTCCACTCCGCAAAGAAGAAAGCCGACTTACTGGTATCTCTCTTTGCGGGGAACTCCAACCTGGACGATGGGGGTGCCACTCCCCCATCCATACCTAGGTGTGAGAACTCCATGTCGGAAGTGCAGTTTCGACAACGGACTGTACGGGCGGAACTTTTCTCCCTAGACGTCAGGAAGGCGAGTGGGCCGGATAGGATTCCTGCATTGGTGTTAAAAAGGTGTGCTCCCGAGCTGGCCCCAGTGCTGACGCGCCTATTCCGTCTCTCCTACTCCAATTGCCGTGTGCCGGCGGCCTGGAAATCTGCGTTTTTGCAAGCGGTCCCTAAAAAGGGTGACCGCTCAAACCCGTCAAACTACCGACCTATAGCGATTACCTCCCTTTTCTGTAAGGTGATGGAGCGCATTATCAATACGCAGCTCATGAAGTACCTGGAGACGAATGACCTCATCAGCGATCGGCAATACGGCTTCCGGCCAAAACGATCTGCTGGTGATCTCCTAGCGTACGTCACTCACCTTTGGGGGGAATCGCTTGACGGTCATGGTGAATTGATGCTACCTATTTTAATTTTGAATTTTAATTTATTTTAATTTATTTTAATTTTATTTTAATTTTATATTTTTTTATATTGACATAATTGAATTTTTAACCTTTAACAATTCTATTGATGCGAAGTATTTTAATTTAGCTCTAGTTTTAATTGCCTTTCATGCACAAAACAGTTTTTTTTTTCTCTGTATTCTTATAATTTTTAGTTATGTACCTATATTATTGCTAATTATTAGTCCCTTACCATGGCTAGACCCAGACAGTTTCAATTGTAAATTTGGTAAACTAAAATGTGACGAACTCAAGTGTACCGATGGTACCTAAGATGGAAATGAATAAATGAAAAATGAAATGAAAAATACGTGGCAATTGGCCTTGATATTGCCAAGGCATTTGATCGGCTTTGGCACAAGTCGCTCTTGGGCAAATTGCCGGCTTACGGACTTCCTTCTGGCCTCTGTGACTGGGTCGCCGACTTCCTACATGGGCGTAGCATTCAGGTCCTAGTGGACGGTTGCTCGTCGGACGCCATGTCAGTGAACGCCGGCGTACCACAAGGATCTGTGTTGTCACCCACGCTGTTTCTTCTGCATATCAATGATATGCTGTCTCTGGGCAACATACATTGTTATGCGGATGACAGTACGGCACACGGATCCTACACCAGTCACCCTTCAGCCAGTCGGGATATTGTGGATGAGAAGAGGCGAAGACTTGTGTCTGAGCTCGAACACACACTCGGCTCTATTTCCGAATGGGGCCGTAGCAATTTGGTCGAGTTCAACGCTTCCAAGACACAAGTTTGCGCGTTAAGTGCGAAGAGAGCGGCGTTCACACCGGCTCCTTCATTCCAAGGCACGTCGCTTAAATTAAGCGAACACCTCGGGGTCCTCGGAGTCGAACTGTCGCACGACTTGAACTTTCGTCGCCATATCGAGGGGAAGGCCAAGCTGGCTTCTAAAAAGCTGGGCGTACTCAATAAGGTGCGACGGTACTTCACGCCGGACCAAAGGCTGCTTTTGTATAAATCGCAGATCAGGTCCTGCTTGGAGTACTGCTCGCACCTGTGGGATGGCTCTGCCAAATACCAGCTTGCGCCTCTGGACTCGATCCAGCGTCGAGCCGTGCGACTAGTGGGTGACCCCGCAGTGTCCCGCGATCTAAAACCACTGCAACACCGTAGGGATGTCGGCTCTCTAAGTGTGTTCTATCGCTTATTCCATGGGGAGTACTCGGAGGAGCTGTTTAACGCAATCCCGCCGTCCCCTTTCCATCTCCGCACCACATGAACTGGGCAGGGATTGCATCCCTATACGCTGGACTTACCGCGGATGCGTACTAATCGATTCTGCAGATCATTCCTCTACAGAACCGGTAAACTCTGGAATGCTCTCCCTGCTCATATATTTCCCCCCAAGTACAGTCTCGGGTCCTTAAAGAGGGGCGTGAATGGGCACATGTCAGGCCGGCATGGCATTCGCAACCCCCGCATACGACCGAATGTCCATGGGCGTCGTTAGACACCTTATGGGTGGCTAGGCGCCATATGTCGCGCTTTCAATAAAAAAAAATAAAAAAAAACGTTCCTCCATTCTCTTCGCCTCAAGACTCTACCTGAAGCGGTCTTCATGCAAGAAGCACACAGCGCCTCCTGGCGGAAAGGAGAAGAGTCCGGTTGCCTAGGCGACGGACTGTTGTGATCTGACACGTCCGAAAATACAAGCGGGAGCGGGCGGTTTTGTTCAAACATTTTGCTCTGGAAAAGATAAAATCCACCCTGATCGAGCGCGGCGCGGGCTCTCAGGGCTTGTTGCGACCTAATACGGCATAAGTATAGTGAGTGTAGTTTCCGAAGTGTGTGCGTAGCTGGGCCCAGCAGATCCTCGGACACCGGGACGTTTCCGTGCCGATCGACGACCACCACCTGAAGGACCGAGCTATCGAAGGTGCGGCTGCGGGCGGAGACATCAACATCCAGGTAGGAGGTACCACACCACCACACACTTTGCGCTACACCTCGAAGCTAGTCCGACGAATCCCGACGCTGCTCAGAAGGAGTCCAACATTTCCCTGTGTTCCCCCGACGCCATCCAGACGCAGTCCGACATCTACGTGAGCTCGGAAGCTAGTCCGACGAATCCCGAAGATGCTCAGAAGGAGTCCAACATTGCCCTGCGTTCCCACGACGCCATTCAGACGGAGTCCGACATCTAAGTGAGCTCGGAAGCTAGTCCGACGAATCCCGACGCTGCTAAGAAAGAGCCCGACACTGCCCTGGGGTTCCCCGACACAATACAGACGGAGCCCGACATCCAAGTAAGCCTCAAAGCTAGTCCGACGAATCCCGACGCTGCTCAGAAGGAGTCCGACACTGCCCTGCGTTCCCCCGACGCCACCCAGACGCAGTCCGACATCTAAGCGAGCTCTGAAACCAGTCTGACGAATCCCGACGCTGCTCAGAAGGAGTCCGACACTGCCCTGCGTTCCCCCGACGCCATCCAGACGCAGTCCGACATCTAAGCGAGCTCCGAAACCAGCCCGACGAATCCCGACGCGGCTCAGAAGGAGTACGACACTGCCCCTGCGTTCCCCCGACGCCATCCAGACGCGGTCTGACATCTAAGCGAGCCTCGAAGCCAGTCCGACGAATCCCGACGCAGCTCGGAAGGAGCCCGACACTGCCCAACGTCCCCCGACGCCATCCCGATGGAGCCCGATACTGCCCTGCGTTCCCCGACGCCATCCAGACGGAGCCCGACACCTAAGCGAATTTCCGAAGTCAGTCAGACGGATCCAGACGCTACGCCAAACTAATCCTATCACGAAGCGCAAAATAAGATCTGAACTGACTGATAGATAACAGTAGACAACACCCGTCGCCGCCGCGTAAACCAGCCTCGGGGAAACTTGTAAAAGTCCCAATCGTCTCTTATTTACCCTATTTCACCCCTTATGAAACTATCAAACCCAGAATATGAGTACCGCTGCGGTGACGGCGTGATATTGCATGTGCACAGTCGCACCCCCACCCAACTACAGTCCACCCACTAACACCACGGGGTGAGAACGACTGTTGCGTACAGCGGCCCCATTCGGAAATACGGATTATTCGAGCACTTGAGTAGAGCGGCAGATGAAGTGCAAGAGCGGTTTCCCTCCGCGGATATGGTTCTGCTTGGAGATTTTAATGCCCACCACGAGGTGTGGCTGGGCTCCGGGAGAACTGACTTCGCGGGGAGAGCCGCCTACGACTTCGCCCTGACGCATGACCTGTCTCAACTGGTAGATAAACCTACCAGAGTGCCAGATATAGACGGTCATGTACCCTCTCTGCTGGATCTTCTGCTGACGACGAACCCTGCTGGATACAAAGTCACAGTGAGCGCTCCTCTTGGCTCCTCTGACCACTGTCTAGTGGGGTCCACGGTGCCATTTTCGCCTCCTCAGTCCCGTACTGGAGGATTGCGTCGAATTTGGCACTACGCGTCGGCAGATTGGGATGGGATGCGAGAATACATCGCATCCTACCCATGGAGAGAGCTATGCTTCAGTTCGGATGATCCGTCGGAATGCGCCAATGCCGTAGCCGAGGTGGTTCTGGGGGGTATGGAAATGTTCATTCCCAGCGCCCTCGTCCGCCTCGGTGGTAAAAGCCAGCCCTGGTACAGCCGCGACTGTGCTGAAGCTGTCGCAGCTAATGGCGCAGCTTATCGTGCATGGTCGTGCGCTCGTGCCAGACGTGATCCTAATGTATCCGAACTGAAGAAAGAATACAATCGCCTCTCCAGATCCTGCAAGAGGACTATTACCAGGGCCAAATTCGAGCATATCGGCAGAGTTGGCGATAGGCTGAACCAGCACCCAACTGGGAGCCGTGAGTTTTGGTCTCTCGCCAAATCTGTCGAATCGAATTTTTGCCGCTCCTCACTTCCACCACTGCAGTGTCCTGGGGGCTCACTAGCCCCCTCCGCAAAGGAGAAAGCCGATTTATTGGTGTCTCTCTTTGCGGGGAACTCCAACCTGGACGATGGGGGTGCCATCCCTCCATCCATAACTAGGTGTGAGAACTCCATGCCGGAAGTACAGTTCCGACAACGAACTGTGCGGGCGGAGCTTCTCTCCCTAGACACCAGGAAGGCGAGTGGGCCGGATAGGATTCCTGCATTGGTGCTGAAACGGTGTACTCCCGAGCTGGCTCCAGTGCTTACGCGCCTTTTCCGCCTCTCTTACTCTACTTCCCGTGTGCCGGCGGCCTGGAAATCTGCATTTGTTCAAGCGGTCCCCAAAAAGGGCGACCGCTCAAACCCTTCGAACTACCGACCTATAGCGATTACCTCCCTACTCTGCAAGGTGATGGAGCGCATTATCAATGCCCAGCTCATGGCGTACCTGGAGACAAATAACCTCATCAGCGATCGGCAATATGGCTTTCGGCCAAACCGATCCGCTGGTGATCTCCTAGCGTACGTCACTCACCTTTGGGGGGAATCGCTTGAAGGACATGGTGAATCCTTGGCAATTGGCCTAGATATTGCCAAGGCATTCGACAGGGTTTGGCACAAATCGCTCCTGGGCAAGCTTCCGGCGTACGGACTTCCTTCTGGCCTCTGCGACTGGGTCGCCGACTTCCTACATGGGCGTAGCATACAGGTCCTAGTGGACGGTTGCTCGTCGGATGCCATGTCAGTGAATGCCGGCGTACCGCAGGGATCTGTGCTGTCACCCACACTGTTTCTTCTGCATATCAATGACATGCTGCCACTCGGCAACATTCATTGTTATGCGGATGACAGTACAGCACACGGATCCTATACCAGTCACCCTTCAGCCAGACGAGAGGTTGTGGATGAAAAGAGGCGAAGACTTGTGCTTGCGCGTTCAGTGCGAAGAGAGCGGCGTTCTCACCAGATCCTTGCTTCCAAGACACGTCGCTTAAATTAAGCGACCACCTCGGGGTCCTCGGAGTCGAACTGTCGCACGACCTAAACTACCGGCGCCATATCGAGGGCAAGGCCAAGCTGGCCTCAAAAAAGCTAGGCATACTCAATAAGGTTCGACGGTACTTCACGCCGGACCAAAGGCTGCTTTTGTATAAATCGCAGATAAGGTCCTGCCTGGAGTACTGCTCGCACCTGTGGGATGGCTCAGCCAAATACCAGCTTGCGCCTTTGGACTCGATCCAGCGTCGAGCCGTGCGACTAGTGGATGACCCCGACGTGTCCCGTGATCTAGAACCGCTGCAACTTCGTAGGGATGTCGGCGCCCTAAGCGTGTTCTATCGCTTATTCCACGGGGAGTGCTCGGAGGAGCTGTTTAACGCGATTCCGCCGTCCCCTTTCCACCTCCGTACAACGCGCACTGGGCAGGGATTACATCCCTATACGCTGGACTTACCGCGGATGCGTACAAATCGGTTCTGCAGATCCTTCCTCCACAGAACCGGTAAACTCAGGAACGCTCTACTTGCCCACATATTTCCCCCCAAGTATAGTCTCGGGTCCTTCAAGAGAAGCGTGAATGGGCACCTGTCAGGCCGGCATGGCATTCGCAGCCCCCGCATACGTCCGAATGTCCATGGGCGTCGCTAGACACCTTATGGGTGACTCGGCGCCACATGTCGCGCTTAGTATAAAAAAAAAAAAAATAAAAATAAAAAAATTGACCGAAGCGTTTGTTTGAGATCAGACACAAGTCTTCGCCTCTTCATCCACAACATCCCGTCTGACTGAAGGGTCACTGGTATAGGATCCATGTGCTGTACTGTCATCCGCATAACAATTTATGTTGCCGAGTGGCAGCATGTCATTGATATGCAGAAGAAACAGTGTTGGTGACAAGACAACACAGATCCCTGCGGTACGCCGGCATTCACTGACAGGGCGTCCGAAGAGCAACCGTCCACTAGGACCTGAATGCTACGCCCATGTAGGAAGTCGGCGACCCAGTCGCAGAGGCCAGAAGGAAGTCCGTACGACGGAAGCTAGCCCAGAAGCGATTTGTGCCAAACCCATTCGAATGCCTTGGCAATATCGAGACCAATTCACACCGTTTCAGCACCAATGCATGAATCATATCCGGCCCACTCGCCTTCCTGGTGTCTAGGGAGATAAGCTCCGCCCGCACAGTTCGTTGTCGGAACTGTACTTCCGGCATGGAGTTCTCACACCTAGTTATGGATGGGGGGATGGCACCCCATCGTCCAGGGTGGAGTTCTACGCAAAGAGAGCATTTACATTTGCGGAGTGGGCAAGTGAGCCCCCAGGACACTGTAGAGGTGGAAGGGAGGAGCGGTAGAAAATCGATACGACAGATTTGGCGAGAGACCAAAACTCACGGCTCCCAGTTGGGTGCTGGTTCAGCCTATCACCAACTCTGCCGATATGCTCGAATTTGGCCCTGACGATAGCCCTCTTGCAGGATCTGGAGAGGCGGTTGTATTCTTTCTTCAGTTCGGATACATTAGGATCGCGTCTGGTACGAGTGCACGACCATGCACGATAAGCTGCGCCATTAGCTGCGACAGCTTCACCACAGTCGCGGCTGTACCAGGCCTGGCTTTTACCACCGAGGCGCACGAGGGCGCTGGGAATGAACATCTCCATTCCCCCCAGAACCACCTCGGCTACGGCATTGGCGCATTCTGCCGGAATGCGCCAATGCCGTAGCCAAGGTGTAGATCATCCGAGGTGTAGATCATCCGAACTGAAGCATAGCTCTCTCCATGGGTAGGATGTGATGTATTCTCGCATCCCGTCCCAATCCGCTGACACGTAGTGCCAAATTGGACGCATTCCTCCAGTACGAGACTAAGGAGGCAAAAATGGCACCGTGGACCCCACTAAACAGTGGTCAGAGAAGCCAAGAGGAGTGCTCACTGTGACTTTGTATCCAGCAGGGTTCGTCGTCAGCAGAAGATCCAGCAGAGAGGGTGCATGACCGTCCATGTCTGGCACTTTGGTAGGTTGGTCTATCAGTTGAGGCAAGTCATGCGTCAGGGCGAAGTCGTAGGCGGCTCTCCCCTCGAAGTCAGTTCTCCCGGAGCCCAGCCACTCCTCGTGATGGGCATTAAAATCCCCAAGCAGAACCATATCCGCGGATATATATATATATATAGGGAAACTACATGCACTTCATCTGCCGCTCTACTCAAGTGCTCGAACAATCGAGCTGTCCCCGCGTCGTCTGAGTGCGACCTGTAGATACTTACAGGCGGACACACGCGACTCCGTCCCCAAGGGAACCGATTGTGATGATTCTTTTTTTATTTGAAAGCTGGTGCTTTCCGCGTGGTCCCATTTCAATTTCATCAAGATCGGATTGGAAAGCGAGGCGGATTCGCGAAGCCAAAAGCCGAGCGATTCCGCCGAGTACATTAATAGCAAAAAATTACTAAAAAAACTGAAATAAAAAACTATTAAAAAATATATAAAAACCGCCTTCAAAAATGTATGAAATAAAAAAAATCGAACCCTAGAGTTGAAGGCGGTGCAAGCAAAAATAACCGACCGCCTTCAACTCTAGGGTTCGATTTTTTTTTATTTCATACATTTTTGAAGGCGGTTTTTAATTTTTTAAATCGTTTCTTTACAAAAATGTATACACTTTATTTACATACAGACTGTACGTGCATGAAATATGTTTAATAAGTTGTTTCGACATACTGTCATACAAATTAAATTACAGAACGAAAGTTAAATTTTAAAAGTTCCTAATACTATATAGATAGGCCCTACATTTTCGTTCCATAGGCGGCAGGACGGCGCGGCGGAGCGGCGTTGTAGTGGGACGACAGAGGTGGCGGGCGGAATAGCGAGCCGCGAGCATCGACGACGCTCGCGTGTCGTCTCGTCGGTCGCGGTGCGGGACGATGAGCTGCTGGCGCGCGGGCGGGCGGGCTTATTCTTCCCCACTCCCGCAGCCCTCCCGCACCCCGAGTTCAGTGTAGTGCGAGCGCGCGCTTTTTAAACGTTGTTTTATTATATTGCGATACTCGAAACTACACAATTATATTATATTTTCATGTTCTTTGTCTAATAAGTTAATAAAAACAGACGAAGCAATTTTTCACAGTGCTTGGGTTATTGCCAAAAATATGTAAAGGTGTGATCGATAAGGAAAATTTCCTAGATAATTATGAAAAGCGATATATTTAAAGAAATTAGGAGATGAAAAAAAATAAAAATTGACAGAGTAATTTTTATAGGTATTTTCAAATTTCTGCCTGTTCGAAATCGAAATTTTCCTAGATAATGTTATATATATACTCTTATTAATATATAATATCATATTCCGAAAGAATTTTGGACAGAGCAATTTTTCACAGCGAATTATTGCCGAAAATCTGTAAAGGTGTGATCGATAAGGAAAATTTCCTAGATACTTGTCTAAAGCGATATATATAAATAAATTAAGACATATAATAAAATAAAAATTGACAGAGCAATTTTTCTGAAGAAGTTGTGATACAAAATAGGTATTTTCAAATTTCTGCCTATTCGAAATCGAAATTTTCATAGATAATGTTATATATATACTCTTATTAATATATAATATCATATACGGAAGGAACTTCGGACGGAGCAATTTTTCACCAGCAGTTATAAGCGATTTTCATCTTTAGGTATAAATACCTAACTTCCAAACATAAAAAATCCTAGATAATTTGTCAAACGTGTATTTTAAACCCTACTTTATCACACTGCAAAGATTCAGCGACAGAGGAATTACGTCGAGTGGAAATGCTTTATTGATTGGAGTACTGCACAAATGCTAGCTCGACATCTTCTTATCTGTGGTCGGCTGTGCGGTCACGTGAGGGGGGGGGG